>JAWNOX010000038.1:0-1200000 GCA_035045555.1 Drosophila fulvimacula | reverse complement strand
AAGTAACTTGCATAAAAAAGTTTTGACGTCAGCTTAGAGAATCGAACCCGAGACTTTATGTCGGCGATCATCGCTTCTACCAACACAGCCGTTGCAATACATAAGAGTGAGATAGCGAATTCCTAGGTACAGTTATTGAGCTACTGAGCTGCTGCTACTGAGCTGCTGAACTTCTGCTTAAAATTCATCCCCAATTAGTCTTTGTTATTGTTGTTATGAATTCTTCGAATTTTCTAGAGCTTCTGCTGCTGTTGCCACGCGCGTGTGTATGTATGTACGTAAACGTTTGGTAAACGTTTCGTTTAATAACATAATGCATTTCATCTATTCATATGTACATACATATGTATATAATATTGACTTTATTTAAGTTATATCAATGTTACTCTTATTTTATATATATGTAAATATATACAGTATGTACATGTGTACATACATATGTATGTACATATATTGCAAGCAACGCATACATACACACGCACACGCATACGCTCTGCTAACTGCGCAGTTTACTCAGCGACTTCGCTGCGCCAATATGTGCGTGTTATGAGAAACTAAATGCTTAATAACTTTTTTGTAGATCGACTTTCTTAATCAAACTTGCGCAGCGTAATTATATCATTCATATGCGTGTATGTGCAAAAGCACAAGTCTCTAGTATTTGAAATAAGTGGTTTGAAAATTTGGGCGAAGGGGGCGTGGCATCCAAAATTTAACAAAAATCAAAATTGTATAAAAGTCCCATTAAGCTAAATACAAGATTTGGAGTCTCTAACTATAAAGATGTAGAAGATATAATTTTAAAACTGAAAATCGATTTCGTTTTTAATCGATAAAAAAAGAACGAGAAGAGTTATCGAATTTCTAAAACAAACTCGACCTGCGCGTGATATACACGAATCTATAAAAAAAAAGTTCAAGTCTCTAGCTATTATAGGTTCTGAGATCCACGCGTTCAAACATACGGACAGACGGACAGACGGACAGACAGACAGACGGACAGGGCTCAATCGACTCGGCTTGTCGTCCTGATCAAGAATATATATACTTTATGGGGTCTGCCACGCCTCCTTCTGCCTGTTACATACATTTGGGCTGCAACAAAACCATTATACCCTGATTACCCATTTTTAATGGGTTCAGGGTATAAAAATGTATGATAAATGTGAGTAATTATACCCTGAACCCATTAAAAATGGGTAATCAGGGTATAATGGTTTTGTTGCAGCCCAAATGTATGTAACAGGCAGAATGAGGCGTGGCAGACCTCATAAAGTATATATTCTTGATCAGGACGACAAGCCGAGTCGATTAAGCCCTGTCCGTCTGTCCGTCCGTCCGTCTGTCCGTATGTTTGAACGCGTGGATCTCAGAACCTATAATAGCTAGAGACTTGAGACTTTTTTTATAGATTCGTGTATATCACGCGCAGGTGGAGGTTCGATAACTCTTCTCGTTTTTTTTTATCGATTAAAAACGAAATCGATTTAAAGTTTTAAAATTATATCTTCTATATCTTGATAGTTAGAGACTCCAAATCTTGTATTTAGCTTAATGGGACTTTTATACAATTTTGATTTTTGTTAAATTTTGGATGCCACGCCCCCTTCGCCCAAATTTTTAAAGTACTTATTTCAAATACTACAGACTTGTGCTTTTGCACATACACACATATGAATGATATAATTACGCTGCGCAAGTTTGATTAAGAAAGTCGATCTACAAAAAAAGTTATTAAGCATTTAATTTTCCATAACACGCACATATTGGCGCAGCGCAGTCGCTGAGTGAACTGTGCAGTTAGCAGAGCGTATGCGTGTGCGTGTATTTGTATGCGTTGCTTGCAATATACATACATATGTATGTACACATGTACATACTGTATATATATATATATATATATATATATATATATATATATATATATATATATATATAAAATAAGAGTAATATTGATATAACTTAAATAAAGTCAATATAATATACATATGTATGTACATATGAATAGATGAAATGCATTATGTTATTAAAGGAAACGTTTACCAAACGTTTACGTACACATGCGCGTGGCAACAGCAGCAGAAGTTCTAGAAAATTCGAAGAATTCATAACAACAACAACAAAGACAAATTGGGGATGAATTTTCAGCAGAAGTTCAGCAGCTCAGTAGCGGTAGCTCAGTAGCTCAATAACTTTACTTAGGAATTCGCTATCTCACTCTTATGTATTGCAACGGCTGTGTTGGTAGAAGCGATGATCGCCGACATAAAGTCTCGGGTTCGATTCTTTAAGCTGACGTCAAAACTTATTTTTGTATGCAAGTTACTTAACTTAATCTTTTTTTTTAATTTTTTAATTTAATTTAAAATTATATATAAACTTTGAAGTGCATTTAAAGCCGCCGATAGACGGGGTTCAGGGTATTTCCTAGTCGGGCACCTCCGGCTAGAGTTTCCTTACTTGTTTTTTTATAATTTTACTTAAAATTGTGTACAAAACTGATATAGATTAAAAACAAAAAATAATAGCTAAATTAATTAAAAACTGGTTAATGTTTAGCTAATTTAGCTAATTTAATTAGAAACTTGCTAATTTTGAAGTTAATGTAAAAAAATTTAAATTTTTCCCAGTGCGTAAACAATTTTATGACAGACTGTATGTCGTACGCAGTACGTAGTATACACATCGACTGCGCTTGGGCAAATTAAATGCTTAATAACTTTATAATGTAAATGGACGGCCTTATGTCATTCATATGTATGTATTTGCTAACCTACAAGTCTCTAGTATTGAAATCTGCATTTAGAACATTTGGTTTCGCATGGAATGGATGACTGTCAATTTTTCTTTTTAATCCAAACCAAAAAAAGAATATAGTTTTTATTTTAAGGAACAAACTATAAATAAACCTACAACAAATTTCTGCCCTTTATTAAACATAGCAACAGGGCTAAATCGTTTCGCATCACCCGGATCAAAAATATATATTCAATATATATTCGTATTTTCAATGATTACAGCTTATAAAAACGTATTCAATTAAGTACACAAATAAGTTTATAATATACCCATTAATGCAGCCCAAGAATAGTCGCTGCAGTGACCAGGCCATGTGTTTTTGCGTGCGTATGGGTGTTTATACGTTTATAAATATAAAAGAACCATGTTCCCATTATCTCTCTTATTTGTTATACATTATATTACGTAAAACTAATTACCTGTTCAATTAAGTACATTGCCGTCGATAGCGTATTTTTCTGTTGAGTATATCTTATAAGCATTCTTGTGCTCGTATGTGAACGGTGAAAGATGAAATTTCGTTGTCCGCTATACAAATTAGAAGAATTTAAAAGAACATTTTCTAAAAATTTACAATAGGTTATGCGTTCACTAAAAATATATTTAGAGAACATATCTTATCTTTTTATATAAATAAATATATATATATATATATATATATATTTATATATATATATATATATATATATATAATTAAGTGTCCGAAATTATTTATAGATAATGTTTAGATGCACTTATATTTTATATCTAATGTTGCAAAGGAAATGCTTCCACCAATAACAACTTTAGTTAGTTTGAATTAAGCGAATCTTAAGGTAGTTTAGAAGAAAGAAAACTTTTTTATTCAAATTTATAATAAAGGATACACTTTCTTTGGTTCTATTTAAGAAATTTTATGATTAAGATAAATAAACTGTTTTACAATGGCTTATTCTTGGGATAATCGAGTTGATTTTGTCGTGCGATATATGTATGGTAAGTTCATAAATAATAAACTTTTTAATAAAGTTATACAAAATATTTCTTTTTAATTAATACCATATTCTTCAACCAATATATTTAAATAAATTTTAAATTAAACTATTAGAAGTATTTTGTTATACCCTGAACCCATTGAAATTGGGAATCGGTGTACAATGGTTTTGTGAAAATATATGTAATAGGTAGAAGGAGGCTTGACAGACCCCATAAAGTATATATATTTTTAATCTGCTCGATGAGCTGAGTCGATGCAGCCCTGTTCGTGTGTCTATCCGTTCGTCCATTCATCTGAATGAACGCAGCGATCTCCCTAGCTAGACATCTTAAATTTGACCTGTATACTCGTAAATAGCAAAAGCAGTACAAGTATTTGCACTGCATTGTACACTGCTTTTTGTGCCAATGCTTGTCAAACCAATAATAAATTAATAAAATATTTACAAACCGACAACGCCAAGATTCGAACCATGGTCTCTGGTCGGAGTGCGTCACTTCCAAAGTCAGTGAATTTTATAGCGGCCCAGTAACTTAATTAGCAGCTGATGAATCAAGCCGAATTCTATTGTATTTGTTATTTCTCAGAACATAGGAAAATGTTCGCGGTGCAGCAAACCACATTTATCAATTGGTTAATTTGAAAATGTATGCAACAGGCAGAAGAAGGAGTGGCAGACACTATTAAGTATATATATTAAGTATATATATATATATATATATATATATATATATATATATATATATATATATGTATATGCTTAACAAGTAGTGTACGAGTTTTTTTTTTTTTTATAACCCGTTTCCAAATTATTGATTAATTTTGATAAATTAACTTCGATTTATGTGTACTGTGAAAGTATGTGTAGTAAATACAGACATTTTGTAGATTTGCATTTTGGATACCACGCCCCATTGCAAAACACGTATTGCAAACAATAGAGACTTGTGCTTTGGCAAGTCACACATATGAATGCCATAATCATACTGTGAAAATTAATTAATTAATGAATGAATTAATTAATTATTAAGAAAGTCCATGTACAACAAAAGTTATTAAACATTTGATTTCCCATATCATATTCATATTGCAGCCCAAGCGCACTCGCTGCTCAGTTAGCAGAGCGCGATCTCATTAGTGCGTTTGTGTGCGCGTGTGTATGTATGTGTTGCTTGCAATATATGTATATGTAAAATAATCAAAACATGCTTAAAATATCAGTTATTCGAAGGGCTCACCGTATCTCCTAGTTGAACGGTCTCGACTAGAATTTTCTTACTTGTTTGTTTTAATTTACAGATATATTGCTGCCGCTACATACGCATAACAGCGCAGTTTACGTAGTGACTGCGGTTCGGCTGGATATGCCTATATTGGAAATTAAATGTTTAATAGTGATAATAATAATGTTTATGTATAGATTTGGTGTATTTCTTTTAGTCCTTGATTCAGAACCAAGACTACATAGGTATTTGTTTATGTGTTTATTGTAAGCCCTAGTACAGAACCAGTGACTACGGGCGTCGCAATTAGTACTTGAACCAGAAGGAGGACGAGGCACGATGCTCTATTTTCAACTATTTGCGTACTGTTTTATTTCGTAAATAACTAAGGTTCTCTTGACCCAGGCGATGGAAGCACGGTAGACTTAGCGTAGCAATTTTTAACACTGGCGATACCGCGACTCCTGGGTCTGATCATTATTGTTACTTACTTAGTTCCTTTGATTAACGCATAAGTGTCGAATGTAACCGACTGAGATGATTTCTGCGTTATCGTCAAACGCTTCAAACGTGGCCGTGGTGGTTGGGTTGCATTCGTAACTGCCAAGACTTGTCCGCCGCACTCCGCTACTACGTTGTTCGTAAGCGCTAGTTGTACGCAACTGGAAATATGGAAATAAGTATGGTTGTCTGTGAAAATATTGATATCTCTTATACCATAGAGATAGTGCTAAAACTTAGCTAAAGCCCAGGCAATAGCTTGCAACTCCCGAACTTTAGCAGCGTAGTTCGCTGTTCCTTGTCTTTTAGAAAACGGGAAATCAATGTTATTAGAAGTTAAATGGCGTGGTGTTGCCACAGCGGATTATTACGTCCGTGTGCGTTCCTGTGAGTATATATGTGTTCCTTGCTGTGTAAAATAATCATTGCATGACTACAATATCTGCTGTAGATGGAAAGCAAATTTACTACGTCCGTGTGTACGTAAACGTTTGGTAAACGTTTTGTTTAATAACATAATAGATTTCACCTATACATATGTATATTATGACTTTATTTACATTATATTAATGTTATTCTTATTTTATATATATGTAAATATATACAGTATGTACATACATATTGCAAGCAACGCATACTTACATACGCACACGCATACGCTCTGCTAACTGCGCAGGTTGCTCAGCGACTGCGCTGCGCCAATATTTGCATGTTATGGGAGATTATATGCTTAATAACTTTTTTTGTAGACCGACTTTCTTAATCAAACTTGCGCAGCGTAATTATATCATTCATATGCGTGTATGTGCAAAAGCACAAGTCTCTAGTATTTGAAATAAGTGATTTGAAAATTTGGGCGAAAATCAAAATTGTATTAAAGTCCCATTAAGCTAAATACAAGATTTGGAGTCTCTAACTAACTCTAGCTATCGTTCAAACATACGGACAGACAGACGGACAGGGCTCAATCGATTCGGCTTGTCGTCCTGATCAAGAATATATGGGGTCTGCCACGTATTGCGTATGGTATTCATGCTATATATATAAAATTTCAGATCTGTAGCTTTTGTACTTTAAAAGATCCTTGCGTTCATACGGACGGACGGACAGACGGACAGGACGGACGGACATCGACTCAGCTCGTCGAGTTTATCAAGAATATATATACTTTATGGGGTCTGCGACGACTCCTTCTGCCTGTTCCATATATTTTTACAATAACATTTTACCCTGATTTTCCACTTTCATTGAATAGAATTTCATTTTCAAAAAATTATATAATTTTAAATTAAATTTAAAAAAAAATAAGTAATTTGTGTGTGAGATAACAAATTCCTAAGTCAAGTTATTGAGCTACTGCTACTACTACTGAGCTGCTAAGCTTCTGCTTAAAATTTTAATAACTTTGTTTGTGGAGGACTTTTTTAATCAAACTTTCACAGCGTGATTATTGCTTTCATATGTGTGTATTTTACAAAAGTCTCTTGTTTTTTAAAAACGTTTCCCAAATTCGGGGCAATGTGTTGCGTGACATTTAAATTCCAAAAATTACAAAATCTTTGTATTCATTAAATCACACAGTAACTTTAAAATCCTTAGCCCTTATAGTATACGAAAAACGAAGTCGATTTATCGATAATAAGGAAACGGGATGCATTATAGAAAAAAAAACTCGAGTTGTGTATAGTATACACGATTAAACATGTAAATTTTCAGATCTTTAGCTATGCATTTGAGGCTTACGACATTGCTGCATTTATACGGACTGACAGACAGACATGTCTATATCAACTCATCTTGTCAAACTGTTCATGAATATACCAGCCTCCTTCTGCCTGTTACATACATTTTCACATAAACATGATGATGATAAAAATGTTGGTACAAGAAAAATGAAAATTGTTTTTAATATATAAGACTCTAAATACAAAATTTGAAGATTATTAGGGGAGTGTCACATTAGTAAATTCATATCTTGGATTGTTTCGGAGCTGTGTGCTGGGGTGTAAATGACTTGAACCGACATTTCGTTTCAACAAAGTGTATTTAAAAATCGAAAAACACAAAATGACAAACAGCAAATTTCTCCAAATATTATGTTTTTATGTAATTTTAATATCAAATTATCGACCCAACAATTCAAAGCACTACCTCAGAGTGCTATAGTCGAGACTGATCAAATAAGAGAGACCCTGATCCCTGTGAAGAACTGATATAATATCACACCGAAATAATATCACTTATATACGAGTAGTCTCCGAAGCACAAGTCTGGCGGTTTGGTTACAAAACCCAAAAATTACAAAATCTGTGTATTCATTCATACACGTATCTATATTTCAAGACCATAGCTTTTACGATACATAATGTAAAATACACACGATTATGCATTTAAAATTATACATTTCTTTTTATACTCATTCACAAAGTGAAATGATTATATTGGGTTTGTGCAATGTCCGTTTTGCTGTCCGTCCGTCAGATAAAGTGTCAAGATTTTCCCGATATCAAATTGGAAAATGAATTTTCCTGTGTGTCAGAAATACTACTTGTAGCAGTCCTAAAGAGTTGAGATTTGGAATATATACTCGCGTTGATATCCCAGCCCATTGGGGGCGTGGAAAATCGGGTGAAACTGTATATTCTACTGTTTTAGAGCTAAAACGACCAACTGTTATGATCCTATAATGATCGACCAAAAAATTATGTATCCACGCCTACTGGGGGCGTGGAAAATCGGATCTGAATATATATAAATTTTGCATCTCTGCTATATTTTGAACACTATTGATGCTAGATACTTGAGACTTGGTACATATACTTGTATTAACGTGCCAAGTTGAATAAGCTATGGCGTATATATCTACGCCCATAGGAGGCGTGGCAAACCGCACGAGCTTATACCTCCTACAGTTTTAGTGCTAGAAGTTTCAAAATTGGACTGGTAGGTTGCTGGTGACCTCCTCTATCGATCGGCCAAATTAACTTATTTTCACACCCCTTTTGGGGCGTGATCCATTCAAAAATACTCTGTAATTTTCGCATTTTTTGAGTGTAAGCGTCCAAAATTCACAGTTACGCTGCTCTAGATCTCTGTCATGCACTGGCCAAAAATTATATGTCTACGTCCACTGGGGGCGTGGCAAATAGAATTAAACTACTTTTCTCGAGCAGTAACACAATTTATTGATTTTTTGGGCTTTTACAATCTTAATTGAGTTGCTAAATATTATAAATGTAAAAAAAAATATATTTTAGAACAAAACAAGTAAGGAAGCTCTAGTCGAGACTGCTCGACTAGGAGATACCCCGAACCCTTCGAATATTACATACATATGTATGTACATATTCAAGCAACACATACACACATACGCACGCACACGAACGTAATATGAGCACACGCTCTGTTAACTGAGCAGCGACTGCGCGTGGGCTGCAATATGACTATGATATGGGAATTTAAATGTTAAAAAACTTTTTTTGTAGCTGGACTTTCTTCATAAAATTTTCACAATATAATTATGACATTCATATGTGTCTATTTGCTAAAGCACAAGTCTCCAGTATTCGATATACGGGTTTTACAAATTGTGGGCGAAGGGGGCGTGGCAACCAAAATCCAAAAACTACAAAATGTCCGCATTCACTACACCTATTTGCACAGTAAATTTGAAGTCTCTAGCTTTAATGGGTCAGTTATCGAAAAAAAAAAACTTGTACTGCGTATGGTATTCACGAGTATACATGTCAAATTTTAGATCTCTAGCTTTTGTGGTTTACGAGATCAGCGCGTTCATACAGACGGACGGAGGGACAGACGGACAGGGCTATATCGACTCAAATTCGAACCAAGGGTGCCATGATGGGTGTGCATCACTTCTATTAGCAATGCTAATGAAGCTCATAGTAAGGAAATAACTTAATGAGCATATGATTCACGCTGAATTCTAATGTATTTGTTATTTCTTAGAACATAAGAAAATATTCGCTGTGCAGCACATTTGCCAATTACTTAAACGTTTTGTTGAATAACTTCTGTGTTACTTAACGGATTTTAATGAAATTTACAGCATATTAATTATATTTTCAACTGAATTATAAGAAATTTGTGTATAGCAAAAACCAAAATTGTATTATATACACAATTTAGGGATATGTAATTAGGGGTGTGGCAAATAAGTTTCTTGGAATGTTATGGAATTGGGAGCTTGCGGTGTGAATGAGTATTACGCAACGTTCTTACTTGTTTGTTATTGATTTACGAGACCAATCCGTTCTTACCGACGGACACGCGAACAGACTGACGTGGCTACATCGTCACCCTGACCAAAAATAAATATATTTTATATCATCCTTTTTTCCAACACATTTGCAGCCATACTTCAGTATTCTCTTTAAAACAATTGATACAATAAACTTGCGAAAAAGTTTCTACCGAAATTGATTTCAGACTATTAAGAAAATCGTTCGATCATCGTCAAGTAGTATTTTTATTTTATTTTATTTTTTATATAAAGAAATTTGACTACAAACTTAAGTCAAATTAAAAATTACAAAATTATATGATTACAAAAGTATAGGTTAATGAAAAAGCCTAATAATATCAATATAGGGGTGTTTTATTTGCCGAACCGGCGAGCTATACCGTGATATAGTGATATCATTGAAACTAAGCAAGATAGAAGAAGTTAAACAAAAATCAATAAAAATAAAAGAAAAATACAATAATATAAAAGTAAAATACAATAAACGAAATCACCACACAAGTAGGTAGAATTGCCAGGTGCATTCTCACTACTGGGGTCTGTGTGTGATTTCTCTGAAATACGCTGAAAGAGAGAATTTTATTGAGGAAAGAGAGAGGTCAGAACAAAATACATGGAAATAATAATTGTAATTAGTACATAAAATACGAAACGCACTATGCAAAGAATAGTTAAAGGTACATATACATTGGTAAATAAAGAGGACAAAAGTGACGAGAAGCACGGGAAGGAACTAGGAAATCGATTTGAAATAAAAGAGAAGGTTGATACTACCGTTAATCAACTTATGTAGAAAAGCAATACCCAAGACTATTCTACGATTGATTAATGATGTAAAATCTAAAAGAATCAGGGTACTACGATAGGACGGTAAACGAATGTTACGATCCCAATTATTGCGCAAGGCAAAAAGAAGAAATTGCTTCTCAACCGATTCAATACGGTCCTGATACAATTTCTGCTGTGGCGACCATATAATAGAACAATATTCTAAAATAGTGCGTACCAGCGAGACAAAAAGAAGTTTAGAAGTTTTGACAAACGGATCAATAAACTCTTTAGACCAACGTTTAATAAAACCAAGTACACTTTTGGCTTCGTTAATGATGGTTAGTATATGAGCATTGAAACTAACTTTACAGTTAAAGAGCACCCGTGATCTTTGTAAAAATACGTTGCAAGGACACATTGGATTGTATAAACAGCAAAAAATGGAGTGGTACGACAGAAAGTCATTGTCATACACTTAGTACAATTTAGATGAAACTGATTGGCTTTACACCAATATAGGAAATTAGATCATCCTGTAGGCGTAGATGATCTATTGAGTTCTTGTATGAGAAACCGAGTTTTACGTCATCTGCATACATGAATATTCTAGAGTAAGAAATACAACTGGGAAGGTCATTTATAAATAGAGAGAAAAGTAGAGGGCTTAAATGACTACCCTGATGAACACCCGAAGAGACAAATAAGCCAGAAGAGAAGTTATCCAAGACAGAAGTTTAGGAGAAAATCCCAATTGGTCAAGCTTTTGAAGCAAGATATCATGCTGAACAGAGTCAAATGCCTTACTGAAATCAGTGTATATAACATCTGTTTGCATTTTATTTAAAAAGCTTTCATTGACTAGGGATGAAAATTCTAATAAGTTCGTAGAGGTTGAACGATTCTGAACAAAACCATGCTGGGATGGTGAAATAATAGATTTACAAAAGTGTTGTAAATTAGAAGTTATAATTTTTTCAAATAACTTCGGAATAGCAGAAAGCTTGGCAATGCCTCCATAATTTGAAATATCAGATCTTCCTCCTTTTTTATACAGAGGAATAATAAATGATTCTTTCCAAATTGAAGGAAATGCCGAGGTATCATGAGACAAATTAAACAGTTTTAATAAAGAAGCACTACATTCTTTAATCACACAGTTAGGAATACCATCCGCCCCCGGAGAGAACGACGATTTCAACGTACGCATAGCGGATAAAAGAGAGACAGAAGAAATATTAGAAACGATAATGGCATTTCCATTCATTTTAGAATTTAAAATTGGAAATGAATTGGTTTCTGGAATGGCAGTTGGATAAGTGGATTGGAAGAACTTTGCAAATAGATCTGAGGTATCTTGATCATTACAAGTACTGTCACAACCTAGGAAAAACGCGGATGGAAACCCAGAAGATTTACGCTTCAAATTTACAAATGAATAAAAACTGTCTTTTACAGTGTAAAAGGTAATTCTCATAACAACGAGAATTTAAAATATTGAAATTGGCCTTAGCTAAAACATTTATATTTAATATTTTTTTGAAGTTGAAAGAGTCGAAGTGAACGAGGGAGGTTTATTAGAAAAAGATTTAGGAAGACACATAGGAACACTCTTGTCTAGAAAAGCATTTAAAGTAATGTAGAATGTTGAAACTGCTAAGTTTACATCAACTGCCTCATATAAAGGAATGGTCTCCTGTTGCATTTGCATCTCTCATAGAGAGAGTTCTGAGTTTGTGAGAGTAAGACGTGTTTTTATTTGCGCTCCGTACTTTTGAATATTTCTGTTCTTTAATTTATTATATATTTACACATTATTTGTATATTGGTGATTATTGCATTTTTGGTTTGATACTGCCGTGATTTGTGCTTCTAAACATTGTGTTTTTTGTTTTTATTTACAATTGTTTTTTGAGCGTCGGTGTATATCTAAATTGCAATTTTCGTTTTAGTATTTCTATTCTTTCGTTTTTCTTATTTGCTTTTCTGTTTTTTTTTTTCACGGGTTAGTGTGTGTGTTCGCTTTCGCTCGCTCACGCTTAGCTTAGTGTTTGTTTTTGTTTCTAACGAAATTTATTTCGTTTGTAGTGTAGCTCTCTCCCGCTCTATTTTCTGTTTCTTCATCAACTGTTTATTTTTTTATCTCTGTATTAGCTGAGTGTTGTTTGGGATTTTTGTTTCTCCCAACACAGTTAATACTCTCTTTGTCTTTTAATTTTTCTATCTTAATCTGTTTTTATTTCTGTTTTGATTATCTCCCCTACTTGCCAATGTGATATGCTGTAAGAAATCATGTACATTTCGGCATGTCACTGATTCTGCTCAAATGATATTTGTTGGGTACTGGTTGTGCGAGAATCTAATGCACATTAAATGTGCTGGCATCTCGGGGCGTGACTGTGATAGAGTCATGGCTGCTCCCAAAAGTGGGTGTGGTGGATTACGCTGGTCTTGCCCGGATTGTTTGGAAAAACAATTAAGTTTTTCCAATATGTATAATTCAGTGCCGGTTCAGTATTCAAATATAAGTACATTTTCAAAACAGCTTGAAGAGGAACTGAAATATCTGTGTCTAGTGTCATAATAGACACTCAAAAGGCCACTACTAAAAAAGTTAAAGTTTCTCCGAGTGTTGCTCAAACTAAAAACAACATTCAGACACCGTCTCCTACTCCTATATTACCCCCTTTATATGTTGATTCTCCTCGAAAGCAAGTTTCCTTATCTAGGCTTTCATCAGATACGACATGTAATGCTGTGTCTGCTTTTATTGAAAGTAAAATTTCGTCTAAAGTTTTCATCTCGAAGTTGAATTTTGCGGCTCCTCGTGAAATTGCTTCATTTAAAATCAATGTACCAATTTAATTTTTCTATACTATATGTGATCAAAACTTTTGGCCACCCCATGTAGTTGTACATGAATTCAAACCTAAGATTCGGAATAGAATTTCTCCAGTGTCTATCTTTGCTGCTGCAATACTTGTAGTCCTCACTGAAACATGGTTAAGTCAAAATGTTTATAATATTGAGGCTCTTTCGAATAATTTCACTATTTATAGACTTGATCGCTTGTCTCGTAGAGGGGGTGCTGTTTTAATAACTGTTAAGTCCAATTATCTCTCGGAATCTTTTACCTTCTTATCAATTCACAATTTTGAGTTTATTGGAGTTAAAATAACTTTTCAGTCTTGTTCCCTATACGTTACTTGTTCATATATCCCTCCCTCTTCCGCTTTACAATTTTATAGTCATCATATATATTGTATTAAAGAAATGTATGAATATGTTCAAGATAATTACTTATTTCTGGTGTTGGGTGATTTCAATATACCTAACACTTCATGAGCCTTATTTCCCAATTCGAATTATCTTATTCCAACAATTGATCATTATTTTTTTTATGAATTGTTTAACCTTTCAATGTATCAGATGAACTAAATTTCCAATCATTTAAATCGTTCTCTTGATCTTGTTTTTATACCCTGAACCCATTAAAAATGGGTTATCAGGGTATAATGGTTTTGTTGCAGCCCAAATATATGTAACGGGCAGAAGGAGGCGTGGCAGACCCCATAAAGTATATATATTCTTTATCAGGACGACAAGCCGAGTCGATTGAGCCCTGTCCGTCTGTCTGTCTGTCCGTATGTTTGAACGCGTGGATCTCAGAACCTATAATAGCTAGAGACTTGAACTTTTTTTTTCGCTGAGTAAACTGCGCAGTTAGCAGAGCGTATGCGTGTGCTGGTGTATGTATGCGTTGCTTGCAATATACATGTACATATGTATGTATGTACATACTGTATCAATTTAAATATATATAAAAAAGAGGAACATTGATATAACTTAAATAAAGTCAATATAATGTACATATGAATAAATGAAATGAATTTTGTTATCAAACGAAACGTTTACCAAACGTTTACGTACACACGCGCGTGGCAACAGCAGCAGAAGCATCTAGAAAATTCGAAGAATTCATAACAACAACAACAAAGACAAATTGCGGATGAATTTTCAGCAGAAGCTCAGCAGCTCAGTAGCAGTAGCTCAGTAGCTCAATAACTTTACATAGGAATTCGCTATCTCACTCTTATGTACTGCAACGGCTGTGTTGGTAGAAGCGATGATCGCCGACATAAAGTCTCGGGGTTCGATTCTATAAGCTGACGTCAAAACTTTTTTTATGCAAGTTACTTAATCTTTTTTTTTTTTTTTTAATTTTTTAATTTAATTTAAAATTATATATAAACTTTGAAGTGCATTTAAAGCCGCCGATAGACGGGGTTCAGGGTATTTCCTAGTCGGGCACTTCCGACTAGAGTTTCGTTACTTGTTACTAATGATTAATTAATTTTGATTACATTAATGTTTTAAGATCATCCCCCTTTTGTATACCTGAGGATTTATATCATCCAACACTAGAGGTTTTAATACCTATTTACTGTCCACCAATTTTTACGCTCTCATCATTTAAAAAGTTTCGTTGTTTTAATAAATGTAATTTTGTTTTGCTTAATGATCTCATTAATGCAACAGATTGGTCTCCTTTATATGAGGCAGTTGATGTAAACTTAGCAGTTTCAACATTCTACAGTACTTTAAATGCTATTCTAGACAAGGGTGTTCCTATGTGTCTTCCTAAATCTTTTTCTAATAGACCTCCATGGTTCACTTCGACTCTTTCAACTCTAAAAATTGTAAATCTCAATGTTTTAAAAAGTTCAAAAAATCGGATTCGGTCAAGGATAAGGCCAATTTCAATATTTTAAATTCTCGTTGTTGTGAGAATTACCTTATACGCTGTAAAAGGCAGTTTGCTCGTGATCCCAAAATATTTTATTCATTTGTAAATTTGAAGCGTAAATCTTCTGGGTTTCCATCCTCATTTTTCCTATGTTGTGACAGTACTTGTAATGATCAAGATACCTCAGATCTATTTGCAAAGTTCTTCCAATCCACTTATTCAACTGCCATTCCAGAAACCAATTCATTTCCAATTTTAAACTCTACTATTAATGGAAATACCATTATCGTTTCTAATCTCCTGTCTCTCTTTTATCCGCTATGCGTACGTCGTTCTTTCCGGGGGCGGATTGTATTCCTAGTTGTGTGATTAAAGCATGTAGTGCTTCTTTGTGGCCACCTTTATTAAAACTGTTTAATTTGTCTCTTGATACCTCGGTATTTCCTTCAATTTGGAAAGAATCATTTATTATTCCTCTGTATAAAAAAGGAGGAAGATCTGATATTTCAAATTATAGAGGCATTGCCAAGCTTTCTGCTATTCCGAAGTTATTTGAAAAAATTATAACTTCTAATTTACAACACTTTTGTAAATCTATTATTTCTCCATCGCAGCATGGTTTTGTTCAGAATCGATCAACTTCTACGAACTTATTATAATTTCCATCCCTAGTCAATGAAAGCTTTTTAAATAAAATGCAAACAGATGTTATATACACTGATTTCAGTAAGGCATTTGACTATGTTCAGCATGATATCTTGCTTCAAAAGCTTGACCAATTGGGATTTTCTCCTAAACTTCTGTTTTAGATTGCTTCCTATTTAAAGGGTAGAACCCAAAGAGTTCTGTTGAGAACATCTATTTCGAAAGTCATATTTGTCTCTTCGGGTGTTCCTCAGGGTAGTCACTTGGGCCCTCCACTTTTCTCCCTTTTTATAAATGACCTTCTCATTTGTATTTCTTACTCTAGAATATTCATGTACTCTGTCTCTCATACAAGAACTCAATAGATCATCTACGCCTACAGGATGATCTAATTTCCTTTCAATATTGGTGTAAAGCCAATCAGTTGCATCTAAATTGTTCTAAGTGTATGACAATGACTTTCTGTCGTACCACTCCATTTTTTGCTGATTAAATAATCAACAATATGTCCGTGCAACGTATTTCTAGAATCAAAGATCTCGGGGTGGTCTTTGACTGTAAACTTAGATTCAATACCCATATTCTAACCACCGTTAATGAAGCCAAAAGTGTACTTGGTTTTATTAAACGATGGTCTAAAGAGTTTAATGATCCGTTTGTCACTAAACTTCTTTTTGTCTCGCTGGTACGCCCTATCTTAGAATATTGTTCTATTATATGGTCGCCACAGCAGAAATAGTATCAGGACCGTATTGAATCGGTTGAGAAGCAATTTCTTCTTTTTGCCTTGCGCAATCTAAACTGGGATGGTAACCTTCGTCTACCGTCTTATCATAGTAGGCTTCTTCTTTTGGATCTTCCATCGTTAATCAATCGTAGAATAGTCTTGGGTATTACTTTTCTACATAAGTTGATTAACGGAATACAATACTAAAATCGCCTTCTTTTTTATTTTAAGTCAATTTCCTAGTTCCTTCCCGTGCTTCTCGTCACTTTTTTCCTCTTTATTTACCTATATATAACTGTAACTAGTCTTTGCACAGTACGTTTCGTGTTCTATGTACTACGTACAATACTTATTTTCATGTATTTAGTTCTGACCTCTCTCTTTCCTTAATAAAATCTTCTCTTTCATATAAATCACACACAGATCCCAGTAGTGAGAATGCACCTGACAATTCTACCTACTTGTGTAGTATATTACATTTTATTGTATTTTACTTTTTTAAGATTTTATTTTTTTTTATATTTTTATTGATTTTTTTTAACTTCTTCTATCTTGCTTAGTTACAATGATATCACTAACCATACCTGGCTGTGATTTGGGGCATAGCTCGCCGGTCCGCCAAATAAAACACCTCCATCGGGTTGGTGATATCACTGTTATATATTGTTAGTAATAGGCTTTTTCTTTTCCCTATTCTTTTATAATTTTTAATTTTGCAAGTTTGTATATTGACTCACGATTTTAGTGAAATTTCTTTATATACAAAAAAAATATATATACATATAAATAAAATAATGAGATCATTACAAAACTATATTTATTAAAACAAAGACGCTTTTTATACCCTGAACCCAATGAAAATGGGAAATCAGGGTATAATGTTTTTTGGGAAAATGTGTGTAACAGGCAGAAGGAGACATCGCAGACCCCATAAAGTATATACATTCTTGATCAGCTCGACGAGCTGAGTCGAACTAGCTCTGTCCGTCTGTCCGTCCGTCCGTCGGTATGAACGCGATGATCTCGTAAATCACAAAAGCTATAGATCTGAAATTTGACATGTGAATACCATACGTAGTACGAGTTTTTTTTTTCGATAACTCATCCCGTTTCCGAATTATCGATAAGTTTCCATAAATTTGGTTTCATTTATGTGACCCATTAAAGCTAGAGACTTCAAATTTACTATGCATATAGGTGTAGTGAATGCGGACATTTTGTAGTTTTTGGATTTTGGGTGCCACACCCCCTTCGCCCACAATTTGCAGAACCCGTATATTAAATACTAGAGACTTGTGCTTTGGCAACTAAACACGTATGACTGCCATAATCACACTGTGAAAAAAAAAGATTAAGAAAGTCCATCTACAAAAAAAGTTATTTAACATTTAAATTCCCATACCATAGTCATATTGCAGCCCGAGCGCAGTCGCTCCTCAGTTAGCAGGGTGCGTACTCATATTACGTTCGTGTGCGTGCGTATGTGTGTGTGTGTGTTGCATTCAATATATAAGTAAAATTATCATAGCATGCTTCCAATATCGGCTATTCGAAGGGTTCAAGGTATCTCCTAGTTGAGAGGTCTCGACTAGAGCTTCCTTACTTGTTAGATGATGAGGGCGTAAAAATTGGTGAAATTGGTGTTGTTGTTATTAATAGGTATCTAGTGTTAGATGATGTAAATCCTCAGGTATACAAAAGGGGGATGATCTTAAAACATTATTGCTGGCATCATTATTAGTAAAAACAAGATCAAGAGAACGATTCAAATGATTAAAAATTGAGTTCATCTGATACATAGAAAGGTTAAACAATTCATCAATTAAATATTGATCAATTGTTGGAATAAGATAATTCGAATTGGGAAATGAAGCCCAAGAAGTGTTAGGTATATTAAAATCACCCAACACAAGAAATAAGTCATTATCTTGAACATATTCATGCATTTCTTTAATACAAGATATATGATGACTATTAACTTGTAAATCGGAAGAGGGAGGGATATATGAACAAGTATCGTTTAGGGAACAAGACTGAAAAGTTATTTTAACTCCAATAATCTCAACATTGTGAATTGATGAGAAGGTAAAAGAATCAGAGAGGAAATGGGATTTAACAGCTATTAAAAGACCACCCCCTCTCCGACACAAGCGATTAAATCCATAAATAGTGAAATTATTTAAAAAAAACCTCACTTTTATGAACATTTTGACTTAACCATGTTTCAGTGAGGGCTATAAGTTCAGATTGGACACTACAGTCGGTCAGTCCGCAGATATAGCCTGCAGAGGATTAACTGTGTTGAGAGAAACAAAAATCCCAAACAACAACACTCAGCTAATACAGAGATCAAAAGATAAACAGTTGATGAACACGCTTAGGCGTGAGCGAGCGACAGCGAACACACACACTAACCCGTGTAAAAACAGAAAGCAAAGAAGAAAAACGATATAATAGAAATACTAAAACGAAAATTGCAATTTATATATAATTACCGACGCTCACAAAACTTTGTATATAAAAACAAAACCACAATGTTTAGACAACTTCACGTCGGACAGTTGCAGCAGTTGCACGTGTTCTGAGAAAACAAGCTTTAATTGATGTCGTTTGAGTGATTTATATACAAACAATTGATCAAACCTTGTATCGGTGGTGTATTGATGCTACAGTGTCTCGTCCAAGACACGGTGACCGGGATCTTATGTCATCAAACCCGAAAACAATAATATTACAGTCCTAACAAATTGTGTAGTGTAGTAAACCATCTCACCAATCGAGACCTGAAGTTTCACTTCTACCAATTGAAGGAAGACAAGCTCTACAGAGTTTGTCTCAAAGGACTCCATTCGAGCACAGATACAGAAGATATAAAAAAGAGTTAGGCTTAAAGGGCCATAAAGTTTCCAATATTTACTACCTGCGTAGCCGAGTCGATAAAACCCCTCTAAATATCTTCTTCGTAGACTTGGAACAAGCCACAAACAATAAGCCAATTCACGATTTGCGTATTGTTGCTCGTCAAAGATGCACTGTTGAATTACCGAAGAAATTCAACGATCTGACCCAATACCATCACTGCCAGGAATTTGGGCGGGGAAGCACGACTCCAAAAACTGCTCTCGTCCAAAGGACCAACCTCCAATCTGTGTCTACTGCGAAGAGCAACACCCGGCCAACTATTAAGGCTGCCTCACGTATAAGATGTTATCAAAATTTAAGGCCCCAGCACAAAGACACAACCCGTCAAACTCTGCACAGCGCCGCTTCGAAGCAGCACAGCTACAGTTCCTGAGCAACAGTATGAACGCTACTGCGCTTCCAGCGAAAGGAATATTACAAACAAGCTCAACAAGTAACAGTGATGACCAGGTTAATGGCTCTAATCACCAAGCTCAATTCCAAATAATGGCCCTACGCGTATGGCTTGCGCAATAAAGCGCAGGAATTAGTTTTTCTCCTACAAAAGAATATAGATGTAATGCTCATTGCAGAAAGTCGGGAATGTCCGATAGTTAAAATTCAAGAGAACGAGCACTATCCCATGGTGGAGGAACAAACACCTTCGGTGGATCATCGCTCCTGGTTCGGTCAACACTGGCACATACTCCTCTACTTCTTTGTGCCAACACCACAGTGCAGCCATTACCATTCCAACATCAATTGGAAAAATTGGAATAGCGTCGATCTATTGCCCACCAAATAGTGATCTTTACGCGCAGGACATCACTCAGCTTCTAAGCCGAAGCACCAACAAAATTCTAATTGGATGTGACTGGAACGGATGGCACCTATTTTGGGGAAGCAGTAGGTCAAAACCATCGCGGAGAGGCTATACTTGATGCAATTCAAAGGTGTCAATATTCCATCCTGGCTACTGTAGCCCCTACACGCTACCCAATAAACGGGCAATTTCGCTCTGCAATTGACTTCGCAGTTTACAAAGACATCTGCGACCGACAACTTAGCATTGAAGACTACCTGGAGTTGTTATCTGACCATCTGCCGCTAGTTGGCACAGTTCATGCGCAGCCACAGCTCTATCCATCCAGACAACGGCTCCTGCCTGCAGGATCGGATCTGACAATATTTAAACTTGCTCTGCAATCGTCACTGGACCCGGAAATTGAGCTACGCACTGCAGAAGGTGTGGAATACGCAGCAACCAAACTGCAAGACGCGATAAAAGATGCAGCATTCTTAGCCGCACCACCCTCTCGATCAACACAATATCCTTCTTTATACAATATAGCCCTCACCAGGCAGGCTCAAAGTCTTCTTGAGTACAAAAGATGGACAAGGAGCCGATGGATCCGATCACGGACAGAAAGCAATAAAAGAACATACATCGAAGCCACCAGACAGTTCTAAGAAACCCTGGCACAGTTGTAAGACAGGCGTATTAGTGAGGCGCAAGAACGAGCGGATGCAGCCGGCGCATAATTCCAGCTCTGTCGATATACGCGCAACATAAAAAGGCAACCACTACGTCGTCTCCTATTCGCAATGCTACTGGAGTCAAGCTGAGGCATTTGCTGACCAGCTAGAAGAGTAATTCTCGCCGGTGATAACAACTGGGCCAGCAGAACTAGAAGACATGCGAGCAATAGTGAGCTCTCCTATCGTAGAATCTCTACCAATCGAGCCATGCACAAAGGCAGAAATCCTCAACCTTATAAAAGAGGTGAAAATTAAAAAAGCGCCGCGACACGACCGTATAGTTGGCAAAGTACTTAGGGCTCTGCCAAGTTCAACAATTGTCTTCTTCGTAGTACTGTGCAACGCCATACTTCGCACTCAACACTTTCCAGCTTACTGGAAACGTGCTGAAATAGTAATGATTCCGAAACCTGGCAAACCCGAAAAGGAAATTACTTCCCATAGACGAATCAGCTTGCTATCGATACTCTCCAAAATTTTCGTAGAGTACTGAACGAGTTGAGAGAGAGATACGCTATACCGGATCACCAATTTGGCTTTAGGAGACAGAACGGCACGGAAGAGCAAGTACACCGAGTGGTTCAACAAATATTGGGCGCGTTTGAAGAAAGGGAAAACTGCTCTGCATTATTTTTAGACATCAAGCAGGCATTTGACCGGGTTTGGTATCTGGGCCTGCTAAAGAAAATAAAAGACACTCTACCCAGCTCCTCCTTTAAGATGTTGGCTTCATATCTAGCGTAACGAACCTTTCAAGTGGTAAAAGGGCAAGCAACATCGTCGACTCGGCCCGTCAGAGCAGGTGTACCCCAAAGCAGCGTTCTTGGCCCTATATTGTACACTCTATTCACCGCTGACATGCCACTGCCTCCATCCAATAATGGAATGCAAATCGCCACATATGCTAATGATATCGCCATTCTCAGTCGGAATAAGTCGCCAAAACTTGCCTCAATCAAGATGCAAACGTATCTACACGAACTAAATAGATGGCACAAACGCTGGAGCATCGCTGTGAACACACAAAAATCTGTGAATATCACATTCGCATTAAGAAAAGGCGACTTCCAAGACGTAATACTTGGAAATACAATACCGACAGCAAATAGAGTAAACTATCTCGGAGTCACACTGGACAGGAGACTGACGTACAGTGCCCACATAAGCCAGATGGTGAAGAGGTGCCAGTTCAAAGTAAAAAAACTTAACTGGATGCTAAGGAGCGACAGTAAACTATCGCTCTCCAGCAAAAAGAAAATTTATAACGCGATTGTGGCATATAGGGATCTGCTACGCAAACGCAAATTAAAAAAGTTCAAATTAAACGTTTTGTTTAATAACATAATAGATTTGATCTATACATACATACATATGTATATTATATGGACTTTATTTAAATTATATCAATGTTATTTTTATTTTATATATATGTAAATATATACAGTATGTACATACATACATATGTACATGTATATTGCAAGCAACGCATACATACACACGCACACGCATACGCTCTGCTAACTGCGCAGTTTACTCAGCGACTGCGCTGGGCCAATATGTGCATGTTATGGAAAATTAAATGCTTAATAACTTTTTTTGTAGATCGACTCTCTTAACTTCAAACTTGCGCAGCGTAATTATATCATTCATATGCGTGTATGTGCAAAAGCACAAGTCTCTAGTATTTGAAATAGGTTTTTTGAAAATTTATGCGAAGGGCGCGTGGCATCCAAAATTTAACAAAAATCAAAATTGTATAAAAGGCCCATTAAGCTAAAGTCTCTAACTATCAAGATATAGAAGATATAATTTTAAAACTGAAAATCGATTTCGTTTTTAATCGATAAAAAAAACGAGAAGAGTTATCGAATTTCTAAAACAAACTCGATCTGCGCGTGATATACACGAATCTATAAAAAAAGTCTCAAGTCTCTAGCTATTATAGGTTCTGAGATCCACGCGTTCAAACATACGGACAGACGGACAGACAGACAGACGGACAGGGCTCAATCGACTCGGCTTGTTGTCCTGATCAAGAATATATATACATTATGGGGTCTGCCACGCCTCCTTCTACCTGTTACATATATTTGGGCTGCAACAAAACCATTATACCCTGATTACCCATTTTTAATGAAATCAGGGTATAAACTCAATTTTTAGAAGCACAAATCACGGCAGTATCAAAACAAAAAGGCAATAATCACCAATATACAAATAATGTGTAAATATAAAAACAAATTACAGAACTGAAAAAAATTAAGAGTACGGAGCGCAAGCTAAATACGTATTACTCTCACAGTCACTCTTATTTGTAGCCGTGTACAAGTAGTAACGTTATTGATACTCGAACCTGGAGTCGGGCATCGGGATCATCTCTGGTATTATTTATTTATATATATAATTATAATTTATATCGATAAATTTTGGCACATTGACAGGGTATACAGTTCGTTGCCCAGTTAGTGTATCCAATAAATTTTATTGTTTACCTAATTTTTAGCAAATTTATTTTGCCCTAGGATAAGACTAGCCGTGCAATTAATCGGTTATCGCGTAGCTCAATGATCATGGGGTGTAGTGGTTTTCCATGCTGCGACAATTGTTGTATTGGAAGCATTACATACAAAAACTAAAAGAACGACGGTTGCGGGATTTACCAGTAAGAGATTGATTGCACTACTAGCACTCATGGATCATCTGTATTGTTCAATCAATAGCATTACTGTTATCCTTCTTAATGCATCGAGATACATGTGTGGTGAAATGCGGGTAGCAATTGAACATGGGAAGGGGCAACTTCCTTGCGCTTCTGTGGTATCCTTAGTTAAGGTGTTGTGAGGGTTATCGTCAACAACAAAGAAATATATACGAAGTCTTATTCAAAATCGATCAACCTCGACAAATGTACTAGAATTTAGTTCTTTAGTAAATAAAATTCAAACCTATGTGTAATACTGTATTTGACTCAGCGCACCACGACAAATTATTTCAAAAGCTTGATCACTGAGGATTTTTCCTAATACTCTAATATCTTTGGAGCTATATTTTTACACAAAAATGTTGATACATGAGATGCCGTAAAACTTTGTCTCTCGTATTATAATGCAATCAATCATCTTGACTTACAAGACATCTGAATTCTAATTAATAAATTGTGAGTTTTTCCCGATTTACCGCGGCTCCAGTGGGCAATAGACATATAATTTTTGGCCAACCCATTTGTCACCAGTAATTCAATATCAAATTTTGAAGCTTCTAGCACTAAAAATGGAGAAGGTATAAAAACGTGCGCAGTCTAAGTGATACTAAAACGAGCATACATACAGACAGACAGACGGCCGGACCAAGTCTCTAGCAAAGTATAACAGAATTTTCAAAGTCGCTATTTAGTCAGATCCGATTTGCCATGTCTCCAGCGTGCATTCGAAAAATGCATTTTCGTAGTTGCCACTCCTCTAGTAAGCGTATATCTTGACACTATATCTGACGAGGGTTTAAAAGAGTACACATTCCAAAGTGACTAGCTTCAACATCATAGAAATGGTTTGCTTTTTTACGGACAGACGAACGGACATTATATACATCTGAAATTTTAAGTGTACATTCGTGGATACTATACGCAGTACGACTTTGTATTACAAATTATATAACTTATCCCGTTTTTACACCCTGAACCCATTGAAAATGGGAAATCAGGGTACAATGTTTTTGAAAATGAATGTAACTGGCAGAATTAGATGCCGCTGACCCCATAAAGTATACATATTCTTGATCAGATCGACGAGCTGTCTGTCTCTATGAACGCAGCTATCTCGTAAACTACAAAAGCAAGAAATCTGAAGTTTGACAAGTATAGTCGTACAGTACGAGTAGGAGTTTGTTTTTCAATAACTCATCCTGTTTCCAAATTCTCGATAAATTTTGATGAATTGACTTCGATTATTGTGTACTATTAAAGCTAGTGGCTACAAATTTACTATGCAGATAGGTGTAGTGAATACAGACATTTTGTAGTTTTTGGATTTTGAATGTCACGCCCCCAAATATACAAAACGTACCCTCATATGAATGCCATAATCACACTGTGAAAATTTGATTAAGAAAGTCCATCTACAAAAAAAGTTATTAAACGTTTAATTCCCATATCATAGGCATATTGCAGCCCAAGCCCATTCGCGCTGTTCAGTTAGCAGAGCGCGTGCTCGTTATTTTGCCCGTGTGCGTGCGTATGTTTATGTATGTGTTGCTTGCAATATATACATATGTAAAATAATCATAGCACGCTTGCAATATTGGGTATTCAAAGGTTTCACGGTATCTCCTAGTCGAGAGGGTTGATTAGATCTTCTCTACTTATATTATTATTGATCAATTATGATAAATTATACCGTACGATACAAATACGCACGTCATTATTACGCTGTAATTGATTGAGAAAGTCCATATGCGTGCGTGTACATATATGTTTCAATATATATGTAAAAAAAATAGTCGGTTTGGATGTGGGCTCTTCACAGGGTTCAGAATATCTCATAGTCGAGCAGTCTTGACTAGAAAAATCTTATTAGTTTAATACTTCTGTGGTTAACTATAATTTAAACTTAGGTATATTAAGTACACTATAAATAATTTTGCTAAATATCACAACATTAATTTCAGTCACGACATTTATATATTTTTCTAGACATTGACAACAACGGATTTTTGGATCAAAATGATTTTTTATGTATGGCAGTCAGAGCATGTGTAGTGGAAGGAAAAGGAGATTGCAGTACCGGCCGTTTGGATGACTATAAGAAATTAATGAAGAATTTGTGGGAAGAAATATCTGCAATCGCTGATGATGACAAGGTAAAAGAAAACTAACAGTAGAGCACAGAGCACAGAACAGTATGTGAAACTCAATTTCACCCTCGCCAGAAATGAGTATCTTCTGGTGAGGCTGAAAATGATTTCTTGTGACTTATTATCAAAAATAAATGAAGTAAATACAATCAATTAAATTTAGTAAGAACAGTGCATTCTACTGCTAACAGCGGTGTATTCTTTTACAGCCATAGAAAAACCATAGAATGTTTTATAGAAAAATCAGTTTGAAACGAACCATGCCGTAGAAAACCTATTCCAGGTTGGTCGAAATTTATACTCATTCACAAAGTGAAATGAGTATATTGGTTTTGTGTCTGTCCGTATGAACGAAAATCATTTCTATGGTATTGAAGTTAGACTTGAAATTTGTAATATGTACTCGTGTATACTCTCGTCAGTTAAAATGTAAAGATTTTTCCAATACCCCTACTAAGAGCGTGACAAATCGGAAAACGCCATTTCCTGTATCTAATTAACACTTGTAGAAGTCCTAAAGAATTGAGATCTAGAATATATAATCGCATTGACATCCCAAGTTTACTAAGCTATGGCGGATATATCTACGCCTATTGGCACATGAGTAACTGTTACGATTCTGTAACGATCGTCCAAAAAAGAGCTCACTATATAGCAATTTTGAAACCTCTGTTATATTTTGAGCACTATTAATGGTAGAGACTTGACACTTGTTGAAGTCTCTACCAACCGCGAGATACTCATTCACACCCCAGCACCCAGTTCCAAAGCATTCATATGTATTTAATACAATATTGATTTTTCCTATATACCAATTTCTTACAACTCTGATAAAAATATAATATGCGGAAATTTGCATTAAGTGCCACAGAAGTTAATGAACAAAACGTATAGCCAATTGACAAATATGCTAGGCTGCATCGCAAACATTTGCCTAGGAAATTAAGTGGCGTTGGCAATAGAAGATCCTCGGTGAAGTCGGTTTGTAAACACATTTTATTAATTTATTATTAGTTAGACAAGCATTGGTATTTCGTGTTGTCAAACAAAAGCAGTAATACAATTCAGTGGAAATGTGAACAGACGGACATTGCACAAAACCAATACACTCATTTTACTTTATGAATTGACTTATTGGTCCACGGTCTAGCAAGTGAGATCGCTCTAGGCAATGGTGTCTGCTATTTGAAATTGCTATTTATCATAATTTAAATATAGTAGCAGCTTGTTAATCAAAACAATGTTTAATCAACGTGTTTGTGTTTGTGCAGACGTATAGGAAAACATTGTTGCATCGAATACCAAGCTATGATAATATTTACAGCTTATGATAATCATATTCTATTGAATATTTGCCATTTTATAAAAAATCTCCTCCACATATTATATTTGTATTTTCAATGGGTTCAGGATTTTTAAATTTACAAAGTCGTTATAATCAATATTCCTTTCTATGTAGGAATATTAATCTGTCTTTTGCAATACAAAATATTAATGACTGTGCCTGGTCGCATTATTGATGAGTAAAAAACAGTCAAATGGACGGACTTGCACATAGGGCTATTTGACTCTGGCCAAGAATTAAAAAATAATTAAACCTAGTACATACATACAATAAATTAAAATCTTTTTAATATTATAATACAAAAAGTTTATAAAAATACAAATGTAATTATCTGTATAGGTACATTCGTTACACCTGATAAATTATTATTACGAAGTAAATAAAACAAGTAAGAAAGCTTAGTAGAGACCACTCGACAAGGAGGTACCCTGAACACTTCGAATAGCCGATATTGGAAGCGTACTATGATTATTTTACATATGTATATATTGTAAGCAACACATACGCACGCACACGGACGCAATAATGAACACGCTCTTTGCTAATTGAGCAGAGATTGTGCTTGGGCTGCCAATGATATGGGAAATTAAATTTTTAATCATTTTTTATTTAGATGGACTTTCTCTTAATATTTTGCGGTTTTTGTATTACAGGATGGAAAAATCTCAAATCAAGAGTTTAAAGATGCTGTTAAAAAAACCTGTGTGGGAAAAAAATATGAAGAATTTCCACAGGTAAGAATTATTTATTAATCTATTTATTTAAAAGTTTATTAATATATTTGTGTTAATCACAAATTAATTTTAATTTGTTTTAATGAAAAAGAACTAATTCTCGCAGCTCAATAGTTGTACGTGGACTCATTTTTAAATTAACTCATTTAAATTCTGGCTTAAATTAAAGGCCAAGTATAATTAAAACCAATATATGCATTAGGTAGCATTTTTTGTAGATTGGGAAATATTCTATATCATCAAAACTATGTGTCAGCAGCACCAAGAAAGTACAAAATCGTAAATACGGTTGAATTTTCGTTGATTATCAGCTTCTACCTTACTTTTGAACTTGATACTATGTATTCAGGGATTGCAATGGTGATGTTAGTAAAAGCCCCCATCGGGTCGGAATCCAGACGACGTCGGAAACATTTTATTTTATACAAGTATGAAGTGGCATTATTCGTAGAGATGATGCTCTTTGAATAGTACGTAGATTTAGTTTCAAGTCCAAATGCTTTTATGTCGGTTTTTCACTTATCATTTATTTATCTTACTTGATGTAAAGCCTCTCAGTAGATTTTTGTTTCTTATGTGGTGTGTTTAGGATTTTTATTCCATACTCCCCAATAGGGTATTGGGGTTTCTTTCAGGACTCTGTGGTGGCGTCTCCACTAAATTAGAAATTTACAAATTTCGCACGAAACGAGCTGACCGTCTATCTATTTCTACGCTAGAGACTTAAAATGTATATGTACATATACTGTGCAACTAAAGTCACCGTACCTCTGATGCGTTTTTACGAAACACGCTGTTACTTAGGTAACTTTTTTTACAACACATCTAGGTTTACAAAATAGTCTGTTATCTACACAAATAATACAAATTATTATTTAATAGTAAAATTTTATTTCAATCTAATAATAATGCAAATAAGTCAGGTACTATCGAATGCTGAACACTGATTGACGTCCGAGTTTCCAAACATTATAAGATGTAGGTTCTCAGCAAAAAGAAAAACAAACAGTTTCGAGTGGGCACTCTTGTTTATATTACAAATAAAAAAAATAATCCTTTGAAACTCAAAGAAAATACATTTAGATGATATCTTATCGAAATATATAAATTTGTTAATATATGTTAACTATACATAAATATATTTGTTTTTATTCAAAGGCAATGCGAGCATTTATTGAATCAAATTTTAAACTACTTGATATTGACAATGACGGAATTGTTGGAATTAAGGAATACCGATACAATTGCATTACAAGGGTGGCTATTGATGATATTGCACCCATCGACAAAGCGTTTGAGACTCTTCTAAATGTACGTATTTCTTTACCTCTAAATAATAAAAATGTATTATTAAACAACTTTCTTTTAATTAGGATGATGATAAAAAACGTGGTGGCCTTTCACTGGACCGTTACAAAGAACTCTATGGCCAATTTCTAGGAAACACTGCTGACAACCATCCAGCAGTGAATCTGTTTGGGCCTTTATAATTACAAAGATTACTATTATCTTCGCTGTTGTTCAACTACTATTTTTTTAAGTTAAACGTGTAATTACTATGACTATACTTAGCTAGGTTAAATGCATTCATATCATTTGTGTAGAATCGTCAGATGAACACTTCGTTATCTTTAAAGGTTTTTATAATTAGAATAGATGTTTGCTCTCCGAACTTAACTCAGCATAAAATATTGATTTTCTCTCAGATGAAAGCTCTTTAAAATGTTTCTCTCTCATAATCTTATACTATATAATCAAATCGTTATTATGTTATGTTTATTAAAAAAATTTATGTTTGTGTAAAACCGAATAAATTGAGACGAATTCGTGAATTCGATTATAGTCTGAAAATATACGGCAGAATGTCAATTCATCCTTTTTCCAATATAGGTCTTAAATATAACTGTCATTTAATAGAAATCAAAATTAACAAAAAAAATTTTATCAAATCAAACAATCAATAGCTATCTTCAAAATTTAAACTAAATCTTGATATTCTTATAATATGCACTCTTTAAAATGTGTGTGTATACAAAAGTGTGTGTGCTTTACTCTGCTTACCACATGCCTTTACAAAAGGGCCATCAGTTTTCCGTTTTAAATCAAATATTTAGCATATGATTTTTATTCTACTGAATATTCAATTTTAACTTCAATTATGAGAATTTTGTAAAATCAAATGTATCCAAAATCAAAATTGTATCAAATATCCAAAAAAAAACTACAAAATTTCAGAGCTACATTTTTAGCTATAAAGATCTTCGATGTATCTTTTTATAACTAAATTCCGATAACGTTAGTCATTAGCCTTCAGCGAATTCTTTAAATATAGACGATCTGTCTACCAGTGAGATTAATTTGATTGTTATATATACATACATATATATACATATACTTAAGATTTGGTGTATATATTTCCGCTGGTATATTATCTGGTCCCGGGGCATTGTTATTCTTCTTGGAGAGAGCTGCAACTTTAAACTTTTAGAATATACAGTTTCACCAGATTTGCCACGCCCCCAATATATAGATATATACTCCATAGCTTATTCAACTTGGGATGTCAACGCGAGTATACAATCTCAACTCTCTAAGACTGCTACAAGTAGTATTTCTGACATACAGGAAAATTCATTTTCCAATTTGCCACGCCCCTAGTAGGCATATCGGGAAAATCTTGACACTTAATCTGACGAGAGTATACACGAGTATATGTTCCAAATTTCAGTCTCTAGCTTCAATAGCATAGAAATGGTTTGCGTTCATACGGACAGACGGATAGACAGACGGACACACAGCAGCAAATAGGAAAAAACACTATTTTTGAGCTATAAACTCACAATAACAACAATGTCCAATCCAATGTAACAATGTCCAGAGAACATTTGTGACAGATAAAAAGACGTTTCACCGTGTTTTCTATTTATCCCCTGTTTTAGATGGGTGATCATTTTTGCTGTCCATCTCCCAGAGTTTTCGCCTGCCAATTTAGTCTTCCAAGAAGATATTGTCTGCTGTCGAAACATCTTTACTGCTTGAACCGAGAATTGTCCACTTTACCACAGATTCCATATTTTCTTGCGCCCTTTCTAGAAGTCGCTTCCATTAGAAGTCGTCGTTTTGCCGCCGTCGGTACGGTATATGAAGTTCACTATCCCCTTAGTATTTATCAAATTTTCGCTTACACGCATTCGTTTCGAATCTGCTTCCACGTAAACAAAAAAAGAAACAGAAATAACTATGTTTTCTGGGTTGGAAATTACAAGTTTCGGGAGCATGTTTGCGTGCGCGTCATGACTTTGAGAATTCCTTTTTCGGTCTCTTCAGTATTTCTAGCGGTAACGTCAGCTGCAATATCGTCAGCATATCCAATAAAGAAAATATCTTCGGGTACTTTCAGTCTTAGAATGTGCTATTAGCTGATATTCCACAGATATGACCCAAGGACAAAACCCTGTGCAGTTCCGCCGGTCACTCTGTACCGTTCAATGCCAGTCTGTGTAGCGTACAGGAGTACTCTGTCATGCAAGTATCTCCTGACCATACCAATCATGTATTCCGGAATATTGTATAGTCTTTACTCCTTCCATGTTTCTGCGTTATACATTCTCAGAGAAAAGGGTGCCGTCCTAAAATTACCACCTTTAGTATTTCCACTGGTATATTATTTGGTCCGGGGCTTTGTTATTCTTCTTGGAGAAAGCTACAACTTTAAGTTCCTTTTCAGAGAATAGCGGGACTGAGCAGTGATGAAGTACAGGAGGTCACTCATGCGTTTGAGTGATATGTGCTGGAAATAGTGTCATCACTATATGATCCATCGCTTCGTCACGTTTGTTGCTGCCCCATAGTTCCACAGTCTCTTCATTACAATTTTGTAGACCAAGTATCCATGTTGCGAATTTTCCAAAAATTTCGGACAAAAAAATAAAGAAATAAAAGAAAAGCCGATATCGAAAAAACGAGATTCGAACCTCCTCCTACTTGGACAAGACAGAATTCATCATCTCTACTCTTCGGCTGCAATATGCCTAGATATTTTTATTTGTATTTTATATTTTAATTTTATTTAAGATTATATTTAGATTTAAATGCAAAAAGTTATTTACAGGGTACTCGGTAGTCGATAAGTGCTGACTGTGGCTCAGTTTGCTCGAGTTTCGTGCAACAATCTTTTTATTTTTTTTTTATACCCTGAACCCATTGAAAATGGTCCGCGTACCTCGAGCTACGTCTTCCAATGAGTTCAGCTATTGTTGGCACGTTAAGGTCCCTATGTAGAGTTTCGTTTCTAACGTACCAATCAGCCCTCGTCCATCTTCGCAGAGTCTTGTTTTGCATAATTTGAATTTTTGTATGAGTGTTTTTGACGAGTGCCCCAGAGAGGGATTGAATTCTCGCAGACCGGAGCCACTATAAGCTGTATATTGTTCTTTTGCTGCTTATTGACAGTTTCCTACCGCTTTTGAGCACCTAATCAAGCTTTCGAAATTTTGCTTGGCACTTTTTGAATGTTTGGGTAATGTGTGGTCCGTATGTCAGTCTTTTATCCATTATGAATCCAAGATATTTGACTTTATTGGCTTTTGGCACTGGCTGGCCTACTGTTACCTCTGGACAATCCCCTCTCTGATTGCAACTGGCATGTCAGCGGTGTACGGTGTGTACAGAGTCGGGCCAAGTACGCTGCCCTGAGGTACCCTTTCTGTGACTCGTCGAAGCGATGAGACTGCCTGTGCTTTTGTCGCTTTGAACGTTCTGACGAAGAGATAGCTGGTGAAGATCCTGAAGAATGAAGAAGTCCAGGATGCCATACAATATCGGATGCCTGTTTCACATCGATTGTTTAAGTTCAGTCAGTACTCTACGCAGAAGTATTCTTTTAAATACTTTGTAGAATGCCGGTAGCAAGCTGATGGATCTATATTATCCGATTTCTTTGTCGGACTTTCCTGGCTTTGGAATAATCGAAATCACTGCCCTTTTCTATCAGACTGGAAAATGTTAAATTCGAATGATAGCGTTGCATAGCACTGCAAGGAACTCAATTGTTGAATCTAACAGAGCCCGGAGGACTTTACCATGAGTCACGAGTTTGTGAGAGTAAGACGTGTTTTTATTTGCGCTCCGTACTTTTGAATATTTCTGTTCTTTAATTTATTATATATTTACACATTATTTGTATATTGGTGATTATTGAATTTTTGGTTTGAAACTGCCGTGATTTGTGCTTCTAAACATTGTGTTTTTTGTTTTATTTACAATAGTTTTGTGAGCGTCGGTGTATATCTAAATTGCAATTTTCGTTTTAGTATTTCTATTCTTTCGTTGTTCTTATTTGCTTTGTTTTTTTTTTTTTTTTTTTTTTTACACGGGTTAGTGTGTGTGTTCGCTGTCACTTGCTCACACTTAGCTTTTTTATACGGGTTAGTGTGTGTTTTCGCTGTCGCTCGCTTTCGCTTAGCTTAGGGTTTGTTTTTATTTCTTGCGAAATTTATTTCGTTTGTAGTGTAGGTGTCTCCCGCTCTATTTTCTGTTTCTTCATCCACTATTTATTCTTTTGATCTTTGTATTAGCTGAGTGTTGTTGTTTGTGATTTTTGTTTCTCCCAATCACAGTTAATCCTCTCTTTGTCTTTTATCTTTTATTTTTTTCTATCTTAATCTGTTTGTATTTTTGTTTTGATTATCTCCCCTACTTGCCAATATGTTTTGCTGTAAGAAATCATGTACATTTCGGCATGTCACTGATTCTGCACAAATGATATTTGTTGGGTGCTGGTTGTGCGAGAATCTAATGCACATTAAATGTGCTGGCATCTCGGGGCGTGACTGTGATAGAGTCATGTCTGCTCCCAAAAGTGGGTGTGGTGGATTACGCTAGTCTTGCCCAGATTGCTTGGAAAAACAATTAAGTTTTTCCAAGATGTATAATTCATTACGGGTTCAGTACTCAAAGCTCAAAGCTGAAAGCTGGAGAAGAGATATTGAATCAGTACAATTTTTATTCTCCGCTTAATACAGTAATTACTTCATCACTGTTAGTTCCCCCCTCCATTCAAGTATCGTCTCCTAACTTATCAACCCCTTCTTCACCTTGTCAAGAATTATCAATTCCCATATCAGATGATTCAGTTAAAAAATATCTGTGTATAGTCTCATAATAGACACTGAAAAGGCCACTACTAAAAAAGTTAAAGTTTTTTCGAGTGTTGGTCAAACTAAAAACAACTTTCAGACACCGTCTCCTACACCGGCTCTATATTACCCTACTTATCTGTTGTGTCTCCTCGAAAGCAAGTTTCCTTATCTAGGCTTTCATCAGATACGACATGTAATGCTGTGTCTGCTTTTATTGAAAGTAAAATTTCGTCTAAAGTTTTCATCTCGAAGTTGAATTTTGCGGCTCCTCGTGAAATTGCTTCATTTAAAATCAATGTACCAATTTAATTTTTCGATACTATATGTGCCCCAAACTTTTGGCCACCTCATTTTGTTGTACATGAATTCAAGCCTAAGATTCGGAATAGAATTTCTCCAGTGTCTTTAAATCCCGTTTCGGTACAACCTTCATTTGAGGCTGTATCAAAAAACTAACTTTCTTTCCATCTTTTCCGCAGCTATCTATTATTTATCAATATTTTCGAGGCTTTAATTCTAAATTAAAAAATCTATTTTTGCATAGCTGTAGTGTCCAATCTGAACTTATAGCCCTCACTGAAACATGGTTAAGTCAAAATGTTTTTAATAGTGAGGTTCTTTCAAATAATTTCACTATTTATAGACTTAATCGCTTGTCTCGTAGAGGGGGTGCTGTTTTAATAGCTGTTAAATCCAATTTTCTCTCTGAATCTTTTACTTCCTCATCAATTCACAATGTTGAGATTATTGGAGTTAAAATAACTTTTCAGTCTTATCCCTATACGTTTCTTGTTCATATATCCCTCCCTCTTCCGCTTTACAATTTTATAGTCATCATATATCTTGTATTAAAGAAATATATGAATATGTTCAAGATAATTACTTATTTCTTGTGTTGGGTGATTTTGATATATCTAACACTTCATGGGCCTCATTTCCTAATTCGAATTATCTTATTCCAACAATTGATCATTATTTTTTTGATGAATTGTTTAATCTTTCTATGTATCAGATGAACTCAATTTCTAATCATTTAAATCGTTCTCTTGGTCTTGTTTTTACTAATGATGACGCCAGAATTAATGTTTTATTGTATACCTGAGGATTTATATCATCCAACACTAGAGGTTTTAATACCTATTTACTGTCCAACAATTTTTACGCCCCCATCATCTAAAAAGCGTACAACGACGCTGAAATAAATGTAATTTTGTTTTACTTAATGATCTCATTAATGCAGCAGATTGTTCTCATTTATATGAGGCAGTTGATGTAAACTTAGCATTTTCAACATTCTACAGTACTTTAAATGCTATTCTAGACAAGTGTGTTCCTATGTGTCTTCCTAAATCTTTTTTTAATAAACCTTCCTGGTCTACTTCGACTCGTTCAACTCTAAAAAATTTTAAATCTAAATGTTTTAAAGTTCAAAAGTCGGGTTCGGTCGTTGACTGGTCAAAATAGTCCTTAGCTAAGGCCCATTTCAATATTTTAAATTCTCGTTGTTATGAGAATTACTTTATACGCTGTAAAAGGCTGTTTGCTCGTGATCCCAAAAGATTTTATTCATTTGTAAATTTGAAGCGTAAATCGGGGTTTCCCTCCTCGTTTTTCCTACGTTGTGACAGTACTTGCAATAATCAAGATACCTCATATCTATTTGCAAAGTTCTTCCAATCCACTTATTCAACTGCCATTCCAGAAACCAATTCATTTCCACTTTTAAATTCTAATATTAATGGGAATACAATTATGGTTTCTAATATTTCTCCTGTCTCTCTTTTATCCGCTATTCGGTCTTTGTGGTCAGCTTTATTAAAAGTTTTTAATTTGTCTCTTGATACTTCGGTATTTCCTTCAATATGTAAAAAATAATTTATTATTCCTCTGTATAAAAAGGAGGAAGATCTGATATCGACTCTGTTCAACATGATATCTTGCTTCAAAAGGTTGACCAATTGGGTTTTTCTAACTTGAATATCTTCCTATTTAAAGGGTAGATCCCAAAGACTTCTGTTGAGAACATCTATTTCGAAGGTCATATTTGTCTTGTCGGGTGTTCATCAGGGTAGTCACTTGGGCCCTCTACTTTTCTCTCTTTTTATAAATGATCTTCCCAGTTGTATTTCTCACTCAAAAATATACATGTATGCAGATGACGTAAAACTCTATCTCTCATACAATAATTCAATAGATCATCTACGCCTACAAGATGAATTCCTTTCAATGTTGGTGTAAAGGTAATACGTTGCATCTAAATTGCTTTAAATGTATGACAATGACCTTCAATCGTACCACTCCATTTTGTGCATATTACACAATCAACAATGTGTCCTTGCAACGTATTTCTACAATCAAAGATCTCGGTTTACTCTTTGACTGTAAACTTAGATTCAATACCCATATCCTAACCATCATTAATTAAGCCAAAAGTGTACTTGGTTTTATTGGTTGGTCTAAAGAGTTTAATGATCCGTTTTTCACTAAACTTCTTTTTGTCTCGCTGGTACGCCCTATTTTAGAATATTGTTCTACCGTATTGAATCGGTTCAGAAGCAATTTCTCCTTTTTGGTAACTTTCATCTACCGTCTTATCATAGTAGGCTTCTTCTTTTAGATCTTCCATCGTTAATCAATCGTAGAATAGTCTTGGGTATTACTTTTCTATATAAGTTAATTAACAGTAGTATTGATTCGCCTTCTCTTTTATTTCAAGTCAATTTTCTAGTTTTTTCCCGTGCTTCTCGTCACTTTTGTCCTCTTTATTTACCTATATGTAACTGTAACTATTCTTTGCACAGTGCGTTTCGTGTTCTATGTACTAAGTACAATACTTATTTTCATGTATTTAGTTCTGAACTCTCTATTTCCTTAATAAAATCTTCTCTTTCAGAATATTTCAGAGAAATCACACACACACCCCAGTAGTGAGAATGCACCTGTGTAATTCTCCCTACTTCTGTTGTGATTTCTCATATTGTATTTTACTTTTGAAGATTTTATATTTCTTATATTTTTATTACTTTTTTTTAACTTCTAACATGCTTAGTTTTAATGATATCACTAACCAGACCTGGCTGTGATTTGGGGCATAGCTCGCCGGTCAGGCAAATAAAACACCCCCATCGGGTTGGTTATATCATTGTTATATATTGTTAGTATTAGGCTTTGTCTTTTCCCTATTCTTTTTATAATTTTAATTTTGTAATTTTGTAATAATAAAAACAAATAAATAACAAGTAAGGAAACTCTAGTCGGAGGGGCCCGACTAGGAAATACCCTGAACCCCGCCTATCGGCGGCTTTAAATGCACTTCAAAGTTTATATATAATTTTAAATTAAATTAAAAAATTAAAAAAAAAAAAAAAAGATTAAGTAACTTGCATAAAAAAAGTTTTGACGTCAGCCTTAAAGAATCGAACCCGAGACTTTATGTCGGCGATCATCGCTTCTACCAACACAGCCGTTGCAATACATAAGAGTGAGATAGCGATTTCCTAAGTAAAGATACTACTACTACTACTTCTGCTTAAAATTCATCCGCAATTTGTCTTTGTTGTTGTTGTTATGAATTCTTCAAATTTTCTAGAGCTTCTGCTGCTGTTGCCACGCGCGTGTGTACGTAAACGTTTGGTAAACGTTTCGTTTAATAACATAATGCATTTCTTCTATTCATATGTATATTATATTGACTTTATTTAAGTTATATCAATGTTACTCTTATTTTATATATACATATGTAAATATATACAGTATGTATGTACATACATATGTATGTATATTGCAAGCAACGCATACATATACACGCACACGCATACGCTCTGCTAACTGCGCAGTTTACTCAGCGACTGCGCTGCGACAATATGTGCGTGTTATGGGAAACTAAATGCTTAATAACTTTTATTGTAGATCGACTTTCTTAATCAAACTTGCGCAGCGTAATTATATCATTCATATGCGTGTATGTGCAAAAGCACAAGTCTCTAGTATTAGAAATAATTGGTTTGAAAATTTGGGCGAAGGGGGCGTGGCACCCAAAATTTAACAAAAATCAAAATTGTATAAAAGTCCCATTAAGCTAAATACAAGATTTGGAGTCTCTAACTATAAAGATGTAGAAGATATAATTTTAAAACTGAAAATCGATTTCGTTTTTAATCGATAAAAAAAGAACGAGAAGAGTTATCGAATTTCTAAAACAAACTAGCTCAGTAGCTCAATAACTTTACTTAGGAATTCGGTATCTCTCTCATGTAATGCAACGGATGTGTTGGTAGGAGCGCCGATCGTCGACATGCAGACCCGGGTTCGATTCTCTAAGCTGCCGTAAAAAATTTTTGTATGCAAGTTACACTTATTTTTTTTTTTTTTTTAATTTTTTAAATTAATTTATAATTATATGCAAACTTTGAAGTGCATTTAAAACCGCCGATAGGCGGTGTTTAGGGTGTTTCCTAGTCGGGCACCTCCGACTAGAGTTTCCTTACTTGTTTGTTTTTGTTTTTAATACGTACTTGTGCTTTGTTTTGTGTCAAGCTGCCGACACTGCGAATTCACTGTTAGTGCTATTTTATCATAAGTAGGTACAGTAAGATCAGTGGATCACAACGTTCTTCGACTAATCGCGACACAACCAATTTCAAAGAGCTTATCTTTGCGAGTCATGCCTATGATATGGAAAATTAAATTAAATAACCCATCTACACATTAAATTTGTAGTCTCTACTACTACTTTAATTTTAAACAAAAATTAAAGTCAATTTATCGATAATTCGGAAACGGAATAAGTTATCGAAAAAAAGCAAACGTACTCCGTACGCTACTCACGAGTACACATGTCGAATTTCAGATCTGTAGAAGTTGTGGTTTACGAGATCCTTGCGTTCATACGGATAGACGGATGGACGATGAACAGATGGACAGACGGACACACGGACAGAGCTATATATCTCGACTCAGCTCTTTGAGCTGATCAAGAATATAAATACTTTAGGCGGTCTGCTTCGTCTCCTTCTGTCTTGAGCCCTGTCCGTCTGTCCGTATGTGTGAACGCGAGGATTTCAAAACCTATAATAGCTAGAGACTTGCATTTTTATAGATTCGTGAATATCACGCGCAGATCGAGTTTTTATTTTTATTTCGATAATTCTTCTCGTTTTTTTTTATCGATTAAAAACGAAAATCGATTTTCAGTTTTAAAACTATATCTATTACATCCTTAAAGTTAGAGACTCTAAATTGTTATCTTAATAAATATTATTTATTTATTCAAAAATTCCGGTCTATAAAAGAAATTATTAAGCATTGAATTACCTATAACATGCAAATGTTGGCCCAGCGCAGTCGCTGAGTAAACTGCGCAGTTAGCAGAGCGAATGTATGTTTGCGTTGCTTGCAATATACAAGTTAACACAACTGACCAGCAGAACATAAATATTCAAGCTGATCGCGCTATCCAGCGAAATATGAATCCTTGCATAATATACAATGCCAGCGTCTTCAGGGCTTAGGGCTAGCTTTGATTATAAAAATTTATGTCACTGTAGTTTTGTTGATTTTTAAAAATAAGGAACGTCGGTCATCGCCTCGGAATTATTTAAGTCTTCTCATTACACGCAACACCGTGTCTACCGACAACAGATACAAAAATAATAACATCGCTACGTCGTATCTGTTAATCTACATAAGTACTAAATACTGAAAATAATTAGCTGGCGTCCAACCGAATCGAACTCTGAAAAAAAAAAAAGAATCAAACTTCGAATAAGCAAATATTCAGTGAAGTAACATTAACCTTAAACTAGCCAAAAAAAAATAATAAAAAAATAAAATACACAACCAAAATGAATTGTGAAAAGGAAAGAAGCAGTATACAACGAAACAGTGCACATTGAAGCAGTTCACTAATGAAGCAGTGTAGCAAGAAAGCAGTACACAACGAAGCAGTACACAACAAAACAGTCCAACAAGCAGCAGCGGAAAACAGCTCAACTAATATAATATAAGAAATTGTGAGCAGAGCGTTCAGTAAAAACAAGTAAGGAAACTCTAGTCGGAGGTGCCTGACTAGGAAATACCCTGAACCCCGCCTATCGGCGGCTTTAAATGCACTTCAAAGTTTATATATAATTTTAAATTAAATTAAAAAATTAAAAAAAAAAAAGATTAAGTAACTTGCATAAAAAAAGTTTTGACGTCAGCTTAGAGAATCGAACCCGAGACTTTATGTCGGCGATCATCGCTTCTACCAACACAGCCGTTGCAATACATATGAGTGAGATAGCGAATTCCTAAGTAAAGTTATTGAGCTACTGCTACTGAGCTGCTGAACTTCTGCTGAAAATTCATCCCCAATTTGTCTTTGTTGTTGTTGTTATGAATTCTTCGAATTTTCTAGATGCTTCTGCTGCTGTTGCCACGCGCGTCTGTACGTAAACGTTTGGTAAACGTTTCGTTTAATAACATAATGCATTTCATCTATTCGTATGTACATATGTACATTATATTGACTTTATTTAAATTATATCAATGTTACTCTTATTTTATATATATGTAAATATATACAGTATGTACATGTGTACTTACATATGTATGTATATTGCAAGCAACGCATACATATACACGCACACGCATACGCTCTGCTAACTGCGCAGTTTACTCAGCGACTGCGCTGCGACAATATGTGCGTGTTATGAAAAATGTTTAATAACTTTTTTTGTAGATCGACTTTCTTAATCAAACTTGCGCAGCGTAATTATATCATTCATATGCGTGTATGTGCAAAAGCACAAGTCTCTAGTATTTGAAATAAATGTTTTGAAAATTTGGGCGAAGGGGGCGTGGCACCCAAAATTTAACAAAAACCAAATTGTATAAAAGTTCCATTAAGCTAAATACAAGATTTGGAGTCTCTAACTATCAAGATATCGAAGATATCATTTTAAAACTGAAAATCGATTTCGTTTTTAATCGATAAAAAAACGAGAAGAGTTATCGAATTTCTAAAACAAGCCCGACCTGCGCGTGATATACACGAATCTATAAAAAAAAAGTTCAAATCTATAAAAAAAAAAGTTCAAGTCTCTAGCTACTATAGGTTCTGAGATCCACGCGTTCAAACATACGGACAGACGGATATAAACTTTATGAAGTCTGTCACGCCCCCTTCTGCCCGTAACATACATTTGGGCTGCAACAAAACCATTATACCTTGATTACCCATTTTTAATGGGTTCGTCTGTCCGTCCGTCCGTCCGTCCGTCTGTATGAACGCGATGATCTTTTAAGCCACAAAAGCTAGAGATCTGAATACCATGAATACCATACGCATTACAAGTTTTTTTTCGATAACTCATCCCGTTTCCGAACTATCGATAAATTTCGATAAATTTGCTTTCATTTATGTGACCCATTAAAACTAGAGACTTCAAATTTACTGTGCAGATAGGTGTAGTGAATGCCGACATTTTTTAGTGTTTGGATTTTGGATGCCACGCCCCCTCGCCCACAATTTGGAAAACCCGTATATCAAATACTAGAGACTGTGCTTTGGCAAATAGACACATATGCATCCCATAATCACACTGTGAATTTGATTAAGAAAGTCCATCTAGAAAAAAGTTATTAAACATTTAATTTCCCATATCATAGGCACATTGCAGCCCACGCGCAATCGCTGCTCATATCACGATCGTATGCGTGCGTATGTGTGTGTATGTGTTGCTTGCAATATATGTATATGGAAAATAATCATAGCATGCTTCCAATATCGGCTATTGGAAGGGTTCAGGGTATCTCTTAGCCGAGCAGTCTTGACTAGAGCTTCCCTACTTACAAACCTCTCGACATTTGACGGTATAATTGGACTCGATTTACTAAATCAAAGCAATGTTTTATTGAACTTCAAAAGTAAGAAATTAACAACAAACTGCAGTTCTTAAACGATGAAATTATATATATTCCAAATGCTAGCCATACCCAATGGGCGTATCGGAATTCGTTAACACAGAAACTGAAGATCTGTTAAAAAACGATATAATACGTCTGCCTCGGTCACCATACAGCAACCCTGTTTATGTTGTAGATAAAAAAAAAAAAGATAAAAAAAAGCTATTGATTATGTGCTCAGAGAACAAATCGCAAAATCTAGTTACTTTTACGTCGATGATGTAATAATTTGTTCTGAAAACATGGAAAACCATTTCAAGCATATCGCCCAGGTCTTAGATAAACTATAATTTTATTTTATTTTATTTTATTTATATAAAGAAAATTGCCTACATTCGTGAGTCAAATTATAAAATTACAAAATTAAAAATTATAAATCAAACAGGAAAAAGAAAAAGCCTAATACTAACAATATATAGCAATGATATCACCAACCCGATGGGGGTGTTTTATTTGCCGCACCGACGAGCTATGCCCCAAATCACAGCCAGATATGGTTAGTGATATCATTGAAACTAAGCAAGATAGAAGAAGTTAAAAAAAGGTTATAAAAATATAAGAAAAAATAAAAATCTTAAAAAGTAAAATACGATAAGAGAAATCACTACACAAGTAAGGAGAATTGCATAGGTGCATTCTCACAACTGGGGTGTGTGTGTGATTTCTCTGAAATATGTTAAAAGAGAAGATTTTATTAAGGAAAGAGAGAGTTCAGAACTAAATACATGAAAATAAGTATTGTACTTAGTACATAGAACACGAAACGCACTGTAGAAGGAATAGTTACAGTTACATATAAGTAAATAAAGAGGACAGAAGTGACGAGAAGCACGGGAAGGAACTAGGAAGTTGACTTGAAATAGAAGAGAAGGCGAATCAATACTACCGTTAATTAACTTATGTAGAAAAGTAATACCCAAGACTATTCTACGATTGATTAACGATGGAAGATTCAAAAGAAGAAGCCTACTATGATAAGACGCTAGACGAAGGTTACCATCCCAGTTTAGATTGCGCAAGGCAAAAAGAAGAAATTGCTTCTGAACCGATTCAATACGGTCCTGATACAATTTCTGCTGTGGCGACCATATAATAGAACAATATTCTAAAATAGGGCGTACCAGCGAGACAAAACGGATCATTAAACTCTTTAGACCATCGTTTAATAAAACCAAATACACTTTTGGCTTCATTAACGATGGTTAGAATATAGATATTGAATCTAAGTTTACAGTCGAAGAGCACACCGAGATCTTTGATTGTAGAAATACGTTGCAAGGACACATTGTTGATTGTGTAATCAGCAAAAAATGGAGTGGTACGACAGAAAGTCATTGTCATACACTTAGAACAATTTAGATGCAACTGATTAGCTTTACACCAATTTTGAAAGGATATTAGATCATCCTGTAGGCGTAGATGATCTATTGAATTCTTGTATGAGAGACAGAGTTTTACATCATCTGCATACATAAATATCCTAGAGTAAGAAATACAGCTGGGAAGGTCATTTATAAATAGGGAGAAAAGTAGAGGGCCCAAGTGACTACGCTGAAGCCGAAGAGACAAATATGACCTTCGAAATAGATGTTCACAACAGAACTCTTTGGGTTCTACCCTTTAAATAGGAAGCAATCCAAAACAGAAGTTTAGGAGAAAATCCCAATTGGTCAAGCTTTTGAAGCAAGATGTCATGCTGAACATAGTCAAATGCCTTACTGAAATCAGTATGTATAACATCTGTTTGCCTTTTCTTTAAAAAGCTTTCATTGACTAGGGATGAAAATTCTAATAAGTTCGTGGAGGTTGATCGATTCTGAACAAAACCATGCTGCGATGGTGAAATAATAGATTTACAAAAGTGCTGTAAATTAGAAGTTATAATTTTTTCAAATAACTTCGGAATAGCAGAAAGCTTGGCAATGCCTCTGTAATTTGAAATATCAGATCTTCCTCCTTTTTTATACAGAGGAATAATAAATGATTCTTTCCAAATTGAAGGAAATACCGAGGTATCAAGAGACAAATTAAACAGTTTTAATAAAGGTGACCACAAAGAAGCACTGCATTCTTTAATCACACAACTAGGAATACCATCCGCCCCCGGAGAGAACGACGATTTCAACGTACGCATAGCGGTAAAAGAGAGACAGGAGAAATATTAGAAACCATAATAGCATTTCCATTAATTTCAGAATTTAAAATTGGAAAAGAATTGGTTTCTTAAATGGCAGTTGAATAAGTGGATTGGAAGAACTTTGCAAATAGATCTGAGGTATCTTGATCATTGCAAGTACTGTCACAACCTAGGAAAAACGAGGATGGAAACCCAGAAGATTTACGCTTCAAATTTACAAATGAATAAAATATTTTGGGATCACGAGCAAACTGCCTTTTACAGTGTATAAGGTAATTCTCATAACAACGAGAGTTTAAAATATTGAAATTGGCCTTAGCTAAGGAGTATTTAGACCAATCAACGACAACATTTAGATTAAAATTTTTTTAGAGTTTTAGAGTGAACCAGGGAGGTTTATTAGAAAGAGATTTGGGAAGACACATAGGAACACACTTGTCTAGAATAGCATTTAAAGTATTGTAGAATGTTGAAACTGCTAAGTTTACATCAACTGCCTCATATAAAGGAGCCCAATCTGTTGCATTAATGAGATCATTAAGCAAAACAAAATTACATTTACTTTTAGATGATGAGGGCGTAAGAATTGGTGGACAGTAAATAGGTATTAAAACCTCTAATGTTGGATGATATAAATCCTCAGGTATACAAAAGGGGGATGATCTTAAAACATTAATGCTGGCGTCATTATTAGTAAAAACAAGATCAAGAGAACGATTTAAATGATTAGAAATTGAGTTCATCTGATACATAGAAGGATTAAACAATTCATCAAAAAAATAATGATCAATTGTTGGAATAAGATAATTCGAATTAGGAAATGAGGCCCAAGAAGTGTTAGGTATATTAAAATCACCCAACACAAGAAATAAGTCATTATCTTGAACATATTCATACATTTCTTTAATACAAGATATATGATGACTATAAACTTGTAAATCGGAAGAGGGAGGGATATATGAACAAGTAACGTATAGGGAACAAGACTGAAAAGTTATTTTAACTCCAATAATCTCAACATTGTGAATTGATGCTAATGTAAAAGATTCAGAGAGGAAATTGGATTTAACAGCTATTAAAACACCACCCCCTCTACGAGACGCGCGATCAAGTCTATAAATAGTGAAATTATTTGAAAAAACCTCACTATTAAAAACATTTTGGCTTAACCACGTTTCAGTGAGGGCTATAAGTTCAGATTGGACACTACAGCTATGCAGAAATATATTTTTTAATTTGGAATTAAGGCCTCGAACATTTTGATAAATAATAGATAGCTGCGGAAAAGATGGAAAGAAACTAAGTTTTTTGATGCAGCCAAATGAAAGAGAATTACTTGCTAAGTTTGGACCTTAAAAAAACTCCTAAATTATCTGTACGGAGTAAAAAATTGAAATATCTATACAGACCATCAGTCATCTATTACAAGCCAGGGATAATATTCGGCATAATATTCATGCCTTGGAAGACGATGCACAGTCAGACAGAGCCGCAATGCACAGTGAAATATCGCTCACGTACACTATAGACACAACAGAAAAACCAATCAACTGTTTCCGAAACCAAATTATAATAGAAGAAAATGAAGTAGCTTCTGATCGTACAGTCATCTTGTTCGGTAAAAAATCCTACACTTCTTAAACAGAGACTCGTTAATCGAAAAAGTTTACGATTTAGCCAAAAAAGACGTCGTTAATACAATTCAGTGCGAGTTAGCGGTACTCTCATTCATACAACATAAACTAATAAAAACTTTCTCAACAACAATATTTCGATATACAAAACATGTGGTAAATGACATTGTTGACAAAAACGAACAAAAAGAAATAATTCCAACAGAACAAAATCGAGCTCATAGAGCAGCTCAAGAAAACGTTTACAGATTTTACAGACAATTTATTTCCAAAACTAGCAAGAAGTTGTTTAAAATTGCAAAATTTGTAAAACGGCTAAATACAACCGTCATCCACAAAACATACTCAGTAAAAGACCCGGAAGAACTAAGAAACCATTTTCCACGATACATGAGACAAATATTAGACGCAGATATACAACATATAGAAACACTAATAGCCACATTAATATGCTAGGCACCGTTCTTAAAGTTGTAGCTGGCACACCAGACTCCGGCGACTTCGAGAAACTTAAATCTACACAATAACTATAAATACAAAAATGCAAGAACAAATATTTAAGCTAACCAACACAGTAAACCTTTTAATAAAAGACACAAAAACAAAGCAAATAGATACGGAACATTTGTATAAAACACTATTTTCAAGAAACAGAATAATTATTTCAGAATTAGAAACCTTAATGCTATCAATAACACTTGTAAAAGTTAGAATTGTAAACCCCTCCATAGTAGATTCTACTTAAAAATATTATTAATGAACACCCTATAAATAACTAACCCTATAAATAACTGTAACTCAAAATAAAGTTTTGCTAAATTTATTATACCATAAGCCTAAAATAGTGTGTAAAAAGTTAACCGTATACCGTGTCCAACACAATGACATTATAATAAATTTCGCCGAAGCCTACAATATAGCTGATTGTGGAAACCATGTAATATCAATAGGAAATTGTACTACAGCCCTCACAATAACGTTCTGCACGAAATTACCCTACACAACATGCGCACAAGACCTGCACTCAGGTGGCACCGCATTCTTGAACTTAACCCAGCCATCTTGAACTTTTAACCACATCGACGATGACGTTATCATCATCAACGGCGGAGCAGCTATAGTGAACGTGCAAATGGTGAAAGGGACATTCCTCCTTACCTTTGACGACGTGATAAAGGTAAACGACACCGTATATAAAAGTCTCAAGAACTACGTGAGGAAATCCCCGGGACCAGAGGCATCTACAATTCGAAATATAACAGATCATCAAGAAATACCAAGCCTGCCATAACTACAAAAATTTAAGCATAAGGAACATCCGACATTGCCCAACTAGAATAAACTAGAATAATAATGTCCGGACTAACCGTAATCATCCTCCTACACTTCTACTACGCCTCAATGAAACTTTACCAAAGATCTTTAAGCAGTAATTAACAGTTTCAAGAAATCCGAGAACGTTATTAACACAACTGACCAAAACAACATAAATATATCGTCATACGTATCGTTAGCATGAATGTTTACGAGACTAGCCATTCCGATATTCCGGATATTGCACAACAGCGACAGAAGCTTCAACGTGCAACAGTGTTGCTGTCCTGCGAAATATGATTCCTTGCATAATATGCAATGCCAGCGTCTTCAGGGCTTAGGGCTAGCTCAGATTGTAAGAATTTATGTCACTGTAGTTTAGTTGATTTTTGGAAAAAAGGAACGAAGGTCATCACCTCGGAATTATTGAAGTCTTCAGATACAACAGATACAAAAATAATAACACCGCTACATCGTTATTGTTAATATGTACTAAATAAACATATGTAATAAATACAGAAAATAATTAACTTACATAAATATGTACATATATACCTATATGTGAAATAAGCATAACAATGATATAACTTAAATAAATATATAAAACAAGTAAGGAAGCTCTAGATGAGACTGCTCGACTAAGAGATACCCTGAACCCTTCGAATAGCCGATATGGGAAGCATACTATGATTATTTTACATATATGTATATTGCAAGCAACACATACACACACATACGCACGCACACGAACGTAGTATTAGCACGCGCTCTGTTAACTGAGTAGCGACTGCGCTCGGGCTGCAATACGCCTATGATATGGCAATTTAAATGTTTAATAACTTCTTTTTTCTAGATGGACTTTCTTCATCAAATTTGCACAAGTCTCTAGTATTTGAAATACGGGTTTTCCAAATTGGGGGCGAAGGGGGCGTGACATCCAAAATCCAAAAACTACAAAATTTCCGTATTCACTACACCTATCTGCTCTAGTCTAGTCTCTAGTTTTAATGGCTCACATAAATGAAAACAAATTTATCGAAATTTATCGCGAGTATACATGTCAAGTTTCAGATCTATAGCTTTTGTGGTTTGCGAGATCCTTATGGGGTCTGCGACGTCTCCTTCTGCCTGTTACATACATTTTCTCATAAATATTATACCCTGATTTCCCATTTTCAATGGGTTCAGGTTATAAAAACGCGACACATAATCAGTTTTACCGATGGAAAGAAAATGCTAGAACAAGTTAAGCTGCTATAAAAACGAGGTTAACGCGGTGCATTGCGAACTTCGAATATTAGCAAGCATAGAGCTCGACTTAGTAAAAAATTTCCCATCAACAACTTTTTAGCACTGCAAAAACTGAGTCACCGAATAACTTGACAAGGCCGAACAACGAGAAATAGTAACAACAACATAACAGGGCACATAGGGCCGTTCTAGAATATAAGAATACTAATTGCCAAAAACGGCCAAATTAGAACGAAGTATGACCGACATCCGAAAATACAAATCATAATGAAAACCTAAATATCAGATTCGGGTGACGTTTCTAACGGACTAGAAGCATTTTCTTACATTCGTAGATATACTATCTAAATTTGCAGTTGTTCAAAAAATAGTGTCACACGGAACCGACGTAAAAGGCCCAATAATGCAGATCCTAAACCTTTTCCCAAAAACTAAAACAATATTTTGCGGCAATGAGCCGTCGTTTAATTCAGATTAGATTGAGATTACTTCATTGATACTAAATACTAGATTCGGAGCCAATACACAGTTCCTCTCATGGCCAGGTAGACCGCTTTCATAGTACAGAAATTAAATTTCATAACAGAAATGACCAGATGCCTTAAAATCGGTTACAAAAAAAAATCGATGACATTGTCGAGCTGATTCTAAATGCCACCTTTGAGTACAATCGTTCCATCCATTCCGCAATAGACAGGAATACATCGAGATAATATACTCATCCGTTGACAGGGACATAGAAGAGGTGCGAAAGGAATTAAAATGCACAGGAAACAATTATGCATAAGAGTGTTCGATGTAGGAGAAACAGTCTTTGCAAATGGCAACAGGAGACCAGGAAACAAGCTAACCCCCTACTCTAAGAGAAAGCAATTCAAGCAGACCTTTTTTAAAAATAGGAAGGGTGGTACATAATGACCACCAAAATAACCCGAATTAAAGTCTAATCCTACCCTTTTGCCTTGCAGGATGATTTTTTGGATTATCGTCATATTGGCAACATCAATTGCTCGGATTACCGATTACTCCCACACATTCCGATAATTGACGGATATGTAAAAGTGTGGGAAAAATAAAGCTTCGTTAGGCACTCAACCAATCTAAGAGCTATTGCCGACATGATTGTGGAAACTGAAACATTAGCTGGATAATTGACGGATATGTAAAAGTGTGGGAAAAATAAAGCTTCGTTGGGCACTCAACCAATCTAAGAGATATTGCCGACATGTTGGCGGAAACTGAAACGTTAGCTGGAATGTTCCCCCAATCACATATGCGAAAGTTATTAGATGTAGATACAGGAACTTATTGGCCGTTTTACAGATCCCCTGTAGGATCTCTATGAGCTTAAATATTCTGGCAAAAAAGCCCTCAAGGTTATGGCTGATAAGTAGAATCAGGTCATTGGAAGAAATTTTAATAATAGATAGCTTGTGATAAACACAGAAATACAGAAACAAATAAATCTTTTAAACGTAGCAGTCAATCAAATGGTAAAGTCCAAAAAGTTTGAAATTTATGATACCCCACATTTATTTTGTATTTATTTTTATATAAAAATTGACAAAACGTGAATCCAATTACAGTAATATTGTAAAAGCCTAACAATAACAATATTTATCAACGATATCCCTAACTCGATGGGGTTTTTTATTTGCCAGGCCTGCGAGCTATGCCCCGAATCACAGCCAAATATGGTTAGTGATATCATTGAAACTATGAAAGATAGAAGAATTTTAAAATATTATGACTCCAAGCTAAAAGAAAATAAATAAAAAATAAAAGATAAGAGTGCTGCGCATTCTCACTACTGCGCTCTGTGTGTGAATTTTCTGAAGTACGCTGAAAGTAAGGATTTTATTGAAGGAAGAAAGAGTTCAGAACAAAATCTATGAAAATAATTATTGTAATTAGTACATAAACCACGAAGCGCACTGTGTAACGAATAATTAGCGGTACATATAGGTAAATATAGCGGACAATAGTGACGAGAAACACGAGAAGGAACTAAAAAATTGATTTGCATTAGAGGACCAGGCGAATCAATACTACCGATAATCAAATTATGTAGGAAAGCAATATCCAAGACTATTCTACGTTTGATTAATGATGGAAGATCTATAAATAGGGGCCTACTATGATAGGACGGTAAACGAGGGTTACGATCCCAGTTAAGAATGCGCAAAGGAAAGGGAAGAAACTGTTTCTGAACCGATTCAATACGGTCCTGATTAAATTTATGCTTTGGCGACCATATAATAGAACAATATTCTAAAATAGGGCGTACCAGCGAGAAAAAAGAAGTTTAGTGACAAACGGTTTATCAGACTCTTTAGACCAACGTTTAATAAAACCAATTACACTTTTGGCTTCATTAACGATGGTTAGGATATGGGTATTGAATCTAAGTTTACAGTCAAAGAGCACACCGAGATCTTTGATTGTTACGTTGCAAGGACACATCGTTGATTGTGTAATAAGCACAAAATGGAGTGGTACGACTGAATTGAATCATTGCCATACATTTAATTTAGATGCAACGTATTACCTTTACACCAACATTGAAAGGAATTCATCTTGTAGGCGTAGATGATCTATTGAATTATTGTATGAGAGACAGAGTTTTACGTCATCTGCATACATGTATATTTTTGAGTGAGAAATATAACTGGGAAGATCATATATAAAAAGAGAGAAAAGTAGAGGGCTCAAGTGACTACCCTGATGAACACCCGAAGAGACAAATGGTCAAGCTTTTGAAGCAATATATCATGTTGAACAGAGTCGAATGCCTTACTGAAATCAGTGTATATAACACCAGCATTTTATTTTAAAAGCTTTCATTAACTAGGGATGAAAATTCTAACAAGTTAGTTGATGTTGATCGATTCTGAATACAACCATGCTGCGATGGTGAAATAATAGATTTACAAACGTGTTGCAAGTTTGTAGTTATAATTTTTTCAAATAACTTCGGATTAGCAGAAAGCTGCGCAATACCTGTGTAATTTGAAATATCAGCTCTTCCTCCTTTTTTACACAGAGGAAATATATTAAAATCTATCTCTTACTATTACCATTTGCAATGTCAAACATAATCAATCTGACCATTCTGGACCATAATGACGAAAAGCCGTATTGACCGATCACTCCACAGAAACCCATATGGTGAGCCTAAAAAAGGCATCACAGTCTAAAAATTGTTCAATACAAAAATGATATTCACATTTTAATAGACTATGCTAACAATAAATTAACTTTTAAAACATCAACGTCTTGCCGGTGTCCAAAAAACCATACAACACTGCAGCTGGATGAAAATGTTGTAGCTGAATGCTCAAACGGAGTTTGGGCAGTACCCAATTGCGTCACCACTGCCTATTCATCGGTCTGCAAGCTACGTTACCTACGTCCGAAGATTGCACTCCGGGGAAAGCCTCATTTTTACACTCAGCCTAGCCTAATGGAGCCTCATCATAGTGAACGATAAAACAGTACATGTCACTACAGCACTACAGCAGTCCTTAAATGGCACTAAATATATTTAGGAAAGCACTGATCAAGGTACCAGGGATCCCAGTGTGGTTTGCACCGCCCCTGTGGCCGTAGATATATGTGCCATAGCTTATTGAACTTGGGTGTTCATACAAGTATATATACCAAGTCTCAAATTTCTAGCGTCAATAGTTTTCAAAATATAACAGAAGATGAATATTTGCTATATAGTCAGATCAGATTTGCCACGCCCCCAGTGGCCGTAGATATATATTATTTTTTGGTCGATCTATGTTGGATCGTCACAATTACTCACGTGCAAAATTTAGTCGTTCTAGCTCTAAAACTGTAGAATATATTGTTTGGCCCGATTTACCACGCCCTGAATTGGCGCCATAGCTTATTATACCCTGAACCTATTGAAAATGGGGAAATCAGGGTATAATGTTTTTTTGTCATAAAGTATATATATTTTTTATCAGCTCAAAGAGGTGAGTCGATATAGCCCAGTCCGACTGTGTAAACGCAAGGATCTCGAAAAACAAAAAAGCTAGAGACCTGAAATCTGGCATGTATAATCGTGTATACCATACGTAGTACAAGTTTTTTCGATAACTCATGCCATTTCTGAATTATTGATAAATTTCGATAAATGAACTTTCATTTATATTTACAATTAAAGCTAGAGACTTTAAATTTATCGCGTGTCGGAAATATGTTGACAATATCGGACGAGAGTATACAAAAGTATACATTCCAAATTTCAAATGTCTAGCTTCAATAGCATAGAAATGATTGGCGTTCATACGAACAGATGGACGAACATTGCCCAAACCCAATATACTCATTTCGCTTTATGAATGTGTATTAAAACTGGATATACAGGAACCCATACAACAAATTTTAAGTATCTAGCTCTTATATGTTTTGAAATCGACGATTTCATAAATAAGGACAAACGAACAGGGCTCAATCGACTCGCCTTGTCGTCCTCATCGAGATAAATACTTTATGGGGTTTGTCACGACTCCATCTGTCTGTTACATACAACAAACAAAACATTATTCCCTGATTTCCTATTTTTAATGGGTTCAGGGTATACAAAAATTCATAAATTTGGATGAAAGTAATTTATTTATCTTAAATCAAAGAACTATTTTTTTAGCGTGAAAGTGGTTCTTGTGAAACTATATTCATATATGTAGAATACAAACACATACACCATATAATTAAAATCTAACAATTATTTCTTAGCATAGGCTTATACAGGTTTTTTATAGAAATGAATATGCCCCTTTGAAGTGGGAGTAGAGAATGAGAATGGGCGTACCTATTTTGCTTATATGAAGCAGTGACTGAGATAGCAATAGCATTAAGCAGACAGAAAATATTCTTACATCGTTTTTACTCATGTTTAACAAACCGGATCCTCACTCACGACTTGAGTAAAATTATTTCGTCGATATTACTTATGAATGGGAGTAGTAGTTGTAGGCACCTGTAGTGTTTGCACCTGTTCCATCCAGAAGTGGAAGTAAACTTGTTGAGTGTAACTCAGTAAGCAACCACTACATGACGGCATACTGTTAGAGTGAAAGAAATAGCAAGATGGGCGGAAAAGAGAGTAGCTCTAAGCAGCAGAATCAAGTTCTCTCAATGGTGTTAAGAATCAGCAGCGGCGAAATTTCATTCAAAGCCTCCATGTTTAACTCAAGACAAGTAGAGTAATACTAAAACAGCAACAAAGGAATAGAGCAATACTGATAACAAGCCACTCACTCATCTCACAATGCAACAGGTGATGGACGACAAAAGCCGTCTTCGTCTTGGAGTAAAGTCAAGTTGCTACCTGTTAATACATAAATATGCACATCAAACGATGCCTATAAGTACAAATAAAGGTTCGTATGAACATACACAAGTATATAAAAATATGTATGTATGCTTGTGGCTAAGCGTGCACAGCTGCTCATACTCGTGCTAGAGCGTTCAAGACGAGTTTACTTGAGATCAATTGATAGCCGTAGCGTTGTGTAATGTTGATCTTGTTTTGGTAAAGTAGTGGAGCATTGAGTTAAATGAGCCTGGCTCTTATTTGCTGGATTTCTGCTGCTCTTGCCCGCAAGACAACTTTTAGTATGTGAATGCAAGTGTGTTTTGTGAGTATGTTATATCTGAATGGTATTGGTATTTCAAGTGTTTGCAGCTTTTCTTCAAGAAGGTCACGGCCGATTCAAGCTATCCTGACCACGCAGTATTTCTTGAACATTGAACGAAATGGGAGCGTAACGTCACTCGTAAAAAATAAAAAAAAATTAACAGATTCCATTTATTGTCTTCCCTCGAAAACTTAATGCTAATTATTTTTTAAAATGGAATCATTTGTTTTGATACCGAAAGAGTTATCTTTAACCAGAATATCCTTACCGCATAAAAATAACGAATCCATTTTAACTGTGTGTGCAACTACAAATATCAAAAAAGGAACCCTATTTTGTCCATTACAGGGTACAATTCGTACCGATAAAATTGAAAACGTAAAACATCCTGATGAAAATGATGTAAGTGTATTTTGTATACTCTGAACCCATTAAAAATGTGAAAACGGGGTATAATGTTGTGTTATAACAGGCACAAGGAGGCGTGGCCGACCCCATAAACTATATATGTATATATACTTAATCAGCTTGAACGTCTATCTATCTGCCCGTATGTTTGAACGCGTCGATCTCAGAACATATAAGAGAGAGAGACTAGAGATTTAAAACTTTAACTTTAATCTTTATCTCTTTATTGCTGTAGATTAAAAGATAAAATGAAAATTCAGTTATCTATTCAGTATCTATTATTATCATTATGGAACTTTTATACAATACTGATTTTTGTTAAATTTTTGGTGGTTATTAGAGACTCGTGCTTTAAAATAGACACATATGAATGATATAATAACACTGTGAAAGTTTGATTAATAGGATCGATCTACAATCAAATTTATTAAGCACTTAATTATTATTATTCCCATTATTATTTTCCATATTATTTCCATATTGGCGTATTGCAGCCCAAGCGCAGTCGCTGAGTAAATTGCGTATGTATGTGTTGCTTGCAATATATATGTATGTAAAATTTTTGCAATATCTGTTATTCGCAGTGTTCTCCTCGTCGGGCGGTATCAACTAAAGCGCTCTTATTTGGCTTTGCTAAATATAATTCACTTTTATTTATTTATTGTTAAAATTGAATTCGGTATGTTCTTGGAAAGCTGGGAAGTTTTTAGGCCTCTGGAGTATTAAGTAAGAGCGTTGCACTTGCTGTATATAGCGACTGTATGATATTCATTCATTCATTCTTTCTCAACAACGCAAGAATGTATTCCACATTTTTTTACTTTAGATACCAAAATAAAAACGTTTTATCAAAATTTCTGAAATTTTTTCAATGTTAAGCTTTTTATTAATAAACAAATATACTCTTTAATTATTATATTATCAAAATATTTCTGGCACAAAGTTAATTTAATTTATATGTTTTACACATATATTTACGCGCATCCTTTAGTATAACCCGAACATATAACAAGCATCATCATGCACCACTACTCCATAAAATACTTTCAATAAACATGCACCTAAAATAGATATGTACATATGTATATGAACGTACATTACATTTTTTAGTTTTCCCATACTTGCGGTAAATAACTGCTGAAGCATTAAAGTAAACTGTGAGAACAGCTTTAAAATTCATTGTGTCCATCTTCAAGAATTCCCAACGTCATGGGAGAGTGATCACCCCATGGACTTTCGAAAATAATGTTCATGCATTAAATTCGATATACTTATGTGTAAATTTTATGTTTACGCAAACAGACGGCCGGACAGACGGACGTACGGATATATAGACGAACAGAGGTAAATCGCGTTAGCTCGTCGACATGAATATATTTACTTCTGCCTGTTAAATATATATTTATAAAACGGCTACAGGGTATAACAAGTAAGGAAAATCAAGTCGTAGGTGCCCGACTATCCTGAACCACGCCAAATCGGCGTTTTGAAATGCACTTTTCAGTTGGCATAGACTTAAACCATTTTAAATTACATTTTAGAACCTTGAGAACTTGAGTGTCAAATAGCGAATTCTGAACTAAAATAGTATCTCAAATTTCATTTAACTTTAACTTTGCTTATGAATTCTTAAAATTTTCTAGATGCTTCTGCTGCTTTTTTGGTAATAAAAGTTTTGTTTAATAACTTAATACGTTTTAATGAATTATACAGCATTTTATTTAAATTGTATATTAATATATTATTTGAGTTTATTTAAATTATATCTATGTTAGGCTTATTTTATATACATATATGTGCATATGTATATTGCAAGCAGCACATACAAACGCAGCTGTCTCAGCGACTGCGCTTCTACAATACGCCAATAATATGGAAAATAATAATGGAAATAATAACAAGTAAGAACGTTGCAGTCGGACGCAACCGACGGCGAAATACTCATTCACACCGCAACCTCCCAGTTTCACATCATTGCAAGAAACCAATTTTCCACACCTCTAATTATCCCTAAATTTTCTATTTAGTGTCATGTGTATTTAATACAATTTTGGTTTTTGCTATACACAAATTTCTTATAATTCAGTTGAAAATATAATTAATATGCTGAATTTCATTAAAATCCGTTGAGTAACACTAAAGTTATTCAACAAAACGTTTAGGCAATTGACAAATGGGCTTGGCTGCACAGCGAACATTTTCTTATATTCTAAGAAATAACAAATACAATAAAATTCAGCGTGAATCATATGCTAATTAAGTTACCAGGCTACTATGAGGTTCAGTGGCGTTGCTAATAGAAGTGACGCGCACCGATCATGGCGCCCTTGGTTCGAGCATCGGGTGAGTCGGTATTTTATACACATTTTATTTATAATTATTATTGGTTTGGCGTCGTGGTAGAGATGACGAATTTCGACTCGTGCAAGTAGTCGGAAGTTCGAATCTCGAATTTTCCATGTCGGCTTTACGTTTATTTCTTTATTTTTTGTTCTCAAATATATTTTTTTTATATTTATAATATTTAGCAACTCAATTAAGATGGTAAAAGCCCAAAAAGTCATCAAATTGTGTGTTTATTGCTCAAGAAAATTGGTTTAATTCTATTTGCCACATCCCCAGTGGGCGTAGACATATAATTTTTGGCCAGTCCATGACAGGGGTGTAGGACAACGTGACTCTGCATCTTGGACGCTTACACTCAAAATATGCGAAAATTACAGGACATTTTTGAAAACATCACGCCCCAAAAGGGGCTTAAAAATAAATAAATTTGGCCGATCGATAGAGGAGGTCACCAGCAACCTACCAGTCCAATTTTGAAACTTCTAGCACTAAAACTGTAGGAGGTATAAGCTCGTGCGGTTTGCCACGCCTCCTATGGGCGTAGATATATCCGCCATAGCTTATTCAACTTGGGACGTTAATACAAGTCTCAAGATTCAAGCGTCAACAGTGTTAAAAATATAACAGAAGATTCAAAATTGATAAATATTCAGATCTGATTTTCCCCGCCCCCAGTGGGCGTGGATATATAATTTTCTTTATAGGATCATAACAGTTACTCACGTGTCAAATTTGGTTGTTCTAACTCTAAAACTGTAGAAGATACAGTTTCACCCGATTTTTCACGCCCCCAATAGGCGTAGATATATCCGCCATATCTTATTCAACTTGGGATGTCAATGCGAGTATACATTCCATATCTCAACTCTCTAGGCCTGCTACAAGTAGTATTTTCTGACATAAAGGATAATTCATTTTCCAATTACCACGCCCCTAGTGGGCGTATCTTGACACTTTATCTGACGAGAGTATATGTTCCAAATTTCAAGTCTCTAGCTTCAATAGCATAGAAATGGTTTGCGTTCATACGGACAGACGGACGGACAGCAAGACGGACATTGCACAAACCCAACATACTCATTTCACTTTGTGAATGAGTATAATAATTAAATGCTTAATAATTTTGTTTGTAGATGGACTTTCTTAAGCAATTGCACAGCATAGTTATATCATTCATATGTGTGTAATTGTAAAAGCACAAGTCTCTAATATTTGAAATACGTGTTTTAATAAACTTGAGGCGATGGGGGCGTGGCATCCAAAATTTAACAAAAATCAGAATTGTATAAATCCCATTGAACTAAATACAATATATGGAGTCTCTATATGTAGAAGATATAATTTTAAAACTGAAAACGATTTTTGTTTTTAATCGTTTTTTAAAACAAACTGCACGTGCACACGAACTTACAAAAAATTAAAATTCAAGTCTCTAGCTATTATAGGTTCTGAGATCGACGAGTTCAAACAGACGGGCAGACGGACAGACGAACGGCGAACGACCGGACGGCCCGACGGACATCCAGACAAACATGGTTCAGTCGACTCGACTTGGCGTCCTGATCAAGAATATATATATATACTTTATGGGGTCTACCTGTTACATACATATAAACAGCAACAAAACCATAAAAAAAAGAATTATCACAGTGTAAAAACAAACAAACAAGTATTCTTTATATGTAAATACTAATGTGAATACGTTAAGCTTGCGTCGATTGGAGTAAGATAATTCTTTAAAAAAAAGTTCGTGGCGACAGGTGATATATGAGTGAAGCAGTTAAAAAGCTCAAAAACCATGTTTTGGAAGTGTCTCAAGATGATAAAACTGCTATGGCCAATGAATGGAACAAACGTAAAAAGGGGTATATTTTGAAAAACAATAAAGTGATTTGAATTTTAAAATTTTTGTTTTTAACACAAATAGCAGCCCTCGAAAGAGTGCTCTAATCGAAACTGCTCGACTTGCAGACCCCTAGCCCTACGAAAAAGCTATATTCCTCACATTCCACCTGTCTTTTATATAAGTAATGCTTAAACAAACAACACATACAAACACAAATGCATGTACTCTGCTAACTGTGGACATAACTTTTCAGCTGAAACGACTTGTAATTATAATACATCAATTGAACCATATCAAAGCTTAATACTTTTTAACACAATAATATATAAGCAAACAATGCCGACAGGAGTTAAATTCACAACTGCAGACCTCCTTTAAACACCGCCACTTCAATGCTTGAACACTATCTAATCTACATATAAATAGTACAAACACAATTCACTTAAAATTGTGATCTTTAGAACACACACGAAATTTTAACCTACTTTATTTATAAATACAGAATCAAATTTTTACAACATAATAATATAAATCAAATGGCTCTAGTATTTGGCAACAATTTTTTTGCGAATTTCGGACAAAAGGGAAAATATTACGATCTTATAAAGCCCAAAACAATGATGTTCTTACGAGAAGCGTGTGAAATCAGTCTCTATAATATAGTGATTTTTAAATATTTTGGATACCACGCCCCCTTCGCCTACAATTTTCAAAATACGTATGTTTGCATGTCAAATACTAGAGACATGCGATTTGACACACATATGAATTATATAAACACCCTGTAAAAGTTTCATTAACAAAGTGATCCTATGCAGATTAAAATACTACGTCCGAACTAGAAGCGCAGGATTAGGCTTCTATTATATAGTGATTTTTATCGGAAATATAGGGTATGATGGTTTTGTTGAAATATATGTAACAGGCAGAAGGAAGCGGGAGACCTCATAAAGTATATTTATTCTCAATCTAGATGACAGTCTAGTCGATTTAGCCATTTCCTCTGATTTTTACATACATTTTCACAAAAACATACCCAAATTTCCCATTTTCAATGGGTTCAGGTATTACATCTTTTACATATTTAAATTTAGAGACTCCAAATGTTCTATATATTCTATATCTATGGGACTTTAAACACTTTGATTTTTTTTTTAATTTGGATGCCACGCATATTTTACATACAGGAACATAAAAAAAATTCTCTGGCTATTAAATGTTCTGAAATCACCGAGTTCGAACAGACGGACAGACAGACCGGGCTCAATCGGCTCGGCTTGTCCAAATCACGAATATATACTTTATGAAATCTGTCTGTCTCCTTGTGTGCATTTTAACCCATTTTAAATGGGTTCATGGTATAAAATAATAGTATATCAAAACTGGCGTTCACTGCGCACGACTCCCTGTAACTCATTTAACAGAATTGCTTCATTTTTACTTTATTTTTCAGGCAAGATACCGGCATGGCTTATATTATGAAATTTTATACAATTACGGAAAGCACATCGTCCATTGTAATTGGATTAGATTTCTTAAAATTGCCAGTTCTTTCAACTCTTATGTAAATCTAATTTGTTCGATAGTTAGAGGAGATCCATTGTGTGAAGTTATAAAGCCAATCAAAACTTATCAGGAACTGGTTGCTTATTATGTACCAGAACGCCCAGAAGATAGCATATTGTTGACTGTTCGTTCCACGCTTTATAGAAAAGCTATAGATGCAATTCTACAAGGTAATTATAAAGCAATATAAAATATGTTGTTGTTAATTTATTCTCCACTTTTTCAGATACTCCGCTTGATTTGTCACTAGCATTAATGTATAAGACACCAAATTTACCACTATCTCCGCCCGCAAGTGAGGACGAACCAAATTCAATGTTGAGTGATTCCTCTGGTTCGTTATTATCACTTAATGATAGCACAATTGGCAATTCATCATCTTTATCTACAACGCTGGCCGAAGTGAATAAATTTTCGTTGGAGGATATAATTGCAATTTCTTCAAAAAATAACATGAACTATAAAAATAGCCAATATGGAACAGCAAAAAAACGAATAGGAAGAAATGAAAGATCCTTACTTCCATGCGAAGTCTGCAGAAAAGCATTCGATAGGCCAAGTCTGCTTAAAAGACACATGAGAACACATACAGGTACAGTTTTCTACATATATATACATATATATGTATATGTAATGCGTAGTTGATTAAACTACGCAGTTAGTAGAGCGCATTCTTATGCGTGCGTGCGTAAGTGTTGCTGGCAATATAAATACATATGTATGTATATAAAAAAAAACAACATATATAATTGCGTACCTTGCAGTTGAGAATAAATTCCCTACTATATATAGTAGATAAAGTGCTGAATGACAAACCGTTTTTACAATTAGCAAAGGCACGTGTCAGCAGCAGCAGAAGTATCTATAAAATTCTAAGAACTCATAAATGAAGTTCAATTGGGGTTGAAATATCTGCTACTACTTTGCTTAATAATTCGCTACTTTACTTTCATACGGTGCAATGGCGGTGTTGGTAGAATGTGGGCTCGACGGAACGTAAGCTCCGGGTTCTATTCTCTATTTTCTATTTCTATTTTCTCTATTTTTAAATTAAAAATATTTGTATACCCTGAACCCATTGAAAATGGGAAAACGGGGTATAATGTTTTTATGAAAACCTTTGTAACAGACACCATAAAGTATATACATATATTCTTGATAATCTCGACGGGATGAGACGTTATAGCTCATTTTTAATTTAATTAAATATTCCTTTTCCTTTCCTTCGCTTTTATAAAATATTATACATTTTCCAGGTTACTTTTAACAATTTATTATTAACAATGCATTACATTTATTTTCAGGGGAAAAACCTCATATTTGTATTGTTTGCGACAAAGGATTTAGTACTTCGAGCTCTTTGAATACTCACAGGTACAGCAATATTATAAAGTACATAATAAATAAAGTAATAAATGTCTGCATATCATTATAGACGTATTCACTCAGGAGAAAAGCCTCATGAATGTCAGGTATGTGGTAAAAAGTTTACTGCAAGCAGTAACTTGTATTACCATAGAATGACTCATATAAAGGTAATACTTTTATTAGAATATCGTAAAACTAATTTTTAAAAACTATAGATTATAATGTTTAATCTCTAGCATTTTTTAATTTATAAATACGAATTTTTCCTAGGAACTGTTATTTTGGAACTGTAGTTCCAATACATTTCCAATATATTAGATTTTCTGATTTGCCACGATTTGCCACTAGTTGGCATGTTTGAAGTCTCTAGCTTTAATAGTACACATAAATGGAAGGCAATTTATCGATAATTTATTAAAGGGATGATTTATCGAAAATAAAAAGCAGTCTTATGGCGTATGGTATTCACGAATATACTTGCCAAATTTCGGAACTCTAGCTTTCGTGGTGTACGAGATCGCTGCGTTCACACAGATGAAAGGATGCACAGACGGGCTCATCGAGCTGATCAAGAATTTATATAATATATTCATATATAATTTATAACCTTTTTTATAGTTTTTTGGTTTTGGATGCCACCGCCCCTTCGCCCCAAATACAAAATTAGAGAATCGCACCCGGGTCTTCATATCGGCGACCGGCGCTCCTACCAACACAGCCGTTGCACTACATGAGTGTGAAATAGCGAATTCCTATGTAAAGTTATTGAGCTACTGAGCTACTGCTACTGAGCTGCTGAACTTCTGCTGAAAAATCATCCCCAATTTGTCTTTGCTGTTGTTATGAATTCTTAGGATTTTTTAGATGCTTCTGCTGCTGCAATCACGTGCGTATCTACATAAACGTTTGGTACACGTTTTGTTTAATAACATTATAGATTTCATCTATGTATGTATATATTATATTGACTTTATTTCATTTATATCAATGTTATTCTTATTATGTATATATGTAAATATATACAGTATGTATGTATGTATGTATATTGCAAGCAACGCATACATACACACGCACACACATACGCCCTGTTAACTGCGCAGTTTACTCAGCGACTGCGCTGGGCCAACATGTACATGTTATGGGAAATTAAATGCTTAATAACTTTTTTTGTAGACCGACTTTCTTAATCAAACCTGCGCAGTGTAATTGTATCATCCAAAATTTAACAAAAATCAAAATTGTATAAAGGTCACAATAAACTAAATACAAGATTTGGAGTCTCTAACTATCAAAATGTAAAATATATCATTTTGAAACAGAAAATAGATTTTAGTTTTTAATCGAAAAAAAAAAAACAAGAAGAGTTATCGAAATAAAAAAACAAACTCGATCTGCGCGTGATATACACGAACCTACAAAAATTTGAAGTCTCTATCTCTTATAGATTCTGAGATCCACGCGTTCAAACATACGGACAGACGGACAGACAGACAGACGGACAGGGCTCAATCGACTCGGCTTGTCGTCCTGATAAAGAATATATATACTTTATGGGGTCTGCCACGCCTCCTTCTGCCCGTTACATATATTTAGGCTGCAACAAAACCATTATACCCTTTTTTTTCGCTGATCAAACTGCGCACTTAGCAGAGCGTATGCGTGTGCTGGTGTATGTATGCGTTGCTTGCAATATACATGTACATATGTATGTATGTACATACTGTATAAATTTAAATATATATAAAAAAGAGGAACATTGATATAACTTAAATAAAGTCAATATAATGTACATATGAATAGATGAAATGCATTATGTTATCAAACGAAACGTTTACCAAACGTTTACGTACACACGCGCATGGCAATAGCAGCAGAAGCATCTAGAAAATTCTAAGAATTCATAACAACAACAGCAAAGACAAATTGCGGATGAATTTTAAGCAGAAGTTCAGCAGCTCACAAGCAGTAGCTCAGTAGCTCAATAACTTTACTTAGGAATTCCCTATCTCACTCTTATGTACTGGTAGAAGCGATGATCGCCGACATAAAGTCTCGGGTTCGATTCTCTAAGCTGACGTCAGAACCTTTTTTATGCAAGTTACTTAATCTTTTTATACCCTGAACCCATTAAAAATGGGTAATCAGGGTATAATGGTTTTGTTGCAGCCCAAATGTATGTAACAGGCAGAAGGAGGCGTGGCAGACCCTATAAAGTATATATATTCTTGATCAGGACGACAAGCCGAGTCGATTGAGCCCTGTCCGTCTGTCTGTCTGTCCGTCTGTCCGTCTGTCCGTCCGTCCGTCTGTCCGTCTGTCCGTATGTTTGAACGCGTGGATCTCAGAACCTATAATAGCTAGAGACTTGAACTTTTTTTTTATAGATTCGAGTATATCTCGCGCAGGTCGAGTTTGTTTTAGAAATTCGATAACCTTCTCGTTCTTTTTTTATCGATTAAAAACGAAATCGATTTTCAGTTTTAAAATTCTACATCTTTATAGTTAGAGACTCCAAATCTTGTATTTAGCTTAATGGGACTTTTATACAATTTTGATTTTTGTTAAATTTTGGATGCCACGCCCCCTTCGCCCAAATTTTCAAAACACTTATTTCAAATACTAGAGACTAGTGCTTTTGCACATACACGCATATGAATGATATAATTACGCTGCGCAAGTTTGATTAAGAAATTCGATCTACAAAAAAAGTTATTAAGCACTTAGTTTCCCATAACACGAACATATTGGCGCAGCGAAGTCGCTGAGTAAACTGCGCAGTTAGTAGAGCGTATGCGTGTGCGTGTGTATGTATGCGTTGCTTGCAATATACATACATATGTATGTACACAAGTACATACTGTATATATTTACATATATGTATATATGTATATATGTATGTATACATGTATATAAAATGAGAGTAACATTGATATAACTTAAATAAAGTCAATATAATATACATATGTACATACATACATATGAATAGATGAAATGCATTATGTTATTAAACGAAACGTTTACCAAACGTTTACGTACACACGCGCATGGCAACAGCAGCAGAAGCTCTAGAAAATTCGAAGAATTCATAACAACAACAACAAAGACAAATTGGGGATGAATTTTAAGCAGAAGTTCAGCAGCTCAGTAGCAGCAGCTCAGTAGCTCAATAACTGTACTTAGGAATTCGCTATCTCACTCTTATGTATTGCAACGGCTGTGTTGATAGAAACAATGATCGCCGACATAAAGTCTCGGGTTCGATTCTCTAAGCTGACGTCAAAACTTTTTTTATGCAAGTTACTTAATCTTTTTTGTTTTTTTTAATTTTTTAATTTAATTTAAAATTATATATAAACTTTGAAGTGCATTTAAAGCCGCCGATAGGCGGGGTTCAGGGTATTTCCTAGTCGGGCACCTCCGACTAGAGTTTCCTTACTTGTTTTTTTTAATTTTTTAATTTAATTTAAAATTATATATAAACTTTGAAGTGCATTTAAAGCCGCCGATAGGCGGTGTTCAGGGTATTTCCTAGTCGGGCACTTCCGACTAGAGTTTCGTTACTTGTTACTAATGATGACGCCAGCATTAATGTTTTAAGATCATCCCCCTTTTGTATACCTGAGGATTTATATAATCCAACACTAGAGGTTTTAATACATATTTACTGTCCACCAATTTTTACGCTCTCATCATTTAAAAAGTTTCGTTGTTTTAATAAATGTAATTTTGTTTTGCTTAATGATCTCATTAATGCAACAGATTGGTCTCCTTTATATAAGGCAGTTGATGTAAACTTAGCAGTTTCTACATTCTACAGTACTTTAAATGCTATTCTAGACAAGTGTGTTCCTATGTGTCTTCCTAAATCTTTTTCTTATAGACCTCACTGGTTCACTTCGACTCTTTCAACTCAACTTTGTGCTTATTATACAATCAACAATGTGTCCTTGCAACGTATTTCTACAATCAAAGATCTCTGTGTGCTCTTTGACTATAAACTTACATTTAATACCCATATCCTAACCATCGTCAATGAAGCCAAAAGTGTAATTGGTTTTATTAAACGTTGGTCTAAAGAGTCTGATAAACCGTTTGTCACTAAACTTCTTTTTGTCTCGCTGGTACGCCCTATTTTATAATATTGTTCTATTATATCGCCACAGCAGAAATTGTGTCAGGACCGTATTGAATCGGTTTAGAAGCAATTTCTTCTTTTTGCCTTGCGCAATCTAAACTGGGATCGTAACCTTCGTCTACCGTCTTATCATAGTAGGCTTCTTCTTTTGGATCTTCCATCGTTAATCAATCGTAGAATAGTCTTGGGTATTACTTTTCTACATAAGTTGATATTGTATATTGTAGTATTGATTCGCCTTCTCTTCTATTTCAAGTCAACTTCCTAGTTCCTTCCCGTGCTTCTCGCCACTTTTGTCCTCTTCATTTACCTATATGTAACTGTAACTATTCTTTGCACAGTGCATTTCGTGTTCTATGTACTAAGTACAATACTTATTATCATGTATTTAGTTCAGAACTCTCTCTTTCCTTAATAAAATCTTCTCTTTCAACATATTTCAGAGAAATCACACACACACACCCCAGTAGTGAGAATGCACCTGGTAATTTTCCCTAATTGTGTGGTGATTTCCCTTATTGTATTTAACTTTTTTATTGATTTTATTTTTCTTATATTAAAGGTAATAATTTTTTTAAACTTCTTCTACCTTGCTTAGTTTCAATGATATCACTAACCATACCTGGCTGTGATTTGGGGCATAGCTCGCCGGTCCTGCAAATAAAATACCCTCATCGGGTGATATCATTGTTATATATTGTTAGTATTAGGGTTTTTCTTTTCCCTATTCTTTTATAATTTTTAATATTGTAATTTTGTAATTTGACTCACGATTTTAGTCAAATTTCTTTATATAGAAATATATAAAATAAACTAGAACTTTCTTACTTTTTTATACTACATCCCAGGTTGAATAACCTCTGACGGATATATTTACGCCTATTGTGGGCGTGGCAAATATAACGAATTTCTACATTCTACAGTTCTACAAATCTCAACTCACTACGACTTCTACAATGGTGTTTCTGAGATACAGAAAAATGCATTTTCTAATTTACGACGCCCCTAGTGAACGTATTGGGAAAATCACTTTATATGACGAGACTATACAAGAGTATATGTACCTATATTCCACATTTTAAATCTAATAGCATAGTAATGGTTTGGGTTCACGCGGACAGACGGACGGACAATAAGACGGACATTGCATAACAACAATATACTCATTTCACTGCATTATAATATGTATAAAAACTAGAAAAGTATTAAACATACATTTTAAACACGTAATAAAAATATAAATTCTTGTCTTTTTCTTTGTGATCGTCCTAAACAATATTAACTAAATTCATATTTTCTTTTCTAAAAAGGAAAAACCACACAAGTGTAATTTGTGCGCTAAATCATTTCCTACTCCTGGCGACTTGAAGTCGCATAAGTACGTTCACAGTGGATCATGGCCATTCAAATGTTCAATTTGTTTCCGCGGATTTTCGAAACAAACGAATTTGAAGAATCATTTGTTTTTGCACAGTGGTAAGTCCTAGGTTTATTCAATTAAAATAGTTAATATATCTGAATATTTGGAAATACTTAAGTAATATAATTTTAAAGATATTAAATTATTTTTATAGTAATTATATATGTATTTTATAACATTTATATTATATATTAATTAAACAATAACTGTCATAGTGTCAGGAAGCTTTAATTTTCGTGAGCAGCCACTAATCGATTATCACTAATCGATATCACTATATCGTCGTTTCCCTGATATGAAAATGAAAATAATAAAATTAAACTGAAATCGAACAAATCAAAAGGGTAATTTTAAAAAGTTACTATTTTAACGATTTTTATCGTAATCAACTTAAAGCCTTAATTTTTCAAGTATGTACATATGTCTTATACAATTTGCTGATCAAATTTTTGTCCAATAATTGAAAACTGTTTGTTAGCTAGAAGATATAATACGCAGATTCTTTAAAGTAAAGTATTAAAGCGAAAGAAAAAAAACAAATTTCGATCGGGAGGGTACACTTTTCAACCACTTTTTCATCTCGTATGGAAAAGAAATTTTTAACTTTTTCCTGTCATTTAGTTTTTCCTAACATACAACTTATTTTATATTCTAATTTTGTTTTATTAGGGGATAAACCGCATGGCTGTGCATTATGCAAAAAAAAATTTGCTTTAGCTTGCAACTTGAGAGCTCACTTGAAGACTCACGATGGTAAGTCAATGTGATAATATGATAAATGATGAAAACAACAAGAATGCTCTCGTCGAAACTGCTCGACTAGGAGATACCCTGAACCCTTTGAGTAGCCGATATTCCAACCATTTTACATATATATTACAAGCAACACATACACACACTGTCGAACGCACACGGACACAATAATGAGCACGGGCCCTGCTAACAGAGCAGTTTGCATAACGACTGGACTTAGGGTGCAATATGCCAATATTGTCGAAAATAAAATGTATAATATCTCTATTGTAGGTGGACTTTCTTAATCAAATCATTAATATGTGTGTATTTGCCAAAGCACTAGTCTCTAGTATTGAAAATACGTTTTTTGCAACTTTGTGGCAAAGGGAGCGTGGAAGTGAATTTTAAATCTCTAGATTTAACGGTATACATAAATCGAAGTCAATTTATCGATAATTATCAAACGGAATCGGATATCGAAAAAAAAAACAAAATCGTACTGCGTATGGTATTTACGAGTATACATGTAAAATTTTATACCTATAGCTTTTGTGGTTTACGAGATCGCTGCGTTCAGGCAGACGGAAGGACGGACGGACAGACGGACAGGGCTATGTTGACTCAGTTTGAGCTAATCAACAAAATATTCACTTCTAGTGGTCTGTTACATAACTTTTCATAAAAAAAATATACCCTGATTTCCCATTTTCTATGGTTTCAGGGTATAAGAAATGATTAAATGATTATAGACATATTGCAGCCCATGCACAATCGCAGCGTAAACTGTTAACAGAGCTCGTTCCTATACGTGTGTGCGTATGTGTGTGTGCTGCAAATATGTGTATCTGTATGTGTTGCTTGAAATATAAATAAGGAAAATATAATAGGTATGGAATTATTGGAATATTGGTTCTTCGCTTGGTTCAGGGAATGTCCTAGTCGATTAGTCTTGATTAAAGTGCTCACTATTTATTATTTATACTATGAATACCGATAAGCAATAATTATTTTATTCCATGTTATCTGAATATTTAAAGTATGTTTAAAACGTTATCTTTAAAGGACATACGAAAGACGAATGTGTTAGATGTGAAAAGCCACTAATTGCTCAAAATATTATTTTGAATAAAATGCAAATTTGCACTAAATGCATTAATCTGGAGGACTCAACATATGACGAAAGAAAATATACATTACCATCAGGAAAACGAACTACGTGTAAAGAAGAATTCGACTCTTCAAATGCTGAAACAGAATAAAGCGTAATATAATTTGTATTTGTACATGTAAATTTATGTATGTACATGTAAAATTTCGTAAATTATTGTGACCAAATATTAAAAATCTTAACTAAATCTAATAAACAAAACAATCCAAGCAAAAAAAAACTTACAATTATTAAATGAATTGGTGTGTTTCATGTATGTATGTGCTCGTACCAACAAATTTACACTTGGCAGAAAAACAATGCGCAAAGCCTTAATGTGCGATCTTTATAGTGAATAAATATGATTAATAATACTTTTTTGATCAATATTATATTTTTTAATGAGCAACTCTTTAATTACACATATTTATCATACATTTTTATTTTATTATATTAAAAAATTTTTATTCTCATTCACAATGTGAAATGAGTATATTGGGTTTGAACAATGTCCGTAATGCTGCCCGGTCCGTCTGTCCATATGAATGCAAACCATTTCTATGCTCTTGAAGCTAGAGACTTGAAATGTGGAATATATAGTCATGTATACTCTCTTAAGATAAAGTGTCAAGAGTTTCCCGATACGCCCACTAAGAGCGTGGCAAATTGGAAAATGCACTTTCTTTTATCTTAGAAACACAACTTTTAGCATTATATACCCACGCCCACTGGAGTCGTGGCAAATCGGATCTAACTAAAAGCAATTTTGCAAATTTTTTTATTTATTTATTTTATTTATCTATCTGAATATTTTTAATTTATTATATCTTTCATAGTTTCAATGATATTACGAACCATATTTGGCTGTAATTCGGCGCATAGCTCGCCGGCTGGCAAATAAAACACCCCCATCGGGTTAGTAATATCGTTGATAAATATTGTTATTGTTAGGCTTTTACATTATTACTGTAAGTTGGCTCACGTTTTCTCAATTTTTATGCATAAAATAAAATAAAAATAAAATATTATTATATTAAAATAAAGAAACTCTAATGGGAGGTGCCCGACTAGGAAATACGCTGAACCCCGCCTATCGGCGATTCGAAATTCACTCTGCATAGAATTATATAATTTTAAATTCAATGAAATAAAAAAAAAGTACCTTGCATAAAAAAAGTTTTGACGGCAGCTTAGAGAATCAAACCCGTGTCTTCATATCGGCGACCGGCGCTTCTACCAACACAGCCGTTGCAGTACATAAGAGTGAGATAGCGAATTCCTATGTGAAGTTATTGAGCTACTGAGCTACTGCTACTGAGCTGCTGAACTTCTTCTGAAAAATCATCCCCAATTTGTCTTTGCTGTTGTTATGAATTCTTAGAATTTTCTAAATTACGCACACACATACGCTCCGTTAACTGCGCAGTTTACTCAGCGACTGCGCTGGGCCAACATGTTCATGTTATGGGAAATAAAATGCTTAATCAAATTTGCGCAGCGTAATTATATCATTTATATGTGTATATGTACAAGTCTCTAGTATTTGAGATACGTGATTTGTAAATTTTGGCGGGGCGTGGCATCCAAAATTTAACAAAAATCAAAATTGTATAAAGGTCACAATAAACTAAATACAAGATTTGGAGTCTCTAACTGTCAAAATGAAGAAGGTATCATTTTAAAACAGAAAATAGATTTTAGTTTTTAATCGAAAAAAAAAAACAAGAAGAGTTATCGAAATAAAAATTAATTTTGGGGGGCCTGGCATCCAAAATTTAACATCAAAATTGTAAAAAGGTCACAATAAACTAAATACAAGATTTGGAGTCTCTAACTATCAAAATGTAGAAGATATCATTTTAAAACAGAAAATCCATTTCAGTTTTTAATCGAAAAAAAAACGAGAAGAACTATCGAAATAAAAAAAAAAACTTAATCTGCGCGTGATATACAGGAACCTACAAAAAAAATTATATAATCTGAGATTGACGCGTTCACACATACGGACAGAGAGACATACGGACAGACGGACGGATGGACAGACGGACAGACAGACAGGCAGACGGACAGTGCTCAATCGACTCGGCTTGTCGTCATGATCAAGAATATATATACTTTATGTGGTCTGCCACGCCTCCTTCTGCCAGTTACATAAATTTTCACAAAAACATTATACACTGATTTCCCATTTTCAATGGGTTCAGGGTATAAAAATAATCTATGGCGGATATATCTAAGCCCATAGGTGGCGTGACAAACCACACTAGTTCATACCTCCTACAGTTTTAGTGGCAGAAGCTTCAAAATTGGATGCTAGGGTACTAGTGACCTCCTCTATCGATCGCCCAAAAATTGTTTTTTAAAAATACGCTGTAATTAAAAATAATAACATTTTTTGAGTGTAAGCGTCCTTACCTTGCCCTAGACCCTGTCATGAACTAGCCAAAATTTTCATGTCTACGCCCACTGGGTGCGTTGCAAATATGAGAAAACTACGGTTTTTTGAGCTATACACTCACAATTTAATAACTAATTTTCATTTTACCATCTATATTGATTTGCAAAATATAATAAATGTAAAAAAAATATATTTTAGTACAAAAAAATAAAGCAATAAAAGAAAAACCGACATCGCTTCACCGAAATTCGAACCTCCGCCTACAGGTACGAGTCAAAATTCACCACCTCCACCACGACGCTATCATTTTGCACTTCATCGCACTGCTTCTCACAGCATGACAATCCTTTTTTGACAGCACACAGTGTCAATGCACTGCTAACTTAATTAGCAACTAACTAGCTAAGTATTGTACTTTTTATTTCTTAGAACATACACATTTGTCAAAGGCTAACACTTCTGTTGTACTTGTATTTTTAACTGAATTGTAAGAAATTGGCAGATAGCAAAAATCAACTTTGTATTAAATGACACTAAATACAAAATTTGGGGATAATTAGGTAAATTCATATCTTGGGATGTTTTCGAACTTAGTACTGAAGTGTGAATAAAAATTACAAAATTATAAAAGAATAGGGAAAAAAAAGCCTAATACTAACAATATATAACAATGATATCACCAACCCGATGAGGGTATTTTATTTGCCGGACCGGCGAGCTATGCCCCAAATCTCAGCCAGGTATGGTTAGTGATATCATTGAAACTAAGCAAGGTAGAAGAAGTTTAAAAAAGGTAATAAAAATATAAGAAAAATAAAATCAATAAAAAAGTGAAATACAATAAGAGAAATCACCACACAATTAGGGAAAATTACCAGGTGCATTCTCACTACTGTGGTGTGTGTGTGTGATTTCTCTGAAATATGTTGAAAGAGAAGATTTTATTAAGGAAAGAGAGAGTTCTGAACTAAATACATGATAATAAGTATTGTACTTAGTACATAGAACACGAAATGCACTGTGCAAAGAATAGTTACAGTTACATATAGGTAAATAAAGAGGACAAAAGTGACGAGAAGTACGGGAAGGAACTAGGAAGTTGACTTGAAATAGAAGAGAAGGCGAATCAATACTACAATATACAATATCAACTTATGAACTTATGTAGAAAAGTAATACCCAAGACTATTCTATGATTGATTAACGATGGAAGATTCAAAAGAAGAAGCCTACTATGATAAGACGGTAGACGACGATTACAATCCTAGTTTAGATTGCGCAAGGCAAAAAGAAGAAATTGATGAATTCTGAATCAATTCAATAAGGTCCTGATACAATTTATGCTGTGGCGATATAATAGAACAATATTATAAAATAGGGCGTACCAGCGAGACAAAAAGAAGTTTAGTGACAAACGGATCAACAAACTCTTTAGACCAAACGTTTAATAAAAGCAATTACACTTTTGGCTTCGTTAAAGTGGTACGCCTGAAAGTCATTGTCATACACTTAGAACAATTTAGATGCAACTGATTGGCTTTACACCAATATTGAAAGGAAATTAGATCATCCTGTAGGCGTGGATCATCTATTGAGTTCTTGTATGAGAGACAGAGCTTTACGTTATCTGCATACATGAATATTCCAGAGTAAGAAATACAACTGGGAAGGTCATTTATAAAAAGGGACAAAAGTAGAGGGCCCAAGTGACTTCGAAAGTGACTTTCGAAATAGATGTTCTCAACAGAACTCTTTGGGTTCTACCCTTTAAATAGGAAGCAATCCAAGACAGAAATTTAGGAGAAAATCCCAATTGGTCAAGGTTTTAAAGTAAGATATCATTCTGAACAGAGTTAAATACCTTACTGAAATAAGTGTATATAACATCTGTTTGCATTTTATTTAAAAATCTTTCATTAACTAGGGATAAAAATTCTAATAAGTTCGTAGAGGTTGATCGATTCTGAACAAAACCATGCTGGGATGGTGAAATAATAGATATACAAAAGTGTTGTAAATTAAAAGTTATAATTTTTTCAAATAACTAGAATGCTCTCGTCGAAACTGCTCGACTAGGAGATACCCTGAACCCTTTGAGTAGCCGATATTGCAACCATTTTACATATATATTACAAGCAACACATACACACACTGTCGAACGCACACGGACACAATAATGAGCACGGGCCCTGCTAACAGAGCACCTCCCATTAGAGTTTCTTTATTTTAATATAATAATATTTTATTTTTATTTTATTTTATGCATAAAAATTGAGAAAACGTGAGCCAACTTACAGTAATAATGTAAAAGCTTAACAATAACAATATTTATCAACGATATCACCAACCCGATGAGGGTATTTTATTTGCCGGACCGGCGAGCTATGCCCCAAATCTCAGCCAGGTATGGTTAGTGATATCATTGAAACTAAGCAAGGTAGAAGAAGTTTAAAAAAAGGTAATAAAAATATAAGAAAAAGAAAATCAATAAAAAAGTGAAATACAATAAGAGAAATCACCACACAATTAGGGAAAATTACCAGGTGCATTCTCACTACTGGGGTGTGTGTGTGTGATTTCTCTGAAATATGTTGAAAGAGAAGATTTTATTAAGGAAAGAGAGAGTTCTGAACTAAATACATGATAATAAGTATTGTACTTAGTACATAGAACACGAAATGCACTGTGCAAAGAATAGTTACAGTTACATATAGGTAAATAAAGAGGACAAAAGTGACGAGAAGCACGGGAAGGAACTAGGAAGTTGACTTGAAATAGAAGAGAAGGCGAATCAATACTACAATATACAATATCAACTTATGAACTTATGTAGAAAAGTAATACCCAAGACTATTCTATGATTGATTAACGATGGAAGATTCAAAAGAAGAAGCCTACTATGATAAGACGGTAGACGACGATTACAATCCTAGTTTAGATTGCGCAAGGCAAAAAGAAGAAATTGATGAATTCTGAATCAATTCAATAAGGTCCTGATACAATTTATGCTGTGGCGATATTATAGAACAATATTATAAAATAGGGCGTACCAGCGAGACAAAAAGAAGTTTAGTGACAAACGGATCAACAAACTCTTTAGACCAAACGTTTAATAAAAGCAATTACACTTTTGGCTTCGTTAAAGTGGTACGCCTGAAAGTCATTGTCATACACTTAGAACAATTTAGATGCAACTGATTGGCTTTACACCAATATTGAAAGGAAATTAGATCATCCTGTAGGCGTGGATCATCTATTGAGTTCTTGTATGAGAGACAGAGCTTTACGTTATCTGCATACATGAATATTCCAGAGTAAGAAATACAACTGGGAAGGTCATTTATAAAAAGGGACAAAAGTAGAGGGCCCAAGTGACTTCGAAAGTGACTTTCGAAATAGATGTTCTCAACAGAACTCTTTGGGTTCTACCCTTTAAATAGGAAGCAATCCAAGACAGAAATTTAGGAGAAAATCCCAATTGGTCAAGGTTTTAAAGTAAGATATCATTCTGAACAGAGTTAAATACCTTACTGAAATAAGTGTATATAACATCTGTTTGCATTTTATTTAAAAATCTTTCATTAACTAGGGATAAAAATTCTAATAAGTTCGTAGAGGTTGATCGATTCTGAACAAAACCATGCTGGGATGGTGAAATAATAGATTTACAAAAGTGTTGTAAATTAAAAGTTATAATTTTTTCAAATAACTAGAATGCTCTCGTCGAAACTGCTCGACTAGGAGATACCCTGAACCCTTTGAGTAGCCGATATTGCAACCATTTTACATATATATTACAAGCAACACATACACACACTGTCGAACGCACACGGACACAATAATGAGCACGGGCCCTGCTAACAGAGCAGTTTGCATAACGACTGGACTTAGGGTGCAATATGCCAATATTGTCGAAAATAAAATGTATAATATCTCTATTGTAGGTGGACTTTCTTAATCAAATCATTAATATGTGTGTATTTGCCAAAGCACTAGTCTCTAGTATTGAAAATACGTTTTTTGCAACTTTGTGGCAAAGGGAGCGTGGAAGTGAATTTTAAATCTCTAGATTTAACGGTATACATAAATCGAAGTCAATTTATCGATAATTATCAAACGGAATCGGATATCGAAAAAAAAAACAAAATCGTACTGCGTATGGTATTTACGAGTATACATGTAAAATTTTATACCTATAGCTTTTGTGGTTTACGAGATCGCTGCGTTCAGGCAGACGGAAGGACGGACGGACAGACGGACAGGGCTATGTTGACTCAGTTTGAGCTAATCAACAAAATATTCACTTCTAGTGGTCTGTTACATAACTTTTCATAAAAAAATATACCCTGATTTCCCATTTTCTATGGTTTCAGGGTATAAGAAATGATTAAATGATTATAGACATATTGCAGCCCATGCACAATCGCAGCGTAAACTGTTAACAGAGCTCGTTCCTATACGTGTGTGCGTATGTGTGTGTGCTGCAAATATGTGTATCTGTATGTGTTGCTTGAAATATAAATAAGGAAAATATAATAGGTATGGAATTATTGGAATATTGGTTCTTCGCTTGGTTCAGGGAATGTCCTAGTCGATTAGTCTTGATTAAAGTGCTCACTATTTATTATTTATACTATGAATACCGATAAGCAATAATTATTTTATTCCATGTTATCTGAATATTTAAAGTATGTTTAAAACGTTATCTTTAAAGGACATACGAAAGACGAATGTGTTAGATGTGAAAAGCCACTAATTGCTCAAAATATTATTTTGAATAAAATGCAAATTTGCACTAAATGCATTAATCTGGAGGACTCAACATATGACGAAAGAAAATATACATTACCATCAGGAAAACGAACTACGTGTAAAGAAGAATTCGACTCTTCAAATGCTGAAACAGAATAAAGCGTAATATAATTTGTATTTGTACATGTAAATTTATGTATGTACATGTAAAATTTCGTAAATTATTGTGACCAAATATTAAAAATCTTAACTAAATCTAATAAACAAAACAATCCAAGCAAAAAAAAACTTACAATTATTAAATGAATTGGTGTGTTTCATGTATGTATGTGCTCGTACCAACAAATTTACACTTGGCAGAAAAACAATGCGCAAAGCCTTAATGTGCGATCTTTATAGTGAATAAATATGATTAATAATACTTTTTTGATCAATATTATATTTTTTAATGAGCAACTCTTTAATTACACATATTTATCATACATTTTTATTTTATTATATTAAAAAATTTTTATTCTCATTCACAATGTGAAATGAGTATATTGGGTTTGAACAATGTCCGTAATGCTGCCCGGTCCGTCTGTCCATATGAATGCAAACCATTTCTATGCTCTTGAAGCTAGAGACTTGAAATGTGGAATATATAGTCATGTATACTCTCTTAAGATAAAGTGTCAAGAGTTTCCCGATACGCCCACTAAGAGCGTGGCAAATTGGAAAATGCACTTTCTTTTATCTTAGAAACACAACTTTTAGCATTATATACCCACGCCCACTGGAGTCGTGGCAAATCGGATCTAACTAAAAGCAATTTTGCAAATTTTTTTATTTATTTATTTTAATTATCTATCTGAATATTTTTAATTTATTATATCTTTCATAGTTTCAATGATATTACGAACCATATTTGGCTGTAATTCGGGGCATAGCTCGCCGGCTGGCAAATAAAACACCCCCATCGGGTTAGTAATATCGTTGATAAATATTGTTATTGTTAGGCTTTTACATTATTACTGTAAGTTGGCTCACGTTTTCTCAATTTTTATGCATAAAATAAAATAAAAATAAAATATTATTATATTAAAATAAAGAAACTCTAATGGGAGGTGCCCGACTAGGAAATACGCTGAACCCCGCCTATCGGCGATTCGAAATTCACTCTACAGTTTGCATAGAATTATATAATTTTAAATTCAATGAAATAAAAAAAAAGTACCTTGCATAAAAAAAGTTTTGACGGCAGCTTAGAGAATCGAACCCGTGTCTTCATATCGGCGACCGGCGCTTCTACCAACACAGCCGTTGCAGTACATAAAAGTGAGATAGCGAATTCCTATGTAAAGTTATTGAGCTACTGAGCTACTGCTACTGAGCTGCTGAACTTCTTCTGAAAAATCATCCCCAATTTGTCTTTGCTGTTGTTATGAATTCTTAGAATTTTCTAAATTACGCACACACATACGCTCCGTTAACTGCGCAGTTTACTCAGCGACTGCGCTGGGCCAACATGTTCATGTTATGGGAAATAAAATGCTTAATCAAATTTGCGCAGCGTAATTATATCATTTATATGTGTATATGTACAAGTCTCTAGTATTTGAGATACGTGATTTGTAAATTTTGGCGGGGCGTGGCATCCAAAATTTAACAAAAATCAAAATTGTATAAAGGTCACAATAAACTAAATACAAGATTTGGAGTCTCTAACTGTCAAAATGAAGAAGGTATCATTTTAAAACAGAAAATAGATTTTAGTTTTTAATCGAAAAAAAAAAACAAGAAGAGTTATCGAAATAAAAATTAATTTTGGGGGCCTGGCATCCAAAATTTAACAAAAATCAAAATTGTAAAAAGGTCACAATAAACTAAATACAAGATTTGGAGTCTCTAACTATCAAAATGTAGAAGATATCATTTTAAAACAGAAAATCCATTTCAGTTTTTAATCGAAAAAAAAACGAGAAGAACTATCGAAATAAAAAAAAAAACTTAATCTGCGCGTGATATACAGGAACCTACAAAAAAAATTATATAATCTGAGATTGACGCGTTCACACATACGGACAGAGAGACATACGGACAGACAGACAGGCAGACGGACAGTGCTCAATCGACTCGGCTTGTCGTCATGATCAAGAATATATATACTTTATGTGGTCTGCCACGCCTCCTTCTGCCAGTTACATAAATTTTCACAAAAACATTATACACTGATTTACCATTTTCAATGGGTTCAGGGTATAAAAATAATCTATGGCGGATATATCTAAGCCCATAGGTGGCGTGACAAACCACACTAGTTCATACCTCCTACAGTTTTAGTGGCAGAAGCTTCAAAATTGGATGCTAGGGTACTAGTGACCTCCTCTATCGATCGCCCAAAAATTGTTTTTTAAAAATACGCTGTAATTAAAAATAATAACATTTTTTGAGTGTAAGCGTCCTTACCTTGCCCTAGACCCTGTCATGAACTAGCCAAAATTTTCATGTCTACGCCCACTGGGTGCGTTGCAAATATGAGAAAACTACGGTTTTTTGAGCTATACACTCACAATTTAATAACTAATTTTCATTTTACCATCTATATTGATTTGCAAAATATAATAAATGTAAAAAAAATATATTTTAGTACAAAAAAATAAAGCAATAAAAGAAAAACCGACATCGCTTCACCGAAATTCGAACCTCCGCCTACAGGTACGAGTCAAAATTCACCACCTCCACCACGACGCTATCATTTTGCACTTCATCGCACTGCTTCTCACAGCATGACAATCCTTTTTTGACAGCACACAGTGTCAATGCACTGCTAACTTAATTAGCAACTAACTAGCTAAGTATTGTACTTTTTATTTCTTAGAACATACACATTTGTCAAAGGCTAACACTTCTGTTGTACTTGTATTTTTAACTGAATTGTAAGAAATTGGCAGATAGCAAAAATCAACTTTGTATTAAATGACACTAAATACAAAATTTGGGGATAATTAGGTAAATTCATATCTTGGGATGTTTTCGAACTTAGTACTGAAGTGTGAATAAAAATTACAAAATTATAAAAGAATAGGGAAAAAAAAGCCTAATACTAACAATATATAACAATGATATCACCAACCCGATGAGGGTATTTTATTTGCCGGACCGGCGAGCTATGCCCCAAATCTCAGCCAGGTATGGTTAGTGATATCATTGAAACTAAGCAAGGTAGAAGAAGTTTAAAAAAGGTAATAAAAATATAAGAAAAATAAAATCAATAAAAAAGTGAAATACAATAAGAGAAATCACCACACAATTAGGGAAAATTACCAGGTGCATTCTCACTACTGTGGTGTGTGTGTGTGATTTCTCTGAAATATGTTGAAAGAGAAGATTTTATTAAGGAAAGAGAGAGTTCTGAACTAAATACATGATAATAAGTATTGTACTTAGTACATAGAACACGAAATGCACTGTGCAAAGAATAGTTACAGTTACATATAGGTAAATAAAGAGGACAAAAGTGACGAGAAGCACGGGAAGGAACTAGGAAGTTGACTTGAAATAGAAGAGAAGGCGAATCAATACTACAATATACAATATCAACTTATGTAGAAAAGTAATACCCAAGACTATTCTACGATTGATTAACGATGGAAGATCCAAAAGAAGAAGCCTACTATGATAAGACGGTAGACGACGATTACAATCCTAGTTTAGATTGCGCAAGGCAAAAAGAAGAAATTGATGAATTCTGAATCAATTCAATAAGGTCCTGATACAATTTATGCTGTGGCGATATAATAGAACAATATTATAAAATAGGGCGTACCAGCGAGACAAAAAGAAGTTTAGTGACAAACGGATCAACAAACTCTTTAGACCAAACGTTTAATAAAAGCAATTACACTTTGGCTTCGTTAAAGTGGTACGCCTGAAAGTCATTGTCATACACTTAGAACAATTTAGATGCAACTGATTGGCTTTACACCAATATTGAAAGGAAATTAGATCATCCTGTAGGCGTGGATCATCTATTGAGTTCTTGTATGAGAGACAGAGCTTTACGTTATCTGCATACATGAATATTCCAGAGTAAGAAATACAACTGGGAAGGTCATTTATAAAAAGGGACAAAAGTAGAGGGCCCAAGTGACTTCGAAAGTGACTTTCGAAATAGATGTTCTCAACAGAACTCTTTGGGTTCTACCCTTTAAATAGGAAGCAATCCAAGACAGAAATTTAGGAGAAAATCCCAATTGGTCAAGGTTTTAAAGTAAGATATCATTCTGAACAGAGTTAAATACCTTACTGAAATAAGTGTATATAACATCTGTTTGCATTTTATTTAAAAATCTTTCATTGACTAGGGATAAAAATTCTAATAAGTTCGTAGAGGTTGATCGATTCTGAACAAAACCATGCTGCGATGGTGAAATAATAGATTTACAAAAGTGTTGTAAATTAAAAGTTATAATTTTTTCAAATAACTTCGGAATAGCAGAAAGCTTGGCAATGCCTAGAAAAGTCACATCTTCCTCCTTTTTTATACAGAGGAATAATAAATCATTCTTTCCAAATTGAAGGGAATACCGATGTATCAAGAGACAAATTAAACGGTTTTAATAAAGGTGACCACAAAGAAGCACTGCATTCTTTAATCACTAGGAATACCTAGGAATACCATCCGCCCCCGGAGAGAACGACGATTTCAACGTACGCATAGCGGATAAAAGAGAGACAGAAGAAATATTAGAAACAATAATGACATTTCCATTCATTTTAGAATTTAAAATTGGAAATGAATTGGTTTTTGGAATGGCAGTTGAATAAGTGGATTGGTCCCGGCGGCGGCCTAGCAAATAGAATCCGGGTTAACGTGCTGTGGAGCATAATTGAGTATCGAATAGCGAATTCTTAAATAAAGATAGATATACTGATCTATTGAGTATCTGCCTAAAGCTCATCCCTAATTTATCTTTGTTGTTGTTATAAATTCTTAGAATTTTTGAGATGCTTCTGCTGTTGCTACCACGAGCGTAAACGTTTTGTTTAATAACAAAATAGATTTTATCTATATATTATATTGTCGCACGTGTAGACTTCCTCTATGGGGACAAAAAGCCAATTTATATAATAGAATAGAATAATAACAAGCTGCCGGCCAAAACAAAAAAGACAACATAATGCTGATGTTAGGCCGTCAAAGTTCAGACAGCCCACTCACTATCATGGAGCTCTCACCTTGGACAAGTCTAACGCACACAAAGGGCCAAATAAGCATATGCCCACCGTATCGTAGTGTATAAAATAAAGTGGTCATATGCCATAACTAAATGTTATATATGTATATGTTCAAGCTTTTAAATTTTGTTCCAATTACTAAATTTCGAGTTTGCCCTTAGTTCAGGCTTTGTGTTTTTTCTCGAATTATCACTCACGACTTTAGGATCATTCTTATTAACTTTTAATTTATAATTTTTTTGTTTTAATGTTGATTGAAGTGATTTTCTTGATTTTTTTCTATATTTCAAAATAGACGCGATTACAAAAAATCAAACAGAGGTAATTACCAAAATAGAGGTAATTACCATGACAATTATAATAATAATAACAGAGGGAATAATAGAGGCCAAAATATAGGAAACTTAAGAGGCCGTGGTTAGTCAAACTTTAGGGGCCATAACCCCCAAAAAAACGAGAAACGAATAGACCCCTTAAGATATTCAGAATGTAGTAGGGAAAAGACAATTTCGTAGCAGATGCAGTATCAAGGATTACAATATCCGATTTAAAAGATATACATACAAAAGTCGCGAAAGTCACTACCAGGCAACAGTATAGACAAAAAAATCCTACGCAGGAAAAGATCAAGAAGATTTGCCAATGCAAACTCTTGACAACGCTTCTAAGCCCAACATATATTAAGTCATTAGTAATGACGATGACGAAAATCAGATATCTTTTTTGAAACATGGAAATCTTGACTTAGGTCAGTTCTTCCAAAGGCTTGATATTCAAGCCGGTATACTTAATATTAGGCAACTCCAAGTGGGACCGAGCGATAAGATCTTTGAATTAATTTCAATTGAATCTTTCAAAAATATGGTCAATAAAATATTGAATATTTTAAAAGTAGCGCTACTCAAGCCGGTGACCCTAATATAAAATAAAAAAGATCAAGAAGCGATACTGTCTAAATTTCATGACGATCAAACTCAAGGTGGTCATAATGGCATTAAAACGACCTTACTACTAGAAAAATATGACTCGTCATATCAAAGAGTATGTATGTAAATGTCAAAAATGCCATAAATCCAAAATAACAACTCATATAAAGACCCCTATGATTATAACTGAAACACCAACTTTTGACAGAGTGATAGTAGATACTATAGGTCCACTACCATGCTCAGAGAATGGTAATGAATATGCAGTTATGATAATATGCGATTTAACTAAGTATTTAGTAACCATTCCAATAAAAGTGCAACAACTTTTTCCAAAGCTATATTTGAAAACTTTATTCTAAAGTACGGTTCAATGAAGACGTTCGGAGTCGTTAAGATAAGCTCTTCGAGATCGGTTGTGTCGCGCATAATCGAGAACGCATTGACTTATTTACTATCGTTATCTTCGTGTGCTAAAAATAGCACAAGTCATAAACTTTTCGGGCGCTGTCTTGTGCAGTGTCGGCAGCTGTACAAAAACAAAACACAAGTGTAGTGAGATAAGACTGCACCTGCTGCCCGTTTGGGCAAAACATCTCCCCTCTAACCGCGCGCTGCCGCTCAAGAGGGGCAATAAACGCTGTGCTTATCAGCAAAGTGATCTGCTCGACGATTGACATTGATTTGTTTATAAGTTTAAATCTCACAGAAAGTTAACAAATATAAACTAAAATGGATAAAAACACTTTCTCTAACTCTCAGCTTAGAAATAAGCCGATTGATTATGATAAAATGTACCAAATAGCTGGTAAAACACCTTCCGAGCTGAGGTCTGAGTTTAATAATAACCAACGCCTTTCATGCACCGACTCCCAGAACCTCAGTACAATAACAACAACAATCACATTTACTAGTGCTACCAGTAGCACAATATATACTACTGCAACTGCTGCAATCAGCAGTGCAATCGCTAGCGGAAGCATGGTTAGTCATGCAGCCCGCTTCTCACCTGCCCCCGTAAAAATTGTCGCTCCAAAACTCACTGGAGCTGCTATAAAACTGGCGGCAGCCCAAAAAATGCTTAAAACTAAGAGGAAGAAACCTACATCGCCCAATAACAGTAGCAAAAGAGCAAACCGAGATACGGACTCACACTCCTCTTCAACTAACATGGCAAAATCCAGCAACAGTTTTGCCTTACTCGATATGGACATGGATGTCACCAGCGAAGGCGATGATGAGGTGCATCCCCAAAACAGAAGTGCAAGCCCTGCGACTGCTTCTATTGTTGATCGTAAGAGCACTGCTGATGCAACTGATACAGTCAACAACCTTCAACATAAGGAACCCAGCAACAACAAACAACCTATCGGTTCACTTAAGCCACCGCAAATCGTTGTGAGTATCACTGATCTTAATGATCTTTTTGAAATAATTAGTGAAGTTACTAGTATTGACAACGTGGTAATCAAAGTTAACCAAGGAGTGACGGCTAGGATATTTCCTAAAGACAGCGACACTTACAGAGCTATTGTAAGGCATTTTGATATAATAGGCATTGAGTTCCATACATATCAGCTGAAGGAAGACAAACCTTACAGAATTGTAGTAAGGGGGCTTCACCATAGTACGTTGAACAACGAAATAATTGCCAATTTTAAAAAATATGGATTTGATGCTCTGCAAGTGCACAACCCAAGGTCAAAGACAAACAGAGATGAAAAACTAAATATATTTTTCATAAATATAAAACCATGCGACAAAATTAACGAGATTTATAATATAAAATCACTTTGCCGCCAAATGGTGAGAGTAGAAAGGATGCGCAAAACTTCTGAAATCGTTATATGCGCACGATGCCAGGAATATGGCCATACAGCCAAATACTGCCGTCGTCATCCTAACTGTGCACGTTGTGGTGGAGACCATCCCACCAATCTTTGCACACGTTCACAAGACGAACCGCCTACATGTATTCACTGTGGAGGCAACCACATGGCAAGCTACAAAGGTTGTCAGTGGTATCAGGAGTTTTATCGACGATCAATGGGCTCCTCAACGACCAAGAAAATCCAAGCAAGACCGCAACAGCCACAACGAAAGCAGCAGCATCAACCAATTCGCCAGCAACCGCAACAGCTTCCTAATACTTCCAGGATCGGAGCAGGTGGAGTATCCTATGCCTCGATAGCAAAAAATGGAAATGCATCTGCTCAGAGTCGCATACGGAATATTCAAGCGCAAGGCCAGCTAGCTAAACCTATAGCAAATATTTCACAGCAGCATCACCTAGTTGACGTCCAATCTCTACTGGAACAACAACAACAACAATTCTTGAAATGGCAACAAGAGCTGCAAATGCAGCAACAACAGCAATTTCTCACGTGGCTTCAGGCGCAACAACGTGAGCAACAACAACAAAACAAGAGAAACAGTGAACGATTAGAACGGCTCGAGAAAATGGTCCATGAAATGGCCAGCATGCTAAAGCAATGGACTGGGGAATCATCGGCTCACCAGCTTCATAACAACGCCTCCGCCTCACAATGAACTCATTGAAGATCCTCATCTGGAATGTCAACGGCATTGCAGGAAAAGCCAGAGAAGTGGAGCTATTCGCGCATAACAACAACGTCGACATTCTTCTACTAAATGAGATTAGACTGAATCGAGGAGATAAAGTCAAAATATATGGTTATATCTTTTATCCGGCTTACAAACCATCAAATCACAACCATGGAATGGGAGGAGCGGCTATATTCGTCAGAAGCTCTCTTCGCCACTTTCCACAAAGGGTTATTGAAACTCCAAACATACAAATGTCTGCAATTAAAGTTGCCACAGGATTGGGAGATATTGAATTTTGCGCCATATACTGCCCACCAAGGAACAGAATAGAAGAAAGGCAATTTAGCGATATACTCGTTTCTTGCGGCCAAAGGTATCTTATTGGTGGTGACTGGAATGCACGACATTGGCTGTGGGGAGATTCATATGATTCACCCAGGGGCAGAGAACTAGCAGAAGCCATTACAGCCAGAGGCGCCAATATACTTGCAACTGGATCTCCAACTAGATACCCATACATATCCAGTCACACACCCTCTTGCATTGACTTTGCTGTATACCACGGGATACAGAATTATCAAGCAAATATCTACCAAAGCTGGGACTTAGATTCTGACCATTTAGCTCTTATTGCTGAGTTGCAAATCGATGGTTCCAATATCAGGCCAAGCCCAAGGCTAATAACCAACCGTAGTGACATCACGGCTTTCAGACAACAGCTAGATGACACTATTGAACTAAATTCGTGTCTGAACACTGGAGAAGACATTGAGAATGCGGTTGATCTTCTCTCGGAGAATATATATAGAGCTGCTGCTGCTGCAACGCCGCATAATCCTGCGCCTCGCCCCACTAATTATGGCATTGTTCTAACGAGAGAAGCTAAAGAGCTCATCAGAACAAAAAGGTGCCTTCGTAGAAGAGCGATTCGATCCCAAGATCCTTGGGACCGAATTTTGTGGAACCGTGCAGCAAGACAGCTACGTAACCTTTTAAGAGAACTCAGAGGCGATTTCTTTGAGCAAAAATTGGCTTCCATGGACTATACTATAGATGCAAACTACTCTTTATGGAAATGCACAAAATCGCTCAAACGACAACCTTTTAGACAGGTACCTGTCCGATGCCCTAGTGGCGAACTTGCTAAATGCGAATTGGAACAAGCTAACGCATTCGGATGCCATCTAGAGGATCGCTTTACTTCTTATAGCTATGCTACGACGGAGCAGACCATGGAGACTCACCTCAGTTTGCAGACTCCATTGCAGATGTCCCTGCCTATTCAGCCTATAAGGATTGAAGAAATAAGTGAAGCTATCCAACTATTGCCGAAAAATAAAGCTCCTGGAATAGATAAGATTTTGCAATGCTACGCTGAAGGCCTTGCCTACAAGAGCGCTACTTTATATTGCACTAATCTTTAATGCCATCATCAGGCTCCAAGTGTTCCCAAGGCAATGGAAATTAGCTGCGATCTTGATGATTCATAAGCCTGGCAAACCGAAAGAGGATCCAGAATCATATCGACCTATAAGCCTACTGCCCTCCCTGTCTAAACTATGGGAGAGGACCATTGCCAACCGGATTAATGCCATCATAAGGCAATCTAACATCTTACCGGATCATCAATTTGGCTTCCGGGAGGGACACGGTACAGTGGAACAAGTTCACAGATTGGTGAAACACATCTTGCAGGCCTTTGACGACTCAGAATACTCTAACGCTGTCTTCATTGACATGCAGCAAGCGTTTGACAAGGTGTGGCATGATGGTTTACTGTGTAAAATAAAAAACCTTCTACCTGCTCCGTACTATGGCGTCTTAAGGTCCTATCTAGAGGACCGTGAGTTTAAAGTCAAGGTAAAGGATACACTCTCGTCCACATATTCGATGAGAGCAGGAGTGCCACAGGGTAGTGTACTTGGTCCGGTGCTGTTCTCCTTGTATACCTCAGACATACCCAGCCCGTCCTCTCAACATATGGATGCTCCCTCGAAAGCTCTCATTGCCACCTATGCTGATGATATTGCAATCATCTATAACTCTAAAAGTCTTGTTGAAGCAAGTACTGGACTACAGAGGTACCTTGATACTCTCGCTGATTGGTGCAAGCGGTGGAACCTAAAAGTCAACCCGCTGAAAACATTAAACCCTTGCTTCACCCTAAAAAGGATAACAACGCAAACCCCTCCAATCCAGCTGGCGGGAGTAACTCTACAGCAGCCACCACAGGTGAAATATCTTGGAATCACACTGGACAAGCGTCTCACCTTTGGGCCGCACCTCAAAGCTGCGGTGAAAAAATGTCGTCACAGACTGCAACAACTGCGATGGCTCAACAATAAAAAGAGCACCTTGCCGCTGAGATGCAAAAGAGCTGTCTACGTGCAATGTATCCTACCGATATGGCTCTATGGAGTTTAAATCTGGGGGATTGCTGCCAAATCCAATTACAAACGGGTACAGGTACTGCAGAACCGAGTACTACGACAGATAACCAACTCTCCCTGGTATATACGCGGCTCAACTCTCCATAGAGACCTCAAGCTGACTACTGTCGAAGAGCAGATTGGTAGACATACAAGCAGATACTCTGAAAGATTGCAACGACACCGAAGTCTACTCGCAAGAGGTCTAATCCCTGCCAGACCCTTAAGAAGACTGAAACGGCAAGGCTTTGCCAAAACGATGGGATTGCTGTAACCTATCTACTATTAATTCCTCATAATGTGAGGTTTGGTTCTAATTTCATATATATACATGTGTTGTTAAGGTACTAAATTTGATTGTACAGGTTCTATCTACACTTAATAAAATTTATATATTTAAAAAAAAAAAATGAAGACGTTCATTACGGACATGGGAAAAGAATATAAGAATTCAGTAATAACTGACTTGTGCAAATATTTGAAGATAGACAACATAACGTCTACTGCACATCATCACCAAAGCTTAGGTACAATAGAACGAAGTCATAGGACATTCAATGAATATGTTCGTTCATATATGTATATCTGCAGACAAAACCGATTGGGATGTTTGTGTACAATATTTCACATACTGTTTCAACACAACACCCTCGGTAACACAACACTGTTGTCCATAGGAACTAGTATTTCGAAGATTACCAAGAGAAAAATAAATTTCAATATGAATCTTAAACAAACAAAATTTCAGTTACATATACATATATCAATAATTTAATTCACAAAAAAAAAAATATATATATATATATATATATATATATATATATATATATACATATACAACCACTAACCATATGTATGGTTAGTGATACAACTCAAATAAAACTTATAACTATAAAATATATCATTAAAAAAAAATAGAAAACACAAAATAAAAGAAAAAATAATAATAATAATAATAATACATAACATAAAAACACATATTGCATTATATAAATTAAATATAACTCTAATAGTTATACAATATAATATTAAATAACTACATAATAATATTACGTTATTTCTCTAAAAAGGGAGGTATAGGATGTTATATGCCAAATAAGCATATGCCCACCATATCGTTGTGTATAAAATATGTAAGTGGTCATATGCCCTAACTAAATGTTAGAGTATTAAGCGCATAAACATAGAGACACTTTGCCGCTTTGTTTACATAATATAACCACCGCCAAGTGGTGTAACATGATCAGCCGCTTATATATGAACTAGCCTGTAGCGTGCGATCTGCAGCGTAAGCACTATGAAGTTTTGGCCATTCGGTCCCAAGCGCATTTCAATGCCTTCTGCATGTACATATAACAATATATACAAATACATATGGCATGCTATATACTCCCGTTCTGCCGCTGCTTTGAGCGACAGAACTATATACTCTCTTATGTACTTTAGGCTAAGTCAATTTCAAATAAAGACAGACCATTATGTATGAAGACGTCATGACAAACAGAAGTCGTTTGATTTATTTCTACACCTAATACGTCAGAGACTAGATAAACTGTCCGCCACAAGCGCAGATCATAAGGCATCGTATAGTGGGGACCTAAGTTGATTTACACGAGCAGAAAGCTGGAAATCGCGGTCCCCACACAACAATCAAATTTGGATAGTAGATAAGAAGGACACCGACAGTAGCGGTAAAAAATTAAGCGTTTAGTGATCGACTTCAATAAAACCAAGGAAAACCAGAACACAATTGCGAATAAATATCCAATGCCCAGCATAACGATGGTTTTGGCAAACCTGGGTAAGGCTAGTTTTTCCATAACGCTCGACCTTAAGACCGGAGACAACCAGATAACTGAAGTAGTAGGCTGAAGTAGCTATAGAGAAGACAGAATTCTCAGGGTACTAATTCTGTCGACTTGCCTTTGGCTTAAAAAATGCTGGCAACATTTTCCAGAGAGCCATTGATAACGTGTTTTGGGAATACATCGTCTAGGCTTGTTTTGTCTATGTGTTTTCCAAACACGTGGACTCGATGCTAAAGAGCTTTTGTGATGGAAACATGTGAGAGGCTGAAGAGAAATTCCAACTTTTGAGATATAGCGTCGAATATCTAGGATTCATTGTGACGAGTAACGGCGCAAAGACAGACCCTGAAAAGATAAAATCTACTCAGAATTATGTCGAGCCGTAGTCATTATCCGCAGTAAAGTCGTTTGTAGGCTTAGCCAGTTCGAACAGCTGCTTAAAGACATCTTCGCGTAAGCAGAATACTCTCTCGGAGATTCTCAAAGTGAAAACGGTTCGGTGAGCAACTACACATCAAACAAGTATGGAAACTCGTAGGTGCCCCACTAGGAAATACACTTTGTATAGACTTATACAATTTAAAATTATATTACAAAAAAATAAGAAGTAATTTACATAAAAAAAACTTTTGGCGGCGGCCTACAGAAATGAACCTGAATTTCCTCCCACACACCAATTCTTCTACCAATACCGCCGTTGCTGCTACTGAGCTGCTTAAAATTCATACCCTATTTATCATTGTCGTTTTTATGAGTTCTTAGAATTTTCTAGATGCTTCTGGTGCTGTTACTACGTGCGTTTGGTAATAAACGTTTTGTTTAATAACTTAATAGATGATGAAATATTCAGCATTTTATCTATATATTATATTGCCCTTATTTAAATTATATTTATGTTGTGCTCATTTTATATATACTATATGGGCTGATAAGTCGTAAGATTTTTAGTGAGAACTATTTGTTTTGGTACAAAATATAATTTATGCTCAACATAGCACCCTTCCTGGGAAATACATTTAGTATAACGGTTCTCTAACATTTCTATGATTTTTTATACCCTGAATCCGTTGAAAATGGGAAATCACGGTATAATGTTTTTGTCGCAGACCCCATAAAGTATATATATTCTTGATCAGCTCGACGAGCTGAGTCGAACTAGCCCTGTCCGTCTGTCCGTCCGTCCGTCCGTCCGTCTGTATGAACGCGCTGATCTCATAAACCACAAAAGCTAGAGATCTGAAATGATATGTATACTCCTGAATACCATACGCAGTAAGAGTTTTTTTTTTCGATAACTCATCCCGTTTCCGAATTATCGATCAATTTCGATACATTTGCTTTAATTTATGTGACCCATTAAAGCTAGAGACTTAAATTTTTTTACTGTGCAGATAGGTGTAGTGAATGCGAACATTCTGTAGTTTTTGCATTTTATATGCCACGCCCCATTCGCCCTCAATTTGCAAAACCCGCATTTTAAATACTAGAGACTTTTGCTGTGGCAAATAGACACATATGAATGCTATAATAACACTGTGAAAATTAAGATTAAGAAAGTCCATCTAGAAAAAGTTATTAAACATTTAATTTCCCATATCATAGGCATATTGCAGCCCGAGCACAGTCGCTGCTCAGTTAGCAGAGAGTATGTTCATATTACGTTAGTGTGCGTGCGTATATGTGTATGTGTTGCTTGCAATATACATATATGTAAAATAATCATAGCCTGCTTTCAATATCGGCTATTCGAAGGGTTCAGGTTATTTCTTAGTCGAGCAGTCTCGACTAGAGCTTCATTACTTGTTTATAATATGAAATGTCCAGGTCCTCAAAATACGACTGTGTCCGCGAGATGACCTCATCATTTGAGTAACATCTTTTTCCATATAGCCGCTTTTCAAGTTTGGGAATAAATAATAATCATTGGAGGCTGAATCTGGCGAATAAGGTGGGTGAAGAACCAATTTGAATCCCAAATCGTTGATTTTGGCCATCGCCACACGTTGTTACTTTTGGTCAATTGTGAGCAATCGCGGCACCCACCTCGCCGATAATTTTTTCATTTCCAAGATGTTACGTAAAATAGTCCAACTCGTTCGTTTGAAATGTTTACTTATTCATCTATTTCCCGTAATTTAATTTTTCTTTCTTTCATAACGATTTCGAACTAGTAGCCTCTATTGGTCTTCCTGGCCGGGTTTCATCTTTGGTGGTCATACGACCACCAGTAAATAGTTGCTCTTGATGGATGAGAGTTGGGATAACATTTTGCAACCATTCTTTGGTTTGTGCGACATTTTTTCCCATCAAAAAACAATGTTTTATGAGCACTCAAAAATCTTCCTTTCCCATTTTTGCAATCCGAAGCTAAGGTGGCGCAACTAAATAGATTGTAACTTTTCATCTATTGCAGGGATTCCATACAAGGAGAGGCCCACAATTGTCCAACCTATGGATAAAAATTAACAACTTTCTCCAGAGTTGCCACCTGCATACAAATTCTAGCGACTTATCAGCCCATGACAACCGATACATCAGCATACAGTCAGACAGTGAGGCGAACCATGCTACTAACGATCGGGAATTGTCTGGACTCTAGCTACGTTTTAGCACTATCTCTACGATAATATTTGTACAAACCACCAGACTCTTACGTTCGCGGTATCTGAAGGAAATCCCAATGCCGTCCGTATAAGCCCGATAAAGAGAATCATGTAGTTGATAATCTCTCGCGGCCAAATCAAACGCGATGGATAATGCCGACCTCATGTAAGACGCAGGTACAATACATAGTAAAGCGTATACCTATACCATCGAAACAACACAGAAGCCAGTGAACTGGTTTATAATTCAGATTGTTTTGGAGGTTTGTTTTACCGATAAGAATACCTTACTCGACGTGGTAAAATCCATAGTTAACCCAAACGTGGTGAACGCATAAACCTGTGAAGAAGAGAGAGAACAAATTCTAACCACTGAGCATAATCGTGGTTATAGGGCTCCACAGGAAAACATATAACAGGTTACGCCCGACTATTATTTGCTTAAAACGACAACTGCAGGGTTTGCTTAAAAGTCAAATAAGACACTCTAGGAAGCAGGAGCTCGGACAGACGCCGATCCCTTAGCGAGCGGGAGATGTGCTTCACATCAACTCTACAGATCAACAATTTTTTCTTATTTTCATTGACAATCACTACCAGTTTTCTGTAGTTCAACATGTAGTATCCCGCAGCATAGAAGATCTCATACTACCGTTACTAATAATAATGAACATTTTCCCTAAGACCAAATAGATTTACTGTGACAATGAGCTATCACTTAGGTCGGAAACCATAATTAATCTCTATTCCTAAGCAGCTTTGGAGTTAATATAGAGAATGATCCGCCCTTGGACAGTACGTCAAAAGGACAAGTTGTTTTGATAGCACATTTTTGCAGATAGCAATATTTATTAATTATAGATTGTAGATTTACGATACCAACTATGTTACGGACATTACTAGTGACAGTTATAAACGGATATCCAGCACTTATACGAGACCTTGCTAACAAGAAATAAAATTCTCATTAATAAAATTAGAACTCTCATGCTCTTGCAAAATCCAACATTATTAATCGAAATATGACTTACCTGGAACTTACGTGAAACTAACCTGGAACTCAGTAGCTTAGACGTCAGTTGCCGTACTTTTAGTTAGATTAATTCTCGCTTAGTTACTCTGGGTACTTTAAAATTCAAAGAGAACGGAGAGTGTTGTTTTCATGGAATACGGTCGGTATTGCAAAGTTTAACTCGGAAACTTCAAATTGAATTGTTTTTTCAGTGCAAAAATAAATCAAGAAGCACGCATTCTGGTAATAGCACAGTTTTCGTAGAGACTGCTTTTTGGCTGCAAAACCTATATTATTGAAATACCTATATTAATTATTATTATTAATCAAAATTTTGCATGTGAGTATTTGCGAAAGCACGATTCTCTTAACAAATTTCATTCACAAAGCCATATGATCCTATTATTTACCCAGTTACGTTGGTTAGTGGTATTTTAAATATATTTTTGCAAATTTGGAGCGAAGGGAGAGACTACTGGAATAGGAGATAATCTGAACCCTCCGTAAAGCCGATATTCCATGCCTATTTTACATATACCTGCGCACTTCATCAGTTTACTTTCGAAGTTTACTCTGCGACTGCGCTTGGGCTTAATAACTTCCTAATCAAACTTTCTGAGCATGATTTCAAATAAGATTCTATAAAATTTCCCATTTTCAATGGGATCAGAGTATAATAAGCATTCTTTCTTGATAACATTCAAATGCCTATAATTTCTATTTTATTTCATACTGACTTAAAAAATAATTTAATCACTTGAAGTGATAAAACCATCTGTAAAATACATTGATGAAATAACATATTGGTTAAGAGAATGCATTAAACGTTGTCCGTTGATTGAAAGAATTTTATGCCAAGTAGCCCGATTTTAATTGGGGACTACTTTAATTAAATTTGTATGTATATACATTCCTATGTATATACATACAAATTTAATTAAAGTAGTTAATTCCTATTAATAAGAATCGATTTTATATTTTTTTAAGCCAACATGTTCGTTTCATTATTAACGTAGAACTGAACTTATGCTAAGAATACATTTCATTTTATAGGCCGACGTTGCTGCGTCGGTGCTGCTGCTGTCGCTGTTGGTGCCGCCGCTGTCGTCGCCAGTGCCATTGCAATTCTTATTGTTGTTGTTGCTGTTGTCGTCGATGCCGCCAGGACCAGTGCCGTTGCGATTCTTGTTATTGTTGGTGTCGATGTAGTTGTTGTTGTTGTCGTTGTTGATGCTGTCGTTGCGATTGTTGTTGGTGCCGCCAAAGGCGGTACCGTTGCGATTCTTGTTGTTGTTGTTGTCGGTGCCGCCAATGCCGTTGTGGTTGTTGTTGTTGTCTTTGCCGCTGTTCTTGCTGACGCTGATACCGTTGCTCGTCGTTGCCGGCGCCACTGTCGCTAGATTCTAGCGCTGTTGCCGCCGCCACTATCGCTAGATTCCGTTGAGATGTAGCTTTGTGTGTTAACCCCCTTTAAGATGCTGCCGTCCCCGGTGGCGATGTGTAGGTCTGCCTGGGTTGTGTTTGTAGTTTTTGGTTCGCTTGGTGTTTTCTTGGCGACGCATGATGTTATTACTGAAGTCTATTGTTGTACAACTCAATTAAGATGGTAAAAGCCCAAAAAATCAATAAATTGTATGTTTATAGCCCAGTGGGCGCAGACATATAATTTTGGCTAGTCCATGACAGGGGTGTAGGGTAAGGTAACTGTGAATTTTGGACGCTTACACTCAAAAAATGCGAAAATTAGTGTATTTTTAAAAAGGTCACGCCCCAAAAGGGACGTAAACAAATTTTGGTCGATCGATAGAGGAGGTCACCAGCAACCACCATCAATCCAATTTTGGAGCTTCTAGCACTAAAACTGTAGGAGCAATAAACACGTGCGATTTGACACGCCGCCTGTGGGCGTAGATACATCCTCCATAGCTTATTGAACTTTGGACGTTAATATAAGTATATGTACCTAGTCTCAAGTTTCTAGCATCAATAGTGTTCAAAATATAACAGAAGATGCAAACTTGATATATTCAGATCCGATTTGCCACGGATATATATAATTTTTTTTGTCGATTTTTATAGGATCATAACAGTTAGTCACGTGCCAATTTTGGTTGTTCTAGCTCTAAAACTGTAGAAGATATAGTTTCACCCGATTTGTCACGCTCCCAATGGGGTTAGATATATATATATAGCTTATTCAACTTGGAATGTCTAGGACTGGATATCTCTAGGACTACTACAAGTACTATTTCTGACATACGGGAAAATTCATTTTCCAATTTGCCACGCCCCTAGTGGGCGTATCGGGAAAATGTTAACACTTTATCTGACGAGAGATACACGAGTATATATTCCAAATTTCAAGTCTCTAGCTTCAAGGGCATACAAATAGTTTGCGTTTATACGGACAGATGGACGGACAGCAAGATGGACATTGCGCTAACCCAATATACTTATTTCACTTTGTAAATGTGTAAAAAAATCAACCAAAAATAATTCCACAGCTTATTTCAACCACGTTCTTTAAGCAAAGATCCGTTATTTTACAAGGCAAGAGTAGTTTCTTTTTCTATGCTTTAGCCAATGTTTTCGCAATATGGTAAAATAAATTTTTGCTGAATTTTAAGTAAAGGATCTTGCAGAAAAGTTTATTTTACTAAAATGGGACCATGCACAACTACTACTACAACTACAACTTGACCAGCGGGAACTTGTTCTCAGCCACTTTAAAAATTGCGACTCGCGCAGGTTGTTGGATGGTTGGACTAAGTGGTTCACAGTTCAAAGCTCATGCTTAGTTTTAATTATGTGATTTCTTCAGTTGAAATAATGAAACTCATATTTTATAAGTTGAAACATCAGACTAACAATCTACATTTTTATTATTTTGATATCATTTTTAGTTTAGATTTTATAGATGCCAAACTCTTTCTGAGATGCTGGTATAAATAAGCTGTGAACCACTGTATGTATGTAAATTGGCGTATGAACATAATCACTAGAAAAGGCTAATTCCAACTATCTAAATGTTGAAGCAGCAAAGACATTTTAAAAATTGTTCACAAAACAATAATAATAAACTATAAAATTCGTAGTTTCCATGGAAAATGAATTTTAAGCTCATTTCATTTGAACTGTATTCGTTGTCAAATAAGATACACACTGCAAATCGATTGAAAACAAATCGCACGGTAAATTAATAAATAACAGTAAAATAAATGTTGATATTTTACAATTAAAGAAATCGCACAAATGTCTTAGTCTGGTAAATAATATTGTCATGTCAGGTTATAATGTTAACAAAAATTAATAATCGAATGTTTGTCGCTCATCACTTACACGTAATTTATTTACAGAGTGATTGTTTTCTTGTGATTGGTACTATTGATACGAAGTTGTAAGGCTATAAAGGTTTTTATTTCTCATTAGGTTGTATTTGTAACAACAATGAGCCGTTAAAAGAAACTCAATTTAATATTTTTCTTGTGCAACTTGGGTTAAGCCAGTCTTAAATTATTATTGAGAAATAGATAAATAAATAAAACAGGTAAGAATCTTAAACAATATTCTATATTCTATAATTAAAATGGATAAACCTTTATCCATTTTTAGTTTTCAGACCGCAACACCTATAAATTATAAAATTTACTATATTGCAAGGATGATGACAGAAAAAATTGTTCCCAGTCACCCTAATTTGCTTAACAAAGGGTTCGTATACAGAATATATACATATATGTATATTTACTATGACTTCATTTAGATATTTTACTAATCAAATGATCTATCCTCATAAATATTCTTAACTACGCTTCAAATATGTGTACATTTTATTATTTTTTTCTGTAGAAGTTGGAGTTCCTAACCCTTTGCCTTCTTTGGAGTCTCAAAATTAGATTATTCATTTTTTTTATATACTTGTTTGTTGTACTCATTCATGTAATATTTTGGTATGGTCTTGCAGTATGAACGAAATTCACTTCCCCGCTATTGAAGCTAAAGACTTGGAAAAGTGAATGTGATAGTGTCAAGATTTCATCGTTACACCCAAATTGGGCGTAGGGAATAGGAAAATAGAAATTCGAAATTCGGTTCTGATATGGTATAGCGATGTTTCATGGGAGAGTCATGAGATTCGGTATAAAGTCGAGTTTAAAAGACATTATGGATATACACTTGCCATAAAAACTGTGCGTACAGGCATATTTATTTCGCACAAGCTATTTCGATAGTGAATAAATATGATTAATAATAATTTTTGATTAATATCATTTTTAATGAGCAACTATTTAATTACTCACATTTTTATTTTTATTTTATTATATTAAGGTTTTTTTGTGTTTTATATTATAAAAAAAACAACGAATATTTGACAAAAAAAAAAAAGTATGCCTGCAAACAAAAAAAAATCAATGAAAATTTAAAAATTAGTAAGGCTGGATACCCTTTTCGTTTCTTGACCTCTTCCAAGGGGTTCTTGATGGTACCAATTTCTAGGTAAAATCCACAGGATTTTGGAGCCACTCGTCCATTAGATCGGGCCACTCGTCCATAATTCGCAAATACATAAAATACATGCCTAGGAACTTAACAAAGACTGTGACTTACATGTGTAACTTGAAACAGTATATCAGTCCCATAGATACGTAGTAATGGAATAGGTAATGATAAAAACCACTTCTTCCATCGTTAAATGAAAAAAAAAAAACGCTTTTGTTACAACCGTACAGCATTTCCTGTGTTTCTTCGCTAAATTTATAGCTTCCCCAATGTTCTGCCGCCGGAATAATCATGGTAAAATTTAAAGTGTTTCTTATGAAAAATTTGTAAATATGTAAAATGTTGACCACTCTCATGTAGAGCACTTGTTATTTTGGCATGTGTGACGGAAAAAATTGCCAAACCGTAGTGACATAACATCGGTCTTTCGGGTACGGGTGTTTTGTTCACATATTTAAATAGTAATTTAATTCACTTCGTCATTGCAACATTTAGCTGGCTTTGATGGCCGTGTTGCATGAGCCTAAAATTATGTTGATAATCATTGGCTTTATTGTGTTCTCATTAATTCAGTTGATATATATCTTGCTTATATATATATATATATATATATATATATATATATATATATATATATATATATATATATATATATATATATATATATATATATATATATATATATATATATATATATATATATATATATATATATATATATATATATATATATTATATATGTGTGTGTGTGTGTGTGTGTATATATAATTTAGATTTTTAGTATATAATAATATAGTATCCAAGAGAATCATAAGTAATTAATTTGTATATCGTTTTAGGATTCTAAGTGATCATCAGATTGCCAGTAATTTAGGGGACGACATGGGATGGAAATCTAAACTAAAGCTGCCTCCAAAGGATAATCGATTTAAAACAACAGTATGTATATTTTTATAAAAAGACTAATTTTTATATAAAAATCCATTGAAAAGTGAAAATCAGGGTCCAGTGGTTTTGCTTAAATATATGTAACAGCCAGAAGGAGGAGGAAGGAGGTTTCATAAAGTACATATATATATATTATTCAAGAGGGAGACGAGCTGAATCAATCTCATAGTATATGTATATGTATAAAAAAAAAATCAGTAACTATTTCCGTTTTAATGTTTTCGTTTAAAGACGAAATCAGTTATAAAATTAAATCTAGTACATATTTTGGGCTTGAGTCATCAAATTTAGCTTTTAAATACCATACCATTCGGAATCGAAGTTAATGGTGTCTCCCAGTCGATCAGTCTTCAATTAAATACTCCTATTAGTTATTATTAGACGTCAGAAATAGACTGCTGAATAGTCAACCGACTCAGGTAAACTTTATAGAAAAATAGGAATATTTATATAAATAATATATAAACAAGTAAGGAAACAAGTCCAAAGTGCCCGACTCGGAAATACCCCGAACTCGGCGATTTTAAATGCACTTTATAGTTTACATAGAATTATATAATTTTAAATTAAATTTTAAAAAATATAAGTAACTTGCATAAAGAAAACTTTTGACGGCACTTTAGTCAGAGAATCAAACCTGGGTCTTCATGCTGCCGACGATCGCCGCTTCTACCAACACCGCCGTTGCACTACTTGAGTGTAAGAAAGCGAATTCCGAAGTAAAGTCATTGAGCTAATGAACTGCTGCTGAAATTTCATCCCGTTTGATTTTGTTGTTTATATATATATATATATATATATATATGTGTGTGTATGTATGTATGTACAGTGGCTCACAGCTTATTTGACCCACCGTCAAATAAAATTTTCACATAACTTTTAAACCAATACAAATTTTTGAAAAGCAAAAACTAAAATAACCCATAATTTCAATGTCACAGCTTATTTGAGCCAAACTGTTTTAAGAACACGTACTATCGCGTAAAATGGAAATAAACGGTACTTTTTAAGTTTTTGGTTTTATTGTTGCATTATCAATGTAAAGTTGAAGCATTTTTACCATTTAGTGTGTGATTTTGTTCAAGAAACACGAGTTTGTAAAAAAGGGAAAGCGCACAACAATAGTGCAGCGGGAATTGGTGCTACACCACTTTAAAAATGGAATTTCGCGGTACAAAATTGAGTGAGTTCGTTAATTTACCTAAATTTACAGTCAAAAACAATAAACCTATTTTTTTTTGAAAACAGAGTTGTAAATAAGGGTAGAACTGCTCCAAATAAAATTTTCAACGACGCATTGTGTGCCAAATCAAGGCAAACCCGAAGGTATCAACTCCAAAACTGGCTAGTCAGATGGAGTAACAGCTGGGGAAGTCGAGTATTGTAAAAAATCTACTCTTCCAACTCCAGAGCCAGACATACAGGCCCAAACTATCACAGACCAGACTTGTATAAGTAAGAAAAATAAGGATTCGCCGGTTCAAATTCAAGTCTCTAGCTATTATAGGTTCGACGCGTTCAAACATACGGACAGACAGACGGACAGGGTTCAATCGACCCGGCTTGTCGTCCAGATAAAGAATATATATACTTTATGGGGTCTGCCACACCTCCTTCTGCCTGTTACATATATTTCGGCCGCAACAAAACCATTATACCCTGATTACCCATTTTTAATGGGTTCAGGGCATAAAAAATAATAGTGATCTGTGATATACATATGTATATTCTCGAGTCATGTTCGTTTGTCCGTTTGTGTCAACACTGCAATCTCGTAAACCACAAAAGCTTAAGATCTGAAATTTAACATGTATTCTCGCGTATAAGCAGTATGAGTTTTTTATATTTATTCACAAAGTGAACTAAAATGAGTATATTGGTTTTGTGCAATGTCCGTCCCCAAATTCAATAAGCTATGGCGGATATATCTAAGCCCATTGGAGGAGTGAGTGAAACTATATCTTCTATAAATTTTAGCACGTTAGTAACTGTTGCGATCCTATAAATATCGACCAATAAATTACATGTCTAAGCCCACTGGGGCGTGGGAAATAGAAGAAAATTACTGTTTTTGAGCTATAAACTCCCCTATTTATTGAGTTTTTGACATTTTACCATCTTTATTGATTTGTAAAATATTATACATGTAAAAAGAATATGTTAGTATAAAAAAAAAATAAAGAAATAAAAGAATAAATAAAAAATTTCAGTGTTTCTCATAGCATGGCACTGCTTTTTTTGACAGAATGTATTTTAATGAATGTATTAAGCATATTGATTATATTCTCAACTGAATGGTAAGAAGTTGACGTATAGCAAACATCAAAATTGTATTAAATACACATGACAAATAAAAAATTTATAAATTATAATAATTAAGTGTGTGGCAAATCGGTAAAAATGTTATTAAATATTTAATGTGTTGCTTGCCTGCCATATACATATATGTAAAATGCACGTTTGCAATATCATCTATATGCAGAGTTAAGAGTAGCTCCTAGTCCTGCTGTTATTTGTAATTGTGTAACGAAGAGAGGTATCCGAAATTTAATAAAAATCTAAATAATATGGCAAACTTTGGGATGTAGCTCAAAAACTGCACAAGTATGAATTTTGAATTTCGTTTTTAAGCGATAACAATAAAATCAGAAAAATAGTTATTAATTTTTTTTAACATTATATCATAATTTGTCATTTTTAATATACATGCAAACGAATATATTACATATTGTATTGTATTGAATTTATTTTGTTTTAATTAATAGTGAGTATTTTATGCACTAATGGACAACATTTTTTCAGGATGTGACCGATACACGTGGCAATGAATTTGAAGAATTTTGCCTAAAGCGGGAACTACTAATGGGTATTTTCGAAAAGGGTTGGGAACGTCCATCACCAATTCAAGAAGCTGCAATACCCATTGCATTAAGTGGAAAAGATGTGTTAGCTCGAGCAAAAAACGGCACTGGTAAAACTGGTGCATACTGTATCCCTGTTTTAGAGCAAATTGACCCAACTAAAGACTATATTCAAGCTTTAGTAATGGTGCCTACACGAGAACTGGCTTTGCAGACTTCACAAATCTGTATTGAGCTTGCTAAACATCTTGATATTCGAGTAATGGTTACAACGGGAGGTACAATTTTAAAGGATGATATTCTTCGTATATATCAAAAAGGTATTTCACTTTTAAAAACATTGTTTAAATTATGACAAACTGCTATAGTATGCATGTGAATATGATATTCACATTTTTCGTTTGCTTTAAACCCAATGTTTAAACCTAAAGTGTTTATATCTTGAACTCAATGAAAATGGTAAATTAGTGAATGTTTTTGTGAAAATCTATGTGGTTAGAAAATATACGTATTTCTACATTTTCTTAAATGTATTAGACTTACTACAATTTTTGCCTTATATTAGTCAAAGAAATATTGTTTTTTTATATACCCTCAATCCATTGAAAATAAGAAAATCAGCCGACACCATATATATTGTTGACCAGAGTGACGAGCCAGGTTGATTTAACCATGTCCATCTGTCTGTATGTTTGAACGCGTTGATCTCAGAACATAGCATATGCATATTGTATGCGAAACGAAGTCATTACGCGAACTGCACAGTCCGCACGTGCTGATACATACACACCGTATCAGTTTTGCAAATAATAAATTTTAAGACAATGTATTTTTCTAAAAATTATAATAATGATATCTATTTCTTTTCAGTCCAATTAATAATTGCGACCCCGGGACGAATTTTGGATCTAATGGATAAGAAAGTAGCAGATATGTCCCATTGCAAAATATTAGTCTTGGATGAAGCCGATAAACTGCTCTCATTAGATTTTCAAGGCATGCTGGATCATGTTATATTAAAATTACCCAAATATCCACAGATTCTGCTGTTTTCTGCAACATTTCCATTAACCGTAAAAAATTTTATGGGGAAACATTTGCGTGAGCCTTATGAAATAAACCTTATGGAAGAGCTAACGTTAAAAGGTGTCACCCAATACTATGCCTTTGTACAAGAGCGTCAGAAAGTTCATTGCTTAAACACATTGTTTTCAAAATTGCAAATTAATCAATCAATAATATTTTGCAACTCTACACAACGTGTTGAACTCTTAGCAAAAAAAATAACTGAGCTCGGTTATTGCTGCTACTACATTCACGCTAAAATGGCGCAAGCACATAGAAACAGAGTGTTTCACGACTTCCGACAAGGTCTCTGCCGAAACTTGGTTTGCTCTGATTTATTTACACGTGGCATTGATGTACAAGCTGTAAATGTTGTCATTAATTTTGATTTTCCCCGAATGGCAGAAACATATTTGCATCGAATTGGTCGTTCTGGACGGTTTGGACATTTAGGTAAGCAACTCCATATATTAAAAAACCTGTATTATAAGTATAACTTGAGATGAAACAGATAAGAGTGATCTAGTCGAGGGCGCCCAACTAAGAGATCCCCTTATATTATATATGTATGTATAGTTATATTGCGAGCAACACATACACACGCTCTCTTCTAACTGCACAGTTTACTAAACTACTGCGCTTGCAATATACCTATCTTTTGTTGCATTATTTATATGCGTGCGTGGTACACAAAATGAAACAACTACACGATATTTGGATTTATTACACGGATCTACATAGTAAATTTGACGGCATACAAAAACAAACCTTAATTTATCGATTTTTATCAATATTAAAATATCTATAATTACATCTAATATCCATTAAACAATAGTTATTTATCAAGTAAGTTTTTGTCGTATATCCCATAAGAGCTGTCGCTTCGTAAACTGCGAACATGTGAATTTGTATTCGAGTATGATGTACATATATGTTTAGAAGCGGAATATGAGCTGCATGGGTAACTTCGAGTAGGGCAATCGCTGCTAGAGCATTCTAATTTGTTTATAAAAAGTTTCGTACTTTCTAGTTTTAAATGAGTATTATATGTCGAGTTTTATCCTTTAGTTATATTCTTGAAGGAACTGTCTTTACTATACTCATTCACAAAGTGAAATGAGTATATTGGGTTTGTGCAATGTACGTCTTGCTGTCCTTGTTCTTCTGTCCGTATGAACGCAAACCATTTCTGTGCTATTGAATCTAGATGCTTGAAATTTGGAATATATACTCGTGTATACTCTCGTCAGATAAAGTGTCAAGATTTTCCGATACGCCCACTAGGCGCATGGCAAATTGGAAAATTAATTTTCCTGTATGTCAGAAAATACTACTTGTAGCAGTCTAGAAAGTTGAGATTTGGAATATGTATACTCGCCTTGACATTCCAAGTTGAATAAACTATGGCGGATATATCTACGCCCTTTGGGGGCGTGGCAAATCGGGTGAAACTATCTTCTACAGTTTTAGAGCTAGAACGACCAAATTTGGCGCGTGAGTAACTGTTATGATCCTATAAAGATCGATAAAAAATTATATATATCCGTGGCAAATCGGATCTGAATATATATCAATTTTGCATCTTCTATTATATTTCGAACACTATTGATGCTAGAAACTTGAGACTTGGTACATAAACTTGTATTAACGTCCCAAGTTCAAAAAGCTATGGAGGATGTATCTACGCCCACAGGCGGCGTGGCAAACCGCACGTGTTTTAATGCTAGAAGCTTCAAAATTGGACTGGTAGGTTGCTGGCGACCTCCTCTATCGATCGACCCAAATTTTTACCCCCTTTTTTGGGCGTGACCTATTCAAAAATACACTAATTTTCGCATTTTTTGAGTGTAAGCGTCCAAAATTCACAGTTGCCTTACCCTACACCCCTGTCATGGACTAGCCAAAATTATATGTCTGCGCCCACTGGGGGCGTGGCAAATAGAATTGAACCAGTATTTTTGAGCTGTAAACACACAATTTATTGACTTTTTGGGCTTTTACCACATTAATTGAGTTGCTAAATATTATAAATGTAAAAAAACAAGTAAGGAAGCTCTAGTCGAGACTGCTCGACTAAGAGATACCCTAAACCCTTCGAATAGCCGATATTGGAAGTATGCTATGATTATTTTACATATATATTGCAACCAACACATACACACACATACGCACGCACACGAACGTAATATGAGCACGCGCTCTGCTAACTGAGCAGAGACTGCGCGTGGGCTGCAATATGCCTATGATATGGGAAATTAAATGTTTAATAACTTTTTTCTAGATGGACTTTCTTAATCAAATTCACAGTGTGATTATGGGATTCATATGTGTCTATTTGCCAAAGCACAAGTATTTGATATGCGGGTTTTGCAAATTGTGGGCGAAGGGGGCGTGGCATCCAAAATGCGGCGTATATATGCGACGTATATATTTTAGAACAACAAAATAAAGAAATAAAAGAAAAGCCGACATGAACGTCTGCCACGACGCTCCCACTGTGCTTGTCAAACCAATAATAATTATAAATAAAATGTGTCTAAAATACAGAATCACCCGAAGCTCGAACCAATTGTGCGCGCGTCACTTCTATTAGCAACGCCACTGACCCACATAGTAACCAAGTAACTTAATGAGCGTATAATTCACGCTGAATTCTATTATATTTGTTATTTCTTAGAACATAAGAAAAAGTTCGCTGTGCAGCTGTGTGCAGCACATTTGCTAATTGCCTTAACGTTTTGTTGAATAACTTCTGTGTTACTTAACGGATTTTAATGAAATTTTCAGCATATTAATTATATTTTCAACTGAATTATAAGAAATTTGTGTATAGCAAAAACCAAAATTGTATTAAATACACATGACACTAAATACAAAATTTAGGGATAATTAGGTGGCAAATTGGTTTCTTGGAATGTTATGGAACTGGAAGCTTGCGGTGTGAATGAGTATTTCGCAGTCGGTTGCGCCCGACTGCAACGTTTTTACTTATTATACCCTGAACCCATTAAAAATGGGTAATCAGGGTATAATGGTTTTGTTGCAGCCCAAATGTATGTAACAGGCAGAAGGAGGCGTGGCAGACCCCATTAAGTATATATATTCTTGATCAGGACGACAAGCCGAGTCGATTGAGCCCTGTCCGTCTGTCCGTATGTTTGAACGCGTGGATCTCAGAACCTATAATAGCTAGAGACTTGAACTTTTTTTTATAGATTCGTGTATATCTCGCGCAGGTCGAGTTTGTTTTAGAAATTTTCAGTTTTAAAATTATATCTTCTACATCTTTATAGTTAGAGACTCCAAATCTTGTATTTAGCTTAATGGGATTTTTATACAATTTTGATTTTTGTTAAATTTTGGGTGCCACGCCCCCTTCGCTCAAATTTTCAAACCAATTATTTCTAATACTAGAGACTTGTGCTTTTGCACATACACGCATATGAATGATATAATTACGCTGCGCAAGATTAAGGAAGTCGATCTACAAAAAAAGTTATTAAGCATTTAGTTTCCCATAACACGCACATATTGGCGCAGCGGAGTCGCTGAGTAAACTACGCAGTTAGCAGAGCGTATGCGTGTGCGTGTGTATGTATGCGTTGCTTGCAATATACATACATATATGTACATATGTCCATACTGTATATATTTACATATATACAAAATAAGAGTAACATTGATATAACTTAAATAAAGTCAATATAATATACATATGTACATATGTATGAATAGATGAAATGCATTATGTTATTAAACGAAACGTTTACCAAACGTTTACGTACAGACGCGCGTGGCAACAGCAGCAGAAGCATCTAGAAAATTCGAAGAATTCATAACAACAACAACAAAGACAAATTGCGGATGAATTTTCAGCAGAAGTTCAGCAGCTCGGTAGCAGTAGCTCAGTAGCTCAATAACTTTACTTAGGAATTCGCTATCTCACTTTTATGTACTGCAACGGCTGTGTTGGTAAAAGCGATGGTCGCAGACATAAAGTCTCGGGTTCGATTCTATAAGCTGACGTCAAAACTTTTTTTATGCAAGTTACTTAATCTTTTTTTTTTTTTTTTAATTTTTTAATTTAATTAAAAATTATATATAAACTTTGAAGTGCATTTAAAGCCGCCAATAGGCGGGGTTCAGGGTATTTCCTAGTCGGGCACCTCCGAGTAGAGTTTCCTTACTTGTTTTTATTATGTACTTATGTTTTATTCATGTTTTTTCTAGGTATCGCCATTAATCTAATAACCTACGAGGATCGGTTTGACCTTCATCGCATTGAAAAAGAATTGGGAACAGAAATTAAACCCATACCAAAAGTAATCGATCCAGCACTGTATGTGGCAAATATTAGTGGGTCTTCTGGAGAAACATGCAACAATAGTGATCTTAATAATTCTACAAATGAGGAAGGGAATGTTAGTAAATAGATAATTTAAAAAAGAAAGTCTTGAAATATCCAAAAACATGAAAACAATAAATGAAAACAAAATATGTCCGTAAATCTATTTTGTATACTTTAAAAGTAAGTAAGAAATGTAATTCATCTGTCGAAAATAATTGGATTTACTTTCATAGAGGTATTCCGTATGGCTTTGCTGTTAAACGAACGTTTGCTGGAGGCTCTCAGCATCCAGTAGTTTTGCCAACTTTGCTTTGCACCTCTTCGTCATCACGCTGGTATGAGGTTTAAGGGTCAGCCTTCTATCAAACATGACTCACAGGTAATTTACCTTAGTGGTAGTTGGGATTTGCGATCCCAGTGTGCTCAGTCTTGTGGCAAAGGTGGTCTGCACGGACTTTTGTGCATTGATGGTGACCTTTTAGCCCAGCATCCGAAAGTCAGCAGTGAGGCAGAGGCTTCTTGCGCAGATGTGTCTCGCGGTAGAATGGCTGTGTCATCAGCGTATGTGGCGATAAGGGTGGCATAAGACTGAGGCGTTGGCATATCTCCTGTAAACAGTGTGTATAGTATTGGGCCAAGAACACTACCCTATGATACTCAACGTCCTTCCATGCAATTATGAGGATAACAGCGTGAAAAATGTGGCTGGTAGGGTTGTCCTTACTTTTTTCTGCAGTTCAAGGTGCCATAAGCTATCAAAAGCCTGTTGGATATCCAGAAAGACGGCGGAGCAGTACATATTTTTTTTCAAACGCGCCAAGAATGTGGTGGACAACTCTGTGTACCTATTTCGGCATACCATGCTGTCTCCTAAAGCCAAACTGATGATTTGGAATGGCTTCTCGGCATCCCTAGTGTGTCTGTACTCGTCTAAGTAGTATTCTTTAAATACTTTAGAGAGCACTTGCAACAGGCTAATTGGTCTATACGAACCAATTTCGCCAATGATTTGCCAGGCTTAGGGATCATCACAATCACGGAACGTTTCCAGCAACCTGGAAAGTGCCGGATGCGAAACATGACTTTGTACAGCACACTCGCACATTCTACGGTCGAGTCTGGCAGTGCTCGAAGTGCTCTGCCATCAATCAGATCATGTCCAGGAGATTTTTGTTATCTTCACTCGCCTGATTTTCTCATGAACCTCATCTATTGTCAATGGTGGATGTCTACGGGAAGAGGTAAGAGGACGACGTCTTTAGTTTCTTCGATGTCTGCCGGATCGGCGGTTGTCACCGATGTAAACTGCTCTTTTAGGTGGTGGGCAAAGGCTACATATTGTGGTTCGTCTCTTATGAGCCAGATGCGTGAAGTGCTGCGTATGGGGTGTTGACGTATTGGGTGCCTCTTTATTTCCCGCGTGTATTTCCACAGCTCCATTCCATCGCTAATACGCCTATTCTAAAGCTGCGCTAACTCAGCTTTTAGCTGCCTTGTGGCTTGGTTGTAGGTAGCTTTAGCACTAGCGACTGCGTACGTATCCAGCGTCTTCTTGCCAAACACTTGTACAGAAGAAGATTCTGGACTTCCAAGGATAGGCGTGTTGGGTACGTCGAACGGGTGGAACGGCAAGGAACGATGCTGCAACTACAGCTTCGTGTATTTTGCTTGCTGCGTAATCCACATCTTCAGCGGTGTTGAATTCTATTTCTGAATGTAGAGAGCAATGCAGCTCGCGTCTAAAGACTGTCAAATCCGAACCTAGCGGCAGTAGCCGTTTCCTAGGGGGAAAAGGCTGTGGCCGCGTACTAATTGTGATTATTAGTGGCAGGGTGTCTGAGGGCTACTCTACGATCATCTATTCCTCTATAGACTGCAAAGTCAATTGCGGAAGGTCTATGTCCATTAACTGGGTAGCGAGTAGATGATCCAGTCTCCAAAATTATGAATTGTACATTGTGAATCACCTCAAATAGCACTTTTCAACATTTGGCGAGCAGTAAATTAAGGCAATTTCTAGTGCTCCAATGGAAGTAGGAAGGTTAATGCTTGAGACCTGCATTGTTGCATTTGAGAATGACAGATGTGTTGTATGCGCAATTGTAGATCGTATAGGGATCGAGCAACCTCCAAACCGGTTTGTTCCTCCTCCATGAGCCTGGTATTGTTCGTATGCGAAGATCTGTATAATGGGGCACTCATGAGTCTTAGATATTAGAATAATATCGATTTTTACTTGGGATAGGAAGGTAGCCAATTCTTGAGTCTTATTGCTCAGACTATTTGCGTTTCAGGCTCCCAATCGTAGAGCCATTATTTATGAGTGACATTAAACTTGACATGAGGTTAGCTTGTTTGCTTTGCAGTTCTCGCATTGCTTTAAGTCCGGCGCTAATTACATCAAACTGGCGTTGTTGCTGTTGTTGTTGTTGTTGTTGCGAATACTTTGTCATTTGAATGATTGCTGGATTGAGATTTTTCTCCTCGAATAGCATCCGCATACGATATGCCACTTGCAGAAGTAATAGTGCTCGAGCTGCAGTTGTTCCTCGAAGGTTGGGCAGACCACGCTGTTTCTGCATTGTGTGATTGAGCTGGATTGCGTTTTTGTACTGGAGTCTGCAGCTTGAGCAGTCGTTTATATCCTGAGCAGCACTTTTAGTTAGCAGGATGCTCTAACTCACAGTGAACGCAAGTGGGTGTTTGGTCCCTTTCCCATGTACAATCCTTAGAAGCGTGTTTGCCAGCGCATCTAATACACCTGGAAGCTTTGTGACAGTAGCGTTGAGTGTGGCCAAATTCTTGACAGCGTGAGCTCGTTGAACTGTCGCGGCAGCTCAGCTGCAGAGAATTCTAATTCAAGCATTTGCTTGTGATTTGTGAATATAAGTTGCTTTGTGGCCTTTCCGTTCCAGCCTTTCTGTCAACTGCTGAATTTCGGTGCTCGAGTGTGGTCCTTTGATGCAGATTCTATAGGACTTGCCCTACTGATAGCTTTGGTTGCTCGACGGGCCGCTCAGTCAATATTGTCAATTGAAGCTTCGCAGCAGTCAGCTTCGAATTCTTCAAGCAATGCAAAGCAATTTAGTTATGCTGCGGCTACTTTTCTGGTAGTTAGATCATCGAGAAAAAGTTTTTTTCTTATTGTTTTTAGTGAACTTTGCAGTTTCCGTTTGGTATCTTAATTATAGCTGGTGTCCTGGAATGAAGCTATGTCAATTTCAATAGGACTTATATTCTTAATTAAAACCTATTTTAAATGGCTATGTTGAGCTGGGCTTCCAAATCTGCGTTTACAGTTATAGCGGGGTTATTGAATTTGCTTGTCACTTGTTTCCTTGTGCATGCACTTGAGCGCGACGCTTTCGCACCAAGCGAAAGAAGAAAATATCGCGATTTACTGTTGCCGATTTAGAGAGAGCGTGCGAAGGTTAAAACGTGGAACTAGTGACACGTATATTAGTAATGTGACAATGTGACCATTTTGCATGAGCATGACAAACAGTTTAAACAGTTTGGTATACTCTAATCTCGCTAGAGAACAAGGAGAACCTTAAATTTTTCAGCTCTGCTGGTGGTGAGGTGGTTGATACACACATATATTTGAGAGAGAAGAGAGCGCAGAATAAAAATATATAAGAAAGAAGACATCAGAGAATAAGCATACATAGTTGTATAGAAAGGGATATAAATAGATCATTGCCGAAGGAGCGTTCGCAGCGCACTGATTTTGCACTCATACATTTTCGTTTCGAACTTAAAAGTGAAGCGTATTCGCTGAATTCGACGAAGGGGCGCTATCGCACTGCTTTGTTGAGCTATAAAACGTTGTTCTAGTTGACACATCTATGTGTTGTATGGTACATACATACATAGATTATCATTTATATCTTACTGAACCACAAGTTCAGCAAGAAAGGAGAGAAGGTAGTTCAGTTTCTGTTAAAGAACCTAAGATAAGAAATTTGAGCAAGTAAGTGAAATGATGAATAGAGCAAAGAATAATATAATACAAGTAAGAACATTGCAGTCGGAGGTACCGGCTACGAAATACTCATTCACGCCCCAACACAAAGTTCCAAAAGATTCCGGGATACAAATTTACAGATTTGCCCTAACCATAATTATCCTAAATTTTGTATTTAGTCATGTGTATTAAATAAAAATTTTAATTTGCTATGTACAATTTCTTGAAATTCAGTTGAAAATACAAGTAAGAACGTTGCAGTCGGGCGCAACCGACTGCGAAATACTCAACAAATTTGCCACACCCCTAATTATCCCTAAATTTGTATTTAGTGTCATGTGTATTGAATACAATTTTGGTTTTTGCTATACACAAATTTCTTATAATTCAGTTAAAAATATAATTAATATGCTGAAATTTCATTAAAATCCGTTAAGTAACACAGAAGTTATTCAACAAAACGTAAAGGCAATCGACAAATATGCTGCACACAGCTGCACAGCGAACATTTTCCTATGTTCTCAGAAATAACAAGTACAATGGAGCGTGAATCATATGCTAATTAAGTTGCTTGGTTACTGTGAAGTTCAGTGGCATTGTTAATAGAAGTGGCGCCCAATAAGATTTAATTGTATTTGAAAGCTTTTTTTCATGGTTTAAGATTTGCTACCTAGTATTTATGCTGTGCAGTGGTGATGTAGGTCTTTTCTTTTATTTATTTTCCCAATTTTTATTTTTTACATATACGAAGTGGCGGTGATTGTTGATGTGATAAGCTTTAACTAGTATACAGATGTAGAGTCGATTCTTTCTATTTATTGAATTTTGTATAAATCTGTGGTTGATTTCAATCCTGTGAAGAAGAACTTCACTACCTAATGTTTTCCTTGTTAGCGTATTGAGTATTTCGCAGTCGGCATGTCTACTGCTCACAGTTAGTTAGCCTAAAGCTCTAGTATTTGAAATACGTTTTTTGCAGATTTGGGGCAAAGGAAGTGTGGTATCCAAATTCAAACAAGTAAAAACGTTACAGTCGGGCGCAACCGACTTCGAAATACTCATTCACACCGCAAGCTCCCAGTTCCATAACATTCCAAGAAACCAATTTTCCACAGCCCTAATTACATATGCCTAAATTTTGTATTTAGAGTCATGTGTATTTAATACAATTTTGGTTTTTGCTATACACAAATTTCTTATAATTCAATTGAAAATATAATTAATATGCTGGAAATTTCATTAAAATCCGTTAAATAACACAGAATTTATTCAACAAAACGTTAAGGCAATCGACAAATGTGCTGCACACAGCTGCACAGCGAACTTTTTCTTATGTTCTAAGAAATAACAAATACAATAGAATTCAGCGTAAATCATATGCTCATTAAGTTACTTGGTTACTATGTGGGTCAGTGGCGTTGCTAATAGAAATGGCGCGCGCCGATCATGGTACCCTTGGATCGAACCTTGGGCGAGTCGGTATTTTATACACATTTTATTTATAATTATTATTGGTTTGACAAGCACAACGGTGACGTCGTGGTAGAGATGACGAATTTCGACTCGTGGTAAGCGGAGGTTCGAATCTCGAATTTTCCATGTCGGCTTTTCCATTATTTTTTTGTTCTAAAATATATATTTTTATAAATTTATAATATTTAGCAACTCAATTAAGATGGTAAAAAAGTCAATAAATTGTATGTTTATAGCTCAAGAAAAGTGGTTTAATTCTATTTGCCACGCCCCAGTGGGCGGAGACATATAATTTTTGGCCAGGGGTATAGGGTAAGGTAACTGTGAATTTTGGGCCCTTACACTTAAAAAATGCGAAAATTACAGGGTAATTTTAACTAGGTCACGCCAAAAAGGGGCGATCGATGAAACTTCTAGCACTAAAACTGTAGGAGCTGTATACTCGTGCGGTTTGACACGCCCCCTGTGGGCGTAGATACATCCTCCATAGCTTTTTGAACTTGGGACGTTAACACAAGTTTATGTACCAAGTCTCAAGTTTCTTCCATCAATAGTGTTCAAAATATAACAGAAGATGCAAAAATGATATATATTCAGATCCGATTTGCCACGGATATATATAATTTTGTATCGATCTTTATAGGATCATAACAGTTACTCACGCGCCAAATTTGGTCGTTCTAGCTCTAAAACTGTAAAAGATAGTTTCACCCGATTTGCCACGCCCTTAAAGGATGTAGATATATCCGCCATATTTTATTCAACTTGGAATGTCAACGCGAGTATACATATTCCAAATCTCAACTTTCTAGGACTGCTACAAGTAGTATTTTCTGACATACAGGAAAATTCATTTTCCAATTTGCCACGCCCCTAGTGGGCGTATCGGGAAAATGTTAACACTTTATCTGACGAGAGTATACGCGAGTATAAATTGCAAATTTCAAGTATCTAGCTTGAATTAGTATAAATGGAAATTTAATTAATATCCATTATGTAACACTGAAGTTATTCAACAAAACGTTTATCCACTTTGACATATATGCGTGGCTGTACAGCGCACATTTTTTTATGTTCTCGGTAATAACAAACAGAATGCAGCTTGAATTCTTTCTTTTTGAATTTACAATGTAAGTTCCTCGGTCGTTCCGAAAATCAATGGCGGTGGAGTTGAATCGGCGCGCGGCACCCTTGAATCGAATCTTGGCGATTTCGGGTTTTATGCCCAGAAGCCATTGAAAATTTAAAATCAGGGTATAATGTTTTTGAGAAAATGTATGTAACAGACAGAAGGAGACGAGCTGGGTCCAAATAGCTATGTCCGTCCATCCGTCCGTCTGTATAATCGCAGCGATCTCATACCATACGCAGCACGAGAATTATCAATAAATTTCCTCCTTCGCCTCACTTCACAAATCACGTATTTCAAATATTAGAGACTTATGCTTTACAAATTAGATATGTACATATAAATGACATAATCGCACTGAAATTTTAATTAAGAAAGTCCATCTGCAATCAAGACTCTTAAGCATTTAATTATTATTATTCTCATTATTATTTTACATAGTATTGGCATATTGCATTCCAAGCGCAGTCGCTGCACAGTTAGCAGACCGCGTGGTCATTATTGCGTCCGTAAGTGTGTGCTTATGTGTGTGTATGTGTTGCTTGCAATATACATATATATACATATGTATGTATAAAATGCTTGTTTGCAATATCGGATATTTGAAGGGTTCAGGGTATCTCCTAGTCGAACGGTGTCGACTAGAGTTCCCGTACTCGTTTTTACTAAAACATTTTTTTTTACATTTATATTTTTTGCAATCAATAAACGTGTTATGCGACTAAAACTAAAAAAGTCCCCTATTTGACACGCCCCCAGTATATTATTTTTGGCCAGTCTTTTGCAGGCATCTAGTAAAAACAAGGAAACTCTAGTCGGAGATACCCAACTAGGAAATACTCTAAACCCCGCCTATCGGCGATTTTAAATGTACTTTACAATTATATAATTTTTAATTAAATTTTTTTAAAAATAAGTAACTTGCATAAAAAAAAGTTTTGACGGCAGCAGAGAATCGAACATGGGTTTCCACACCACCGATCGCCGCTTCTACCAACACCGCAGGTGCACTACGTGTGTGTGAGATAACGAATTCCCTAGTAAAGTTCTTGAGTTGCTACTGAGCAACTGAACTTCTGCTGAAAATTCATCCCCAATTTATCTGTGTTGTTGTTATGAATTCTTAGAATTTTCTAGATGCTTCTGCTGCTGCTACCACATTCGTTTGTTAATTAACGATTTCATTTACATATATATTATATTGACTTTATTTAAATTATATACATATGTAAATATTTACATATGTGCATATTATGGAAAATTAAATGCTCAATCACTTTTTTTTTAGACCGACTTTCTTATTCAAACTTGCGCAGCGTAATTATATCATTCATATGTGTGGAATTGCAAAATCAAAAGTATCTAGTATTTAAAATGCGTATTTTAAGAATTTAAGGCGAAGGGCGCGTGGCATACAAACTCCAAAAACTACAAAAATTTAAACTCACTACTATCACTAACCATACATAACCATATGGTTAGTGGTTGTATGGTTAGTGCTACTATCACACTACCTGCAAAGTGAATTTAGTATCTATCCCTATCTGTATCGAAATTAATCGAAAATTGAAATTACTCGTACTGCGTATGGTACACATTTCACAAAAATATTATAGTCTGATTTCGAATTTTCTATGAGTTCAGGGTATAAAAAGAAGATGGAAAGGCTTGGCATCTACTCCAATAATACAACCAACAGACGCCGACGAATAATTACCAATGGTGATGATGATCAGCCAAATATAACAAATGAGAGTGCTCCAGTCTTGACTGCTCGACTAGGACATACCTTGAACCAGCGAACAACCAATTCTCCAAGTATTTTATAATTTTGCATACTAACACTAACGCACTCAAGCATAGACACGCTCTACTTACTGCACAGTTTTCGCAGAGACTGCGCTTGATCTTCTTAATCAGATTTCCACAGCGTGATTATGCACATTCACATAATTGCTAAATCATAAGTCCGTAGTATTTAAAATCCGTTTTTTTTATAAAAATATATAAATATATCCAATGGATAACAAAATTTTAAATTGTAAAAACTCCAACAAACTAAATAAAAGTTTTGAAAATACTAACTTTAATTATATAATATAATTTGAGTTTCTGAATTATAGAATTTTTTAAGCAATCTCGATCCGCACGTATTATATGGGAACCTACAAACAAATTTCTCTAGCTACACATCGTCTTTGATTCTCATGGTGGAGACCACGTTCCACCTACAGTTTTCTAATAAGCTTCAAAATTGGATGCTAGATGGTAACCCCCACTGTCCTCCTATTTAAAATACCCTGCAATTTTTGCATTTTTTGAGTGACAGCATCGCAAATTTACAGTTACTTGCCCTAAACCCCTGCAATGAACAGGTAACAAATTACATATATTTTTTGGAATTTTACCACGTTTATTGAATGTAAATTATTATAAATATAAAAAATAATATTTAAGTAAAAAACAATAAAGAAATAAAAAAACCAAAATATCTATCTTTTGTATGTTCTGAGATCGACGCGTTTAAACATACGTACAGACGGACAGGCGGTCGGGGCTAAATCGATTCGGCTTGTCGTCCTGATCAAGAATATATGTACATATATACTCTATGGGATCTGCCACGTCTCCTTCTGCCTATTACATACCTAAAAAAAAATTATACCCATTTTAAATGAGTTTATGGTAAAAATGAATTGAAAATGAAATAAAATAAGTCATGTATAGGTTTTATGGGTTGGTAGTGCTTCATTTTTGCTGACTCACACGTGAAATCACACTTTTCAATGTAACTTATAGCCGATACCTTGATTCAAATTCCATTGGTTCAAGCATAAAAAAGCTTCTATGTACAAAACTCGTTGAAAGCAAAAAGTATTTAAGCATGTGTGTCAGCCATATTGGCTATTGGCATTGAAGGAAATTAATAAATAATATAAATCCTCTCTAACACATTTTAAACTGTCAATGGAATTTGTGTAAATTATTATATCAATTTCTAAAATATAAAATTAAAATTAGTTAAATCATCTAGTTTAATAGTTTTACTCTCTTCTGTAACTAAACCAATTTGAAGTGGACAAATTTCTTGACAAGGTGTGTATAAAATAATTTTAATTGCTGTGTATTACAATTGTTACATATGTGAAAATAATTAATGGCTTCTTTATGAACCAAAATTGTAGAAAGTGCATGTATTAATATGTTTTATGTTAATATCCGTCCGACTTACAATAGTCAACTTGTGTCAATTGAGGGCTACTTTCCCTAACAATTATAAACATATTTAATTTAAAAACACATGTCATAAAAATAATTAATTGAATATCTTTTGCTTTATTTTCATAGTTTCAGATAAAATAGAGAAATAAAAGCTATCATTAAATTAAAACCACATATGATCGGTCATTCATCCATATGTATTCTGTGTAATTGTTAGAAATTGGAAGAACAATTGTCTATTTCTATAATGGGAGACCGTGACATCCCAAGTGTTCCCGTTACTACATTAGCTGGCCTTACCAGCACTTCCGATTGTAAGTAAATGTGTTAGTGTATTTAGGTTTGTTATTTCGTGATATATTTTTAATTTTTAATTTAGTGCTCAGCGAGCTGCCTGTATCTGATTGTCTACAGAGTGCTTCATCTTTCAATAAATCGCTTCTGTTCCACTCATTGGTGGCCAATGAATCCAATAATCTGTTGTCAGTTCGTGATGAAAATCTAGTAAGACAGTTAGTGAATGCTATCGAACAAACAAATTCTGACAATATGTAAGTTTACTTGTTTATAAAGTAATAAGGCAAAAACTATTATTTTAATTTTTTTGCAGAGAACTTAAGCCTCAATATGCCATACAACAACATGGTGCTAATATAAGCACATACCCTGAACTACTGCAGGGTATTTACAACTATCGGCCAACTGTATTTAACACTCCACGCCGGACCGGTAATTTTATGTGGTATAAGAACTTGTTATTAAATCAATTAAACCAGGTTTTTTTTTAGGAACAAATGAGCACACGTTTCAGCAGCATATTACGGAACATGTACAGAAGGAACATCACTCTCATTCCAAACCAATGGGCCTTGTTAATAATGTTAACGATATTTGTCAGGAGGCATACAATATAAATATAAATTCTGACCATCAGCAACATCTAAAAGAATATATTCATCAGTCAATCAGGTGAGAAAGAGCATAAAAATTGAATAACCAAAGAACAATTAAGAGAGCTCTAGCCCAGACCGCTGCGCTAGGTGGTCACCTATATATATTTATATATAAAATGCAAGCAACACATATGCACGCGCTCTGCAAACTCCACAGTTTACTCACCGACTTCAGTAAGAGCTTTGATCAACATTAAAGAGAAAATAGCTATCGACTTTGTAAGACAAACTCGACGCATTCAAACCTACGGATAGGTACACCGACAGACCGACTAAATCAACTTTGCTCACGGCGATGATATAGGATACGCCTTCTTCTGATCTGATTTTTCATTTTCAATGGGATGATATAAATCAAGAAAGAAAGCTCGTCATACTTATATACAAATTTTTATCAACTCAACTTTTTGGCCTTTTTAAGAATATATAATATATATAAATATACCCTGATTTTTCATTTTTGTATTGGCTAACAATACGAAATATAGAGTAATACTAGTTTATTTTTTGTTTGTTGTCGCAATAAGGTCAAATCCTTTATTTGCTACAAATATTAAAGTAGTCAATAGTTTTTATAAGAATATATTCAACAATAATCGTTATCTGATTTTTAAATTTTCCAGGACGGATGCAAATCTTATGGTAGGACAATTCGTCATGCCGGAATCCGCAGTTTCAATGAAGAATATAGTAATACAGGAGGAATCGCAGTCGTCTCAAAATCAATCATTAAACAGTAATCACCATGGACAACTCCAAGAGTATTATAATCAATACCAACATCAAGATGCCATTAATATGCCAAAAAACAAAAGCACAAATTCATCAATTGACCAATTGCATCAGAATGCATTTCAAGCTCCGTTAACTACTACATCGACAATTCAAGGAAATTTTCGAAATGTTCTGAACCTCCAAAGACAGCAAGTCCCCGATGGAGTGATATCACAACATCAAGAAGTATTTAAAACTCAGCAACAATGTACCAAACTTCCTTCACATTCGACTTCGGTAGTCATTGTGGCCAATAATAATACATTTGTAAATGACTTTAACCAATGTACAAATCTTCCATCAACTGCCACTTCAGCATCCACATCATCAAGCGGCAAATCCCAGGTTCGGGTATGTATAAATCGTCTTAATGTTGAGGATGCTCGTCTTCTGCAACAGAGTATTAAAAAGTTTGTACAAAAGTCACCAGAAATGGCTAGAAATATGGGGTTACTGCAGGAATCAACAAACAAACACCCTGTTACTGAATACTTGTCCTTGACTGGTGGTTTAAATTCAACTGGTATTCCGACGACCAAGTCTACAGTTGCGAGTTCTTCACAATCATCAGCAGATATGTTTGCAGTTATTAAAGCTGATGAGAAACGTACTGGCACGAAAAGAAAATTAGCAATTTCTATTGGTGATATTCCTCCAGAGCAAATTTGTGAGTTTCATTTTCAATGAATAATTATTTTTTAGTAGTAAGTGATATATCCAAATTTTAATTTCCCTTACTCTATAGTCTCTAAACCTAAACTACGTCGGGTTGAACGTATAATGGCCATACCAACATCAAAAGGAATTAAAGAAGAAGTTATCCGTTCTCAAACATACCAACAGTTTATGAAGAATATGGAACAAATAATTGAAATGCTAGATGATACAGAATCTCCAAACTTCGATACAGGTTGCAACAAATTTAATTGTATAAACTAGTCCAAATTTGATTTCTTACGTATCACAAATTTGATTTACAGAAGATGTAGATGATAATATAGAATGCATTTCGCCGAAACTTCTGAATACGATGAGTGATGATGTTGCCAAGTTAAAAGCAAAGCAAGCCTTGGATTCAATACCAAAAAACAAACTGACTCTTCTTATTAACTACGCCATGCGAAATGTTTATTTGGCTAGAAATTATTCTGCTGGACAGGTATAAGGTTTTTATGGTTTAATAACCAGAATCCATAAACTAATTTGTTTTGTAGGAAGACGAAGATGATATAGTCGATGATGAAGTAATAGAAAAAATATTAAACGCAATGGATGCGTGCCTACTCATATGCAATATATATTCAACAGTGACAGACTTGAAGTTTTTGCAAGAAGATAATATTTCACACATAATTAAATTTGCTCAATTCCAACTCCGTGAAACCATATTTCCGTTACACGATCCTGTCTATACAGTAAAAAGTGTTAAAAAAACTAGTCAACGTAAAAAACCCAAGTCCCATCAAAGTCACCATCGCAGTTTACAACTTTTTTATTCTAAAGTTGTTGAGCTTTTAAAGGTATTCGTTTCACTCTTTGACAAATGTATATTTGTCGATACCATCGTACTACCGTTATCAACGCTAGCAATTGAGCCATTCTTCGTAGACAATATTGAAACACTGCAGTTTGTTTGTTTGGAACTGGTTACAACAGTAAGTACACTTTATACTTTATAATATTTTCGATATCCCACATATCTTTTGAAATGGGAAATCAGGGTATAATATTTTTAAGACTCTATAAAGTATATATATTCTTTGCCAGTTCGACAAGCTAAGCCACACCCGTCTGTCCGTCCGTATGAATGGAACCCTAAGCTAGAGATCTGAAATTTAATATGAATAATCGTGTATATCATACGTAGTACGAGTTTGTTTTATTTTTTCCGTCTTGCTGTCCGTCTGTCTGTCCGTATGAACGCAAACGATTTCTATGTTATTAAAGCTGGAATATATACTCGTGTATACTCTCGTCAAATAAAGTGTCAAGATTTTCCCGATACGTCCACTAGGGGCGTGGCAAATTGGGAAATGAATTTTCCTGTATTTCAGTAACACTACTTGTAACAGTCCTAACGAATTGAGATTTGGAATGTATACTCGCGTTGACATCCCAAGTTGAATAAGCTATGGCGAATATATCTACGCCCATTGGGGGCGTGGTAAATCAGGTATTTTCTAGTTTTAGAGGTGGAACAACCAAATTTGGCACGTGAGTAACTGTTATGATCCTATAAAGATCGATATCAATTTTGAATCTTCTGTTATATTTTTAACACTGTTGACGCTAGAATCTTGAGACTTGTATTAACGTCCCAAGTTCAAAAAGCTATGGAGGATGTATCTACGCCCACAGGCGGCGTGGCAAACCGCACGTGTTTATAGCTCCTACACTTTTAATGCTAGAAGCTTCAAAATTGGATTGGTAGGTTGCTGGCGACCTCCTCTATCGAGGCCAAAAATTATTTTTACGCCCCTTTTGGGGCGTGACCTAGTTACCCGGTCATTTTCGCATTTTTTTAAGTGTAAGAGTCCAAAATGCACTGTTACGTTGTACTACACCCGTGTTATGGACTGACCACGCCCACTGAGAGCGTGGCAAATAGAATTAAACCATTATTTTTGAGCTATAAACACACAGTTTCTTGACTTTTTAGGCTTTTATCATCTTAGTTGAGTTGCTAAATATTATAAATTTAAAAATAAATATATTTTAGAACAAAAAAATAAAGAAATAAAAGAAAACCCGAGATTCGAACCTCCGCCTTCTTGCACGAGTCGAAATTCGTCCTCTCTACCACGACGCCACCGCTGTACTTGTCAAACCAACAATAATTATAAATAAAATGTGTATAAAATACCGACTCGCCCAAGGTTCGATCCAAGGGTACCATGATCGGCGCGCGCCATTTCTATTAGCAACGCCACTGATCCACATAGTAACCAAGTAACTTAATGAGAATATGATTTACGCTGAATTCTATTGTATTTGTTATTTCTTAGAACATAAGAAAAAGTTCGCTGTGCAGCTGTGTGCAGCACATTTGTCGATTGCCTTAACGTTTTGTTGAATAACTTCTGTGTTATTTAACGGATTTTAATGAAATTTTCAGCATATTAATTATATTTTCAACTGAATTATAAGAAATTTGTGTATAGCAAAAACCAAAATTGTATTAAATACACATGACACTAAATACAAAATTTAGGGATAATTAGGTGGCAAATTGGTTTCTTGGAATGTTATGGAACTGGGAGCTTGCGGTGTGAATGAGTATTTCGAAGTCGGTTGCGCCCGACTGTAACGTTTTTACTTGTTTGAATTTGGATACCACACTTCCTTTGCCCCAAATCTGCAAAAAACGTATTTCAAATACTAGAGCTTTAGGCTAACTAACTGTGAGCAGTAGACATGCCGACTGCGAAATACTCAATACGCTAACAAGGAAAACATTAGGTAGTGAAGTTCTTCTTCACAGGATTGAAATCAACCACAGATTTATACAAAATTCAATAAATAGAAAGAATCGACTCTACATCTGTATACTAGTTAAAGCTTATCACATCAACAATCACCGCCACTTCGTATATGTAAAAAATAAAAATTGGGAAAATAAATAAAAGAAAAGACCTACATCACCACTGCACAGCATAAATACTAGGTAGCAAATCTTAAACCATGAAAAAAAGCTTTCAAATACAATTAAATCTTATTGGGCGCCACTTCTATTAACAATGCCACTGAACTTCACAGTAACCAAGCAACTTAATTAGCATATGATTCGCGCTCCATTGTACTTGTTATTTCTGAGAACATAGGAAAATGTTCGCTGTGCAGCCAAGCATATTTGTCAATTACCAAAATGTTTTGTTGAATAACTTCTGTGTTACTTAATGGATTTTAATGAAATTTTCAGCATATTAATTATATTTTCAACTGAATCAATTTCTTATGTATAGCAAAAATCCAAATACTCATGACACTAAATACAAATTTTGGGGATAATTAGGTCTGTGGCAAATTGTTAAATTCGTATCTTGGAATGTTATTGAACTGGGTGCTGGGTGTGAATGAGTAGTGCCCGACTTATTTATTATTAGTTTTTTTAATGTTTGTAACAGCCAGAAGGAGGCGTGGCAGACCCCATAAAGTATATATATTATTGATCAGGACGATAAGCCGAATTCATTGAGCCCTGTCCGCCCGTCTGTCCGTATGTTTGAACGCGTGGATTTCAGAATTAATAATAGCTAGAGACTTGAATTTTTATTTTATTGATTCGTGTATATCACGCGCAGATTCGATAACTCTTCTCGTTTTTTATCGATAAAATACGAAAATCGATTGTCAATTTTAAAATTATGTCTTCTACATCTTTATAGTTAGAGACTTCAAATCTTGTATTTAGTTTAATGGGACGTTTATACAATATTGATTTTTGTTATATTTTGGATGCCACGCCCCCTTCGCCCAAATTTAGTAGAGACTTGTGTTTTTGCACATACACACATATGAATGATATAATTACACTGTGCAAGTTCGATTTAGAAAGACGGTCTACGAAATAGTTTTTAAGCATTTAATGTCTCATAACACACGCATATGGCCCAATCGCAGTTTCTTAGTAAACTGTGCAGTTAACAGATGTTTTGCTTCTGCGTGCGGGAGTGTGTATGTGCGTATGTATGTGTGTTGCCTGCAATATACATACATATCTATATATATATATATATATATATATATATATATAATCAAAATAAAATATGTTTTTGTGAAAATGTATGTAACAGACAGAAGGATCCGTGGCAGACCCCATAAAGGCACGGGTCGACGGCCGTGGTTAGTTCAACCCAGCTTATCGATGTGATAAAAAATATGCCACGCCTTTATTTTTACAAAATTCGTATATCCTAATTTTTTTATATCTAGTCGATACCGCTCCTGAACCGAAGAACCTAACGGCTCTGTTTCTTAGCATTCTACGCTTCTTTATATATAAGTATGTTACAAACAAGACGTACAAACGCTGGAGTGTGCGATCTGTTAACTGCATACTTTACGTAGCAATTGTGGTTCAACTGAAATATGCCTATGTTATTGGAATTTAATATTATGGATACCGCTTCGATTTCTATTTTAATCCATATATGAAACAAGCAAAACGAAAATAGTTGATCTACGCGTACTATACAGAAACTTACAACAAAATTTCAAGTCTAGCTATTATAGGTTCTGAGATCAACGCGTTCATACATGTGGGCGGACGGACAGACGAACATCATTGCTATATCTATTCAAATTGTTGCTCTGATCTCATCGATCTGATATATATAGTTTACGGAACATTGCCACGTCTCTTTCTGTTTGTTATATACATTTTAACAAAACCAGTATACCATGACTTTCGCATTCTCAATGGGTTCAGGGTTCGAAAATTATACAAAGTGTAAAATTGTGCTATATTTTTATTGTACGTATTAAAATTCTTTTTTTTTTTGTATAGATATTTCGAAAGGAACGATACGATAAAATACGGAACAGTATTTTAGGCGATATTCTATCATCTATCGATCGTTTGCCTTCATCAAAAAAGAATCTACGCCCATATAAACTTACAAACAATGGTGGAAATATTCAAATGGTTACTGCACTTGTTCTCCAGTTGATACAGTGCGCAACAATTTTGACGGATTTTCTTTGTGATAGCGGCAAAAGTAGCACAAAGTTGATCCATCTAATTGACGATGATTTACCAAGCGGTGCAACACAAATCGTTAAACCTAATGAAGATATTCTTGTGCTAAAAAAGTACGATGTCGCAGTTAGTATTGGTGGTAACTTTTTAACGACTTTTTTAAATAAATGCAAATCGCGCACCAATGAAACAGACTTCCGTCCGCTCTTTGAAAATTTTATTCATGATCTTTTGGCCACTGTTAACAAGCCAGAATGGCCAGCTTCAGAGCTATTGCTTTCATTATTAGGAACAATGTTAGTTCGTTACGTATCCGATAAATCTATAGAGCAAAGTATTCGCCTAGTTTCGTTGGACTATCTTGGGATCGTAGCAGCTCGTTTGAGGAAAGATACTGTTGAGTCCCGTTGTAAAGTAAACATCATTGATTCGATGATTAAATCAATAAAAGCAGAGCAAGAAAAGGAAGGCGATTTACCTATACCAAATGTATGTATTATAATATTAAAATTTTAAACGGTATCATACAGCAATTTAATAATTGTAGTCAAAAATCGAACTTCATCCTGAAGAGCAGCGAACGGAGTTTCTTCAAAGAATTCTTCTAGATTTTTTAGCTGTAAACGCACAAGAAGAGAACCAAATATGGGACTATGCGCGACATTTTTATTTAGCTCAATGGTACCGAGATGTAATCTACCAACGGCGCAGAATAAAAGAAGGCGATAAAACTTTTGCTTCAAAGAAACCAAAGTCTCGTTTAAAACAACGAAGTGGTAAGTTCTTAAATTAAAATATTGATGACTGATGGATTCATCAAGACGATGAGCTGAATCTATATTCTCATAGCCGTCCGTCGGTCTTTATTTTTATTATCATTTAAGTCTTAGTAAGAACAAACCTAAATTTAAAGTTTTTATAGCTACTACTATATGTGTGTTAACAAGTAAGAGTGCTCTAATCGAGACCGATCGACTAGGAGACACCCAGAACATTTACAAGGTTCCGAAAGTCTATATTGAAAGCATGCATTTCACATATATACTGCACAAATGGAAGCACGCGGACCATGGAACAATGAGCACGCGCTGTGCTAACTCCGCAGTTGGCGTAACGTTTGCCCTTAGACCTAACATGCCTATAGTTATGGAAGATTAAATTAAATGTAAATGTTTAATGTAGAAATACTTCCATAAATTTAAAATATTCATAGAGTAGGACCATTCATATTTGTTCGTGCGTTCGTATGTGTGTATGTATTGCTTGCAATATAGTTGACTATAGTTTCTTGAAGTGATTGGCCTTCAATGTTAATAATTATCCTCTTTTTATACCCTGAACCCATTAAAAATGGCTAATTAGGGTATAATGGTTTTGTTGCAGCCCAAATGTATGTAACAGGCAGAAGGAGGCGTGACAGACCCCAAAAGTATATATATTCTTGATCAGGACGACAAGCCGAGTCGATTGAGCCCTGTCCGTCCGTCCGTCTGTCCGTATGTTTGAACGCGTGGATCTCATAACCTATAGTAGCTAGAGACTTGAACTTTTTTTGTAGATTCGTGTATATCGTTCTTTTTTGATCGATTAAAAACGAAAATCGATTTTACGTTTTAAAATTATATCTTTTACATCTTTAAAGTTAGAAACCAAATCTTTTATTTAGTTTAATGGGACTTTTATACAATTTTGATATTTGTTAAATTTTGGATGCCACGCCCCCTTCGCCCAAATTTTCAAAACACTTATTTCAAATACTAGACATCTGTGCTTTTGCACATACAGACATATGAATGATATAATGACGCTGCGCAAGTTTGATTAAGAAAGTCGATCTACAAAAAAAGTTATTAAGCATTTAATTTCCCATAACGTGCACATATTGGCGCAGCGCAGTCGCTGAGTAAACTGCGCAGTTAGCAGAGCGTATGCGTGTGCGTGTGTATATATAATTACATAGATATAATTTAAAGTCAATATAATATATAGATGAAATCTATTATGTTATTAAACAAAGCGTTTACCAAACGTTTACGTACACACGTACGTGGTAACAGCAGCAGAAGCATCTAGAAAATTCTAAGAATTCATAACAACCATACAGACAAATTGGGGATGAATTTTAATTAGAAGTTTAGCAGCTCAGTAGCTCAATAACTTTACTTAGGAATTCGCTATCTCACACTGATGTAGTGCAACGACGGTGTTGGTAGAGGCGGCGGTCGCCGACATGAAGTCTCGGGTTCGATTCTCTAAGCTGCCGTCAAAACTTTTTTTTATGCAAGTTACTTATTTTTATTTTTTTTATTTAACTTAAAATCATATGCAAAGTTTGAAGTGCATTTAAAACCGCCGATAGGCGAAGTTTAGGGTATTTCCTAGTCGGGCACCTCCGACTAGAGTTTCCTTACTTGTTTATATATTGTAGTTTATTGAACCTAAGAAAATTATATGTACAGTGTCTTGATAGTTTTTTATCCATTTGTTCCTAGGATGCTGTGGAATTTTTCTACGCTATGTAAAGGCTATTCAATCTAAATTTTAATATTAAAATTGTTTTAACTTTAGTTCTGCTACTCTACTAACACAGTCACTGCGTTCCGATGCAAACGAGAAACATAATGATTCCAGCTTAGAACATAGGAAAATGTCGCTCTGTCTATTCGCAGCTTGCGTGCACTCAAGTCACAAGTCCGGCGAGCGATCGTACGCATTTGTGAGATGGTTAAAAACACCCGGGTGTCAAAATCACTCACCTTGAATGCCGGTTGCTTATTGCAGTTCTCTATGTATACGTGCAAATCACAATTATTTTTATTTTTATTTATATAAAAAGAAATTTGACTAAAAACGTGATTCAAATTCAAAATTAGAAAATTATAAAAGTATGGGGAAATGAAAAGGCCTAATACTAACAATATAACAACGATATCACCAACCCGATGGGGGTGTTTTATTTGCCGGACCGGCGAGCTATACCCCAAATCAGAGCCAGGTAGGGTTAGTGATATCATTGAAACTAAGCAAGTAAGCAACTAAGTTAAAAAAATCAAAATATAATAAAAATAAAATAATAGAAAAGTAAAAGCAAAAGTATCTACACTCACCACATCGTATCTCGTTATCGAAAAATTCGAACAAAGTACTAATGTAATTCGACATAAAGATAAATTAAGTTTATTAGAAATTAACTAAATATTTTATTTATTATTTAATTTTATTCTATTACTATTTAAGGTGACTATTCTGAAACATCAGATTCTGGCTCCTGTGATGAAAATGACCCTGACGACTCTAATAAAAACGGCAATCGTTCTGACGATGTTGTTGACTATGAGCTTAATCTTGAAATATTTAATGTTTTAGAGGAACGAAAACAGTACTTGATAAGTAAAATTAAGCCATATCCATTGGGCGAGCAAAATCACCAACACATAAAAACTTACATAGATTATAATAATGCTCAGTTGATAGCTCAATATTTAGCTACGAAACGGCCATTTAGTCAATCTTTTGACGGATGTCTTAAAAAAATTATTTTAGTTGTAAAGTAAGTAGATAAAGATAAAGTTCTCTTATAATATAACTTGATTATTTACTTTCACAGTGAACCGTCAATCGCTGTGAGAACGCGAGCAATGAAATGTTTAGCGAATATTGTTGAGGTCGATCCTCTGGTACTAAAGCGAAAAGACATGCAAATGGGTGTTAATCAAAAATTTCTAGATACAGCCATATCAGTACGTGAAGCTGCAGTTGACCTAGTAGGAAAATTTGTTCTCAGCAATCAGGAATTAATAGATCAATACTACGATATGCTTTCGACTCGAATATTGGTAAAAATCACGTTTAATGATATATGACTTAATTCTAAATAAATATTAATAAAAATTATCTGCAGGACACTGGTGTTTCAGTAAGAAAACGTGTTATAAAAATTTTGCGTGATATTTGTATTGAATATCCCGACTTCGAAAAGATACCTGAAATTTGTGTAAAGATGATACGACGCGTTAATGACGAAGAAGGAATTCAAAAACTTGTTACGGAAGTTTTTATGAAAATGTGGTTCACACCATGTGTTAAGAATGACAAGGTCTGTTTATAATAATACTTCCACATTTTAAAGCAATTTTAGCTTATATCTAATTTTTACTTGAAGCACGGTATACAACGGAAAATTAATCAAATTATTGATGTGGTGAATACAGCTCACGACACTGGAACAACGTGGTTGGAGGGTCTTCTGATGAGCGTATGTAATGATTATTTTTAAAGTTATTTTTATATTTATATTTTATTTCATAACTCTTCAGATTTTTAAACCGAAAGAAAATGTGGTTAAGCTTGATGGAAGTGTACAGGAAACTGTAAAAAAAAATACAGAGCCGCCACAAGAGATTGTATTAGCTTGTCAACAACTAGCTGATGGTCTTGTGGACCGGCTAATTGAACTGGAGGACACCGACAATGCACGTATGCTTGGATGTATAACAACACTTCATTTGCTAGCCAAAGTTCGACCTCAGCTCTTGATCAGGCACGCTATGACAATAGAGCCGTATTTAAATATTAAATGTCATTCAGCTTCTGCAGCAAAATTTATTTGTGCTGTCGCTGATATTCTGGAAAAAGTTGTACCTCTAGTTAACAATGCGAGCGAATCGTTTTTGGCGTCTTTAGAAGAACATTTAATGCTTCTAGTAGTATCAAGAAATCAAGCTGAAGTAACCAGTTGCGTTTCTTGTTTGGGAGCGCTTGTAAATAAGATTACAAAAAATTTTAAATTAATTCGCGACTGTTTTCAAAAGTAAGTATAAATTAACTTAATAATAATAATAATAACTTAATAACGTTTGCTTATTTTAAAATACATTACTTATAGGTTTTACCGTGTTCTGGAGCTGTCGAGGAATCAGGTTAAGCAAAATGGTTTTAATATTGACACTATTTATACACCTAGCTTTCGCAGAAGTCTATTTACTATTGGTATTTTGATGCGATATTTTGATTTTAACTCACCAATCGCATTAGGTAATTACTATGTCTATTGATAAATATGTTGAACTCACCTTGATACGGTTTTAGGTGAAGCAAATAATGGACTTCCTCCCACAATATGCGACAACGTATTTGAGTGTTTAATGTTTTTTTGTGGTTGTTCAAATCACGAAATTCGTAAGCAAGCACTTATATCACTTGGCTCTTTCTGTGTTATGAATGATGATTATCTAACACGCTCAGAGCTAAAGCAATTTTACTGTGATTTACTGAGATCATCCTCAAATGACGGAGGAATTAAAATTATTTGCATGCGAAATATTTGGATTTATTTGACTGAATCTGAACTATTTATGCACAACAAAGAAAAAGAGTGTTAGTATAAATTAGTAAGCATACAATGCTGTAATAATAATAATATTTACATAGGGGAGAAACAATCTAAGCACGAAGACCTAAAAGAAATGAATGATGTTTCCTCTGGTATGGCTAGTCGCATCATTCAACTGTATCTGGAGGAAATTCTTGATTGCTTTCTTAATCGAGATGACGCCGTTCGGCTGTGGGCAGTCAAAGTTGTACAAATTGTTCTTCGCCAAGGATTGGTACACCCGGTTAGAATGGTACCTTATTTAATATGTTTGAGCACCGATTTGAAGATTGAGGTAAAATCAAATTTTGTATGAAACTTAAATAAAATAAAATAACTTTAATGACCTTTAATTTCAGTCAGCTCATAGAGCAGATGCCTTGTTGAAAGATATTGATAAAACATATTCAGGGTTTGTGAATATGAAAGTTCAATTCGGCCTTCAACTTTGTTTTAAACTTCAGGAAATATTGCAAGTGAACAACAAGGCAAAAAATGAAATAATACGAGGTTATGCGTGAGTAACCTTATTACTATGGTCATAAGATCTAAAAATTTAATAATACTTGTTTTCAGTAAACGTGGCCCAGATCAAGTAACAACAGCTTTGAATGACTTTTTGTATACATTACTCCGAACCACAAAACCACAAAGACGTGCATTGGTTCAGACGGTTACGAAACAATTCGATGATAATAAAACGTCATTGCAGCAAATGTTATATATCGCTGACAATCTTGCATACTTTCCATATGCGGTGCAAGATGAGCCTCTATATCTAATCCATCAAATTGATTTACTTATATCGATGGCTGGTACACATCTCTTAACTACTTTTAAAGAGCATTTGAGACCAAGTGACAGGGGAGGAGATGTTCTTGAAGACGATGATGATGAGGATGATCCACATGTTCTTTTTAGTCGTCTTCCTGAAGATATGACCGAAATAAAGAAATGTATAACTTCCGCTCAAGCGTGTATGCTACTGCTTGTACTAAAGGAGCATTTAAAGGAAATGTATGGCTTGACTGACGGCAAAATTTCACGGTATTCGCCTTCTGAGCAGAAGTTATATGAAAAGTCGGTAACTCGTAGGATCGTTGCAGACTTTAATCCAAGAACAACAATAGATGTGATTAAACAGCAGCCTACTAAAAATTTTACAAGCACAGATACTGACTGTTTTCCTAGGGAATTATCGAATGACGAAAAATTAGATCTTGTTGTAAAATATTTGGACGTGAGTAACTCTAAAATTCAATTTTATATTATACCCTGAACCTAATGAAAATCGGAAATTTTCAAAAAAAAAAAAAAGGATTCAAAAAAAAACATGCATGAATCACATTGTGTTTGATTAAGAAAGTCCATCTAAAATTAAGTTATTAAACTTTTAATTTCCGCTAATATATAGGCAGTTATCACAGCGAGTGCGTGTATATGTTGCTTACAATATATATATGTATATAAAAAATAATATCGGCTTTACGGTGGGTTCAGGGTCTTGCTAGTAGAGCAGTCTCGACTCGAATACTCCCATTTGTTTTAACTTAATATCTTTTAAATTTTAGTTCAAACAGTTAATGCTTAAACTAGACCCGGAAGATGCCGATTCTGATGCAGACGAATCTCGAGAGAAGTCAAAATTGAATAATTCGGGGTTACCAGATGATAGCTCTTTTAATTCAACAAGGCCAAGTCAAATACTAAATGACAAACTAAACTCTGTTTCTATTCCAACGATAACTTACTGTAAAATCCCAGTATCATCAACTACATTAACCACTGTAAGCCTATAACACATGTATTTGTTTCTAAAATCTAATATTAAAAATCTTTAATATAGGAAACGCCAGGCATTGATACATTGACTTTTCGTACTGCGAAATCTGCACTTTCTCCTGTGAAACTAAGTGCTCGTAAACAGAACCAACAACGCAATAAAAAGAAACGGCGCAAAATTATGTCGTCTGATGAAGATGATGAATACAGTGGCGATGACTATTCGTGAGGTGTTTTAGTTTTATTGGTTAAACCATATAATAGAAAAGGGAACAGAAAATATACAAATTAATCTTGAAGTTTAGGCTTAAAAGATCTTAATTAAGGGATATAATATATGTATGTATGTATGTATAATTTATTATCTAAAGTTTTGTGTATAATAGTAAATAATCAAAAACTGAAAAGTTAAATCGCGTAAAGTAATCAAATTTATTTTGTAGTATGTAAATTAATCTTAATCAGTTATGCTGAAGAAAATAAAATAAAGCTCATGTGTATTTTTTAAATCTGATCATAAAAGTTGAATCGCTTAATTATATAGAAGTAGTTCTGGGTCAATAATATTAAACAGCTTCAATGATTCGTCATAAGGAAATAATTTGTTTGGAAGAGAACGGATTTTAAATATTTAAGTTACAGAAACACGCGAAATAGTTTTCAAGGTAAATGTGACAATTCAATATTTAACAGAAAATTATTCGTAAAATTAAAACTATCGTGTCTTTTTTAAAGAAAATATACAACGGTCAAATGATAATATTAAAAGTTTAAGTGATAATTTTGTTTCACTTGTAGTGTAAAAATATATAACATGATTTCATTTTAGAATGTATTGACTATTTATTAATAAATGTATGTAGATAAATAAAAGTTGAATACAAATCTGAGATTCTTATCAAAATCAGTATTTAAATCCTCGTTTTTCATACCAAGCTTTTTAAATTATATAGTTAGAATTAACTTGGTGAGTACATGAAAGACTTATTCAAATAAAAATTTTTTTAAGAATATCACCGAGACTAGGAGAATTCAAATGACAATTTTTATACTCATTCACAAAGAAAAATGAGGTTTGGGTTTCTGCAATGTCCGTCTTGCTGTCCGTCCGTCCGTATGAACGGAAATCATTTCTATGCTATTGAAGCTAGAGACTTGAAACTTGGAACATATACTCTTGTATACTCTCGTCAGATAAAGTGTCAAGATTTTCCCGATACGTCCACTAGGGGCGTGGCAAATTGGAAAATGAATTTTCCTGTATGTCAGAAATACTACTTATAGCAGTCCTAGAGTTGAGATTTAGATTGTATTCGCGTTGACATCCCAAGTTGAATAAGCTATGGCGGATATATCTACGCCCATTGGGGGCGTGGCAAATCGAGTGAAAGTGTATCTTCTACAGTTTTAGAGCTAGAATGACCAAATTTGGCACGTGAGTAAGTCGTATGATCCTATAACCTCGACGCCACCACTCTGCTTGTCAAACCAATAATAATTATAAATAAAATGTGTATAAAATACCGACTCACCCGAGGCTTAAACCAAGGGTGCCATGATCGGCGCGTGTCACTTCTATTAGTAACGCCACTGAACCACATAATAACCAAATAACTTAATGAACATATGATTCACGGTGAATTGTATTGTATACAAATATACTTAGAACATAAGAAAATGTTTGCTGTGCAGCACATTTGTCAATTGCCTAAACGTTTTGTTGAATAACTTCTGTGTTATTTAACGGATTTTAATGAAATTTCCAGCATATTAATTATATTTTCAATTGAATTATAAGAAATTTGTGTATAGCAAAAATACAAATCTGAGATTGTATTAAATACACATGACACTAAATACGAAATTTAGGGATTTGTAATTAGGGGTCTGGAAAATTGGTAAATGGATTTCTTGGAATTTTATGGCACTGGGAGCTTGCGGTATGAGTGAGTATTTCGCAGTCGGTAGCGCCCGACTGCAACGTTTTTAGTTGGTTTTTTAAAGAATATCATCGGACTAGGAGATCTCCTGAACCCACCAAAGAAACAATATTGGGATCAGTCTAAACTTCTATTCATATACATTAAATTCATATACATTACAAGCAACGCGGTCTATTACTTGAGTATTAAGGCTTGCGATTGCGCTTCGAATCCTGTGGAAAATTATAAGTTTAAAAATGTCCTTATAAATTTAAATATATAAATCTATAGCATTTGAAATATATTTTTTTAAAGTTTAGTAAAGCAGCCCTGAATTGACCACCTCACAAATACAAGGAGCGTAATTCTGTCAGAATAAGTTCGAATTTTTCTACAAAACAAGAGTTAGTTAAGATAGCGAATAAAAGTGCAACGAGCACAACTCTTGTTGTTTAGAGTAATTGATAATTAAAATTCCAGGAGTAATGACTCATGCACGCGCCATCGATCATAAAATGCGATCAGGTAATGATGGTTCACACGTAAGAATCACAACGAACCTGACTTAAGACGAGGCGAGGCCTCTGTAGAGAAAATACATCCGCAAGGCGAGACCCGCAGGAATCATATAACTAGCCAGTAGTTTTGATGAGGTGAGGTCCGTAAATCAAGTGGGTAACCATGACAGTCCTGTGTGCGAACCCAAGGAGAAATTTTGTGTAGCTACGCAGGGATTCCGATGGCCTTCCAATGTCCCAGAACAGTGCGTTCGGATGGATTCTAAAAGTGATCTTTCTTACAGGTGGGATGCTGCTGTTGTTTTAATATAGCAGCTAAGGAAGTGTGGCAGTTTTTAAGAAAAAAAAATGTTATTCTGTACTTAGGAGCAAATCGAAAAGGAAAACACAGTATATATATACTTTTTTTTATTAAACTTCACTTAGTTTTGAGATTTCTTCTATAAATCTGAGCGACTCCACTACAAACCTTTTTTCCACTAGCAACTCGGCGCGCGGACTTCAGCAGCACAGTTCCACCAAAGTCTTCATTCCTCACCACCATGCCGCTTGCTCTCTTCGCGGAGGTGTATTGCTGACCAGGGTCGCTCTTAAGACTATCTATTTTCTTCTTCCCTCTCTACTTCCCTCTAGACTATGATACTGCGGATAATAATTCCACTTAGGTTAGTATTAGGACATTAGTTTAAAATAAATGGAAAATTATATGCATCACGATCTCGGAGTCTCGAGGAATTCTCCGGCTAGAGGTTAGTAACCTGTTTATCTAACTATCGTGCTGTCTTTTGTATATCTCGCATCGTTCACTAGACTAAAAGTATGGCTTCATTTGTGTTATGTTGGTCACCCTCTTTCTACGCTCGCCATGCTATGCGAGTCGTCCATCAAACTTCCTCGCGCAAGAAAGCCAGTGATCTGGTACCATCTACTTCCGCTTGGAAATTATAATAATGCCATTGATTCTTCGAAACCTTTTGTAGATTGTTATGAACGATCGAAAAGATCTCTCGTAACCAATCTGCCAGTAGCTCAGTAGTCGCTGCTCAGTAGTCAGTAGCTCAGTAGTCGCTGTTATCGAAGTCAACTGGTCGTAGAATGCAGTTGACCTTTAGTCCTATTTTTGACAGTAGTTTGCTGTTATCGCACGGCCCCGGCCGTAGCGGTGAAGTCCAGAAGGGAGTAGCTCTTGACCCTTGTCCAGCTCAACTCCTTCCCCTTATTGAGGAGGGACGTTCGGCCAATGGGCTGGACCAACGATGGCAGGTTACCTAAATACAAATCGCATCATGACGTTATCAAAAACCACTTCCGTAACGCCTTGAAGTAGGTTGGGTTGTAAGTCTCCGGATCGCCTAGCTGGATCCGTACATATCCCTCTCCTTCCAATTGACAAATTGAACTCGTACGTGGGGCAACCTCTCGAGGATATAATTGATCTGTCGGTTATCAATCTCCTCCCTCAATCTCAGACCCTCAAAAAGTTCCAGATGTTCTTCTGGGAACCATTTGATTCCGTCGTCCACTTCCGACTATGTATCGTCCGCGTCTGCCTCGACCTCGACCCTCTCTGCATTTGGCGGGCACTCTTCTCCCGACACCGAAACCCATGCCTCGTCGTTTGCCATATATCAAAATGGATGGATGAGACAGACGAGACAGACGAAACAGACGAGACAGACGAGACAGACGAGACAGACGAGACAGACCACAGACACACGAGACAGACGAGACAGACGAGACCGACGAGACAGACGAGATAGACGAGACAGGCGGAACAGAAGAGACAGACAAAACATACGACACAGACGAGACAGACGAGACAGGCAGACAGACAGACGAGACAGACGAGACAGGCGAGACAGACAAAACTATTATAGATTGGTACCTATAATGGTTTTGTTGCGGCCGAAATGGTGGGTATAAAAGGGTATACAAAATAAAAACAAATAAGAAAACTTTAGTCGAATGTTTCCGACTGGGAGAATGTTTCCGACCCTAAAACATCCGAAGAGCCTATATTTTAAAACATGCTTATTTAACATATATGTTGCAAATAAACACATACGCACGTACATAAGCAATCAAAGGCGTTCGCCGTACCTTTGTTAAGGAAAATAAACTGTTTAAGAATTTAATAATAATCGTAGATGAACTTTAATAATGAAATTAACACAGCGGAATTATGTCATTCATATGTGAGATGTGGAGAAGACAGATCCGAAATAAAACAGATAAGAGGTGAGGACAATGATACGGCGTTCCTGACATCATACGAATCGAACTTGGACGCCACTTCTCTGTCCTAGCCCAGCTGAATCTTCTAAACTCATGGCTAAAGCGATGGAACATTGTGCCCTGCATTCAACCTAGACGGATGCTCTATTCCCACTGTTAAGTTACTTGGTTACTGTAAAGTTCAGTGGCGTTGTTAATAGAAGTGACGCACACCGATCATGGCACCCTTGGTTCGAGCCTCGGATGAAATCGGTTTTTTTTTACAAATTTTATTTATAATTATTATTGGTTTGACAAGCAAAGTGATGGCGTATGGTAGAGATGATGAATTTTGACTCGTACAGGTAGTCGGAGGTTCGAATCTGGGTTTTTTTTATTTATTATTTAATTTATAAAAAAATTGACAAAACGTGAGACAAATTACAGTAATAATGTATGGGGGCGTGGCATCCAAAATCCAAATATTACAAAATGTCCGCATTCAATACACCTATCTGCACAGTAAATTTGAAGTCTCTAGCTTTAATGGTACACATAAATGAAAGCAAATTCATGAAAATGTATCGATAATTCGGAAACGGGATGAGTTATGGTATTCACGAGTATACATGTCATGTTTCAGATCTCTAGGTTTTGTGGTTTGCGATATCCTTGCGTTCATACAGACGGACGGACGGACGGACGAACGGACAGACGGACAGGGCTATATTGACTCAGCTCGTCGAGCTGATCAAGAATATATATACTTAATGAGGTCTTCGACGTCTCCTTCTGCCTGTTACATTTTCACAAAAACATTATACCCTGATTTCCCTTTTTCAATGGGTTCAGGGTATAAAAAGACTCACAGTGGTCTTGAGGTAGTTGAACAGTGACGAAACCGATTCAATTGACGAAATACTTGGGAACTTGGACAGATTAGTTTTAACAGAGAGACACTCAAAACAAAAAACAGACGTGGACCCAGAATAATTAAAAGGCTGAATTTGAAGCACAAATCCGCGAAATAACAGACAAATTAAGCAACACGGCGGAAACCCAGCCGGTTATAAAAGTATATGAGGAAGCAAAAATCATACCGGGTGGAATTTCCACGTTGAGCCGCTTGATGCGGTTAAGTCAGTGCCAGAATTTAGCGGCGTAAAAGAACAGTATGTATCTTGGCGTCAAGCGGCAAAAGCTGCTTACAGGCTCTATAGCGGGTACGACGAAAGCTCCCGTCACTATCAGGCAGTTTTGATCTTAAGGAACAAGATCAGAGGTCAAGCAGGCCTCACGTTGTCTTCGTTTATCACAAAGTTAAATTTTGATGCTATCATAAATAGATTAGTTTTCACGTATGCGGACAAGCGTCCATCTGGTCAAACAGGAAATGAGTACCCTAAGGCAAGGCAATTTAACAATATAACAGTTTTATGGTGAGGTGGAAAAGAAGCTCGCGCTTCTTTCCAATAAAAATATTATGTCATATGACACGACCATGGCTAACCATATGAATAAGAAGTAAAGATCGGACGCGCTCCGAGTCTTTATCTCAGGTCTTAAGAAACGCCTTACCGATGTACTATTCGCGGCTCAACCAAGCAGTCAGCTGCACTGGCACTGGCACGCAAAAGGTTGAAGCCAACCACGACAGGTATGCTTTTACGTCAAATTATACCAGAAGCTTAGAAGAAAGGGACAAAAGAAATCGTGGTAATCAACAATACCAAAAAGAAAGATAAAGGGAGGGAGAAAAAACCATTACTTCAAAAAAGAACATGGGGACATGCCGTGGCAAGACACCGTTGAAAAAATGGATGTTGACCCGTCATCATCCAAGCTTCGACAATCCACCAAATTCCAAAAACAACAACAAGGCCAGTTAAACGGCTTCTCGTGATCTGGTCAGAATGGGAGCCAGCCTAACCTCAACCTAGCCTCGAGCATATTAGCATTACTCCGTACAATCTCCTTTAAGTGTCAAATCGATACATGGTGTAGAAAGCATAACTCACAAATGCACCCTATCATTTTACCATTTGTGGGCAACCACATTCGACGGCATAATTGGGTTGGACTTAGGGTAATACCACTATCAACCTAAGAAAGAAGGTCATAGAACGCAAAAATTATTAACTGCGAGTTACCAATTTTAGCACGCATACAGCATGCGGTTGTCGAAACTTTCCCTTCTATCAAATTTTGGTACTGCAAAAGCAGAGTGACAGATATTTTTAACAAGGATGAATCGAAGGAAATAGTCGTAGCTGAGCACAATCGAGCTCACAGAGCAGCACAAGGAAATGAAAAACAGGTGCTTAGGGCATATTTTTTTTCCGAATATGAACAAAATTGCGGCGGAAGTCGTTTTAAATTATAAAATTTGTGCTAAGGCCAAGTATGATAGGCACCCCCTCGGAACTACCCCGGTCCCGTCCTAAGCAGGGGAGATCATCCACATGATTATTTACTCTACTGCAGGAAAGCAATTTTTGACTGTCATATACAAATTCTCTAAGTTGGATGTGGTTCAGCCCATCGCATCACGCACGATTTCGGACATAAAGGGACCAATATTATTGATAGTCAATTTATTCCCGACAATCAAAACGGTCTACTGCGATAACGAAGCCTCATTTAATTCAGAGACAATGAAGTCAATGTTAAAAAATCAGTACTAATCATCCATTTATTACCGGATGAATTAAAACAGGACATAATAAACAAACTGCAAAATCGCAGAAAACACAACTATACAGAAATAAACCGTCAAGACAGAATAGGATATTTGAAGTAGGTGTAGTGGTATTGGTTAAGGCAAATAAGCGGCTAGGTAATAAGCTAAGCCTCTTGTATGTAGAGGAAAAAATATAATCAGATTTGGGAACGACAGTTCTCATAAAAGGAAGGGTGGTCCATAAGGACAACCTTAGGTAGTAAGCAAGCTATAATAAAAAAAAAAAAATAATAAATAAATAAAAAACAGAAAATAAACAGAATTTTTTTTAATATAATACAAAATATTAGAAGCAATAAGCAAGTACAGTTTAGGTAAGCTAGTAGTGGCGATTCACTAAAACTATAATTCTTGTACTAACGGGCTACTCCCGAGCGAGACTATGTCCCGGTTATCGACAGGGCCGTGGTAATATGGAACGAGAATAAATTCTTGAGACATACAACAAATTTGACAGAGTACGTCAGATTTGTACATTGGAAATGACGGACATTTTCCCCTAGTCGCACATGCGAAAGATATTAGAGGCAGACTCAAACCACCTAACAACTTTGTTAGCAACTCTGGGCGTCCACCATAGGCATGCAAGGAGTTTAGATATCTTAGGTAAGGCATTGAAGGTAAGGCCGGAACGCCTGACGCTGACGACTTTAGGAATGTCCAGCTGAATCGGTTTATGAGAACCTTTTAGCGAGAAATAGGATACTAACCTTGGAAATTGAAAACCTTGTAATTGCGATCACTTTGGCTGCCACTAACGTAATAAACCTTGTAATTATGAATGACAGTGACTTAAAGATAATGTCTTTGCAAATGATAAGGACATCCATTTCATAATTAAATTCCCTAAACCTAAGCTAGTATATAAGAAGGTCGTAGATTTCCCCGTCCTTCATGCCGGAATATTACTGCAAAATCCTGAGAACACTGTAGCTGACTGCGATGGAAAAATCATTGCAATACAATCATGCCGAGGATCGTCCCACATGCCATCCTGCAAAGAGTCGGCGGCTAACACGGGCGCTCAAGAACTTCACACGGGCATCACGGCCCATTGCAACACGCAGCCATCTAGCCCCACTACCGTGATTAATGAGGGAATCGTCATAATAAATGACAGGCCATCCCGAGTAAGCAACGACGATGGGCCAGAAGTCAAAGTCACTGAAACCTATCTGGTCATGTTCGACCGGCTTCTCATCATCACCGGTGCTTGATGTCATCGAACACAAGAAGATATTGAGCATGCCTTTCCTGTACCAGATGAGTGAAGACAATCTAAGGCACATCAATGAATTAAAGACTCAGCTCGGTGGCTGTCATCCCATGGCTAATTCAACACAGAAAGAAGAAAAGGGTACAGGAACACACCCAATTCGTTCGACGAGATCTTGGTATGACCGAGGATGGTCATAACTTAAGTGGGGGAGTAGTTAAAAATAGCCAAAACTAAATAAAATATGGCTAAGTTAAGCTGGGTATCAGGCATTATTCGTGTTTCGACAATGCTGACGATGCGTCCAAATCATCCCATTTCTACGAGAGTGAAACCCGACACTCGCCCAACTCATCCCTGTCTCACGAGCGTGAACCGCCACATTCGCCCAAATCATCCCTGTTCCACGAACGTGAAACGCGACTCTGGCGCAATGTCGCAATGAATTTAAGCAAACGCGATCGCGCTGCTCAAATAAAGCTCATTTGAATAAATCCAATTGTTTCATTCTTAACATTTCGGTCTCATTTTAATCCGATCAAATAGATTGGATTAACTTATATAACATCTGTTTGCATTTTATTTAAAAAGCTTTCATTGACTACGAATGAAAGGAGAAAAAAAGTGTAATTGATTTATAAAAGTGTTGGAAGTTCGAAAGTTATAAATTTTCAAATAACTTCGGAATAGGAGAAAGCTTCGTCATACCTCTGTGATTTTAAATATCAGATCTTCCTCCCTTTTTATACAGAGGGATTATAATTGATTCTTTCCAAATTGAAGGGAAGACCGAGGTATTAGGGACCATCCGGTCCAGGAGAGAACAATGATTTCAAACGTACGAATAGGGGATAAAAGAAAAGCAGGACAAATATAAGAAGCAATAATGACATGTCATTCTTTATAGAATTCAAAGTTGAATATGAATTGGTTTTTGGAATGGCAGATGAGTAAGTCGATTGAAAGAAATTTACAAATAGGTCTGAGGCATCTTGATCAGTACAAGTTTTGTCCAAACATAGGAAAAACTAGGAGGGAAACCCAGAAGATTTACGCTTACAAATTAATACAATTTTTTGGGATCACGAAGCAACAGATATTTCATCAAAATCATCTGATATTGGAATTGATAATTCCTGACAAGGTTAAGAAGGGGTTGATAAGTTAGGAGATGATACTTGAAAGGAGGGAGGGCTAACAATTATGGAGTCATCACATTATTAAGCGGAAATTGAAAATTGTACTGTTTCAATATTTCTCCTCCAGCTTTCAGTTCAACTTCTAGCTGTTTCGAAAATTAACTCAGTTTTAAATACTGAAAAACTTAATTTGTTTTTCCAAGCAATCCGGGCAAGACCAGCGTAATCCACCACTGCCACTTTTGGGAGCAGCCATGACTCTATCGTAATCACGCCCTGAGATGCCAGCACATTTAATGTGGATTAGATTCTCGCACAACCAGCAACCAACAAATTGCATTTGTGCAGAATCAGCGACTTAACGAAATGTATATGATTTCTTACAGCATATCATATTGGCAACAGGGGAGCAAATCAAAACAAAAACAAGTAAAGAAGCTCTAGTCGAGACCTTTCGACTAGGAGATACCCTGAACCCTTCGAATAGCCGATATTCGAAGCATGCTATGATTATTTTACATATATATTGCATACATACATACACAAACATACGCACGCACAAGAACGTAATATGAGCATGCGATCTGCAATATGCCTATAATATGGGAAACTACATGCTTAATAACTTTTTGTCTAGATGGACTTTCTTAATTAAATTGTCAATGTGTGATTATGGCATTCATATGTGTCTATTTGCCAAAGTACAAGTCTCTAGTATTTGAAATACGGGTTTTGCAAATTGGGGACAAATTGGCATCTAAAATCCAAAAACTACAAAATGTTCGCATTCACAACACCTATCTGCACAGTAAATTTTAAGTCTCTAGCTTTAATGGTGCACATTAATTAAAGTAAATTTATCGAAATTTATCGATAATTCGGAAAAGGGATGAGTTATCCAAAAAAAAAAAAACTAACTCGTATTGCGTATGGTATTCACGAGTATACATGTCTAGCTTTTGTGGTTTACGAGATCAGGATAAGGCTATATCGCTCAGTTCGTCGAGATGATCAAGAATATCCCATTTTCAATGGGTTCAGGCAAAGGGTTGTATGGTTAGTGGTTCAGGGTATAAAAATGAAGATAAGAAAAATATAAGACAAAGGGGAAAGGGAATAAATGTGTTGAGGGAGCAAATCACAAACAACAACACTCAGCTAATATACAAGACAGACAAAAACAGATGTTGAAGAAACAGAAAATAGAGCGGGAGAGAGCTTCACACTAAAAACGACATACATATCGTAAGAAAAAAAAAACACACTAAGTGATTATAGCTCAAAAATACCAACACCGGCGGTGTTGGTAGGAGCGCCGATCGCCGACATGAAGACTCAGGTTCGATTCTATTGAAGCTAGAAACTTGAAATTTTGAATATATACTCGTGTATATTCTCGTCAGATAAAGTGTCAAGATTTTCCCGATACGTCCACTAGGGGCGTGGCAAATTGGAAAATTAATTTTCCTCTATGTCAGAAATACTACTTGTAGCATGACCTAGAGAGTTGAGATGGAATGTATACTCGCGTTGACATCCCAAGTTGAATAAACTATAGCGGATATATCTACGCCCATTGGGGGCGTGGCAAATCGGGTGAAACTATCTTCCACAGTTTTAGAGATCGGCCACAAAATTATATATCCATGCATACTGGGGGCGTGGCAAATCGGATGTGAATACATATCAATTTTGCATCTTCTGCTATATTATGAACACTATTGATGCAAGAATATGTACTTCTTTTAAAGTCCCAAGTTCAATAAGCTATGGCGGATATATCTACGCCCACAAGGGGCGTGGCAAACCACACGAGTCTATAGCTCCTACAGTTTTAGTGTTAGAAGCTTCAAAATTGGATTGGTAGGTTGCTGGTGACCTCCTCTATCGATCGGCTAAAAATTATTTGTATGCCCCTTTTGGGGCGTGACGTATTCAAAAATAACCAGTAATTTTCTCATTTTTTGACAGTTACGCTGTCCTACACCCCTGTCATGGACTGGCCAAAAATTATATGTCTGCCACTGGGGGCGTGGCAAATAGAATTAAACCACTTTTTTGGGCTTTTGATATCTTAATTGAGTTGTCAAATACCGCCTACTTGCACGAGTCGAAATTCGTCATCTCTACCACGACGCCACCGCTGTGCTTGTCAAACCAATAATAATTATAAACAAAATGTGTATAAAATACCGACTCACCCGATGCTCGAACCAAGGGTGCCATGATCGGCGCGCGTCACTTCTGTTAGCAACGCTAGTGAAGCTCATAGTAAACAAGTAACTTAATGAGCATATAATTCACGCTGAATTCTATTGTATTTGTTACTTCTTAGAACATAAGAAAATGTTTGCTGTGCAGCACATTTGTCAATTGCATAAACGTTTTGAATAACTTCTGTGTTATTTAACGGGTTTTAATGAAATTTTCAGAATATTAATTATATTTTCAATCGAATTTTATTATTATTATTTATTATTAATTATTATACAAAATAATATAATAACTAACGGGTTAAGAGTGTTAGCAGCTAAGGCCATCGACTCGACCGTAAACTTATATCTTATTGAGTAAGTTATTTACATCTAGGAATTTGATTACTGATTTTATGTTATTGAGTGTGGGCGAAATAAGAAGAGAGGTGGGTTGGATTTGGCCAAATAGACAAATCCTTGAATTATGCAGTTGTGGGCAGGTATCCAATATGTGTTTGATTGATAATTCTCCCTCGCATTTCGGGCAACTGGGCATAGTTTTTCCATTTAGCAGATGGTCGTGGGTTAAGGCGGAATGACCCGTTCTGAGGCGGGTGATGATATTGCAATGTCTTCTGTGGCATGAAGGTGGATATCGGACTGGTTCCTTGCTTGGGTTAAATTGTTTAAGCCTATGATCGTAACTGTTCCATTGAGTGATTTCCTTTTTTCTTAGTATCTCCTTAATGTTGCGCCATAAGTCTTCCCTGACACCAGGGATGACAGTTAGGCAAGGAGAATGTCCTGCCTGTTTGGCCGCTGCATCTGCAAGCTCATTACCTTTTACGCCCATGTGACCAGGAGCCCAAAGGAGTTTTATTTTGCTAGCGTGTTTTATGCAAAGATGTCGAATTTCACATATCAGGCTAGTTTGGTTGTATATGTTATTAACTGCATTGAGGGTAGAAAGACTGTCGCTGCATACTATGAATTTGCCTTTAAGTTCGAGAGCGTGCTTAATTGCTTTAAGGATTGCAACCGCTTCGGCAGAAAATATTGAAAAATATGAGGGGAGAATTCCAGATGAGACGAGGGTACCAGATTGGCTAACGACTGCGAAGCTCGTGGAGTCAATTGTTTTCGATCCGTCACTGTAAAGCCAGGTCCAGTTGGGGACTTTTTCCGTATTGAAGTCTTTTAGCAGAATTTGGTTGGTCGAGCAGAGAATTTTAGGTATAAGCTTAAAAGTCAGTTGCGCGGCTCTCGTCTGTACTTCAGGAAGCCCAGCTTCCGCTAAAAGGCATTTCGTCGGAGTTGTGGGGAAGGCGCCAATGCTACGCCGTACTGCTGCATGGTATGCGGGAGAGAACAATTTGATGTTGGATGGCGCACACCATCCATAGATTGCCAGCCCATAGTCGATTTTGGCCAGTATTAGGGCTCTTGTCGCATGAATTAGAGATGTTGGATGAACAAGAGAACGCTTAGACCCAAGAAACTTAATGATATTAAGGCGCTTGTTAAGACTATCTCTAAGATTAACACAATGTTGCTTAAACGTAAGTCTACTGTCGAGCGTAAGGCCGAGAACTTTAAGACTAGATGTATATTCTAATGTTGTGTTATTTATTTATTTTATTTATTTATTTATATAAAGAAATTGACAACATTCGTGAGTCAAATTATAAAATTACAAAATTAAAATTATAAACAGAAACAGGAAAAAGAAAAAGCCTAATACTAACAATATATAGCAATGATATCACCAACCCGATGGGGGTGTTTTATTTGCCGGTCCGACGAGCTATGCCCCAAATCACAGCCAGATATGGTTAGTGATATCATTGAAACTAAGCAAGATAGAAGAAGTTAAAAAAAAGGTTATAAAAATATAAGAAAAAATAAAAATCTTAAAAAGTAAAATACGATAAGAGAAATCACTACACAACTAAGGAGAATTGCATAGGTGCATTCTCACAACTGTGGTGTGTGTATGATTTCTCTGAAATATGCTAAAAGAGAAGATTTTATTAAGGAAAGAGAGAGTTCAGAACTAAATACATGAAAATAAGTATTGTACTTAGTACATAGAACACGAAACGCACTGTACAAGGAATAGTTACAGTTACATATAGGTAAATAAAGAGGACAGAAGTGACGAGAAGCACGTGAAGGAACTAGGAAGTTGACTTGAAATAGAAGAGAAAGCGAATCAATACTACCGTTAATCAACTTATGTAGAAAAGTAATACCCAAGACTATTCTACGATTGATTAACGATGGAAGATCCAAAAGAAGAAGCCTACTACGATAAGACGGTAGACGAAGGTTACCATCCCAGTTTAGATTGCGCAAGGCAAAAAGAAGAAATTGCTTCTGAACCGATTCAATACGGTCCTGATACAATTTCTGCTGTGGCGACCATATAATAGAACAATATTCTAAAATAGGACGTACCAGCGAGACAAAAAGAAGTTTAGTGACAAACGGATCATTAAACTCTTTAGACCATCTTTTAATAAAACCAAGTACACTTTTGGCTTCATTAACGATGGTTAGAATATGGGTATTGAATCTAAGTTTACAGTCAAAGAGCACACCGAGATCTTTGATTGTAGAAATACGTTGCAAGGACACATTGTTGATTGTGTAATCAGCAAAAAATGGAGTGGTACGACAGAAAGTCATTGTCATACACTTAGAACAATTTAGATGCAACTGATTAGCTTTACACCAATTTTGAAAGGATATTAGATCATCCTGTAGGCGTAGATGATCTATTGAGTTCTTGTATGAGAGACAGAGTTTTACATCATCTGCATACATAAATATCCTAGAGTAAGAAATACAGCTGGGAAGGTCATTTATAAATAGGGAGAAAAGTAGAGGGCCCAAGTGACTACCCTGAGGAACACCCGAAGAGACAAATATGACTTTCGAAATAGATGTTCTCAACAGAACTCTTTGGGTTCTACCCTTTAAATAGGAAGCAATCCAAAATAGAAGTTTAGGAGAAAATCCCAAATGGTCAAGCTTTTGAAGCAAGATGTCGTGCTGAACAGAGTCAAATGCCTTACTGAAATCAGTGTATATAACATCTGTTTGCATTTTCTTTAAAAAGCTTTCATTGACTAGGGATGAAAATTCTAATAAGTTCGTAGAGGTTGATCGATTCTGAACAAAACCATGCCGCGATGGTGAAATAATGGATTTACAAAAGTGCTGTAAATTAGAAGTTATAATTTTTTCAAATAACTTCGGAATAGCAGAAAGCTTGGCAATGCCTCTGTAATTTGAAATATCAGATCTTCCTCCTTTTTTATACAGAGGAATAATAAATGATTCTTTCCAAATTGAAGGAAATACCGAGGTATCAAGAGACAAATTAAACAGTTTTAATAAAGGTGACCACAAAGAAGCACTGCATTCTTTAATCACACAACTAGGAATACCATCCGCCCCCGGAGAGAACGACGATTTCAACGTACGCATAGCGGATAAAAGAGAGACAGGAGAAATATTAGAAACCATAATAGCATTTCCATTAATTTCAGAATTTAAAATTGGAAAAGAATTGGTTTCAGAAATGGCAGTTGAATAAGTGGATTGGAAGAACTTTGCAAACAGATCTGAGGTATCTTGATCATTGCAAGTACTGTCACAACCTAGGAAAAACGAGGATGGAAACCCAGAAGATTTACGCTTCAAATTTACAAATGAATAAAATCTTTTGGGATCACGAGAAAACTGCCTTTTACAGCGTATAAGGTAATTCTCATAACAACGAGAGTTTAAAATATTGAAATTGGCCTTAGCTAAGGAGTATTTAGACCAATCAACGATCGAACCCGACTTTTTGAACTTTTTAAAACATTTAGATTTAAAATTTTTTAGAGTTGAAAGAGTCGAAGTGAACCAGGGAGGTTTATTAGAAAGAGATTTGGGAAGACACATAGGAACACACTTGTCTAGAATAGCATTTAAAGTATTGTAGAATGTTGAAACTGCTAAGTTTACATCAACTGCCTCATATAAAGGAGCCCAATCTGTTGCATTAATGAGATCATTAAGCAAAACAAAATTACATTTATTAAAACAACGCCGCTTTTTAGATGACGAGGGCGTAAAAATTGGTGGATAGTAAATAGTTATTAAAACCTCTAATGTTGGATGATATAAATCCTCAGGTATACAAAAGGGGGATGATCTTAAAACATTAATGCTGGCGTCATCATTAGTAAAAACAAGATCAAGAGAACGATTTAAATGATTAGAAATTGAGTTCATCTGATACATAGAAAGATTAAACAATTCATCAAAAAAATAATGATCAATTGTTGGAATAAGATAATTCGAATTAGGAAATGAGGCCCAAGAAGTGTTAGGTATATTAAAATCACCCAACACAAGAAATAAGTCATTATCTTGAACATATTCATACATTTCTTTAATACAAGATATATGATGACTATCAACTTGTAAATCGGAAGAGGGAGGAATATATGAACAAGTAACGTATAGGGAACAAGACTGAAAAGTTATTTTAACTCCAATAATCTCAACATTGTGAATTGATGAGAATGTAAAAGATTCAGAGAGGAAATGGGATTTAACAGCTATTAAAACACCACCACCTCTACGAGACGCGCGATCAAGTCTATAAATAGTGAAATTATTTGAAAAAACCTCACTATTATAAACATTTTGGCTTAACCACGTTTCAGTGAGGGCTATAAGTTCAGATTGGACACTACAGCTATGCAGAAATAGATTTTTTAATTTAGAATTAAGGCCTCGAACATTTTGATAAATAATAGATAGCTGCGGAAAAGATGGAAAGAAACTTAGTTTTTTGATACAGCCTCAGATGAAGGTTGAACCGAAACGGGATTTAAAGACACTGGAGAAATTCTATTCCGAGTCTTAGGTTTGAATTCATGTACAACAACATGAGGTGGCCAAAAGTTTGGATCACATATTGTATCGAAAAATTCAGTTGGGACATTGATTTTAAACGAAGCAATTTCACGAGGAGTCGCAAAATTAAACTTCGAGATAAATACTTTAGATGAAATTTTACTTTCAATAAAAGCAGACACAGCCTCACATGTCGTATCTGATGAAAGCCTAGATAAGAAAACTTGCTTTCGAGGAGACACAACAGATAAATGGGGTAATATAGGAGTAGGAGACGGTGTAGGAGACGGTGACTGAATGTTGTTCTTAGCTTGAGCAACACTCGGAGAAGCATTACTTTTTTTATTAGTGGCCTTTTGAATGTCTGTGCTGACACTAGACCCAGATATTACAACAGAATCATCAGGTATTGGAATTGATAATTCTTGACAAGGGGTTGATAAGGTAGGAGATGATAATTGAATGGAGGGGGGAACTAGCAGTGATGGAGTAATCACTGTATTCAGCGGAGAATCAAAACTTATACTGATACAATATTTCTTTTCCAGCTTTTAGTTCCTCTTCTAGCTGTTTTGAAAATTTGCTCAGATTTGAATACTGAACCCGCACAGAATTATTCATCTTGGAAAAACTTAATTGTTTTTCCAAACAATCCGGGCAAGACCAGCGTAATCCACCACACCCACTTTTGGGATCAGCCATGACTCTATCACAGTAACGCCCCGAGATGTGCATTAGATTGTCGCACAACCAGCAAACAACAAATTGCATTTGTGCAGAATCAGTGATATGCCGAAGTGTACATGATTTCTTACAACAAATGATATTGGCAAGTAGGGGAGATAAGCAAAACAAATATACAAACAGATTTAGATAGAAAAAAATAAAAGATAAAAGACGAAGAGTTGATTAGCTGTGATTGAGAGGAACAAAAATCACAAGCAACAACACTCAGCTACTACAAAGATCAAAAGAATAATTAGTAGATGAAGAAACAGAAAATAGAGCGGGAGAGAGCTGCACTACAAACGCAATAAATTTCGCAAGAAACAAAAACAAAACGCTAAGCTAAGCGTGAGCGATGCGACAGCGAACACACACACTAACCCGTGTAAAAAGCTGAGCGTGAACAAGCGACAGCGAACACACACAGTAACGCGTTTAAAAAAAGAACAGAAAAGCAAATAAGAACAACGAAAGAATAGAAATACTAAAACGAAAATTGCAATTTAGATATACACCGACGCTCACAAAACTATTGTAAATAAAATAAAAAACACAATGCTTATAAGCAAAAATCACGGCAGTATCAAAACTAAAAAATGCAATAATCACCAATACACAAATAATGTATAAATTTACAACAAATTAAAGAACAGAAATATTTAAAAGTACGGAGCGCAAACAAAAAACACGTCTTACTCTCAAAAACTCAGAACTCTCTCTATGAAGAGTTGGAGTTGGAGTTGGATATGTACAACGATGATTTTTACAAATATGAAATAATTTACATTTGTTTAAGACAAGAGTGGCCCCTGAGAAATTACCCCATTCAACGATATCCATTAGTATTTGTTTAAAAGTAAGCAATAGTGAACTTGTATTTTTGCAGTTGCTGTATATTATAGCATCATCCGCGTAAACGGACAGTTGTATTTTTTTGTGTTTTAGTATTGTATTGTCTAGGGAGTGGAAGGCAATCATGAACAATACCACTGAGAGTGGTGATCTTTGTGGGATGCCGTTGTGTAATTTATAGAAATTAGTTAAAGTATTATTAACTCTAACACGGATGGATCGCTTGGTCATGAAAGCCTTCACTAGGTAGAAGGACTTAGGACCTACCCCCCAACGGGAAAGTTGCTCCAGTACGGTGTGCACACCAACACGATCAAAAGCTCTTTCAAAATCAGTAGCCAGAATGGTTACATGATTTTTGGTGGAAAGAGCATCTGACGCGTAATGACGGATATGCAATAGTGAGTCCATGGTACTGTGTTGTTGTTTGAATGCAGTTTGGTTGGGGCTGATAAGTTTATTTTTGGTAATAAACCACAAGATCCTTTTGGCAATAATTTTTTCCAGTGTTTTGCTCAAGCAAGAGAGTAGGGATATGGGACGGAAGGATGATAATTCGTGGGAAGGTTTGTTTGGCTTAAGGATTGGGATTATTATGGCCGTTCTCCATGTTTGCGGATAGCTACCTGCATCTAACATTTTGTTGTAAATTTCTAGCAATCTTTGCTTTCCTTCTATTGGCAAGTTACGAAGCATAGGGTATGAGATGCGGTCATAACCAGGAGATTTCCCCTTGGCGTGCTGCAGGGCTGACTCTAGTTCAATCGATGTGATCTGAGCATCAAGATACTTAGCATCTGCGGAAATGTGATTGGGGGAGTATGCTAGAGAGAGGAAGTTTTCTTTATTTACTTTATACACATTAGAGAAATTTTCATCGCTGGAATAATTGGACCACATAGCTCCAAAAGCATTACCAATGTCAACCGAATTTAGTAGCTCAACATTATTATCCCTGATGGATTTAAGAGGCCCTGGGAAAATTTCGACTAATTTGTTGATATCTGCCCATAATTTTGTTGTTGTGGAAAGTGGGTTAATGTTAAAAGTAAAATTGCAAAAAGAATCTCGTTTAGCTCTAATAGCTTCTCTTTTAAACAGGGCTCTCGTTTTTTTGTAGGCTACTAAATTGGTGGAGTTTCGAAAGGTTTTATAGTTATGCCAGAGAGTCTGCTTTTATTTTCTTAGATCTTGGAGACTTGGGCTGAACCAAACAGGGTTTCTTATCTGTTTTTTAGGATTGCTTTGTGGAATGGTTACGTTGGCTGCTGTTTTTATGCTTTTTGTAATTCTGGCAACGAAGAGGTTCAAGTCGTTGGTCGAAGGGAACTGGAAGTGCTTTTTACAAACCGTTTGGAAAATATTCCAGTTGGCGTAGTCAGTTTTGAACCTAATTATAGGGGGGACCTTTTCAGGTTTTAAATGAGTCAGAAGGTTAATAGTAATAGGAAAATGATCGCTCCCGTGTAAATTTCGGGAAATGGACCATTTGCTGTATGGTACTAGCGATACGGAAGTCATACTCAGATCAATGTTAGTAAAAGAGTTGTGAGTTGAATGGTGGGTGGCAGAGCCGTCATTTAAAATAGCTAAGTTTGTTCTGACTATGAGGTCTTCAACTTGAAAACCTTTGGAATTGCGAGAGCTGGACCCCCAAAGAGGACTCCAAGCGTTGAAGTCCCCGACATAGACTATAGGCTTATGAGCTGACTCTACAATATTTATTAAATCTGAGGCTATTAGTCTTTGGTTGGGGGATATATAGGAATTAAATATTATAATATTAGGTTGGGATAAAACCTCAATGCCCATGGAGCAGGTGGAAGAGATTATGTTGAGAGTTTTGTGTGGGATGTTTTGACGTATAAGTATACCCACGCCGTGCTTCGCATGATGATTGAGAGAGTTATTGAAAAAACAACCAATAAATGGTTTGGGAGTTGCAACATTAGTATTGTTAGATTTGAGATTAGTCTCTTGTAGGCATATAATATCCGGTTTTGTTTGTTTAATTAATAATACTAGATCAATGTAATTGTTGAAATAACCGTTTATATTCCATTGCAGAATTGTAAGGGTCATTATTTGGAAGGCGTAAAGTGGATACTATATGCAGTGGAAAAAGTTTATATCTAATTACATATCAGAGTCCTCCATAGACTCATCTGATGAGGTGTTATATTCTTTTTGAGTTAAATTTGTGGAGGTAGTTGGGAGGTTTGTGTTAGAAAAATTGGTAATTTTGTTAGTTTTTTAAATATTCAGTGGTTTTAGGCGAGCAGCCCAGAGTAGCATAGTCGAAATCGGCTTATGCGTTTTTGTTATTTTCGTATTGTTTTTGCTGATAAGACAGCGGCGTAGAGGTGTTTGATGATGTTGTTGTTGTTGTTTCTTCATTTGAGACAGTAATTGTCTTATCTTTGCTTAGTTTGTTGTGATTTGGGCTTGAGTTGTAGTTTTTGTTGTTATTTTGATCAGATGTTTTTTCGTTTCTATTGTGTCCAGCCATCGTTACTGCAGCGTAGGAAGAAGGGTTGGATTGCTTTGTTGTTGTTGCATTGAAGATTAACTTAGCTTCGCGCATTGTACATTTTTTTGCTGTCTTGATTTTCAAAATTTCTCTTTGCTGCTGATATTTGGGGCATTGGCGAGAGGAAGATAGGTGATCTTCTGAGAAGTTGACGCATTTCGTTTGTGTGCAGTTATCAGGCGAATGGGGAGGTAAAGCGCAATTACCACAAAGTGGTTCATTTTTGCAGTGTTTAGCTGTATGGCCAAGCAGCTGGCAAGTTTTACACCTCATTGGGTTTGGTATATACTCCCGTACTTTTACCGAATGCCATGCAATATCGATTTTGCTGGGAAGATTGTATAAATCAAATGTAACCAGAATGACTCCGGAGGGTTTAGTGCCAGTATCCGTGGTTCTGGGGAATTTGAATATATCAATGACTTTTTGGGATCGCAGTTCTTCTATAATATCTTCGTTGGGAGCGTCGGAGAGGTACGGAGTGTATATTGTGCCTTTTACTTGGTTTAGAGTTTCGTGCATTTTGCATGTGATGTCGCAAATTCCCGGTAGAGAAGGTGAGTTGATGAATTTTTCAGCCTCGGTTTGATTTTTAACCAGCATCAAGTTATTGATGTTTTTAAATATTAGTCGTAGGGCGTTGTACACAGCAATACAGGAGAAATCTGAGATTTTTTTCATTGTTTTTTGATGCGATTACAATGTATTTCGGGTTTTCGAGGGTTATCGTTGGGAGTTGGGGGAAGGTCAATTCGGTTTTTTGTCTCTTTTTTTTCGCCGGGGGGGGGCTATCAGAGAGCAACGCAAACTGATTGCCCCTCAGAATAGGGGGCCGAGGGGGAGGCCCCATAGTCTTATTAAATAAGCTTTAGTTATGAGCTAAAACACAACTGCACTCACGAAAGAATGTATGAAAGCAAATAATGATAGACCACGTGGGTCGCGAAAGAAATACACCGATTAGGCTCTGCTGATAAGAAAACTGACGTCTGCCCGCAAAGAGAGCTAGTCGAAGACTGGCAATTGAATTATAAGAAATTTGTGTATATAAAAAACCAAAATTGTATTAAATACACATGACACTAAATACAAAATTTAGGGATAATTAGGGGTGTGGAAAATTGGTAAATGGGTTTCTTGGAATGTTATGGAACTGGGAGCTTACGGTGTGAATGAGTATTTCGCAGTCGGTTGCGCCCGATTGCAACGTTTTTAACTGTTTTTTTTTTTTTTTTTTTTTTAACTTAAAATTATTTAATTCTATGCAAATTGTGAACTGCATTTAAAATCGACGATAGGCGGTATTTAGGGTATTTCCTATTTCCTCCGACTAGAGTTTCCTTACTTGTTTTATTATGTGTTTCTTATAATGTTACTTAACATAATGTATAAAGTTGATAATAATTGAAAATCGAGCTAAATTAAAAAAAAAACTTGTTAATTTTGAAGTTAAAATAAAAATTTTTATTTTTCCCACTATGTAAAATAAAAATTTTTATTTTTCCCACTATGTAAAAAGTTTCTTCACAATCTGTGACATTACTGAATTTTAAGAGAACGTATTAATCTTTTCTCTTTCTCTTTTCGAGAATCATCCCCAGTTTGTATTCATACATATGTATGTATGTACATGTAGGTATGTATGTACGTATGTTCTGACGGTTTCCCTCTAGAATCGGATGTCTTCCAAAAGGTACTGGTCGAGTTACATAGTATGTGTTTCTTAAATATACATATGTTGGTAGTATTTAATTTACTTTTGTATCCGATCAGTTCTACGTTTGTATAAATGTGCGTATGTACAACATTTATTTGTTTGTCATTTTATTTAAATAAAATTATTTACGAAATATATGAAATGTATGTATGTATGTACATATAGCTTCTTGAATCATTTTAATGTTGTTTTTACCCAGAATCGCATACCAAATCACATTCACATGTATCATCTTTGTTATACATACATACAATATACATATGTATGTATGTTGTATGTTGTTACTAGCTACATATGTATAATTAAAAAAATTATTGAAATCTTAACCATTGTTTTTTTTTTAACCCTTAAAGTAAAAAAAATGAAAATTTCTCGTTGTGAAAACACTTTCGTGTCAAACTGTATGTATGTACATACATATGTACATACGTACATATGAATGTTATACAGGATTCGTCAAAATGCGAGCAAATATAAACGTGCGTATATTCATACATATGTACATACATAAATATGTACATATATATTTCTACATAGAGAATTGTAGTAAGCTGTGTAGATAAAAAAAGTGAATACACCATTGAAGTGCTGTTAAATTTATGGTACGGGATGCGATTGCGTGAGTTAAGTAGAATACAGCTCTTCCTCAGTCTTCGTGTTGTGCTTAAAAAACAGGACCTTGACATAAAGATATTCACATTCTAAAACTACTATTAATATAATTTATTATCGCGAAAAAATGGGATACAACTTTATAAAAATAAAAATAAAAATTGTGCGTTCAATAAATTAAAACCATGTCTTTATACATTTCTACGTTCATAAATTTATGAATATATACTACATAAATTAAATAAACAATTCCTTAGTTAAATAAGTATAATTAATAATATATACATATGTATGTATATGTATATATACATGCATGAAGAATATAAACGTACGGCAACTCGTAATTATTGATTACATTCCAACAATATATATATTATATATATATATATATATACATATGTATGTATAGAAATGTGTTTATAATTTAGCATACATACATACAATGTATTTGTGTATAGAATTCCAATTTTCAAGTTTTATTAACTCATGTAAGTACATACATACATATACATATGTACATATACATGTATGTATACACATACATACATATGTACATATATCATGTTAACTTTGATTATACAAAAAGTAACTAATTATGTATATTTTCATAATTTTATTTTTATCGAATAATACATCAGTTGAAAATATTGTCCAGAAGATTTTTTTTTAAATAATTAATAATTATGTATCTATGTAGATATTCCAAATTTTGTAGATCCGTGTATATTTTTGATACCACGCCCCCTTCCCCAAAATTGAAAAAACCTTGTTAAAAATACTAGATACTACTGTTACGTTATAGATTTGATAAAGGAAGTCTATTTATATAAAAAGTCATTCACTTTTAATTTCCAATAATAGAGGCATATTGGAGCCCCTGCTTAGTCGGGGAGTAAATTGCGCAGTTAGCTGAGCGCGTGCTGATGCATGTGTCTATTTGCGTGCGTATGTGCCGCCTGCATTATAGAATATGTACATACAATATGTATATACAGTGTGCCACTAAAGTCACCGTACTCTTGTTGTACTTGCCACAAATCACCCTGAAACTTGGCCAAATTTTTTTTAAATTAAAAAAATTTTAATGCAGGATGATAAACTAATGTATTTTTTTCTAAACTATAAAAGAAAAACATTGACTTTTAATTTTAGCTCCATAATATTACAGCGAATGTAAATATACCCAAATATTTGCGTCAACAAATCTACGTCTACGTACTCTTATTTTCTTGCGCTGTCTGGCGTCAGCGTTCATCTTAGAAATAACGGGGGCTTTCGAAAAATGTATGCAATAATGAGTAAATTCATAATAGTTGGCGTGTTTTCCTTGAGCTGGACACAATATTTGAGTTTTGTTGGAAAAATGCCATGAAAAGAGTTATCGCTTGAAGATCGTGGAAAGATTCTGCATATCCAAAGGAGCAAAAGTCGTATGTAGAGATAGCAGAAATCATGTCCAGTAGCAAGTCTATTATTCAGTCTGTCATTGGTAGATTCAAATATGAAGGGCGCATAAAAACAACAAGAGATCTGGTCGGCCACCTGTACTATCCGATCGTGGCAAGCGCACAATAAAGCATCTGGTGGACAAGAATCCTTTTTGTAGCGCAGTGCAGATTGCGTCAGAGCTGTGTCGAACTATTGACAAGGAAGTTCACCAGGAAACAGTCCGTACAGCCATTAAAACCTATAACTTTACGTCCTACACGCCTCGCAAGAAGCGTCTTGTAAATTTAATAAACAGGAGAAAGCGCTTAGAGTTTGCCAAAGCCTACGTGGACAAGCCAATGGACTTTTGGCGGAAGGTAATCTTCTCTATTTTTGGCTCAGATGGGTGTCTCCGCGTCTGGAGGAGACCAGGAGAAGCAGTGAACCCCAAAAATACAATAAAACCCGTTTTAAAAAAAATGTAAAGAGAAACTTGGAATTGGATTGGATTTCTGGTTTCAACAGGATCAATGAATACTAGGATGTATCTCGCGTACATGCTCGAAAAAAATAAGGAGCACCAAATTAGAAACAAAAACCTCCTACGAGAGGCATTACACCAAGAGTGGTGCGCGCTGGATCCCAAATATATAGAAAAACTGGTGCTTTCAATGCCAAATCGCTTCACAGAGGTGATTAAGATGAAGAGTTATCCCACTAGATATTAAATTTGAAATTTGATTAAAAATATTGTTCCTTATAGTTAGTAAGTTTATATTAGTTTGTAAGAGTACTTAGACTTTTGTTGACGCAGATATTGGAGTTCCTTTTGTTTTTAATTAATATTATTATGTTAAGTTTTAAATTTCACTATTTTTCTTTTTTAGTTTAGAAGAAAATATATTCGTTTATAATCCTGCATTAAAATTTTTTTAATTTAAAAAAAATTTGGCCAAGTTTCAGGGTGATTTGTGTAAGTACAACAAGATTACGGTGACTTTAGTGGCACATTGTATTTTATGGGGTCTGCCACGCGTCCTTCTGCCTGTTACATACATTTTCAAAAAAACATACCATGTTTTCCAATTTTCAAATATGTAATCAACTTGACGAGCTGAGTTGATATAGCCCTATCCGTCCGCAGCGATCTCGTAAACCACAAAGCCACAAGTGAATACCTTTTTTGTTTGTTTTTTTTCGATAACTCATCCCGTTTCCTAATTATCGATATTTTTAGATAAATTTACTTAGATTTATTAAAGCTAGAGACTTCAAATTACTGTTCAGATAGGTGTAGTGACTGTATTCAGTGACCGTATTCACTCGAAGGGTTCTGGATATATCCTAGTCGACTAGAGCTTTCTTGGTTATGTATGTAAACATTTAACTTCTTAACTCTCTAGCACTCTCCCAGATAGTGTTTCTTAGACAGTCGAGTCTCGATAATTCGTACTCCGCTAAATCGAAAACCTCAATATTTCGTAAGAAACTGTTGGTCCCTTGAAAAAACACTATCAATTTCACAAAAACAAAACATATCAGCTATTTCAAATCATAATATTCCGAATAATGTATTTGATCATTTAATAAGCTTGGAAAAAAAAAATAAGTATGAAGAACATGAAACAATAAAAAATTACAAGCTGTTTTAAATCTTAATTTTTCTTTAATATTATTTTGTTTATATTTAATTTTGTTTTTAAATACATAATATTGAAATGAACATGTATTTTATTTATTTTTAATAAGTTGAAACGACGTGAAATATATAAACTTCTTCAATTCGTATTATGATTTTTTAAACCCCGTTATATGGAAAACCTTCGTAATTCGTAAAAATTCTGTTCCCTTGCCATTTCGAATTATCGAGACTCGACTGTACCTTATTTTACTTTTGGGAATGGGTATAAAAAATTGCGGGCGTAGTTGCGAGGATGTACGAGTTACAATTTTATGATTGAATTTCGATATGGTTTTGAATTGATAAATATTAAAATGGCATAAATTATGAATATTTTGTAATAACTTTCATTTTCTGTATGTCACATACACTTATTAGATCAAGAAATTTCAGATATACTTTTGTATACATTTAGGATACACATGTGTCCTAACTTAAATTTTTATTTCAAATACAACTGACTACTAGCTTGACTACGAATCGATCTAGAAAATAATTATTCGACAATTAAGTTAAAATAGGACAGTACATACGCTGCCGCTCAGTGAACTGCTTTTTTTTCGATAAGAATAAAATGAACAAGTAAGAAAGCTCTATTCGACTAGGAAATTCTCCGAATCATCCGAAAAGTTTATATTCCAATACATGCCTATTTTATTTAAATATTGTAAAAACACATACACATACATTCATACGCTCACACATACGCAAGCACGGATATGCAAGTGCTCTGCTAATTCTCTGAATACCCTTGGGCTGTAAAGTGTCTATGTTATGGGAAATTAATGCTTGATAACTTTTTATACCCTGAACCAATTAAAAATGGGTAATCAGGGTATAATGGTTTTGTTGCAGCTCAAATGTATGTAACAGGCAGAAGCAGGCCCCATAAAGTATATATATTCTTTTTCAGGACGACAAGCCGAGTCGATTAAGACCTTTCCGTCTGTCCGTATGTTTGAACGCGTGGATTTCAGAACCTATAATAGCTAGACACTTGAATTTTTGTAGATTCGTGTATATCACGCGCAGATCGAGTTTGTTTTAGAAATTCGATAACTCTTCACGTTTTTTTTATCAATTAAAAACGAAAATCGATCTTTCGTTTTAAAATTATATCTTTTACATCTTTAAAGTTAGAGACTCAAATCTTGTATTTAGTTTATTAGGGCCTTTATACAATTTTTATTTATGTTGAATTTTGAATGCCACGCACCCTTCGCCTCAAATAAAAAAAAAACACCTTTTTCAAATACTAGAGACTTGTGCTTTTGCACATACACACATATGAATGATATAATTAAACTGCGCAAGTTTGATTAAGTAATTCGGTCTACAAAAAAAACTTAATATTTAATTTCCCATAGCATGCACATATTGGCTTAGGGCAGTCGCTGAGCAAACTGCGCAGTTAGCAGAACGTATGCGTATGCGTGTGTATGTATGCGTTGCTTGCAATATACATACTGTATATATTTATATATAATGTATATATAAAATAAGAATAACACTGATATAATTTAAATAATGTCAGTGTAATATACATATGTATAGATTAAATGCATTATGTTATTAAACAAAACGTTTACCAAACGTTTACGTTTACGCACGTGGTAGCAGCAGCAGAAGCATCTAGAAAATTCTAAGAATTCATAACAACAACACAGACAAATTGGGGATGAATTTTAAGCAAAAGTTCAGCAGCTCAGTAGCTCAATAACTTTACTTAGGAATTCTCACACTCATGTAGTGCAACGGCGGTGTTTGTAGGAGCACCGCCATGAAGACTCGGGTTAGATTCTGTAAGCTGCCGTCAAAATTTTTTTATGCAAGTTACTTATTTTTTTATACCCTGTATCAATTGAAAATGGGAAATCAGGGTATTATGTTTTTGTGAAAATGTATGTAACAGGCAGAAGGAGACGTCGCAGACCCCACAAAGTATATATATTCTTGATCAGCTCGACGAGCTGAGTCGATATAGCCCTGTCCGTCTGTATGAACGCAAGGATCTCGCAAACCAAAAAATCTAGAGATCTGAAATTTGACATGTATACTCGTGAATACCATACGCAATACGAGTTTGTTATTATTTTTCCATAACTCTTCCCGTGTCCGAATTATCGATCATTTTCGATAAATTTGATTTAATTTCTGTGACCCGTTAAAGCTAGAGACTCCAATTTACTGTGCAGATAGGTGAATGCGGACATTTTGTAGCTTTTGGATTTTGGTTGCCACACCCCCTTCGCCCCGATAGGCGGGGTTTAGGGTATTTCCTAGTCGGGCACCTCCGACTAGAGTGTCCTTATTTGTTTTAAGACCGACTTTGTTAATCAAACTTGCGCAGACTGATTAAATTATAAATATAAGATTTTGAGATTTTAACTACAAAGATGTAATAGACATAATTTGTTCGTTTTTAATCGTTAACAAGAAAACGAGAACACTTATCAAATTTTTGAATCAAACTCATTGTGTACGTGATATTCAAAGCCTTAAAAAATTTCAAATCTCTAACATTTATATGCTCTGAGATCGACGAATTTAAATATACGGACAGATGGACAGACAGACAGGGCTAAGTCGACTTGGCTTGTCATTCTGTTCAAGAATATATGTAGTTTATGGGATCTGCCACGCCTCCTTCTGCCTGTTACATACATTTCAGCCGCAACAAAACCATTATACCCTGATTACCCATTTTTAATGGGATCAGGGTATAAAAGGTAATAGTGATATAGTCGAGATTGCTCGACTGTAGATTATTTTACATATACATATACTAATGCTAACTTTATGAGGTCATTATATCAAGTTTTTCAATGGGTTCTAGGTATAACAATAACTATTTTTTCAATTTAGTCGATATGAATGTATTGATGAATCGTATAAATAATAATAAAAATGAAATGTGTTTTTTTAAATTATTTGTTTTAGATGTTTTACTATGTTTGGCAACCAGTGAAACTATTTTAAGCTTGTTAAAATCATCTCGAAAGCTGTTAGCTAAATACGTGTCTAAATAATGGAACCGGGAAAATTGCATATACAAATATATTTGTGTTTATTATTGATCACCTCATCGTATTCAAGTAAGTTACATTAATTTATAATTAATATTTTTTTTAAATAAAAACTTAAAAAAAACATACATACATATAGAAGAATTTTACTCAAAGTACGGTCGCACAAGCACTAAATAGTGAAATTCGTAATTTGTACACAAACAAAACATTGCTCTTAACCAGATAAATAATATCTTTATTTTTTTTATTTTATTTTTATTTTTATTTTATTTTTATTTTTATTTTATTTATATAAAGAAATTGACAGCATTCGTGAGTCAAATTATAAAATTACAAAATTAAAATTATAAACAGAAACAGGAAAAAGAAAAAGCCTAATACTAACAATATATAACAATGATATCACCAACCCAATGGGGGTGTTTTATTTGCCGGACCGAAGAGCTATGCCCCAAATCACAGCCAGATATGGTTAGTGATATCATTGAAACTAAGCAAGATAGAAGAAGTTAAAAAAAGGTTATAAAAATATAAGAAAAAATAAAAATCTTAAAAAGTAAAATACGATAAGAGAAATCACTACACAAGTAAGAAGAATTGTATAGGTGCATTCTCACAACTGTGGTGTGTGTGTGATTTCTCTGAAATATGCTAAAAGAGAAGATTTTATTAAGGAAAGAGAGAGTTCAGAACTAAATACATGAAAATAAGTATTGTACTTAGTACATAGAACACGAAACGCACTGTATAAGGAATAGTTACAGTTACATATAGGTAAATAAAGAGGACAGAAGTGACGAGAAGCACGGGAAGGAACTAGGAAGTTGACTTGAAATAGAAGAGAAGGCGAATCAATACTACCGTTAATCAACTTATGTAGAAAAGTAATACCCAAGACTATTCTACGATTGATTAACGATGGAAGATCCAAAAGAAGAAGCCGACGACGTTGCTTTTAGACGACGTTGGAGAAAGCAATAACTTTGCGTGGTAAATGGCAACAACAAATCCACGCTTAATTAAACGAAAAAGTGAAGAATCTACTTTACACTCTTCTACATCTCGACAGGCTAACCACTTTGCCCTATTGTCAGATATAGACGATGAAGAAACTCATAACACAAATGGTGCAACATCGACTCTTGAAATGGAAATGGACACAGCTAAAATTGATAAACCAACTCCAACACCGGTTCCCAATGTCAGTGACATACAGTGGGCCTCATTAATATTCGGTTTTTCTTTTTTCAACTTTCAACCCATGTAACTCTATTAATATTAGACTAAATAAAAAATACTGAAATAGTAAATTATAGCTGGATTTATTACCTCTTCATTGAGGTATACCATCACAATATTTATTTAAAACTAAAAAAAATAATAAGCAAAAACAAAAAAAGGCAGAAATTCGTGCCACATTAATATTCGGTTTTTTGCGAAGTCGGTTTTTAAAACCATGTGGTAACTCCGAATGCCATCAGATGGTACCAAAATTGGGGATCCCCGAAAGAAACCGCCATTAATGACAAATATAAACAAAAAGCACACCGGATAATTAATTTTTTAACCTGCAATTCACAATGGGCCGTAAACAGAAAAATTCGAATTGACTGCACGAGAAGATTCTGATATAGTGCGAAAAATAAAGAAAAATCCTCGACTAAGTGCACCCGAATTGAAGGCTCAACTATTTGAAGAACACAAAAAGACCGTTTCTGTTGAAACCATTCGGCGTACCATTAGAAAAGAAGAGTACAACGGCCGAGTTGCTCGCTGAAAGACCTTGCTTTCTGAGTGCAATAGAAAAAAAGGAAAATCTTTGCCCAGAAGCATGCTAAGAATCCCCAAAGCTGGTGGGACGACGTCATTTTCTTGGACGAAATCAAGTTCAATCTTTTTGGGAGTGACCGCAAACAAATGGTATGGCGGAAACCCAACACAGAGTTGGAGAAAAAACATTTACGTCCAACCGTAAAACACGGCGGGGTTTGGGTTTGGGTTTGGGGTTGCATCTCTTCGAAAGGAGTAGGAAATCTTGTTTTTATAGATGGGATAATGAACCAGGATGGTTACTTGCTAATTTTACAAGAAAATTTGCAGCAATCGGCGGAGAAAGTGGCCATTTCCGAGACTTTTAAGCTTTATCAAGATAATGACCTGAAGCATAAAGCTCATAAATTTAGGTCGTGGTTGCTATACAACTGCCCAAAAGTATTGGAAACGCCGCCCCAATCGCCAGATCTCAACCCCATTGAGAATTTCTGGAGTGAGATAGATCGTGGGGTACGTAAAACGCCAATTTCTTCAAGATCTGAATTAAAACAACGGCATCAGGAAGAGTGGGACAAAATTGGAAAAAATTTCACAGAAAAAATTATAAAAAATATGCTAAACCGCCTGGATAATACAATTAAAAACAATAGGTACCACACAAAATATTAAAGAGGTTTATTTTTTAGATAATATTGGTACAATCCTTTACTTCGCAAAAAAAAAACGAATATTAATGTGCGACGAATTTTCGCCCTTTTTTTGTTTTTGCTTATTATTTTTTTTTTATTTTTAAATAAATATTGTGATGGTATACCTCAATGAAGAGGTAATAAATCCAACTTTAATTTACCATTTCAGTTTTTTATACCCTGAACCCATTAAAAATGGGTAATCAGGGTATAATGGATTTGTTGCAGCCCAAATGTATGTAACAGGAAGAAGGAGGCGTGGCAGACCCCATAAAGTATATATATTCTTGATCAGGACGACAAGCCGAGTCGATTGAGCCCTGTCTGCCGTTTGTCCGTATGTTTGAACGCGTGGATCTCAGAACCTATAATAGCTAGAGACTTGAACTTTTTTTGTAGATTCGTGTATATCACGCGCAGATCGAGTTTGTTTTTTTATTTCGATAACTCTTCTCGTTCTTTTTTTATCGATTAAAAACGAAATCGATTTTCAGTTTTAAAATTATATCTTCTATATCTTGATAGTTAGAGACTCCAAATCTTGTATTTAGCTTAATAGGACTTTTATACAATTTTTATTTTTGTTAAATTGTGGATGCCACGCCCCCTTCGCCCAAATTTTCAAAACACTTATTTCAAATACTAGAGACTTGTGCTTTTGCACATACACACATATGAATGATATAATTACGCTGCGCAAGTTTGATTAAGAAAGTCGATCTACAAAAAAAGTTATTAAACATTTAGTTTCCCATAACACGCACATATTGGCGCAGCGCAGTCGCTGAGTAAACTGCGCAGTTAGCAGAGCGTATGCGTGTGCGTGTGTATGTATGCGTTGCTTGCAATATACATACATATGTATGTACACATGTACATACTGTATATATTTACATATATATAAAATAAGAGTAACATTGATATAATTTAAATAAAGTCAATATAATGTACATATGTACATATGAATAGATGAAATGCATTATGTTATTAAACGAAACGTTTACCAAACGTTTACGTACACACGCTCTAGAAAATTCGAAGAATTCATAACAACAACAACAAAGACAAATTGGGGATGAATTTTTAGCAGAAGTTCAGCAGCTCAGTAGTAGTAGCTCAGTAGCTCAATAACTTTACTTAGGAATTCGCTATCTCACTCTTATGTACTGCAACGGCTGCGTTGGTAGAAGCGATGATCGCCGACATAAAGTCTCGGGTTCGATTCTCTAAGCTGACGTCAAAACTTTTTTTATGCAAGTTACTTAATCTTTTTTTTTTTTTTTAATTTTTTAATTTAATTTAAAATTATATACAAACTTTGAAGTGCATTTAAAGCCGCCGATAGGCGGGGTTCAGGGTATTTCCTAGTCGGGCACCTCCGACTAGAGTTTCCTTACTTGTTTTTATTTAGCCTAATAATAGAGTTACATGGGTTGAAATTTGAAAAAAGAAAAACCCTAATATTAATGTGGCTCACTGTACATGGAGTTCTTCAATTTCTCAACCCTCACATTGGCTCTACTGAATTCACATATAAGACACAACGAGATGGTAATATGCACATTATGGTAAAAACTGTGGAAAAATACAGGATCTTAAGAAAACTATTAATGACTAAAAAGGTAGACTACCACACATTTCAACTGAAGCAGGAAAAGACATTTAGAGTTGTAGTTAAAAGCTTGGATTATTCGACACCCATCAATACAATAAAGAGTGAAATAGAAAGGTATGGTCACGCAGTCAGGAATTCATAACACATAGAGCCGTATTACCAAGGAGCCACACCCATGCTTTTCGTCGACCTGGAACCAAATAAAAACAACATGGAGATTTACATAATAAACCATTTTGGCAATGCAATAGCAACAATCGAGCCGCTCAGGAAAGTGGATGACATGCCAAGAATTCGGACACACAAAAGCATATTGTTCAATAGATTCAAATGTGTTAAATATGCTGATAACCACCCAAGCTTCAATTGTTCTAAATCCGAGCTAAAAACTCAACAAAATTGCTCTCATTCTTTGCAAGAGACTGTTTTCTATTTTGTTTCAATTTTCGTTTGAGCGATGTTGTTGAGTTCTTCGTGTTGAACTCTTTTAACGATTGTCTTTTCGGGAGTAATAAAATAGTCGCTCGTGAGTTGAGACTCAGTAAGTGAGTGAATCACTGAATAAGTTAATTCAAAAAGTCTTGCAAATACTCTTTAAAGAATTTCTTTGATAGATAATACTTACTTCGTTTTTTGTATTTATTTTTCTTAATATAAGTAATAAGTAAAAAATATTTGATTATTCTCCGATTATTTATATATATATATATATATATATATATATATATATATAATTAGATCCTCTTTAAGAGAAAGTTTAATTATATTTAAATATTTAACTTTAAAATTATCTAAACATTTTATAAAACAAATTTTGGTGTACTAAATTATTATTTTATTTATTTATTATTGTATTATTAATTATTACGTCGAAATTTAATAAGTATCACGCGGTTAAAGGTGTTTTGCTTCATTTCACTCAAGCAAATACTCGCGGTCTAAGTGAGGCGAAAAAGAAGCTAAAAAAACGATTGTTGTCCGAGTACGAGTGAGCTAAGCGAAGAGCTCATCAATACGCCGCTCGCGAGTATATTTTTTATGTACTCAGTAAAGACACTTATTTGAAGACGTCACAAAACACTCAACTGTTATTTGCGAGCTATGTTCTAAATCGAAAGATGCATTTGTGCCAAATGCAATGAGATTCTCGCTGCTAGCTACAAAGGTTGTAGAATCTACCAGGAGATTACCAAAAGAAAATCCAGTGTACTGAATAACAGGCCATTAACATCTACTTATCGTGATTGACTAACTTCAACATCTAACATGGAAGTTAAACCAAACCGAGAGAATACATACTCAAACCAAGTAAGTTGCACAAGCAATACGTGGTGAGCCAGTTACACAAGAAAAATCAGCACTGGACAGAATCGAACAAATACTAGTAAAACTGTCTGAGCGTACAACTAATTTGCTAAATATGATAATGTTGTTAGTGAGCAAATTATGCAAGTATATCTTCGTAAAGCCATAGCGAATTGTAATGGGTTTTCCAGCCATCGAAATGAAATAGTAGTATTTGTAAAAACCAACAACGTTGACATATTATTGATATCAATAACGGTTCAAACCAACAACGTTGACGTGTTATTGATATCAACAACGATTCAAATTTAATGTATGCAGTATAATATTTCCGTTACTGCAGTTTATCTACCACCTAGATATCAGTGCAAGCTAGACGATTTAAACACACTATTTCAAATTATTTAGTATTCCTGGTGGCGACTATAATATTAATTGGTGGGGATCAAGGCTGGTAAACCAAAAGGTTAAGAAACTAACTATTCAACATTATCTACCGGTAGACTAACATACTGGCCAACTGATCTGAGTAAAATCCCAGATTTGCTTGATATTACTACGGACTACCGCAAAACAATTTTAAAATAGAGGAGAATTTCGATCTGAGCTCTGTTTATTCACCAATAATCGTGACCTATGGCTCTACAGTTTGTGTCGAGCAGAAACCTTATACAATACGAATGACCTTGAAACCGACAAGATATCTGAACAGACCGGCCAGAAGAATGACCACAATTGTTGACATCAGATGCCAACGTTGCAGACTGAGAAGGCTGAGGCATTTTCACACACTTAAGATCGGTTAAGCCTAATAAACAAAACGATGCTCACACTGTAGAAATAGTAGATCATTTTTTTTAGAATTGTCTGGCCAAATAAGTCTGTTGATAAACCAAACACCTGTTCTGAAGTAGAAGAAGAAATAACAAATCGAAATAATCGAAAAATCGAAAGAAAAAATTCCCAGGATACGACCAAATTTGTGCGACTACAATTAGTGATCTTCTGAGGAATTGCATTCGATTGCTGACATATAAATTTAATGCTACGCTCAGATTGGATACTTCCAAAGGCATTGGAAATGCGCGGGAGTACTAATGATTGCTAAACCTAACAAGGAGGAAGATTGCACGTAGTCGTACCGTCCCATTAGTTTGCTGGTGACGTTCTCTAAAGTATTTGAACGAATAACGAAGGAGTATGTTACCTGTGCTGCGCAAACTAAACATCATACCCGAACATAAATTTGGGTTTAGAAGTGGTAACGGTACGATCGAGCAATATCATCGTATCACACACACAATTATTAATGCATATGAATTTAAAAAAATATTCCTAGATGTCAAACAGGCGTACAGGTCTACTGTACAAAATAAAGAAATGGTTGCCTGCACCATACTTCTTGATGATAAAGTCGTATCTGGCAAACAGGACTTTTTATTTCCAAGAGCGGGACGAATCGTTCAGAATATAAACTACTAACGCTGAAGTCCCAGAGGCAGAGTATTAGGCGCAGTCCTCAATACTCTTTTTACAGTCCACTATCCAGTGCTATCTCTGTAGAGATAGCAACATATACTGATGAAAGTGCAGCCATTGCTACGAGCACTGACCCAATTGTTGCATCTAATCTGATTTAAGGCGAACTTGGTCTAATTAAAGCTTGGCTGAATAAGTGGGAATAGTATTTAACGCCCAAAAGTTTGTACAAGTGACATTCGCTCTCAGACCCGGAAACTGTCCTAAAGTCTCACTCAATGGATCCACCATTCCAGTTAGCAAAACGGTAAAATACCTGGGAGAGCAATTAGATCGGAGGCTTACCTGGAGGCAGTATATAAATGCAAAAAAAAAAATGCAACTCATAATTAAAACGAACAAAATTTACTGGCTATTAGGACAGCTATATAAAGCAGTTCTAAAACCAGTATGGACTTACGCTTTGCAGCTTTGGGAACAGCCAGCAAATCAAATATTGAAATTCTTCAGCCTTACCGGTCTCAAACTGCATAAAGATCTTAAACTTCCTCTTATCAAAGAAGGAACACAAAATAGCGGAAAATTAATTATTAATATGTAAATATGTGATTATATGCATGGATCTCATCAAACCATCCGGTTATTGTTAGTTTTTATACTCGTTCACAGAGTGAAATGAGTATATTGGTTCTGTGCAATGTCAGTCCGTCCTTCCGTCTGCCCGTATGTACACAAACCATTTATATGCTATTAAAGCTATAGACTTAAATTTGGAATATATACTCGTGTATACTCTCGTCAGATAAATTGTCAAGATTTTCCCGACACTCCCACTAGGGGCGTGAATTGGAAAATGAAATACTACTTGCTGACTTGTCGCGTTGACATCCCAAGTTGAATAGTCTATGGCAGATATATCTACGCCCATTGGGGGCGTGGCAAATCGGGTGAAACTGTATCTTCTACAGTTTTACAGCTAGAACGACCAAATTTGGCACGTGATTAACTGGTACGATCCTATAAAGATCAACCAAAAAATTATATACCCACGCCCACTGCAAAATCCGATTTGATTAAATAGAAATTTTGATCTTCTGTTAAATTTTAAACACTATTCATGCTAGAGACTTGAGACTTTCTATATATACTTGTATTAACGTCCCTAGTTCAATAAGCTATGGCGGATATATCTCCGCCCACAGGGGGCGTGGCAAGCTGCACGAGTTTTTAGCTCCTACAGCTTTAGTGGCTTTAGTGCTGGAGACCCCCTTTTGGGGCGTGACCTATTCAAAAATATCCTGTAATTTTCGCATATTTTGAATGAAATCGTCCAAAATGAACAGTTACCTTGTCCTACACCCCTGTTATGGACTGGCGAAAAATTATATGTCTTCGCCCACTGGGAAAAATGGGAAAATACTGTTTTTGAACTTTTATAACATTAATTAATTTGCTTAATATTATAAATGTAAAAAAATATAAAATAAATATAAAAAGCCGACATAGAAAAAATGAGATTCGAACCTCCACCTACTTGCACGTGTCAGAATTCATCACCTACACCACGACGCCATCACCTTGCTTGTCGAATCAATAATAAATAAATAAAATGTGTAAAAAACCACCATTGGGTACCTATGACCACGTGCGTCACTTCTATTACCAACGCCACTTAATGAATTACTTAATTACTTAATGGATTTTAATGAAATTTTCAGCATATTAATCATATTTCCAACCCAATTGTAAGAAAGTGGTGTATAGCAAAAATCAAAATCGTATGAAATACACACACTAACTACATAATTTGGGGATAATTAGGGGTGTGGCAAATTGGTAAATTTGTATCTTGGGATGTTTTGGAACTGGGTGCTGGGGTGTGAGACTGAGTATTTCGCAGTCGGTACTTGTTGTTAATACTTATTTAAATAAATTACTTATTGTTTGTATAAGACAGATTGCAAAAAAAAAAAATAAAAATAAAAATAAAATAAAATGAAAAAAATAAAAAATTTGTTTTAAATTTATATTTTATATAATATACTCATTTCAGTTTTGTGGAATATCTGTATTTCTGTACGTATGAGCGCAAACTTTATATATATATATATATATATATATATATATATATATATATATATATATATATATATATATATATATATATATATTTAATGAATTTTGGTAATTTTAATTTTGAATATATACTCCTGGAATCCCTTGTCTGATAAAGTATCAGTAAATGCAAAATGTGAATAGAGTAAATGTGAGGTGTAACATTGACAATGGGAAATCAGCGTACCCCATGATGTATATCAATTCTTCATCAGCTCGATGAGCTCAGTCGATATAGCCCTGGCCGTCTGACCGTCCGTCTGTGTGAACGCAGCCATCTCTTAAACCACAAAAGGCAGAGATTTGAAATTTGACATGTATACTCGTGTATACTATACGCCATACCATAGTGGTATCAAAGATTTTGTAGATTTGTTGTAGATTTTGGATTTTGGATATGTGCTTGTGATATATATATGTAAAATGGATGTTTGCAATATAAGCCATCCACAGGGTTCAGGGTACCTCCTAGTCGAGTGGTCTCGAATAGAGCACTCTTACTTGTTAATTATAAATATTTTATATTTTATGTTATTTTATTTTGCGACATACAGTTCGCCATAAGTAAAACTTACCTTTTACCTACTAATTCGTATTTATTAATATAATATTTCGATCGCCTCTGAGATAAAAGTATTCATTAGCACATAGTCTCTATTGAGAATGGAATATATGGCATATTCTGATAATTTTCTGTAATACAGTCATTGATTAACACTGATAATGTTTTTGACTAATGGTCAAACAATATCCGTCTTCTGCTAAAGAGTACTATAGGGGATCATAAAATCGGTTTCTTTTAAGTTAGCCATTTTTCTATGCAGAATTGCACATCTCTGGGACCTTTTATTGCGTCAATCAAGAGAGCGGCTACCTCATTTAGAGCTAAAAATATTATTTGCCAGTGTGTGATGCACGCGGTAGACGGCGAAGAGTTACGGTCTAAGCTTTGTTTAAATCTTCTATTTAATTTATTACTTTAAAACAGTGCTTGACTTTAACGATTGTTGATATGAATTTGAAATTAAATATACTTTTGTCTTTGTGGTAAGGTGTTACCTACAAGGTAATATATTTGTACATTTACAAAAGGTCATACAATTTTTTTTAAGTTGTTATCTACAAGATAAGCCGTTACATCTACAAAAGGGTCATACAATTTTATCCCTACGTACATACGTATGCTGGTAAGAAATTGTAGGCGCTACCGACTGCGAAATACTCATTCACTTCCCAGTAACCCAGGGATTGCTGACAAAATTAAAATGGGTTACCTGCCCTTTATTTCATATTGCTGAGGTCGTATATTAGGAGTATCCACTTCTCTGCTCCAAACCCAGCTGGACCTTCTAAATTCATGGCTAAAGCGATGGGACATTGTTAACCAGGAGAAATCCACCCACATAACCTTCACCTTACGGAGAGGCTTGTGCACTATAGTCAACCTAAACGGATGCACTATCCCCTGTGTGACTTCCGCCAAACATCTCGGACTTGAGCTGGACAAAAGACTAACATGGACACATAGCCATAGGCCATAAGAGGAAGGTACTAAATGTCCGCCTATGAAAACACCTCTGGCTGCTAGGTAGAAATTCAACAACACAAAAACTACATAAAAGTTGTTCAAAACAAAGCCTTTGGGATAATATCCCATGCCCACCTTCTCCATAAAAATGCAGAAATTCACACCGCTCTTAAGATCCCTTCCATATAATCTGAAATAAAAAGACTGGCCAACAATTTTCAAAACTTTGCAGGATAAATATTTTCCGATTGGCTATGCCACATGCCCCCATACACGTCAAACCAAACGTTTAACCAATCGAAAAAATATGAGGCAGCAGCGCTAAATATTTCCAGTTTATTCAGTGAATAGCCTTAACATCAGTCGCCTTAACAGTTAGACAGGGATCAGTCTTCGTAAAATCAGGCTGCAGTGTCTCAAGGACAGTTAGTAATTTGTAGAAGTACACGACTTTACAAAACCTGAATTTCGCTTGTAATTAGATCTGGCAGCAATGAACTCCATAAAGTCATACGAAATTTTTTGCTCTAGCTTTGAGATGTGATCAAAAGGTAACGCATTTGTTCAGAGTTATGCCGAGGTATAGGACTTGTAACGGCTGCTCCAAGCAGTGCGATTTTAAAATTTAAAAAATTTTCAGTTGTTAGGTGAGTTTCACATTTTTTATACCTTAAAAAAATTAAAATGGGTAATCAGGGTATAATGGTTTTGTTTCTATGGAAACGTATGTAAGAGGCAGAAGGAGGTGTGGCTGACTCTATCAAGTATATATATTCTTGATCAGGACGACAAGCTGAGTCGATTGACCCCTGCCCGTCTGTCCGTTTGTCCGTATGTTTGAACGCGTCGATCTCAGAAGCTATAATAGCCAGATATTTTTGTTGATTTTTGTATATCACTCGCAGATCGAGTTTGTTTTAAAAATTCAATAACTATCTCGTTTTTTTATCGATTAAAATAGAAAATCCATTTTCAGTTTTAAAATGATTTTTTCTGCATGCTTATAGTTAGAGAATCCAAATCTTGTATTTAGTTTAATAGGGCCATCGGCCCCTTTGCCACAAGTTTATAAAACACGTATTTGAAATACTATTTGCATTTGCAAATACACACATATGAATGATATAATTACGCTGTTCAACTTTGCTTAAAAAAGTCAGCCTACAAAAAAAGTTATTAAACATTTAATTTCCCATAATATGAACATATTGTCCCAGCGCAGTCGCTGAGTGAATTCCGCAGTTAGAGCGTATGTGTTAGTGTGTATGTAAATTAATTTTCAATAATTTCAAACTTGGTTTGGAGAAGAGTGCTCTTTCTTTATTGAAATATAAAATCTGACTAACTCTAGAACAAAAGTGTTTCCCTAATCTAAGCTGTGGGTTTTTGACGTTGTCGCAGCAGCGCAGTCGGTAGAGGTGGCGTGATCGCTGGTGGTATTGTTGGTGTCAGCAGTTGCGGCCGGATATTAATGTTTTGATTTGTAGTATTATTGCTACTACAATGTAGTTTTTTTGGTGATCGCTGGTGGTCTGGTAGTGACAGCAAATACGATGTCTTGATTAGCAGTATTGCTAATACAATGTAGCTTCCTTAGGTCAATCAATTGCCCAACCGAACTTTTAGAACTCGTTTCGGGTTGTTGACTTAGGATTTGTTTGGAACTTGTTATTAACTCCTCCTCCTCAAAATCCTGATTGTCCTCAAACAGGTGTCAGAAGAAAGGTATGTTTTTAAATTCGGGTTGGATTTTTGGCCTTACATTATTTATTTTGACAACGTTGTTTTCCTTGTTTTTTGGAGCTTCTAGTTTTATTATCGTCTGGCGTTTGTAGCAAAAGAACGTTGTTAGAACGAAGGATAACCCCATTAATGTAAATCGGTTGATAATTGAATGAGTTTCGATTTGTTCTATATATTTGGTGTTTTTGATGTGAAGTGCTTGAAGTGCTTCCATTGAGAGTATGTTTAACCTTGTAGATTCTTTGGGTGTCATCTGAATGATTGGTACGCTTGGTTTTATTATGTCGGTTTCCATGTTGCTGAATTCTTTGTTGTTGATACTGATAGTGTCGTTCCAGAGATTTATAAGATATGAACCCCAGAGGTGCTGTGTATTGTTGTTCCAGCGAAGTGTTCCGTTGAATTCGTTGAGTACGATGATTCCATTGCCAACCTCGTCGATTTTAGGTATGTGGTCAGCATTGCTAAATTCACACAGCGCTTCCTTTCCCTGAATTACTTTTGGAATACATTTGTTTTGACTTAAATTAACAATGTCATTCTTATTACATAATTTAATCGTATTAATGTTTTTACAATTCTTTGAAATTCCATATATTTCATTTTTTAGTGAGAATATTTCCTTAAATTCTAAATGAATTATTTTATTGTTTTTTACAATAGGTTTAATAACATAATTTTCAAAATCTGGTTGTTTGATTATGGGAATTTTAACGATATAGAATAGTGTGGTTTTGTTATGAAAGACTGATACTTCTGAGAATTGTAATACATCCTCTATTGATAATTCTGAAATTTTGTTTTTTTTTTGATATTTTATAAATTTCATTTATTTCTTCTTCATTTAATAATATTGTATTAATTATGTTTAATTTTGCCCATTGTATTGCATATTTTATATTCGTTATTTCTTCTTTCAAAAACCTTACTTGATTTTGGAAACTTATAGCTAACTCGTCATTAACAATGCTTTCATCTCTAATTGAATTTGAAATCAAGTGGGTTATTGTAGTTAGGTTATTTATTCTATCTTGAAATTGTTTGTTTATTATAATTTGGTCATTATTGTTTGAAATTAGATTATTGAGATTTTTTTGTATTGATATGAGGTCATAATGGTCCGGGTTCCCGGCAATATGCTTCCAGGCGGAACCGATCCAGTTTATAGATCTAGCTTGTCTTTTATTAAATGATGATGTTATAGTATGGAAAATGTAAACAGTTTGTTTTATTTCGTGATTTAGATTAAATGGTAAAGGTTGCTGTTTCTTAATTAATTAATTGGCATGTTGTTCTATTATGTTTAAGGCTATTTCAATTTTATTAAGATCGATTACGTGAATTATTTTGGCTGTTGATGTCCATACTTTGCCTGTTCCTTGGTAAATTATCATTGTCTCGGCGTTTGTGCAATTAGTAATATCCATTGTTGCCATTGATAGTGATGGTATGATCAGAATTAAGAGTATACTGAAAGTGGTAATATCGTTTTAAACAAGGGTGTTTTCTCAATCTGATGATACTTATTATGAGAGGAAATAAATCAATCGGACAATGGTGTATTTCTTCTTTGAATTATATTAACTTTTTATATTATATTTGTGGACAACTCGTCCTTTTTCTGTTACAATTGTTGTGCTTAAATTTTCTTTGACAATTTCTCTTTGATAACGTGGAGACAACTTAGATCCTAGTCTAGTGTTGATTTTTACGAATATTTCTTGTCCCGGTGTATGGGTAATAATTTTATTTCTTTGTTTATTGTGTACTTTTAAGTCTGCTTTTTGTTTTTCCTTTAGTCTTTCAATGTTGCTTTGTCTACTACTTTCGTATGTTTCTGGATTGGTTGATACATTTCTTCCAAAAAATACTTCTAACTGTTTTTTCCCGGTTACTGAGTGTACTGAATAATTATACGCATAAACGGCATTGTCAAGTAATTCTTCAAATGTTTGGTATATCTTTTTCCTTTTTAAACATCTCATTATTTCTGAAAGGGTTGAATGAAATCTCTCGATTTGTCCATTTACGGAACTTTTATAAGGAGGGGCTTTATAAATTTGGATGCCTAGTTGATCTTTAATCATGAAAGTTATAGAAGGGGAATTAAAAGATTTTTCATTGTCAAACACGATGAACTTTGGTACACCGTAGTAAAACAGCAAGTCATGTAAAGGTTTTTTAACGTCTTCAACTGATTTAGATTTAATAATTCTTGTTTGAGCCAATTTAGAAAATTTATCTATGTCAGTTAAAATGAGTTTTCTTTCAGTGGAGTATATGTCTATGTGTATAGTGTGTCCTGGATATTCTGGAATTGGAGTTTCTTTAATTTAGGGATTAGTCGGATGTCTATCATATTTTTCTTCTTTACATACTCTACATTGCTTGACAATTGATGCTATTTTTTGTTTCATTTTGGGAAAGTAAAATTGTTCTAAAAGTTGAATCTTGTTTTCTTGTGCGTTTCTATGGGCTCTGTTGTGTATTTCTATGATACGTTCGTCTTGTTCTGATTCTTTAGTTAAATCTTCCACTTTACGTTGACTAAATCTTATTTTAAAACCTTTGAAATATTTGGGATATAATATTTGTAACTGATGTCTTCTGAAGTATGGATTCCATTTATAACTGATGGGTTTAGGTGTTTTTGTAGTATTTTAATTAAGTTGTGGTATAATTAAGAGATATAACATGTTTATGAAATATGGGAAATGGGATAATGAACTTGTAGTCTGGAGGTTTTTCTTTAAGTATAAAAATTTGGTTTTTGAATGCGTTAATAGGCACTTCCATGATGGGTATGAGGTCATGGTTTGAACTATCTGCACTGTGTTGTGTTGAAGCTATTGAATTAATTTCATTTTTATTATTTTTAGTTGGGACGCGTGATAATGCATCGGCAATTACGTTCTCCTTCCATGGTTTGTACAATAATTCTTTATTGTATTCGTCTAGATAGGATTTCCATCTTCTTATTGCTATTCCTCCTTTCCAATAACAGTCATGTGTCAACGGTTCATGATCGGTATAAATTTTAACTTTTGCGCCCCCATACGGAATGCTTTTATATATTATGGCAAGCATCTCTTTTTTCGCTGTTTCATAATTTTCTTCTGTTTTTGATAAGGTTCGGGATATAAATGATATTGGTCTATCGTTTTGAGAAAGCACTGCACCAAGTGCAAAATCTGAGGCGTCTGTAGTGAGAGTGAATTCTTTATTAAAGTCGGGGTAGTGTAATATTACTTCATCAGAAATAAGGGCGTTCTTTAGTTTGAGGAATGCTTCTTGAGCTTCGTCATTTAATTTGATAAAATATTTATAGATATGCGTACATCTTCTCCTCTTAATAATGATGTCAAAGGTTTTGCTATTGTAGCATATCCTGCAATGAATTTCCTATAGTAACCTGAGAGACCAAGGAATGATCTCATTTCTTTCAAGGTTTTTGGAAGTGGGTAGTTGGCTATAGTTTCTACCTTTGTTGGATTTGTTTCATAACTTTATTGGAAATGTCCAATAAAGAAAGTAGAATTTCTAGGAATCATAATGATGAATCCTAGAAATTCTACTTTCTCTTTAAAGAATTCGCATTTGTCTAATTGGCATTTGATGTTGGCATTATTTAGTGTTTCAAAAATTTGTTCCAGATTTTCTTTATGTGTTTCCTCGTCTTTTCTGAATACTATTATGTCATCTATGTAAATATAACAGATTTTACCTATGTGCTCTTTAAGGATATCATCCAGTGCACGTTGAAATATAGAGGGAGAATTTTTTAAACCAAAAGGAAGCCTGGTAAATTCATATTTTCCGTTATTCACGGAAAATGTCGTTTTCTCTATATCCTTTTCTTTAAGGAGAATCTGGTGGAATCCACTTTTCAAATCTAGTACTGAAGAAAGTTTATTACTTCCTAACTCAGCAAGTACTCCGTTTATATCAGGAATTGCGTATCTATCTGCTATTGTGATGCTGTTCAGTTTTCTATAGTCAATTACCAGTCTATTCTATTCTATTCTTGGTGTGTTTGATGTGGTTACGCCTCCTGATGATTCGGATGTTGTCCTGTTTGCTTCCTACTAAGGATCCTGCGATGCACATTTAAATGGAGGTTGCTCTGGGGACGGACCTTGTACCAGAGTGTGTAATCCACCGATGGTTGTTACTGGTTGGCTTATAATTTAATATAAGGGGTCTCCAATTTTCACTGCTTATTCTGTGGGTCAACGGGGGCGTACAAAGCACTTTTACTTGATGAACTTAATCAATCGGTTAGCCGCGTTGGTCCCTGCTCGGGCGCCAATTAATTTTCAATAATTTCAAACTTGGTTTGGAGAAGAGTGTTCTTTCTTTATTGAAATATAAAATCTGACTAACTCTAGAACAAAAGTGTTTCCCTAATCTAAGCTGTGGGTTTCTGACGTTGTCGCAGCAGCGCAGTCGGTAGAGGTGGCGTGATCGCTGGTGGTATTGTTGGTGTCAGCAGTTGCGGCCGGATATTAATGTTTTAATTTTAGTATTATTGCTACTACAATGTAGTTTTTTTGGTGATCGCTGGTGGTCTGGTAGTGTCAGCAAATACGATGTCTTGATTAGCAGCATTGCTACTACAATGTAGCTTCCTTAGGTCAATCAATTGCCCAACCGAACTCTTAGAACTCGTTTCGGGTTGTTGACTTAGGATTTGTTTGGAACTTGTTATTAACTTGTATGCGTTGCTTGCAATATACATACATACATATGCATGTACGTATATATAAAATAAGCATGATATAGATATATATTAAATAAAGTCAATATAATATTTAGATCAAATCTATTATGTTATTAAACAAAGCGTTTATTAACAAACGCAGTAGCAACCACAGCAAGCATCTGGAAAATTTTAAGAGTTCATAAGAACAAAAAAGATTAGTTGGGAATGAATTTTAAGCAGAAGCTTATAGTTTAGAATTTGCTATTCGACGCCGTAGTGCAACGGCGTTGTTCGTAGAAGCCGCGCTCTGCGGTACGGAAACCCAGGTTCTATTCTCTAATCCGCCGTGAAAAGTTTTTTTATGCAAGTTACTTATTTTTTATAACCTGAACCCATTGAAAATGGGAAACCAGAGTAGAAGGTTTTTGTGAAATGTATGTAACCGACAGAAGACGTCGCAGACCCCATAAAGTATATATATTCTTGATCAGCTCGACGATTTGAGTCGATATAGCCCTTTCCGTTTGTCCGTCTGTCCGTCCGTCCGTCTGTATGAACGCGCTGATCTCGCAAACCATAAAAGCTCGAGATCTGAAACATGACATGTATACTCGTGAATACCATACGCAATACGAGTTTGTTTTTTTTCTCGATAACTCATCCCGTTTCCGAACTATCGATAAATTTCGATGGTGTAAATTCTAGTAGATTGATCGATGTTAATATTTTATATTTTATTTTATAAGTTTATTAAACACATAGGAACCAGAGAACTGCAATAAGCACTCAAGGTATGCCACTCAAGGAGCACCGGGTGGGTGATATTGACACCCGGGTGTTTTTAACTGCCGCACAATTTTGGTCGATTGCTCGCTGCACAAAAATACTTGAGTGTTTGTGCACACATGCTGCAAAAATGAGTAGATATTTTTTTTTTGCGTATGTGTGTATGGTATATGTCGGCGGTTGAGCATTGAAAGAAGGTTGGGTGAAAAGAGATACACAAAAATTGAGACATACGATGTGTAGAGTGTCGCCGATGTTGCGGTTTTTTGTGCACGTGGTGGAGTTGATTTTTACGTACTTGCTGCTGCAAAGGCGTGCACAATAGGAACAAATAGTGAAAATAGATGGCAAAATCAAACACGCCCTGATCTAGAAAGCTAAAAAGTGATCTAGTGCAAAAGCAAAACACCCAATAATTTGACAAACAAACACCATGGTGTCTATAAAACAATTGGGTGATATACACGTGTTTTGTCTACTTGCGTTTATTGCGCATTGTTCTTTTCACACTTTCGCTTTTTTTTCTTCGTTCGCTTTAAGTGTGCGACCGGCACGCGTTGCCTAAAATTACTTGGGTGCCATGCAAAAAGATAACGGTGCATTGTTGTGAGCGACAGGAGGATATTGCCCGCATTCTCAGCGCTCACAGAATTTTGTATAAGTGTGTGTTTATGATATGCTGAGCCAGTGGGTAGTTGGACTGGCACACAAATTTTATTGAGTGTGAGTTAGGTGGCAAAAATTGACACACTTGTAGTTCTCTGATAGGAACGCACTCATCTAGATGTGAGCTTAATGTCAACATACTCATAGAAAGGATACCAATCTGTTGCATATGCATGCAATTAACTGATTAAGCAAAACAAATTTGCGATTAGAGGCTTAAGTAGGATTTTGAAAATTTGTTGAAAAACTTCCGTGTTACTTAACGGATTTTAATGAAATTTTCAGCATATTAATTATATTTTCAACTGAATTATAAGCAATTTTTGTATAGCAAAACCAAAATTGTATTAAATACACATGACACTAAATACAAATTTAGGAATAATTAGGGGTGTGGAAAATTGGTAAATGGGTTTCTTGGAATGTTATGGAACTGGGAGCTTGCGGTTTGAATGAGTATTTCGCAGTCGGTAGCAACGTTTTTACTTGTTTTTATACTCATTCACCAAGTGAAATGAGTAAATTCGTTTTGTGCAATCTCCGTTTGTCAGTATGAACGCAAACCAATTCTCTGCTATTGAAGCTATAGAAATTTGGAATTTATACTCGTGTATACTCGTCAGATTTTCCCTAGCTTCGAGGTTGAGTTTCGCAAATTTTTAGTGTAAGCGTCCAAAATTTACGGTTACCTTGCCCTAGACCCCTGTCATGGACTGGTCAAAAACAATTATTCCTTAAAGCGTAGCAAATAGGAGAAAACTACTGTTTTTGATCTAAAAACTCACAATTTAATTATTAATTAATCGGCATTTTACCATCTTAAATGTAAAAAAAAAGTATATTTTACTACAAAACAAGTAAGGAAACTCTAGTCGATGATGTGCCCGGCTAGGAAATATAAGTATATATATGATCAAGAATATACATATTTTGTACTTAGTCCAGCGCTGTCCCTGAGTAAACTGCGCAGTTAGCAGATCATATGTGTGTGCGTATGTATGTACGCGTTGCTCGCATACATACATACTGTATATATTTACATATATATAAAATCAGAATAACATTGATATAATTTAAATAAAGTCAATATAATATATAGATCAAATGTATTATGTTATTAAACGAAACGATTATTACCAAACGCACGTGGCAGCAGCAGCAGAAGCATATAAAAATTCTAAGAATTCATAAGAACAACAATGATAAATTGGAGACGAGCTTAGCAGCTCAGTAGCAGTAGCGCAGTAGCTCAGTAGCTCTGTAACTCAATAACTTTACTGCAATGTACTACAATGTACTGCAACTGTTGGTAGAAGCGACGATCGCCGACATGAAGACACGATTCACTAAGCTGCCTTCAAAATTTTTTTTATGCAAGTAATTTAAAAAAAATTTAATTATTGACTTTATTTAAATAAATATATCTATATTATTCCAATTTTATATATATGTATATATACAATATCCGCATGTTATGGGAAATTAAATGCTACTTTTCTAGGTCAATTTTCTTAATCCAACTTTCACATCACGATTATATCATTCATATATTAAATAAGCTATGGCGAATATATCAATTAAACTTTTCAATTGTTCTTTAGATAAAAAAATTTAATTATAGTCACGATCCCGGCTTTCGCGTAATCTGTTTTATTAGAAAGGTAGCGTACGACTAATTAGCTTATATTAATTCTATGCCTAGCTAACTGGAGTTCGGCAGCAGCGGTGTCAGTAGTGACGTTGCAGTCGGTGTTGAGCAATTCTTCCAAAAAGCTGATCAGAATTTCCTGGTACGTGCAGGAAACTCGGCAGACGCTTGATCAGCCGAATTTCTGAGTTTTCCGTTAGACTTGTGGGAATTTAGTTTGATGTAACTTTTTTGCACTGAACTTATTTGTCGTTAACCCCCCTTTAGCTTGAGCTTGTCCTCAAGCGAGTTCTTAAAAGAATGGGAGCTTATTGAACTGCACATTCTCCAATTTGACCCTGTTATCTTGAAGTAGAGCCATATAATTGATACAATTATAGCAGCTATACAGATTACTGTTGTAATTGATTCTGCATATGTTGTCAGTTTTAGTGTTTCCAACCTTTCTGTATTATTCATATGAAGCGATTGTAAGGCTTCTTCTAGACATTCCATTTTTGTTTGATAATATTTCTTTAAATTTTAAGTTAACAATTGTGTTTCTCTTTATTACAGTTTTAATTATAATGTTTTCTTAAGATATTTATTCTAGATTTGGAATTTAAATTATATAAAACAATGTCCTCTGATTACGAAGTATGGATACGTCGGCATACTCTAACATTTTATCTGTTAATGCCAGAGGCATGTTACCTGTTTTGAATATTTTGTCTATTGCATTTATTTCTGGTTCTTTTAAGAGAAATGAATTGATAATGCTCATTTTCGCACTTTGTATGACGTATTTATTTATTTATTTATCTACTTCTTTATCTATTTATTTATCTATTTATTTATCTATTTATTTATTTATTTATTTATTTATTTATTTATTTATTTATTTATTTATTTATTTATTTATTTATTTATTTATTTATTTATTTATGTATTTATGTATTTATTAATTAATTTATTTATTTATTTATTTATCAATTTATTTATCTATTTACTTATCAATTTATTTATTTATTTATTTATTTATTTATTTATCTATCAATTTATCTATTTGTTTATCTATTTATTTATCTATTTATTTATCAATTTATTTATCTATTTATTTATTTATTTATTTATTTATTTATTTATTTGTGTGTATTTATTTATTTATTTATTTATTTATTTATCAATTTATTTATCTATTTATTTATTTATTTATTTATTTATTTATTTATTTGTGTGTATTTATTTATTTATTTATTTATTTAATCATTTATTTCTTTATTTATTTATTTATTTATTTATTTATTTATTTTTTTATTTATTTATTTATTTATCTCTTTTATTATTTATCCATTTATTTATCTATTTATTTATCAATATGTTTATCAATTTATTTATCAATTTATTTATCAATTTATTTACCTATTTATTTATCTATTTATCTATCTTTTTAAGTATCTATTTATTTATTTATTTATTTATTTATTTATCTATTTGTTTATTAGTATATTTATCAATTTATTTATCTATTTATTTATCTATTTATTTATCAATTTATTTATCTATTTATTTATCTATTTATTTGTCTATTTATTTATTTATTTATTTATCTATTTGTTAATCAATTTATTTATCAATTTATTTATCTATTTATTTATCTATTTATTTATCTATTTATCTATTTGTTTGTCTATTTGTTTATCAATTTGTTTATTAATTTATTTATCTATTTATTTATCAATTTATTTATTTATTTATTTATCAATTTATTTATCTATTTATTTATCTTTTTATTTATCTATTTATTTATCAATTTATTTATCTATTTATTTATCTTTTTATGTATCTATTTATTTATTTATTTATCTAGTTGTTTATTAATATATATATCAATTTATTTATCTATTTATTTATCAATTTATTTATCTATTTATTTATATATTTATTTACCGATTTATTTATCTATTTATTTGTTTATTTTTTATCTATTTATCTATCTATTTAATTATCTATTTATTTATCTATTTATTTATCTATTTGTTTATCAGTATATTTATCAATTTATTTATCTATTTATTTATCAATTTTTGTTTATCTATTTATTTATCTATTTATTTATCAATTTATTGATCAATTTATTTATCAATTTATTGATCAATTTATTGATCAATTTATTTATCTATTTATTTATCTATTTAATTATCTCTTTATTTATTTATTTATATATTTTTTATGTATTTGTCGGAGAATGATTGCCATCAACTGTGAGTGGCAACTAGGTTTAGTAAAAACCCTGATTGCTGAGTGTGGTCCATGTACGTAGTGTTGAGAAGGATTTGGCTGTCAGACGTTCGGTGGTCGAAAGAGTTGGCAACGCCATCTTAAGAAAAGAAAGAGATTGAAAAGACTAGTGACCAGATAGACTACGAAAGACACTTGGAAGAGAAGCCTTCAAGTCAATTAATCATGAACGCACGTACACGTAACATATGCAGCTCCAGTGGGGAAGGGTGGTTACTGAATCCCCTAAAAATGTGATAGGTATGGGATATATATTTGTGCCTACAACTGACGACATCCTTTCATGACCCCAACCCGACATATTTATGTATATATGTATATATGTATTTATGTATTTATTTATTTATTTATTTATTTATTTATTTATTTATTTATTTATTTATTTATTTATTTATTTATTTATTTATTTATTTATTTATTTATTTATTTATTTATTTATTTATTTATTTATTTATTTATTTATTTATTTATTTATTTATCTACTTATTTATTTATTTATTTATTTATTAATTATTTATTTATGTATTTATTTATCGATTTATTTATCTATTTATTTATTTATTTATTAATTATTTATTTATCTATTTATTTATTTATTTGTGTATTTATGTATTTATGTATTTATTTATATATTTAATTATCTATTTATTTATCTATTTATTTATTTATTTATTAATTTATTAATTTATTAATTTATTAATTTATTAATTAATTTATGTATTTATTTGATTATTTATTTATTTATTTATTAATTAATTATTAATTATTTCTTAATTTATTAATTTATTATATTATTAATTTATTAATTTATTAATTTATTAATTTATTAATTTATTAATTTATTAATTTATTAATTTATTAATTTATTAATTTATTAATTTATTAATTTATTTATTTATTAATTTATTTAATTATTAATTTATTAATTTATTAATTTATTAATTTATGAATTAATTAATTTATTTATTTGTTTTTTTTTATTTATTTATTTATTGTCTAACATCGTGAGTCAAATTACAAAATTACAAAATTAAAAATTAGAAAAGAATAGGGAAAAGAAAACTCCTAAAACTAACAATATATAACAATGATATCACCAACCCGATAGGGGTGTTTGATTTTTCGGACCGGCGAGCTATGCCCCAAATCACAGCCAGGTATGGTTAGTGATATCATTGAAACTAAGCAAGATAGACGAAGTTGAAAAAAGGTAATAAAAATATAAGATAAATAAAATCATAAAAAAGTAAAATACAATCATAGAAATCACTACGCATGTAGGGAGAATTACCAGGTTCATTCTCACTACTGGGGTGTGTGTGTGATTTCTCTGAAATATGCTGAAAGAGAAGATTTTATTAAGGAAAGAGAGAGTTCAGAGCTAAATACATGAAAATAATTATTGTCATTAGTACATAAAACACGAAACGCAATGTGCAAGGAATAGTTATGTGTACATATAGGTAACGTAGGACGTACCAGCGAGACAAAAAGAAGTTTAGTGACAAACGGATCATTAAACTCTTTAGACCAACGTTTAATAAAGCCAAAAACACCTATGGCTTCATTTATGGCTTCATTTTATGGCTTTACACCAATATTTTTTTTTTTTTATTTTTTTATTTATTTGCAATCTGTTTTTATAACAATAAGCAAATTGTTTAAAATACTATACTAACTAACCGGATGGTTTAAGCTCCAGTGAGCTTAATCCATATATTTAAATATATACATATTTACAGAAAACCTATGTATTTTATTTATAGTCTATTTGGGAGATCCAGGACATGGAATCTTTTTAGGCGTCGTGGACCGTCATTTGAGTTCTCTAGAAGTCCCAGTGCTAAGGCGTTGTCGTAACCATGTAGCCTTTTTATATATCTTTTTGTGCACTTTCACTTCGTTTTTGACAAGAGGGAGCTTAAGGTCTTTGTGGATATCATAATTGGTCATATATCAACGAGCACCAGTAATTGTTCTGAGTGTCATAGACTGGTATCGGTGCAATATTTCTATGTTTGAGTTGCTTGCTGTTCCCCATAGCTGCATCGCATAAGTCCAAACTGGCTTCAGGACAGTCTTATATAACCGTATTTTATTTTCAGGGCTTAGCTGTGATCGTGGACCTAGGAGCCAGTACATTTTCTTTTGTCTTTACTTTCAGTTGAGATTGTTTTGCTTTTATATGCTGTTTCCAGGTAAGTCGACGGTCCAAGTGTACTCCCAGATATTTCACAGTTTCGCTAACTGGAATGGTAGCGCTAATGGGACGGTACGATGATGTGCAGCCTTCCGGTTTGTTGGGCTTTGGAATCATTATAAGCTCCGCGCATTTCCACTGACTTGGAAAGTATTCAAGTCAGAGCATAGCATTATATATATATGTCAGTAGCCGGATGCATTTTTTTGGGAGAATTCTAATAGTTTTTGCACAAATTTTATCGTATCCAGGAGATTTTATCTTATTTAGTTTTTTTCATTTCCTCTTCTACCTCTGAAACAGTCGTTTGGCTTATCGGCAGGCTCATTTGACAGGCAGATTCCAGAAAATGATTTACCTCGTCTACTGTGTCAGCATCGGTTTCCGCATTAGGCTTAAGAACTGAGCTTAAATGTTCTGCAAATGCTTCAGCCTTCTCAAGATTGTTTCTGCAGCGTTGGCCGTTGCTGTCAGTAATTATGGTTGCTCTTCTGGCAGGTCTCTTTATATATTTTGTAGCTCTCCATAGGCTATAATCTAGCTCACTAGTGTATGGGTCAAGATTTGTTAGATAATCTGCCGTCGCTTCATTTTTAATTTCCCATAGTTTAATGTTTAGTTCATTTGCAGCCTTGTTGAAATTTCTTTTGTCTGTTGGGCTTCGAGTTGTTTGCCATATTTTGCGAAGCCTTCTCTTAGTAGTAATTTGAGCTCTTAGTTCTAGAGGTAGGAAAGTTTGGCTACATAAATTTTCATCTGGTGGAGGTGTAGAGATATGTCCAGCTACATGTATAGAGTTAGTCAATGTTTCAACTGCAGAGTCAACCTCTTCCCCTGTTCTTAGGGATATGTCTAGCCTCGTTTTCTGTTCAAGCCAATTTTTAAATACGGTTATATTAGTTTTGGCATTAGTAATTCAATAAGGCTTTTGCTTGAAGCAAACTGTAGTACCATATGTCACAATAATGGGTGAGTGATTAGAGCTCAAGTCAAAACTCTCCTCTATTTTAAAATTGTTTTGCGGAAGTCCAGAGTATACAATAAAATCAAGTAAATCTGGGATTTTCCTCATATCAGTTGGCCAATATGTTGGTTTACCTGTCGACAGGATTGAGTATTTATTATGCGTTATGCATTTATACAGTTCAGCACCCTTTGGGTTAACTAGTCTCGATCCCCACCCAGTCCTTGAAAAAGTGTGTTAAAATTATCTGACTTGCAGGGATATCTGGGTGGCACATACACTGCAGCAACAGCGATGTTTGAATGCATACATTTTATTTGAATTGTTGCAACTTGCATTAAATTTGTGCTGATGCTGTCCAGAGTTTTATATATAAGAGTGTTTTTAACTATAATGGCACTTCCCCCTTGTGCTCGGCCAGATGGGTGATACGCATTTATAATATCATACCCTTTAATAACTATGTAATTTTTCTTTGTAAAGTGAGTTTTTAATATTAATAATATATCAATGTTGTTGTTTTTAATAAATAAAGTTATTTCATTTCGATGTTTGGAAAGCCCATTGGCATCCCATATTGCTATACGAAGATCTACTTGTATAATTTGTTTACTAAGAACATTATCATGTTGAGTTCCGACTGTTTTATTAATAGTTGTTCAATTCTATCTAGTGCTGATTGTTCTGGTATTACAGTCTCTCCTCTCAGTGCTTGTGCATAGCTAGCTTGATTTGTGTACATATTTTCGTGATTATGGTTTGTTGGAATGTTTAATGTTGGGCGGTTAGCCGATAGTGCTGGCCTGCTATGGAGTAAGCTCGACTTCTTTTTGGTAATTTCCTGGTAGATTCTGCAGACTTTGTAGCTGGCAGCGTGATTTTCTTGGCAGTTGGCGCAAGTAGCTGGTTCACTCTTTTCTTTAGGACAGTTAATACTTAGGTGATTCTCAGCACACTTAACACACTTGAACCGTTTGTTGCAGTATGATTTGGTGTGTCCAAATTCTTGGCATCGGTATCACTGCACCATGTCACTAACTTTCCTCGGTGGTTCTATTGTTACCATGGCATTGATAATATGTTTTATTTGATAGATCTCATGGTTTTTCTTATTCGGCTCTAGGTCTATAAAGAACATAGGTAGTGGTTCCTTAGTGATACGGCTCTTAAGATTTTGAATTCCTCTAACAGTATGGCATTGCAGTTCGATAGAATGTTTTATTGTTTCAGTTTGTGTAGAGTGATGTATATTTTTGGCTACAACTCTAAATGCCCTCTCCTGTTTAAGCTGGAATGTGTGGTAATCAACTTTATCAATCTTCAATATTTTGATGATGTCCCTATATTTTTCAATATTTTTCACCATGATGGGTATATGACCATCTCGTTGGGATTTATATGTAAATTCAGTGACATCTAGATATGGTTTAAGATATTTTAACAAACCATTTATATTACTCACATTGGACACAAAGATTGGCGGCGGCTTTTCAGGTGTTGTTGTTGTGTTGTCGCTTTCTATTTCGTCATCCAGTTTTGGGTTGAGAGTGATGTCCTTCTCCATATCTGCCAAGAGGTCAAAGTGGTTAGCCGAGCTAGAAGGTCTGTCTATGGCCCTGACTTTTCTCACTAGATTTGGAGAGGTATCATTTTTTCGTTTATTTATGCGTGGATTGGTAGGTACCTTTTGCCACGCTAAATTATTGTTTTCGTCGTCTAAATTCATCGTTTTTGCTGCTTTACAGCAGCAAAAGTGCAGTCGTATAGCCCTAAAAGTATGCTACACCAAGTTTTATTATGGACACGAACCAGTTAGTTTGAGCGTTCTCGGAAATCGCTCAACTGTTCAGAACAGCTGGGATAGTCAGCTGATCTGCTCGTGGCCTCCGGCCGGAGTACCACTTTGCAAATGTTTTTAAAACACCAAGTTTTCTCACGGTCACCGTGTCTTGGACGAGACATTGTAGCATTAGTACACCACCGATACAAGGTTTGATCAATTGTTTGTGTCAAAATCACTAAAATTACTTCAATTAAAATTTGTTTTCTCAGGACACGTGCGACTGGTGCAGCTGTCAGACGTGCAATACACCAATATTGAAAGGAATTTAGATCATCCTGTAGGCGTAGATGTTATATTGAGTTCTTGTATGAGAGAAAGAGTTTTACGTCATCTACATACATGAATATTCTAGAGTAACAACTGGGAAGGTCATTTAAAAAAATGAAGAAAAGTAGAGGGGCCAAGTGACTACCCTGAGGAACACCCGAAGCGTCAAATATGACCTTCGAAATAGATGTTCTCAACAGAACACAAAGAAGCAATGCATTCTTTAATCACACAACTAGGAATACCATCCGCCCCCGGAGAGAACGACGATTTCAACGTACGCATAGCGGATAAAAGAGAGACAGGAGAAATATTAGAAACGATAATGGTATTTCCATTAATATTAAAATTTAAAATTGGAAATGAATTTCTTTCTGGAATGGAAGTTGAATAAGTGGATTGGAAGAACTTTGCAAATAGATCTGAGGTATCTTGATCATTACAAGTACTGTCACAACGTAGGAAAAATGAGGATGGAAACCCAGAAGATTTACGCTTCAAATTTACAAATGAATAAAATCTTTTGGGGTCACGAGCAAACTGCCTTTTACAGCGTATAAGGTAATTCTCATAACAACGATAGTTTAAAATATTGAAATTGGCCTTAGCTAAGGCGTATTTAGACCAATCAACGATCGAACCCGACTTTTTGAACTTTTTAAAACATTTAGATTTAAAATTTTTTAGAGTTGAAAGAGTCGAAGTGCATCAGGGAGGTTTATTAGAGAGAGATTTGGGAAGACACATAGGAACACACTTGTCTAGATAGCATTTAAAGTATTGTAAAATGTTGAAACTGCTAAGTTTATCATCAACTGCCTCATATAAAGGAGCCCAATCTGTTGCATTAATGAGATCATTAAGCAAAACAAAATTACATTTATTAAAACAACGCCGCTTTTTAGATGACGAGGGCGTAAGAATTGATGGACAGTAAATAGGTATTAAAACCTCTAATGTTGGATGATATAAATCCTCAGGTATACAAAAGGGGGATGATCTTAAAACATTAATGCTGGCGTCATCATTAGTAAAAACAAGATCAAGAGAACGATTTAAATGATTAGAAATTGAGTTCATCTGATACATAGAAAGATTAAACAATTCATCAAAAAAATAATGATCAATTGTTTGAATAAGAATTGGACACTACAGATTGGACACTACAGCTATGCAGAAATAGATTTTTAATTTGGAATTAAGGCCTCGAACATTTTGATAATTAATAGATAGCTTGAGAAAAGATGGAAAGAAACTTAGTTTGTTGATACAGCCTCAGATGAAGGTTGTACCGAAACGGGATTTAAAAACAGTGGATAAATTCTATTCCGAATCTTAGGTTTGTATTCATGTACAACAACAAAAGTTTGGCCAAAAGTTTGGATCGCATATAGTATCGAAAAATTCAATTGGTACATTGATTTTAAATGAAGCAATTTCACGAGGAGCCGCAAAATTAAACTTCGAGATAAAAACTTTAGACGAAATTTTACTTTCATTAAAAGCAGACACAGCCTCAAATGTCGTATCTGATGAAAGCCTAGATAAGGAGGAGATAACAGATAAATAGGGTAATATAGGAGAAGGAGACGGTGTAGAACACGGTGTCTGAAAGTAGATTTTAATTTGAGCAACACTCGGAGAAATTTTAGCTTTTTTAGTAGTGGCCTTTTGAGTGTCTGTTATGACACTATACACAGATATTTCAACTGAATCATCTGATATGGGAATTGATAATTCTTGCCAAGGTGAAGAAGGGGTTGATAAGTTAGGAGACGATACTTGAATGGAGGAGGGTACTAGCTGTGATGGAGCAATCACTGTAATTAGCGGAGAATTAAAATTATACTGATTCAATATTTCTTCTCCCGCTTTCAGTTCCTCTTCAAGCTGTTTTGTAAATTTACTGAGATTTGAGTACTGAACCCGCACAGAATTATACATCTTGGAAAAACTTAATTGTTTTTCCATACAATCCGGGCAAGACCAGCGTAATTCACCACACCCACCTTTGGGAGCAGCCATGACTCTATCACAGTCACGCCCCGAGATGCCAGCACATTTAATGTGCATTAGATTCTCGCACAACCAGCAAACAACATATTGCATTTGTGCAGAATGAGTGACTTGCCGAAATGTACATGATTTCTTACAGCATATCAGATTGGCAAGTAGGGACGATAATCAAAACAAAAATACAAACAGACAGTAGAAAAAAAAAATAAAAGATAAAAGACAAAGAGAGGATTAACTGCGATTGGGAGAAACAAAAATCCAAACAACAACACTCAGCTAATAAGCGTTCAAAAGATGAAGAAACAGAAAATAGAGCGGGAGAGAGCTACACTACAAACGATATAAATTTCGTAAGAAACAAAAACAAACACTAAGCTAAGCGAAAGCGAACGACAGCGAACACACACACTAACCCGTGTAAAAAAACAGAAAGCAAATAAGAACAAGTAAGGAAACTCTAGTCGGAGGTGCCCGACTAGGAAATACCCTGAACCCCGCTTATCGGCGGCTTTAAATGCACTTCAAAGTTTGTATATAATTTTAAATTAAATTAAAAAATTTAAAAAAAAAAGATGAAGTAAGCATAAAAAAAGTTGACGTCAGCTTAGAGAATCGAACCCGAGACTTTATGTCGGCGATCATCGCTTCTACCAACGCAGCCGTTGCAATACGTAAGAGTGAGATAGCGAATTCCTAAGTAAAGTTATGGAGCTACTGAGCTACTGCTACTGAGCTGCTGAACTTCTGCTTAAAATTCATCCCCAATTTGTCTTTGTTGTTGTTGTTATGAATTCTTCGAATTTTCTAGATGCTTCTGCTTCTGTTGCCACGCGCGTGTGTACGTAAACGTTTGGTAAACGTTTCGTTTAATAACATAATGCATTTCATCTATTCATATGTACATATGTACATTATATTGACTTTATTTAAATTATATCAATGTTACTCTTATTTTATATATATGTAAATATATACAATATGTACATATGTACATATATGTATGTATATTGTAAGCAACGCATACATACACACGCACACGCATACGCTCTGCTAACTGCGCAGTTTACTCAGCGACTGCGCTGCGCCAATATGTGCGTGTTATGGGAAACTAAATGTTTAATAACTTTTTTTGTACATCGACTTTCTTAATCTTGCGCAGCGTAATTATATCATTCATATGCGTGTATGTGCAAAAGCACAAGTCTCTAGTATTTGAAATAAGTGTTTTAAAAATTTGGGCGAAGGGGGCGTGGCATCCAAAATTTAACAAAAATCAAAATTGTATAAAAGTCCCATTAAGCTAAGCTAAGTCTCTAACTATCAAGATATAGAAGCTATAATTTCTAAACTGAAAAATCGATTTCGTTTTTAATCGATAAAAAAAGAACGAGAAGAGTTATCGAATTTCTAAAACAAACTCGACCTGCGCGTGATATACACGAATTTCAAGTTCAAGTCTCTAGCTATTATAGGTTCTGAGATCCACGCGTTCAAACATACGGACAGATGAACAGACAGACAGACGGACAGGGCTCAATCGACTCGGCTTGTCGTCCTGATCAAGAATATATATACTTTATGGGGTCTGCCACGCCTACTTCTGCCTGTTACATATATTTCGGCCGCAACAAAACCATTATAACCCTGATAACCCATTTTTAATGGGTTCAGGGTATAAAAACGAAAGAATAGAAATACTAAAACGAAAATTGCAAATTGGATATACACCGACGCTCACAAAACTATTGTAAATAAAAACAAAAAACACAATGTTTTGAAGCACAAATCACGGCAGTATCAAACCAAAAGTGCAATAATCACCAATATACAAACAATGTGTAAATATACAACAAATTAAAGAACATAAATAATTAATTTGCTTGTCAAACCAATAATAATTATAAATAAAATGTGTATGGAAAATCGACTTCAACCGAGCCTTCAACCAAGGGTGCCATAGATCGGCGCGCGTTACTTCTATTAGCAATGCCCTTGAACCTCATAGTATCCAAGTAACTTAATTAGCATATGATTCACGCTGAATTCTAGTGTATTTCTTATTTCTTAGAACATAAGAAAATGTTCGCTGTGCAGCCAAGCACATTTTTTGGGGCTAGAGTTGGGCTAAAACTTCGTTTATTTCTGTAATTGGATACTTGCCTGCTATTTTTTCTTTATTTAGTTTTCTATAATCAATTACCATTCGGTGTTTATTTTCGTTTGAGTCCATTTATTTTGGTACAAGTCACACTGGTGAATTGAAAGGGGAGATGGTTGGATAATACCGTCATCCAAAAGCTCTCTTATCTGTTTGTGGACTTCGTCTCTTAGCGACATGGGAAATTGATAAAATTTCGAATAAATGGGATAGTCTGTTTTAGAACGAATTTCTGCTTTTACATTTGTTGTGTAAGTCAATTGGTGGTGGTAACAGCACTAGTTGATCAAATTTGGGCTTCTGTTCTTTTGTTAATTGTTCTGTCCTTGGAATAACTGTGTTTACAGTTTCCATTTGTCTTTGTTTAATTGGAATATAAATTTTATTTTTTATAATTAGCCTGTTTTTCCGCTTTCAGTGGCAGCTTCTAATTCTTTTAGACTATCATTCTCTAATATTGCATTGAAAGTTTTGAGATGTGCAACATGAAAAACTTTATTTTTAAGCCATCTCTGATGCAGAGATTAGCGAATTGGTGATGGGTGATTTGGATGTTCCTGCCTACTGATAATGCTTAAAAATGTTCTTGGTTTGTAATTGGGTTAGAAACGAACTTAGGTTGTACATCATTTCTATTCGAACCTGTGTCTATCAATATTTTGAGAATTGCTCCACTCTTTGTCTTACATTCTATGTAAGGAAGAGAGGAGCTCTTTATCCTACAAAATTTATGTCAGATTGAAATTTTTCTTCAGAATTTTTCTTCTACTTCGTTCCCGTTCTACTTATTCTACGTATTCCTCTATTGTTTGGTCGCAATGTATTTGTTGTTCGTAGTCGGTTAATGTTTGTGTATGTTGTTCTATAGTCACATTTTTCTGGCTTGTCTGTATATTAAAATATCTTTGTCTATTGCCTCTTACGTTTGTTACTGGTCTTTTCCCTAGCTCAAAGTTAGGTCAATTTATGTAATTAATCGTTCGGGAACGTATGCTGTGATCTATGTCCATTAGTTCAGGACGTGGTTGTGGCTTAGGCATTATCGGACGTGGCGGCATAATTTGTTGCTGGGGTTGATATACCTGTGGTCTATTCTACCAAGGTGTCCTTGGAGGAAGTTGCGGTTGAGTCATAGGTCGGGAAATTAGTGGAGGATTTGGAATATGTTGGTTCTCCCGGTCACCGGTTCTTTTACTGAAAGGATTCTCGATAAATCTCCTCTCAAACGTCTTATGAGGTTAGGTATTCAATGCCTTGTCCAACTCCATATAGCCACTTTGTTGAGAACCATTGACAACCTTGTAATATTCTTCTACTGTTTGATTATTATTTTGTACCAGCATTGTCATCTGATATTCGAGCGTTTCTATGTCTCTTCTATCTGCATAGTGCATCTGGAAATTGCTTTCCAGGTTAACGAAACAATGTAGGGTTCGAGGGCGGCATCGGCATTGCCGGTGATTTTGTTTCTCACAGTGAAGATGCCAAAATATCTGGGTGAGCCGACTTTTGTTGCATAGGTAGAAAGTATTGCCTAAACGTTTTGTTGAACAACTTCTGTGTTACTCAACGGATTTTAATGAAATTTTCAGCATATTAATTATATTTTTAACTGAATTATAAGAAATTTTTCGGGAAGCTTTTGCCGTTGGTTGCGTCTGACCAGTTTTTGCAAAGAATTTTTGCGATTTCCGATCTGTCGGTGGTGTATTGGGATGAGATTGAGTTGAGGATGCAGTGGATGTTTTGGAGGGGTTGAGACCATAAAAGCACCGAATGTTGTACCATATATTTTGACGAGGTTTGTGGATTTATTTGAGCGGTAAAAGAGTTTGTGCTAGCTGCTTTTTTAACTGCGATTTTTAACGTGCGTCGAAATATGGCGTCGTCATGTTTTTATTTAATTATGTTTTCTGTATTAATATTGTGTTTTAGATTTCTCCACGATCGTACCTTGTTATTATGTAGCAATTGGAGATGATTGTTCCACCGGAGAACGTTTGGTGGGTGTTTTTGGGGGAATGATTGGGGGATTGCAAAGTGAACTGCGGTGCGAATGATTTTTTTAATGTTGGCTGTTTCTTTTTATACCCTGAACCCATTTAAAATGGGAAATCAGGGTATAATGTTTTTGTGAAAATGTATGTAACAGGCAGAAGGAGACATCGCAGACCCCATAAAGTATATATATTCTTGATCAGCTCGACGAGCTGAGTCGATTAAGCCCCGTCCGTCTGTCCGTCCGTCTGTATGAACGCGCTGATCTCGTAAACCACAGAAGCTAGAGATCTGAAATTTGACAGGTATACTCGTGAATACCATACGCTATACGAGTTTGTTTTATTTTGTCGATAACTCATCCCATTCCCGAATTATCGATAAATTTCGATAAATTGACTTTCAATTAAGTGACCCATTAAAGATAGTGACTTCAAATTTACTGTGCATATAGGTGTAGTGAATGCGAACACTTTGCAGTTTTTGGATTTTGTATGCCACGCCCCTTCGCCCACAATTTGCAAAACCCGTATTTCAAATACTAGAGACTTGTGCTTTGGCAAATACACACATATGAATGCAATAAACACACTGTGAAAATTTTATTAAGAAAGTCCATCTGCAAAAAAAATTATTAAACATTTAATTTCGCATATAATAGGCATATTGCAGCCCGCGCGCAGTCGCTGCTCAGTTAGCAGAGCGCGTGCCCATAATACGTTCGTGAGCGTGCGTATGTGTATGTGTTGCTTGCAACATATATGTAAAATAATCATAGCAGGCTTCGAATATCAGCTGCTGTCATGCATTAGTTCGGGGGAGCATAGAGTGAGGTCTTGGTGAGTGAGTGTGTTGTGTGTGCTGAGGTGTGTTGGGGTGCCATCATTGAGAAGGTTAAGGTTGGAGGATGTTATGAATTTCGCAAGCGTTTTGCCTCTTTTGTTATTAGTATTGGAACCCCACATTTGTTGCCAGCTGTTGAATTCACCAGTTATTATTTTTGGCTTACTTGTGTTTTGAAGGAAAAGTTCTAGCTGACATGTGGTGAATTTTTTTTGGGGCGGTATGTGGCATGAGATTATTTTGAATAGGATTTTAGATAGGATTTCTTATTTCGATAGAGTCAAAATCTTGATTAAGTGGAATTACTTTGTGTTCTAGACTATTGTGAATGTGTAGAGCCACGCCTCCGGAAGCGATCGTGGATGAGTTCTTGGTGTAGATGGTGTAGTTGATTGGGGCGAGTGGGATTGGTGAGGTAATTTTAAAATGAGTTTCTTGAAGGCTTAATGGGGGAGAAATTTTTAATTAATAGTTGTAACTGATCGTAATTGTTGAGGTAGTCCTGACTGTTGTTGACATTGTATTATCTTAATCATAACATAAGGATTAAGCTTTTTTTTTTTTTTGGTATATTTTGTTTTATTTGAGAGATCAGTATTTGAGAAATTAGTATATTATTGCTTTTTTGCCGCAGTGCTTTCTTGCTGTTTAATGGAGTGTTGTGACGCCTTGATTTTGGCACCGGTGGCCGGGTCGGATGCCGAGCAATATGCATGAACGCTCTACAGTGGCTCTCATGCCCATTGGGCGCCAGCGCCCCGCCCTTCGGCGTGTGCCGGGATACAGGTTGTTATTCTGTGTGTCTTCAGTTATCATGTCGGATTCGTTATCTATACTGGTTGAATTATGTATAGACTTATTGTTGCTTATTGTAGTTCTTTGGGGATTTTAGGTTTAAAAGTAGTTGCTAGTGTTGGATTATTGTTGTTTTTTTAAATATTCTAAGTCTAGAATCGTTGATTATTTGATATGATATGTTTGATTTTGTGGCTTGAGTTTTTGTAGACGTTGAGGCACTTAAGTTGATGTCTTCTTCATATTGTACGAGTTTTCTTTGGGGTTGCTACGCATGGTTTTGATGGGTTGGTAATTTAGTTGTTGCGGCGTACGATGATTGTGGAAGCCTGTGTATATATTAGTTGAGCTTCTTTAATTGTTGTCTTTTCGATTGTACGTATGGGCTGGATTTCTTTATTTTTAATAAAGGAGGGCATTTGGGGTCGAAGATGCTGTGCTGATGATTGATTATTACTTCTTCTTGTACTTCGCGGAGATGGTTACAAAATATTTTATTTTATTTATTTTATTTTATATAAAGAAAATTGACTACATTCGTGAGTCAAATTATAAAATTACAAAATTAACAAGTAAGGAAGCTCTAGTCGAGACTGCTCGACTAAGAGATACCCTGAACCCTTCGAATAGCTGATATTCGAAGCCTGCTATGATTATTTTACATATATGTTGCAAGCAACACATACACATACGCACGCTCACGAACGTATTATGAGCACGAGCTCTGCTAACTGAGCAGTGACTGAGCTCGGGCTGCAATATGCCTATGATATGCGAAATTAAATGTTTGATAACTTTTTTTGCAGATGGACTTTCTTAACGAAATTTTCACAGTGTGTTTATGGCATTCATATGTGTGTATTTGCCAAAGCACAAGTCTCTAGTATTTGAAATACGGGTTTTGCAAATTGTGGGCGAAGGGGGCGTGGCATCAAAAATCCAAAAACTGCAAAATGTCCGCATTCACTACACCTATATGCACAGTAAATTTGAAGTCTATCTTTAATGGGTCACTTAATTGAAAGTCAATTTATCGAAATTTATCGATAATTCGGGAATGGGATGACTTATCGACAAAATAAAACAAACTCGTATAGCGTATGGTATTCACGAGTATACATGTCAGTTTCAGATCTCTAGCTTCTGTGGTTTACGAGATCAGCGCGTTCATACAGACGGACGGACGGACGGACAGACGGACAGGGATATATCGACTCAGCTCGTCGAGCTGATCAAGAATATATATACTTTATGGGGTCTGCGATGTCTCCTTCTGCCTGTTACATACATTTTCACAAAAACATACCCTGATTTCCCATTTTCAATGGGTTCAGAGTATAAAAATTATAAACAGAACAGGAAAAAGAAAAAGCCTAATACCAACAATATATAGCAATGATATCACCAACGCGATGGGGGTGTTTTATTTGCCGGACCGGCGAGCTATGCCCCAAATCACAGCCAGATATGGTTAGTGATATCATTGAAACTAAGCAAGATAGAAGAGGTTATAAAAATATAAGAAACCCTGAACCCCGCCTATCGGCGGCTTTAAATGCACTTCAAAGTTTATATATAATTATTTTAAATTAAATTAAAAAATTAAAAAAAAAAAAAAGATTAAGTAACTTGCATAAAAAAAGTTTTGACGTCAGCTTAGAGAATCGAACTCGAGACTTTATGTCGGCGATCATCGCTTCTATGAACACAGCCGTTGCAATACATAAGAGTGAGATAGCGAATTCCTAAGTACAGTTATTGAGCTACTGAGCTGCTGAACTTCTGCTTAAAATTCATCCCCAATTTGTCTTTGTTTTTGTTGTTATGAATTCTTCGAATTTTCTAGATGCTTCTGCTGCTGTTGCCACGCGCGTCTGTACGTAAACGTTTCGTTTAATAACATCTATTCATACATATGCACATATGTATATTATATTGACTTTATATAAGTTATATCAATGTTACTCTTATTTTATATACATGTATACATATATACATATATGTAAATATATACAGTATGTACATGTGTACATACATATGTATGTATATTGCAAGCAACGCATACATACACACGCACACGCATACGCTCTGCTAACTGCGCAGTTTACTCAGCGACTTCGCTGCGCCAATATGTGCATGTTATGGAAAATTAAATGCTTAATAACTTTTTTTGTAGATCGAATTTCTTAATCAAACTTGCGCAGCGTAATTATATCATTCATATGTGTGCGTGTGCAAAAGAACAAGTCTGTAGTTTTTGAAATAAGTGTTTTGAAAATTTGGGCGAAGGGGGCGTGGCATCCAAAAATTAACAAAAATCAAAATTGTATAAAAGTCCCATTAAGCTAAATACAAGATTTGGAGTCTCTAACTATAAAGATGTAGAAGATATAATTTTTAAACTGAAAATCGATTTCGTTTTTAATCGATAAAAAAAGAACGAGAAGAGTTATCGAATTTCTAAAACAAACTCGACCTGCGCGTGATATACACGAATCTATAAAAAAAAGTAATCTATATTCAAGTCTCTAGCTATTATAGGTTCTGAGATCCACGCGTTCAAACATACGGACAGACGAACAGACGGACAGACGGACAGGGCTCAATCGACTCGGCTTGTCGTCCTGATCAAGAATATATATACTTTATGGGGTCTGCCACGCCTCCTTCTGCCTGTTACATACATTTGGGCTGCAACAAAACCATTATACCCTGATTACCCATTTTTAATGGGTTCAGGGTATAAAAATAGAAATCTTAAAAGGTAAAGTACGATAAGAGAAATCACTACACACGTAGAGAGAATTGCATAGGTGCATTCTCACTACTGGGGTGGGTGTGTGATTTCTCTAAAATATGCTAAAAGAGAAGATTATATTAAGGAAAGAGAGACTGCAGAACTAAATACATGAAAATAACTATTATACTTAGCACATAGAGACAGAGTTTTACATCATCTGCATACATGAATATTCTAGAGTAAGAAATACAGCTGGGAAGGTCATTTATAAAAAGGGAGAAAAGTAGAGGACCCATATAGCTACCCTCTGGAACACCCGAAGAGACAAATATGACCTTCGAAGTAGATGTTCTCAACAGAACTCTTTGGGTTCTACCTTTTAAATAGGAAGCAATCCAAAATAGAAGTTTAGGAGAAAATCCCAATTGGTCAAGCTTTTGAAGCAAGATGTCATGCTGAACAGAGTCAAATGCCTTACTAAAATCAGTGTATATAACATCTGTTTGCATTTTCTTTAAAAAGCTTTCATTGACTAGGGATGAAAATTCTAATAAGTTCGTAGAGGTTGATCGATTCTGAACAAAACCATGCCGCGATGGTGAAATAATGGATTTACAAAAGTGCTATAAATTAGAAGTTTTAATTTTTTCAAATAACCGGAATAGCAGAAAGCTTGGCAATGCCTCTGTAATTTGAAATATTAGATCTTCCTCCTTTTTTATACAGAGGAATAATAAATGATTCTTTCCAAATTGAAGGAAATACCGAGGTATCAAGAGACAAATTAAACAGTTTTAATAAAGGTGACCACAAAGAAGCACTGCATTCTTTAATCACACAACTAGGAATACCATCCGCCCCCGGAGAGAACGACGATTTCAACGTACGCATAGCGGATAAAAGAGAGACAGGAGAAATATTAGAAACCATAATAGCATTTCCATTAATTTCAGAATAAAAAATTGGAAAAGAATTGGTTTCAAAAATGGCAGTTGAATAAGTGGATTGGAAGAACTTTGCAAATAGATCTGAGGTATCTTGATCATTGCAAGTACTGTCACAACCTAGGAAAAACGAGGATGGAAACCCAGAAGATTTACGCTTCAAATTTACAAATGAATAAAATCTTTTGGGATCACGAGAAAACTGCCTTTTACAGCGTATAAGGTAATTCTCATAACAACGAGAGTTTAAAATATTGAAATTGGCCTTAGCTAAGGAGTATTTAGACCAATCAACGATCGAACCCGACTTTTTGAACTTTTTAAAACATTTAGATTTAAAATTTTTTAGAGTTGAAAGAGTCGAAGTGCATCAGGGAGGTTTATTAGAGAGAGATTTGGGAAGACACATAGGAACACACTTGTCTAGAATAGCATTTAAAGTATTGTAAAATGTTGAAACTGCTAAGTTTACATCAACTGCCTCATATAAAGGAGCCCAATCTGTTAATCATTAATGAGATCATTAAGCAAAACAAAATTACATTTATTAAAACAACGCCGCTTTTTAGATGACGAGAGCGTAAGAATTGGTGGACAGTAAATAGGTATTAAAACTTCTAATGTTGGATGATATAAATCCTCAGGTATACAAAAGGGGGATGATCTTAAAACATTAATGCTGGCGTCATCATTAGTAAAAACAAGATCAAGAGAACGATTTAAATGATTAGAAATTGAGTTCATCTGATACATAGAAAGATTAAACAATTCATCAAAAAAATAATGATCAATTGTTTGAATAAGAATTGGACACTACAGATTGGACACTACAGCTATGCAGAAATAGATTTTTAATTTGGAATTAAGGCCTCGAACATTTTGATAATTAATAGATAGCTTGAGAAAAGATGAAAAGAAACTTAGTTTGTTGATACAGCCTCAGATGAAGGTTGAACCGAAACGGGATTTAAAGACACTGGAGAAATTCTATTCCGAATCTTAGGTTTGAATTCATGAACAACAACATGAGGTGGGCAAAAGTTTGGATCACATATAGTATCGAAAAATTCAATTGATACATTGATTTTAAATGAAGCAATTCCACGAGGAGTCGCAAAATTAAACTTCGAGATAAAAACTTTAGATGAAATTTTACTTTCAATGAAAGCAAGCACAGCCTCACATGCCGTATCTGATGAAAGCCTAGATAAGAAAACTTGCTTTCGAGGAGACACAACAGATAAATAGGGTAATATAGGAGTAGGAGACGGTGTAGGAGACGGTGTCTGAATGTTGTTTTTAGATCGGAGAAACTTTACCTTTTTTATTAGTGGCCTTTTGAATGTCTGTGCTGACACTAGACCCAGATATTTCAACAGAATCATCAGGTATTGGAATTGATAATTCTTGACAAGGGGTTGATAAGGTAGGAGATGATAATTGAATGGAGGGGGGAACTAGCAGTGATGGAGTAATCACTGTATTCAGCGGAGAATCAAAACTTATACTGATACAATATTTCTTTTCCAGCTTTTAGTTCCTCTTCTAGCTGTTTTGAAAATTTGCTCAGATTTGAATACTGAACCCGCACAGAATTATACATCTTGGAAAAACTTAATTGTTTTTCCAAACAATCCGGGCAAGACCAGCGTAATCCACCACACCCACTTTTGGGAGCAGCCATGACTCTATTACAGTCACACCCCGAGATGTGCATTAGATTGTCGCACAACCAGCAAACAACAAATTGCATTTGTGCAGAATCAGTGATATGCCGAAGTGTACATGATTTCTTACAACAAATCATATTGGCAAGTAGGGGAGATAAGCAAAACAAAAATACAAACAGATTTAGATAGAAAAAAATAAAAGATAAAAGACGAAGAGTTGATTAGCTGTGATTGAGAGGAACAAAAATCACAAGCAACAACACTCAGCTACTACAAAGATCAAAAGAATAATTAGTAGATGAAGAAACAGAAAATAGAGCGGGAGAGAGCTGCACTACAAACGCAATAAATTTCGCAAGAAACAAAAACAAAACGCTAAGCTAAGCGTGAGCGATGCGACAGCGAACACACACACTAACCCGTGTAAAAAGCTGAGCGTGAACAAGCGACAGCGAACACACACACTAACGCGTTTAAAAAAAGAACAGAAAAGCAAATAAGAACAACGAAAGAATAGAAATACTAAAACGAAAATTGCAATTTAGATATACACCGACGCTCACAAAACTATTGTAAATAAAATAAAAAACACAATGTAGATACTTGAACTTTTTATTATCATAGATTCGCGTATATCACGCGCAGGTCGAGTTTATTTTAGAAATTCGATAACTCTTCTCGTTCTTTTTTTATCGATTAAAAACGAAAATCGATTTTTGGTTTTAAAATTATATCTTCTATATCTTGATAGTTAGAGACTCCAAATCTTGTATTTAGCTTAATGGGACTTTCATACAATTTTTAATTTGTTAAATTTTGGATGCCACAAAAACACTTATTTCAAATACTAGAGACTTGTGCTTTTGCACATACACGCATATGAATGATATAATTACGCTGCTCAAGTTTGATTAAGAAAGTCTATGTACAAAAAAAGTTATTAAGCATTTAATTTTCCATAACATGCACGTATTGGCGCAGCGCAGTCGCTGAGTAAACTGCGCAGTTAGCAGAGCGTATGCGTGTGCTGGTGTATGTATGCGTTGCTTGCAATATACATGTACATATGTATGTATGTACATACTGTATATATTTACATATATATTATGTAAGAATAACATTGATATAATCAAAATAAGGTCAATATAATATACATATGTATGTATGTATAGATGAAATCTATTATGTTATGAAGCAAAACGTTTACCAACGTTTACGTACACACGCACGTGGTAACAGCAGCAGAAGCATCTAGAAGCATTCTAAGAATTCATAACAACAACAAAAACAAATTGGGGATGAATTTTAAGCAGAAGTTCAGGAGTTCTGTAGCAGTAGCTCAATAACTTTAGTTAGGAATTCGCTATCTCTCTCTCATGTAGTTGGATTCTCTAAACTGCCGTTAAAAATTTTTTTTATGCAAGTTACACTTATTTTTTATTTTTTTTTAATTTTTTAATTTAATTTAAAATTATATGCAAACTTTGAAGTGCATTTAAAACCGCCAATAGACGGAGTTTAGGGTATTTCCTAGTCGGGAACCTCCGACTAGAGTTTCCTTACTTGTTTTTTTTTTTTTATTTATTAATTTAATTTAAAATTATATGCAAACTTTGAAGTGCATTTAAAACCGCCGATAGGCGGGGTTTATGGTATTTTCTAGTCGGGCACCTCCGACTAGAGTTTCCTTACTTGTTTATTTTTCTAATCTAACGTTTAATTAGTAATCTAAATATTTTTAATTTCTTCTATCTTACATATTGTTATGAATGATATCACTAACCATATTTGTCTGTGATTCAGGGCATAGCTCGCCGGCCTGGCAAATAAAACAACCCTATCTGGTTAGTGACATCGTTGACAAATATTGTTGTTTGTACGCTTTTACATTAACCACTTATTAGTATTATCGATGCCCATTGAGGGCGTGTCAAATCGGGTGAAACTGTATCTTTTACAGTTTTAGAGCTAGAACGACCAAATTCGGCACTGTTATGATTGTACAAAGATCGACCATACTGGGGCGTGGCATATCGGATCTGACTATATAGCAATTTTGAAAATTATGTTGTGGTTTGAACACTGTTGGAGACTTGAAACTCATTATAATCGTGTTACCATCCCAAGTTCAATAACTTATGGCGGATATATTTACGCCCACTGGGGGCGTGGCAAACTGCACAATCTTATACATCTTACAGTTTTTGTGCTAGAAGCTTCAAAATGGGATGCTGGGTTACTGGTTACCCCAATTTTTCCTATTTAAATAACCCTGTAATTTTCATCCAAAATTTACAATTACTTTGACCCAGACCCCTGTCATGGACTGCTCAAAAATTATATGTCAACGCACACTGAGGGCGTGACAAATAGGAGAAACTGCCGTTTTTATTGCAAATAAAAAAGTGCAAATGTTATTTTAAATCTGATCATCTATCAGAAAGTTATATTTTGTATTTTATACTATGTTTATACTTAAGACGGGTATTTTCTTAAAATTAATATTCGACAAATTTCAGATATTGGAAAACTTACTTCATCGCAAAATCACTTTGGAAGTACTGTGCCGAGCCAATTTAATACCAAAAATAATACTCGTGTTATTGCCCAAAAAGGAGGACTTGCAATATTACCATGTGTAGTTAAAGTAAATTCTCCAGCTACGGTAAGACATCCACTTAGAAATAAATGTATGGAACTAAATATTAGTAAAATAAAAGTACCAGGTGGACAAATCTTTGAAATATAGCATCATATCATATTTTGAATCGGTTAACTATTATAAAATTTCATAGAAACATTTTACGACCCTCATATATCAAATATAATAATGTATTTAAAATATCTTTAAACAAGTAAGAGTGCTTTATAAGTGATTTCTCGATTACGATATATCCTGATGTCATTGATAATGGGCACACAGTGAGTTATGGTTTTGTTAAAATATATGTAACAGGAAGAATAAGACGTGGGAGACCTCATAAAGTATATTCAGATATTCTTGAGTAGGTAGGCGAGCTCTGCCTATATAGCCCTGAGCATCTGTCGGTTCATCCGTCTTTCCGTATTTATGAACGTGTCGATCTCACAACTTATTAAACCTTGAGAAATTTTTACTTTCCTGTATATGCGGTGATCGAGTTTGTTTTCGACAACTATTTAAGTATTTTTGTATATTTTGATTAAAAACGGAAATCGAAATTCAGTTAAAAAAATATATCTCCAAATATTCTATTAAGTTTTATGGGTCTTTTATACAATATAGATTTTTGTTGATTTTTAGATGTCTCGCCGCCTTCGCCCCGAACAACACGTTTTCAAATATAGGGCTATATTATATATTATACTGTTATTTAAGCAGTTTTGGATAATTATGATATTACTAATTAAAATTAAAAAACTTAGTATCTTGTAGGGTGTCCTTTTATTTGATTTACATCCCGAGCGCGATTTTCTCTATGATTCATATTGAAACTAATGAATTATCATAGTAATTTACATTATTCTTAATGCAATGCGTACTATTATTTTTTTTTTGTGTTTATATTGGGTTTTTGCAATGTCCGTCTTGCAATGTCCGTCTTGCAATGTCCGTCTTGCTGTCCGTCTGTCCGTATGAACGCAAACTATTTCTATGCTATTCAAGCTATAAATATATGGAATATATAATGGTGTATACTCTCGTCAGATAAAGTGTAAAGGTTTTTCCGCCCCAGTAGGGGCGTGGCAAGTTGGATAATGAATTTTCCTGTATGTCAGAAATACTATTTGTAGCAGTCCTAGAGAGTTGAGAATTGGAATGTATACTCGCGTTGACATCAGCAATGGCGGATATATCTACGCCCATCGGGCGTGGCAAATCGGGTGAAACTCTATCTTCTACAGTTTTAGAGCTAGAACGACCAAATTTGGCTCGTCAGCAACCATAAACACACAATTTATTGACTTTTAGGGCTTTTATCATCTTAATTGAGTGGTTAAATATTACAAATGTAAGAATATACTTTGGAACAAAAAAATACAGAAATAAAAGAAATAAAAATACAGAAAATACAAAAGAAAAGCCGACATAGAAAATTCGAGATTCGAACCTCTGCCTACTTGCACGAGTCGAAATTCGACATCTCTACCACGACGCCACCACTGTGCTTGTCAAACCAATAATAATTATAAATAAAATGTGTATAAAAACCCGACTTTATCGGAGGCTCGAACCAAGGGTGTCGTGATCGGCGCGCATCACTTTATATATATATTATTATATTAGCAGTGCCACTGAACCTCAGAGAAACAAGTAACAATAAGTTAATGAGCATATGATTAACGCTGAATTCTATTTTATTTGTTATTTTTTAGAACATAGAAAATTTTCGCTGTGTAGCTATGCAGCACATTGCCTAAACGTTTTGTTGAATAACTTCTGTGTTACTTAACGGATTTTAATGAAATTTTCAGTATATTAATTATATTTTTAACTGAACTGTAAGAAATTGGTGTGAATCAAAAACCAAAATTGTATTAAATACACATGACACAATACAAAATTTAGGGATAATTAGGGGTGTGGTAAATTGGTAAATTGGTTTCTTGGAATGTTATGGATCTGGGAGCTTGCGATGTAAATGAGTACTTCGCAGTCCGTAGCGCCCGACTGCAACGTTTTTACTTGTTTTTTTTTTTTTTTTTTTTTTTGGTGGCTGAGGTAGGTAAAAATGCTTTATGCACCGTCAGAATCATTTCGGCGAAGTCACAGACTCTTTTTCAAACTATGCATGCTGTGCATTCATAGCTATGCTATTGCAAATCTGCCGTACAATAGTCTCTACTTTGACTTCACCGACAGTTTCTCTCAGGTCAATACGTTCTTCTGACCACACTACCATTGCATTTTCACAGTAAATACAGCTGGATTCGACAGTTTTACCCATCTTATTTAGGTACTTTCGGAAGTAACCATGTCCATGCTGAAGCTGCCCCCAGAAAGTTAATTTACTATCTAATCTAACACCTAGATAATTTACTATCCTCTGAGTCTTTAGTAAGTTACCGCTTACTCGCATATCAATTCGTTTGGAATCTGCTTCCCCGTAAACAGAAGTAACTCTGTTTTATGGGTAGCAAGTTCCAAGCCTCGCGAACTGACCCATGCCTGCGTGCGGCTCATGGCTTAGGTAAGCTTTTTTTGGGCCTCTACGGTATTTCTCGCGGTGATGACCGCCGCAATATCGTGAGCATATCCAATAAGGAAAGTTTCTTTAGGCATTTCTAGTCTTAGAATGTCGTCGTAGCTGGTCCACGGACCGAATCCTGTGCAGCCCCGCCGGTCACTCTGTACCGTTTAATACCAGTCTGTGTAGCGTATAGGAGTACTCGGTCATGCAAGTAGCTCCTGACCATACCCATCAAGTATTCCGGTATGTGGAAACGCTGCTGCATTGAGTCCAGCATGTAAGCCTACCTAACGTTATTAAAGGCGTTTTTGACGTCAAGAGTCACTAGTAGAACCACTGGTCGCGAGTATGCGTTTCCTCTCTGCGTCGCTTTGGCAGCTTGAATCACTTCGTCAATAGATCCCATTGTGGATCTACCGCTGCTAGCAGTTTGGGCTTTAAAAGCTTCTCTAACAGCTTCCCAGCTGTGTTTAACATACACAATGCCCGGTGTGCCGACGGTGTATTGGGGTCTTTGCATTTGCTAATGAGCACCAGTCTCTGCTCCTTCCATGCTTCTGGAAATAATCTTTCTTCTAGGCATGTGTTATACATTCTAAGAGGAAAGAAAGGCCGCCCTTTTGCTATCATCTTTAGTATTTCCGCTGGTATGTTATCTGTTCGGGGTCCCTTGTTATTCATGGAGAGAGCTGCAATCTTAAGCTCCTCTTCAGAGAATAGCGGACTGAGCTGTGATGAACTACAGGAGCCTGCTCATGCGTTTCGTGCATGTTTGCTAGAAATAGTGTCCTCACTATATGATCCATTGTTTCGTCCTCCACGATTGGTGCTGCTCCGTAATTCCTCAGCTTCTTTATTACAATTTTTGTAGCCGAGCCCCCAAGAACCCCTGTTAACATCTTTGCAAAGCTCTTTCCACTTTTCGTGTTTACTTCGTGTGATAACAACCGATAGCTCCTTCCTTGCATTCTTAGGCGCTATCGCCTCTGCCGTGTAGTTTCCAGAGCGTCGTGCTCTTCGTCTACACTGAATGCATACTTTTCTTTTTTACCCGATTTCGGGGCTCGGGTTTCGGGGTCTGCCGTCTGCCTCCATATTTTTTGTGCGTTTTTGGCATCGAAACACTACATGCCGTGTCAATACCGTCGAATTGTAGCTCCCGTCTGTCTATTTCTAAAAGTAATTTCTCCGAGTCAAGTCTGCTTGTATCCCATCTATGGGAAGTCTTTGTCTACACTTATTTTGGAAACTATATGAGATGTACTCATGGTCACTGCCAGTAAAGTCGTCAAGTATTCCAGTCCTTGACCCGATCTCCGATAAGTTCGGATCCAAGGGTTATATCTGGAATTGTACCTTCGCATCCATTTGAAATGTGCGTAGACATAGCAGTTTCCCCGTTTACTTTCTTGTAGGTGCAGACCAGAGCCCCTACGCATCCACGAGTACATGGGCATTTCTGATATCCCGACATATGGTAAATTGTGCTACGTCCTGTATCTGCACATATGCATCATTTCGGTGGCTTTTTGCACTTCTTCATTTTGTGGCCCGCTTCGCCACACTTAATGCAGAGGCCTCCACCATTTCTGTCTGGTCCTGTGCAGTTGGTCTGCAAGTGACCTACCCCAAAGCGTCGGTAGCATCTTCTTATGCTTGGGTACATTCTCATCTTAGCTCTAACGAACCCTATTTATAGTCATTTACAAAGTGCAATGAGTATATTGGGTTTGTGCAATGTCCGTCTTGCTGTCCGACCCTCTGTCCGTATGAACGCAAACCATTTCTATGCTATTGAAGCTAAAGACTTGAAATTTGGAATATTTACTCGTGTATACTCACGTCAGATAAAATGTCAAGATTTCCCACGTGGGAAATTGGAAAATGAATTTTCCTGTATGTCAGAAATACTACATGACCAAAAAATTATATATCCACGCCCACGGGGGCGTGGCAAATCGGATCTGAATATATATTGATTTTGCATCTTCTGTAATACTTTGAACACTATTGATGCTACAATGCAGACTTGGTATATATACTTGTATTAACGTCCCAAGTTCAATAAGCAATAGCGGATATATCTACGCCCACAGGGGGCATGGCAAGCCGCACGAGTTTATAGCTCCTAAAGTTTTAGTTTTAGAAGCTTCAAAATTGGATTGGTAGGTTTCTGGTAACCTCCTCTATCGATCAGCCAAAAATATTTGTATTTTTATTGACTTATTCAAAAATACCCTGTAATTTTTTCATTTTTGAGTGTAAGCGTCCAAAACTCACAGTTACGTTGCCCTACACCCCTGTCATGAACTTGCCAAATAGAATTAAACCACTATTTTTTAGCACAATTTATTGACTTACTTTAAATGTAAAAAGAAATATATATTTTAGAACAAAAAAGTAAATAAATAAAAGAAAAACAGACATAGAAAATCCGAGATTCGAACCTTCGCCCACTTGCACGAGCTAAAATTCGTCATCTCTAGCACGACGCCACCACTGTGCTTGTCAAACCAATAATAATTATACATAAAATGGCTCGAATCTCGAACCAAGGGTGCCATGATCGGCGCGCGCCACATCTATTAGCCACTGAACCTCACAGTTACCAAGTAACTTAATTAGCATATGATTCACGCTGAATTCTATTGTATTTCTTATTTCTTAGAACATAAGAACATATTTGCTGTGCAGCTGTTCATCATAGTATTTGTCAATTGCCTGAACGTTTTGTTGAATAACTTCTGTGTTATTATTAGCATATTAATTATATTTTCAACCGAATTGTAAGAAATTGCTGTATAGCAAAAACCAAATTGTATTAAATACACATGACACTTAATACAAAATTTGGGGATAATTAGGGGTGTGGTAAATTGGTTTCTTGGAATGTTATGGAACTGGAAGCATGCGATGTGAATGAGTATTTCGCAGTCGGTAGCGACTGCAATGTTTTTACTTATTTTATATTATTTATGTGAAAAGGCATAGTTTCTGTTAGCTGGGTTTCGAGAGTTACGAAAGCTCTAATTTGCTCTCGGCTGTTCGGAGCCGTAACTTTAATGCGTAACTCTGGAGTTACTGGTGGAGCACTGGTGCTGGGTTTGCAAAGGCTTTACTCACTGCTTCTCCGAACCTCGCATGTACTGAGATTAAATCGAGAGCTCGGATTTCGATTGTCGCCTTAGGTTTTAGCTCCGCTACCGTGGCTGTTTCCTTTAGTTTTTCAACAAGCTCCGGCTATAGCTTTTTTCCCTTGTTGAGTTCTACAAGGAGTGCTCGGGCTCGAGTTTTCTTTATTCCTCTTATATTTGTCTTCTCGTTCTGGTGGATTGTGCTGCAGATGTCTCTTAAAACATTTACGGGTCACCTCTTCTCGTGACTTTTTTCCATAGATTTTGTTTCTTCCCAGACTCCGACTTCAGAGTGTATATCCACTGTTATTTATTTATTTTTTTTTATTATTTAATTTTAAACGTGAGTCAAATTCAAAATTATAAAATTACAAAAGTACAGGTAAATGAAAAAGACTAATAATAACAATATTTAACAACGATATCACCAACCCGATGGGGCTGTTTTATTTGCCGGAACGGCGAGCTATGCCCCGAATCACGACCAAGTATGGTTAGTGATATCATTGAAACTAAACAAGGTAAAAGAAGTTAAAAAAATTAATAAAAATAAAAGAAAAATAAAATAAGACAAAAGGTAAATAAAATACGAGAAATCACTACACAAGTAGGGAGAATTGTCAGGTGCATTCTCATTACTAGGGTCCGTGTGTGATTTCTCTGAAATACGCTAAAAGAGAGTATTTTATTAAGGAAAGAGAGAGTTCAGAACTAAATACATGAAAATAATTATTGTAATTATTTAATAAAACACGAATCGCGCTGTGCAAAGAATAGCTATATGTACATATAGGTAAATAAAGAGGAAAAATTGACGAGAAGCACGAGAAGGAACTAGGAAATTGATTTGAAATAAGAGAAGGCGAATCAATAATACCGTTAATCAAATTATGTAGAAAAGTAATACCCAAGACTATTCTACGATTGATTAACGATGGAAGATTTAACAGAAGGAGCCTACTACGATAGGTTAAGATTGCGCATGGCAAAAACAAGATATTTCTTCTGAAACCGATTCAATACGGTCCTGATACAATTTCTGCTGTGGCGACCATATAATAGAACAATATTCTAAAATAGGGCGTACCAGCGTGACAAAAAGAAGTTTAGTGACAAACGGATCATTAAACTCTTTAGACCAACGTTTAATAAAGCCAAATACACTTTTGGCTTCATTATTGATGGTTAGGATATGGGAATTGAAAATAAGTTTACAATCAAAAAGATCTTTGATTGTAGAAATACGTTGCAAGGACACATTGTTGATTGTATAATCAGCAAAAAATGGAGTGGTACGACTGAAAGTCGTTTTCATACTGTTCTAAGTGTATTATTATATTATTATTGATATGCAACTGATTGGCTTTATACCAATATTGAAAGGAAATTAGATCATCCTGTAGGCGTAGATGATCTATTGAATTATTGTATGAGAGATAGAGTTTTATGTCTGCATACATTAAAAAAGTAGATGGCCAAAGTGAGGAACACTCGAAGAGACAAATATGACCTACGAAACAAATGTTCTCTGCAGAACTCTTTGGGTTCTATCCTTTAAATAGGAAGCTATCCGAGACAGAAGTTTAGGAAAGAAGTTTAGAAAATCCTAATTGGTCAAGCTTTCAAGCAAGATATCATGCTGAACAGAGTCAATGGAAATGCCTCTATAATTTGAAATATCAGATCTTCCTCCTTTTTTATATAGGAATAATAGGAATAATATATGATTCTTTCCAAATTAAAGGGAATGCCGATGTATCAAGGGGCAAATTAAACGGTTTTAATAAAGGTGACCACAAAGAAGCACTGCATTCTTTAATCACACAACTAGGAATACCGTCCGCCACCGGAGAAAACGACGATTTCAACGTACGCATAGCGGATAAAAGAGAGACAGGAGAAATATTAGAAATTTATTTATTAATTTATTAGAATATTATTCATTCATTTTAGAATTTCAAATTGGAAATGAATTGGTTTCTGGAATGGCAGCTGAGTAAGTGGATTAGATGAAATTTGCAAATAGATCAGAGGTATCTTGAACATTACAAGTTTTGTCACAACCTAGGAAAAACGAGGATGGAAACCCAGAAGATTAACGCTTCAAATTTACAAATGAATAAAATTTTTTGGGATCACGAGCAAACTGTCTCTTACAGCGTATGGGGTAATTCTCATTCAAAAAATTACATATATTAAAACAACGACGCACACGACGCACGACAACATTAATGCCGGCGTTATCATTAGTAAAAACAAGATCAAGAGAACGATTCAAATGATTAGAAATTGAGTTCATCTAAATGTATGTAGAAAGGAAAAAATAAAGATCAATTGTTGGAATAAGATAATTCCGAGAGAAAGAGAGGAGCTATTAAAATTCTAACCTTCTTCCTGTATCTCAGAGACACACTGAACACCGCGTAATCGGCATTTTTTAATGTACTTTACTGCTTGCACACACTTATACAATTTTAAATTTAATTAATAAATAAAAAAAAAACAAATAAGAACGGTCTAGTCGAGTCGAGATTGGTCGATTACTAGATACCCTAAACCCTGGGAACACATGATGAAACATCATTACTTTACATATATATTGCACACAACACATACACACACGCATACGCACGCGCGGATGCATGAGCACGCGGTCTACTAACTGTACTGTTTGTACAGCGATAATAAGGAAACGGATTGAATTATCGAAAAAATTCAATTTGAAGAAGTTCGTATATGCATAACAAAAATCAAAATTATATAATATAAAATAATGATGACACGAAATAAAAAATTAAAGGACAAGTATGTTTGTGGCAAATCGGTATATTTATATTGGGATTATTTTGGACTGGATGCTGCGGCGTGTGTCGGTATTTTGCAGTCGGTACTCAGACTGCAAATCTCTTACGGGGTTTTCTTTGTTTTTATTATACGATTAATGGTATTATATTATTATATTTATCTGTACCTATATATTTTTCGATTCGAAAAACCTTTACTACGTGATTCTCTCCTTCTCAACCGTCTGACGAAAACGTATAAACTTTTCGCAATTCTATATTCTAACTTCTCAGTTTCTTTTTTTATATCTGAGAACTCTACCAGTACTAGAATGGAATGTTGTTCCCATTCCAGTAGATCTCCGTCTATAACGGGTATGTACCTGAAGTAATACTAGTCGCTGATTTGACCATTTACTACTGGTACTAAGAATAATAAAGAAATATTAAGCTGTAAGAGAAATAAGCAAGTTAAGTCTACAGTATTTCTTAAGTTTACTCACCCCTGATACATTTTCACGAAATACACTGTACCCTTATTATAAAGAACAAATTTACCTGCGAGTTTATTAAAAAATCTATTATCTTCACAATAACATTTAAATACAACACAATAACATTTAAATACACAACAATAACATTTAAATACATTTTTTTTTCACTCTTACTAATTTTCACCATCTGGTGTCAATGTTCTTCTTACAAATAACACAAATATCTGTTATTATACTCATCACAAAGTGAATGAACACCATTGATAAAACTTGAGACTTGGTATATATACTTGTATTAACGTCCCAAGTTCAATAAGCTATGGCGCATATATCCACGCCCCCAGGGTGCGTGGAAAACCGCACGAGTTTATAGCTCCTACAGTTTTAGTTCTAGAAGCGTCAAAATTCGATTGGTAGGTTGTTGGTGACCTCCTCTATCGATCGGCAAAAAATATTTTTCTATTTTTACGCCTTTTTTGGGGCGTGACATATTCAAAAATACATTTAATTTTCGCATTTTTTGAGTGTAAGCGTCCAAAATTCACATTTATGGTGTCCTACACCCATGTCATGGACTGACCAAAAATTATATGTCCACGCCCACTAGGGGCGTGGCAAATAGAATTAAACCATCCTTTTTTGAGCTATAAACACAAAATTTATTGACTTTTTGGGCTTTTAGCATATTAATTGAGTTGCTAAATATTAAAAATGCAATGATTAAAATGGTTAGAACAAAACAAGTAAGGAAGCTCTAGTCGAGACTGCTCGACTAAGAGATACCCTGAGCCCTTCGAATCGTCGATATTGGAAGCATGTTATGATTTGTTATGATTTTACATATATATTGCAAGCAACACATACACACATATGCAAGCACGAATGTAATATAAGCACGCGCTCTGCTAACTGAGCAGCGACTGCGGTCGGGCTACAATATGCCTGCGATATGGGAAATTAAATGTTTAATAACTTTTTTTCTAGAAGGACTTTCTTACTCAAATTTCCACAGTGTGATTATGGCATTCATATGTTGTGTATTAGCCGAAGCACCAGTGTCTAGTATTTGAAATACCAATTGGGGGCAAAAAAACTCGTATTGCGTATGGTATTCACGAGTATGCATGTCAGATTTCACATCTCTAGCTTTTGTGGTTTGCGAGATCCTTGCGTTCATACAGACGGACGGACGGAGAGGGCTATATCGACTCAGCTCGTCGAGCTGATCCAGAATATATATTTAACAAAAATCAAAATTGTATAAAAGTCCCATTAAACTAAATACAAGAGTCTCTAACTATAAAGATGTAGAAGATATAATATTAAAACTGAAAATCGATTTCGCTTTTAATCGATAAAAAAAACGAGAAGAGTTATTGAATTTCTAAGACAAACTCGACCTGCGCGTGATATACACGAATCTACAAAAAATTCAAGTCTCTAGCTATTATAGGTTCTGAGATCCACGCGTTCAAACATACGGACAGTCGGACAGACAGACAGACGGACAGGGCTCAATCGACTCGGCTTGTCGTCCTGATCAAGAATATATATACTTTATGGGGTCTGCCACGCCTCCTTCTGCCTGTTACATACATTTGGGCTGCAACAAAACCTGATTACCCATTTTTAATGGGTTTAGGGTATAAAAATGACATTACATACAAAGACCCCAATGACAATAACAAACAATATATGCTTTCGAGTGATAGTGGATACCATAAGTCCACTACCATAATCAGAAAATATGCACTGAAATGCAGTCACACTAATATGTGACTTAAGCAAATATTTAGTACCTATACCTGTTGCAAACAAAACCTCAATAACAGTCGCTAAAACTATATTCGAATATTATTCTAAAGTACGGTACAATAAAGACGTTAATTACGGACATGGGAACTGAATATAAAAATCTATTATAAATGACTTGTGCAAATATCTAAACATTGATAATATAACATCAACTGCACACCACCACCAGACAGTTGGAATAATAAAAACAAAAAAAATATATAGAACATTTAATGAATACATACGTTCATATATATCTGTTGATAAAACGGATTGGGATGTTTGGCTTCAATATTTCGTTAACAGTTTTAACACGACACCCTCTATGGCACATAGTCACTGTCCATATGAATTAGTTTACGGCAAGAAAACTAATTTTCCAAAATATTTAAATAGCATAGATAAAATAGATCCTGTGGAGACCCGTGCCAAGAGAGCTTTCGGTGGCCGGCGATCAACACACAGAAAGCTCCGCAGCACAAGGCAAGGAATGAGCTTTCGCGTACGAGCTTTGGCATCGTTTCTTCATTCCTTTTTACTTGGATTCTTGGCGGCAAGCGCAGCAGAAAAGATATCAAACAACACTTGAATAAAGTAATAATTAATTTGTTAAAATCGAAATAACTTGACATTTCTAATTGCTGGAATACGGGGTTGATACAGATCCTATATATAATATGGATGACTATGCTCAGAAAAGTAAGTTTAGATTAAAAGACCATTACCATTACCATTAAAGCGAGAGACTTCAAATTTACTGTGCACAATTGTCAAATTGGTTAATACACACATATGAAAGCCATAATCACAGAAAAAGGTATTAAACATTTAAATTCCCATATCATAGGGATATTGCAGCCTACGAGCACTCCGCTGCTCAGTTAGCAGAGCGCGTGCTCATTACTGCTTGTAATATAGGCTATTCAAAGGGTTCAGGGTATTTCCTAGTCGAGCGGTCTCAACTAGAGCGTCCTTACCTGTTCTTTTATTTTATTTTAGAAGAAATTTATTTTTAAATATATATTAAAATCTTATGCTATCCAAATCCAGAAATTCTTGGCAACTTCCTCTCTGGTCCCTCAGCAAAAAACACTATTTTCATATATCAGGTGCTCAAGCAATAAGAACAATTTTCATAGTATTCTCTCGTGCAACAACAATTAGTGTGTTTTTTCAACACCGATAATCTCATAATGTCTGTTTCATCATTTTTGTTTATTTTCAAAGCTTTCACTATCATCCAATTCTGCAGGAACCTGTTGTGTTGGCATGGCGAAAAAACTGTCGTGCGTATATTTATAAGTCATATTACCTATTATTGATTCAATTCTAATACGTCAACAATCAAAAACGAACCTTTATACGTGGCTCTAACTTGGTTTGATGACTTTTGACCCTTAAGTAAGACATGTTCTCCCAACTTTAGCTCTGTCTTGATCTATATCTACGTGATAATCCTCATCATCAATACCAAGAGACCAAGCGGCCGAGAAACCTTTCCATTCATACGATTGATTGTGCTATTTATAGTTAATTGTATCTCTCCTAAAGCGTCCTGCCACGAACGCTGAGTAGTCTCGACTGCTGTACGATTATTCTTTACCATACGCTTGATTGGTTCCTGTAGCTATCAAAAGCAAATTTATTTTCTGTGCGACAAAGCTCGCGAAAATTAGAGCTTGTCGGTCCTGATCTGCTATCAAGAAACTCGGCACTTCAAACAGCGATAATGCACATTGCATGGCCTGTATTCAGTTTTCTGAGTTAATCTGAGTGGTATGCTAGAGCAAAACATATTTAGTGAACGCATCAATTAAGACAATTACGTATTCCTTAACCTCACGTTTCCCACTTAACTTTCTTGTTATATCAATGTGAGGGGCTTGACACAAGCTACCGAATGCAATTCTGATTGAATTTTGTCAGACTTTGATTTGGATTATTGCAGGTAATGCAATTTTCATCAAAGAAAGAAATACCCCTTTAGACAAATGTCTATAACCATTTTATATGCTTCTTTTTTTGGCTGTTCAAACACTTTTATTACCCTCCCTGCGTTCTGATAGATAGATGAGCCAGTTCGCTGTACTGAGTCAGACTATACAGAAATTTAATAGAATCCGCTTGAAATATCTAAGCAAGAAAAGTCCATGGTGCCTTTTAGTTTAGCAATCTGGTCCGCAATTAATGGCATCGGATACTTGTCGGAAGGAGTATTCGATTTTAATTCTCGATAATCGACGCGCAAACGGTCAATACCGTTGTTCTTTCGCACAAGCAACATTGGACTGACAAATGGAGAGCAGCTTGGACGTATTATGTTATTTGCCAACAGCTCATTGATTTTTGAACGCACCAACTCCTTCTCTTCCAGGCCAAGTCTATATGGCCGCCTTTGTCCAATTTTATTCGCGTCGTGTAAGCATTATATCGTGATTTAGATATTCTTCAATCATGACCATGCATAGAATCTGGGTTGTACTACATATGGAATTATTTCCAATGTTCCATGTTGCAAAATGTTTTTTCCGAAAACTTCTTGTCTACTGAATTTTTACTAAAGTGCACTCGGCACCAGAATCGAAACAAAATGTTACAGTTTCACCAGATACACTTAATTGTCCAAGGGGCAGACCAGACAGCCACATACTTCTACGGCCCTAGTTCCCTGCCTCTGTTTGCCGTTGGTATAGGGCAATGCTAGAGGGCCTTGTTTTCCACGTGTACAGCAGGTTATGGACCGCTTGTTTTTGATTGGCTTCCCTGCATAGTTTTCCTCAAACGGCATTCAGCGATCTTATGGTCGATTTTCCCACAATGATGGCATTTTACCTACCTTTTTTGATTTTCTTTCCTGAGGCTGGCGAGCCTTAGGCATCTATACCTTTACATTTCCCAAGCGCAAACGGTGTCCGTTGTTGTTGAAGTCCGCTCAGCATATTTAAATTTTTGTGATCTCTTCAACATCCGCAGACTTTCATTTATGGTTTGGTTAACAGCGTAGTGACAAAAAGCCTGTTGTAAACAGATAAGGTTTCGCTTTCTTTGGAGCGACATTGAAGAGATTCACCATTGTTTCTACTGTTGTTTCCAATCCTTCGCAGCGCAAAACGAACAATATCTGAAATTTCTCCCAAATCATGCCAGCGAAGTTTATTTGTGCCAGCCACTGCAAAGCACTGACTTCCAGAGCTAGACTAAGTGATATAACGAGATCCGCATTCGGTATATATGGATTCAATTTTGGCATACAAACTTGTTATACTCAATTACAATATAAAACAAGTAAGGAAACTCTAGTCGGAGGTGCCCGACTAGGAAATACCCTAAACCCCGGCTATCGACGGTTTTAAATGTACTTCAAAGTTTGCATATAATTTTAAATTATATAAAAAAAAAAAAAAATTAAGTAACTTTTATAAAAAAAAGTTATGACATCAGGTTAGAGAATCGAAGCCGAAACTTCATGTCGGCGATCGGCGCCTCTACCAACACAGCCGTTGGACTACATGAGAATTTAGAATTTTCTAGATGCTTCTGCTGCTGTTAGCACGTGCGTGAGTACGTAAACGTTTGGTAAACGTTTTTTATTATTTTTATTTATTTATTTATATAAAAGAAATTGACAACATTCGTGAGTCAAATTATAAAATTACAAAATTAAAATTATAAACAGAAACAGGAAAAAGAAAAAGCCTAATACTAACAATATATAGCAATGATATCACCAACCCGATGGGGGTGTTTTATTTGCCGGACCGACGAGCTATGCCCCAAATCACAGCCAGATGTGGTTAGTGATATCATTGAAACTAAGCAAGATAGAAGAAGTTAAAAAAAGGTTATAAAAATATAAGAAAAAATAAAAATCTTAAAAAGTAAAATACGATAAGAGAAATCACTACACAAGTAAGGAGAATTGCATAGGTGCATTCTCACAACTGTGGTGTGTGTGTGATTTCTCTGAAATATGCTAAAAGAGAAGATTTTATTAAGGAAAGAGAGAGTTCAGAACTAAATACATGAAAATAAGTATTGTACTTAGTACATAGAACACGAAACGCACTGTACAAGGAATAGTTACAGTTACATATAGGTAAATAAAGAGGACAGAAGTGACGAGAAGCACGTGAAGGAACTAGGAAGTTGACTTGAAATAGAAGAGAAAGCGAATCAATACTACCGTTAATCAACTTATGTAGAAAAGTAATACCCAAGACTATTCTACGATTGATTAACGATGGAAGATCCAAAAGAAGAAGCCTACTACGATAAGACGGTAGACGAAGGTTACCATCCCAGTTTAGATTGCGCAAGGCAAAAAGAAGAAATTGCTTCTGAACCGATTCAATACGGTCCTGATACAATTTCTGCTGTGGCGACCATATAATAGAACAATATTCTAAAATAGGACGTACCAGCGTGACAAAAAGAAGTTTAGTGACAAACGGATCATTAAACTCTTTAGACCATTAACTTCATTAACGATGTTTAGAATATGGGTATTGAATCTAAGTTTACAGTCAAAGAGCACACCGAGATCTTTGATTGTAGAAATACGTTGCAAGGACACATTGTTGATTGTGTAATCAGCAAAAAATGGAGTGGTACGACAGAAAGTCATTGTCATACACTTAGAACAATTTAGATGCAACTGATCAGCTTTACACCAATTTTGAAAGGATATTAGATCATCCTGTAGGCGCAGATGATCTATTGAGTTCTTGTATGAGAGACAGAGTTTTACATCATCTGCATACATAAATATCCTAGAGTAAGAAATACAGCTGGGAAGGTCATTTATAAATAGGGAGAAAAGTAGAGGGCCCAAGTGACTACCCTGAGGAACACCCGAAGAGACAAATATGACCTTCGAAATAGATGTTCTCAACAGAACTCTTTGGGTTCTACCCTTTAAATAGGAAACAATCCAAAATAGAAGTTTAGGAGAAAATCCCAATTGGTCAAGCTTTTGAAGCAAGATATGATGCTGAACAGAGTCAAATGCCTTACTGAAATCAATGTATATAACATCTGTTTGCTTTTTATTTAAAAAGCTTTCATTGACTAAGGATGAAAACTCTAATAAGTTCGTAGAGATTGATCGATTCTGAACAAAACCATGCTGCGATGGTGAAATGATAGATTTACAAAAGTGTTGTAAATTAGAAGTTATAATTTTTTCAAATAACTTCGGAATAGCAGAAAGCTTGGCAATGGCTCTGTAATTTGAAATATCAGATCTTCCTCCTTCTTTATACAGAGGAATAATAAATGATTCTTTCCAAATTGAAGGAAATTCCGAGGTATCAAGAGACAAATTAAACAGTTTTAATAAAGGTGACCACAAAGAAGCACTGCATTCTTTAATCACACAACTAGGAATACCATCCGCCCCCGGAGAGAACGACGATTTCAACGTACGCATAGCGGATAAAAGAGAGACAGGAGAAATATTAGAAACCATAATAGCATTTCCATTAATTTCAGAATTTAAAATTGGAAAAGAATTGGTTTCAAAAATGGCAGTTGAATAAGTGGATTGGAAGAACTTTGTAAATAGATCTGAGGTATATTGATCATTGCAAGTACTGTCACAACCTAGGAAAAACGAGGATGGAAACCCAGAAGATTTACGCTTCAAATTTACAAATGAATAAAATCTTTTGGAATCACGAGCAAACTGCCTTTTACAGAGTATAAGGTAATTCTCATAACAACGAGAGTTTAAAATATTGAAATTGGCCTTAGCTAAGGAGTATTTAGACTAATCAACGACCGAACCCGACTTTTTGAACTTTTTAAAACATTTAGACTTAATATTTTTGTAAGTTGAAAGAGCCGAAGTGAACCAGGAAGGTTTATTACAAAAAGATTTAGGAAGACCCATAGGAACACACTTGTCTAGCATAGTATTTAAAGTACTGTAGAATGTTGAAACTGCTAAGTTTACATCAACTGCCTCATATAAAATTACATTTATTAAAACAACGCCGCTTTTTAGATGACGAGGGCGTAAGAATTGGTGGACAGTAAATAGGTATTAAAACCTCTAATGTTGGATGATATAAATCCTCAGGTATACAAAAGGGGGATGATCTTAAAACATTAATGCTGGCGTCATCATTAGTAAAAACAAGATCAAGAGAACGATTTAAATGATTAGAAATTGAGTTCATCTGATACATAGAAAGATTAAACAATTCATCAAAAAAATAATGATCAATTGTTGGAATAAGATAATTCGAATTAGGAAATGAGGCCCAAGAAGTGTTAGGTATATTAAAATCACCCAACACAAGAAATAAGTCATTATCTTGAACATATTCGTACATTTCTTTAATACAAGATATATGATGACTATAAACTTGTAAATCGGAAGAGGGAGGGATATATGAACAAGTAACGTATAGGGAACAAGACTGAAAAGTTATTTTAACTCCAATAATCTCAACATTGTGAATTGATGAGAATGTAAAAGATTCAGAGAGGAAATGGGATTTAACAGCTATTAAAACACCACCCCCTCTACGAGACGCGCAATCAAGTCTATAAATAGTGAAATTATTTGAAAAAACCTCACTATTATAAACATTTTGGCTTAACCAAGTTTCAGTGAGGGCTATAACTTCAGATTGGACACTACAGCTATGCAGAAATATATATTTTTTAATTTAGAATTAAGGACTCGAACATTTTGGTAAATAATAGATAGCTGCGGAAAAGATAGAAAGAAACTTAGTTTTTTGATACAGCCTCAGATGAAGGTTGAACCGAAACGGGATTTAAAGACACTGGAGAAATTCTATTCCGAATCTTAGGTTTGTATTCATGTACAACAACAAAAGTTTGGCCAAAAGTTTGGATCGCATATAGTATCGAAAAATTCAATTGGTACATTGATTTTAAATGAAGCAATTTCACGAGGAGCCGCAAAATTAAACTTCGAGATAAAAACTTTAGACGAAATTTTACTTTCAATAAAAGCAGACACAGCCTCACATGTCGTATCTGATGAAAGCTTAATTAGCATCTGACGATTCAAACTGAATTCTATTGTAGAACATAGGAATGTTTGAGATGCAGTCAAGTACACTTCTGTCTCACTTAATGGATAATTCTCCGTATATTGATTATCTTTTCAACTGAATTTTATGAATTTTATATACAGTAACAATTAAAATTTTATTAAATACACATGAAACTAAATACAAAATTTGGGGATAATTAGGGGTGGCATTGCTAAATTCGTATCTTGGAATATTTGGAACTGGGATCCGCGGTGTGGATGAATATTTGGCAGTCGGTAGCGTCCGATATATTTGTATATATATAAATATATATATATATATATATATATATTTATTTGCCAATTTGGTTAAAGTTAATCTGCCAAATATGAGTATTGATTAGAGGAACGTGCACAGTAAACTAGATTTTTCCTACTTTACCGATATTCTACATCAAAAATAATTGATTTTGGTCGAGAATAAAGAAATGGGATGATTTATAGAAGAAAAAATTAAAAATTAGTTTAAATATATTATCACATCTTATTTTCGTTTATAAAATTTGAAATATAATATTTGTCAAAACAAAAAATATTTTGAAAGAATGATGAATAATGAAAAATATAATCCACATCAGCGGACAAGGATTCGAATCGCAATTGTCCCCCAATTGCGAAAAGCCGATATTCCAAACATGCATGTGGTCCATCCGTTCGTATGTGTGAAAGCGTCGATCTCAGAATCTATAAGATCTACAGATTTGGAATTTGTTTGCAGGCTTAAGCATCAAGTTAGAATCTTCAATTCTTGTATTTGGAGTGATGGGACTTCTATACAATTTTTGTTTATGTCATATTTTGTATGCCAAGCCACCATCGCATAAAATTTTTTCATATGAATCCTATGTAACTTATGTATTTGTGGAAATCGTTAATTACTTCCTGATTTTAGACATGGGTGTTCTAGTCCATCTTAAAGCTCTTGATGACCTCCAAAATTCCTCTTTGAGTCTCGTTTTCGTTTATTGTTGTATGAGAATAAATGAGAGAGTATGAGGGCACTGAAAAAAAGTGAGTGCAAATCCCACAGCACACCTTATCTTGGGTGATTCCATAGCTTCTACGCTTTCTTGTAGTTGTCTGATGGTTTTAAAAATTTGGTAATTCAAGAGTGGCAATCTAAGGAGCCTATCCTGGCTGATGATGTTTAGTCAGGGAGAATCCCCGGCGTCTTACTTAAGTCTTCGCGTTGACTGAAGTATTTCACGTCGTTGATGATGGTCATACGCTTGTAGATTATTGGGTTGGACCCTTTTATAAATGCCTTTGGTCATTCCTCCGTGTGGATTTGTTGTAGGTACGCTAAGAGTGACCGTGTGCTATCGTACCGGAATGTAGCCGTGCAAAAATGTCGTGATTGGACAATTAGCAGATCGGCGCAAAGGTTTATATGTCGCAGTTGGTGCAATCGACATCACATCATCTTCAGCTTCGTGTCTCTGTAATCCTAAAATCTGAATTTCTTTGTAGGAGGACTTAATCCATTGTTATCTAGGATTGTAAGATTTATGGTAATGGACTTTACAAGAGTGATTATTAGCACAATGTTCTGCCTCTCGGCTATCTGTAATATGTTCAATAAGTAATAATATCCGACGAAATGTAGAGTATTCTACATATAAATGCGTCATATGCTCAGCACATGATAGAGTATACTACATGTGACATAGCGACACTTTGTTGATAAACACAAGGCGAGCACTAATGTAAAGAAATGCAATATGATCGGCCACTTACCTGTGGACCGCCAAGGATGTGGATGTGTCAAGTCAGCTCATTCCCAGTCATGCCGCCTATGTTATGTATATGGCATATGCTATATGCATATACAAACATACATACATACTACGCTCACTCGTTATGTCGCTGCTACCAGCGGCAGAACTCTATATACATAATACTTACATATAAGAACACTGTATTAGACTTAAGAAAACCAAGAAACAATTTAATAAAGGAGAGTCAAACTGAAAGCGAAACAGAGCTGGAGATATACACGCAAAATTAAGAGGCAACTACTACGAAGAACTCCTTTCCGCAGTGTGGATGGCGTGTCGATAGTTGGTGATGAAGCCCAGGCCGAAGCATTTGCCGAACACCATGAAGAGAAGTTCTCACCACTTCTGACCACCGAACCTTCTGAATTAGAAGACACGCGAAGAGCGATGAGCGGCCTATTCAAGAAGATACCCCAATTGAACCATGCACAAAGGCTGAGATCGTTGAATGGATAAAAACAGTAAAACCAAAATAAAAGCTCCAGGACATGACGGTATTGATGGCAAAGTTCTCAAGGCTCTGCCAGACTCAACAATAGACTTTATTGTAGTGCTGTGCAACGCCATCTTTCGAATCCTACATTTTCCAGCGTGCTGGAAAAGGGCTGTGATTGTGATGATTCCAAAACCAGGAAAATCCGATAAAGAAATCGGATCCTACAGATCCATCAGCTTGCTACCGGTACTCTCCAAAGTATTCAAACGAATACTTCTGTGCAGAGTACTGGCTGAGCTCGGACAAAGGCAAACAATCCCAAACCATCAATTTGAATTTAGGAGTCGTCACGGCACACCCGAACAAGTGCACCGTGTGGTCCACCACATCCTTGGTGCATTTGAAGAGAAAAAATACTGCTGTGCTGTTTTCATCGATGTGAAACAGGCATTAGACAGGGTATGGCATCCTGGATTCCTGGACTTCGCCAAAGATCGATGAAACACAAGAGCGCCGTAGTAATGCGTAAGCTCTAACTTGCTCTAAAATAAGTTCTAATAACAAGTTGAAGCACGAAAGTGCAACTTGCGAAATACTATTTCTGATTTGAACATTTGTATATATCACACACAAAGTTACATCTCAACGGAACAGGGGCGGCGTCAACGATAGCGGCGCTAGAATCTAGCGACAGTGGCGGCGGCAACAGCGCTAAAATCCAGCGACAGTGGCGGCGACAACGATTTCGATTTCAACAGAATCCAGCCACAGAGTCGGCGCCAACGGTAGCAGCGTTTGGCACAGCGGCAAAGACAAGAACAACAAAAACAACAACTGCAACTGCATCGGCGTTGGCGGCACCGGCATTGGCGGCATTGACAACAAAAACAACAAGAATCGCAACGGCACCGCCATTGGCGGCACCAACAACAACAACAAGCGCAACGACAGCATCAACAACGACAACAACAACAACCACATCGACACCAACAACAACAAGAATCGCAACGGCACTGACACTGGCGGCACCGACGACAACAGCAACAACAACAATAAGAATCGCAACGGCACTGGCTGCGAAAGCGGCGGCACCAACAGCGACAGCAGCAGCACCGCAGCAACGTCGTATTGTATTCTTAGCATAAGTTCAGTTCTACTTTAATAATGAACCTGTTGGCTTAAAAAAATATAAAATCGCTTCGTATTAATTAGCGCCCAAGCAGAGACCACGGAGTGATATCCTAGTAAAGGATCGTGTGCAAATTATAGATCGTGCCTTAAATAGCCACGAGTTGTGCATCGAACTCCGCCGGTCAAAAACATTATCGCCGACCATTGCCTGTAGTGCCCCTCCGCAGAAAAACACGTTCGTAGAACTCAGTGCCACTAGAGGGTCCTTAGTAGACCTGCAACGCCGCCCCAAGTCGCTGGACACTCGTAGCACAAACAGGTTATACCCGAAGGGTCAACGTGGAGAATAAACAACAATATAAATTATTTCGTAAGCTAGAAATTAAGAATTACTAAAATCAAATAAAAAGACAAAGATAAAAATGAATTCTATTCTACTAATCAAGCTAATTAAAGGTAATTAAATGTACGAAAATATATTTTGTTAAGAACTAACTTCACAAACTTAAACACATTTACCTAAAATATAGTGTCCGTCTGAAAAACAACACAGTGCCTAAACAAAATAAAACAGAAATATGGAGCAAGACCTAGTTAATTCGATAACCACCCTTAAGTTGGGCACCAGACAGAATGAACCAACTCCATCAATTCCTTCCTTATCTAGCCCGGAATTAAGGGAAGTTATTGTAAGCCTAATCTAGGAAACACTAGGAAAAGGAGACCAGGATCAGAATGTTAGGGCAGAAGCAGTGACCGACGTACCAGTAGTAGTCCCTTGTTCAGGTGAGCCGGAGAAATGCAGACTTGGCAAAATTGATTAGAGAGTTCTCTGAAAATCGTACCGAGTTTGGCTTATGGAAGAAAAATGTGTCACGTATTATGAGCTTGTACGAGGGTAGAGAAAATACACAACCCTACTAAAAATACACAATACTACATAATAGGCATCTGAACTAGAAGCCTATTTCTAAGTGCTTAACAGATCATTTCGCTTATAAGCGTGATTTGAAAAAACCAGAATACCAACTATTTTCGCTCACTCAAGGTAAACTGTCCATTGCAGAATTCTATCAAGCGGTTTACTATCAGCTCTCTTTGATACTTAATCAAATCACTGTCCAAGAGTTGACACCCGAAAGTCTTAGGGCATTAACTCAAAGCTATCGAGAAAATGCTTTGGACACTTTTGTACGAGGACTGAATGGATATTTACCTACACTGTTGGAAATCAAAGAGCCTCGTGATCTCAGCCATGCTCTATACTTGTGCGAGCTGGTAGAAAACCAAGAACAACGAAATGCCTTTACTCCAAAGTTCCGACAAACACCTCCAACATTGCCACCTAGACAGTCCTCCGCTCCTCCGGTTCACATCTAATAGACTACAGTGACCAAATCCACCAACTAACTGGCAAGCCTTTAACCCCAGACATTACTATAATCCGAATCCAATGGGAACCCATGGATGGGAATAACTGAAAAATGTCTGACCCCCGTTCCAATAGTGCTCGACCAAAATACACTCAGCATCCCACATCTCAAGAACAATGTGATGGGAGATCATTTCATCCACCGACACGCCCAAATGAAGAAGTTGAACAAAGTGGCTTAAATTCCATTAGTCCCGAAGAACAGGCTTACTTACCAGAGGTAGACGAAGCAGTTGCTTTCTACGAGCAAAATGCAGAGGAAGACCAACTAGAATATGAATCAAACCCAATCTTCACTTCGGACGTTCATTTTTTAAGATTAAATATATCATCGTTACCATATTTTAAGTGCGCAGCCCAAGACAGCACTACCCACTTAACTTTCTCATTGACACCGGCTCAAGCCAAAACTATATACAATTCCACTTAATCAAAAATCCCAAGATAAACAAAAACAAATTCTTCGTTAATTCTGTCGGTGGACAAACCTTAATAACTCAACACCGTCACATCGCTTTATTTGATCGTAAAGACTTTCCTTTAAAGTTTTTCTTATTATCATATCTAAAAACCTTTGACGGTATCCTTGGTAACGATGCCTTAAAAGAATTCAACGAAGTAATAAACGTCAAAGACAATACAATGATGTTAGATGGCAATTATAAGATCCGTTTCTATCAGCTAAGTACCCAATCAGTAAACAATATAAAAATCAGAACAGAATACATGACCCCTACCTAAGTTGAACTATTAGACTCCCTCACGCAAAAACATCCTAATCTTTTCGCAGACCCAGACAAAAAACTAACTTACACTACTAGGGTGAGAGGGGAAATTAGAACATCATCGGATATTCCGGTGTATAGTGAATACAATCCATACCCGGCTTCGCTCTGATCACAAGTAGAAAAACAGATGCAACAATTGCTGCAAGATGGCATTATCAAACCTTCACGGTCACCTTACAACTCACCTGTGTGGATAGTACTTAATTCGATAACAATTTCGGATAGATACCCTATTCCCGAGATCACTGAGATAATCGCACAATAATAAATACTTCTCTGTACTAGATCACAAGAGCGGATTTCATCAAATTCCTTTGAAAGAAGGGGATATGGACAAAACCGCCTTTCCAATAAACGGTGGAAAATTAGAGTTTACCCGACTGCCTTTTGGCCTTAAGAATTCCCTTTCTATTTTCCAATGAGCGTTGGATGGTATCCTAAAGGATCACGTAGGTAGAATATTCTACGTGTATATCGACGACATTATCGTCTTTAGTCGGTCCGAAAATGAACACGCTAAACATCTACATACAATATTCGCAACACTAGATGAAGTTAACATGAAAGTTTAAATAGACAAATCCGATTTCTTCAAGGAAGAAGTAGATTTCTTGGATGTAACCATATCCCAACAGGACGTAAAAACAAACGCCGATAAAGTAAAAGCCATAGAAAAATTCCCTACTTCTAAAACGTTGAAAGACCTCAGATCTTTCCTAGGACTTGCCAGCTATTATAGGGGGTTTCTTCTCAACTATGCCAAGCTCGCTAAACCTTTAACCAACCTATTAATTGGTGAAAATGGAGGCCTTTCAAAAAACATCTCCAGTAAGACAAGCATAACACTAGACCCAGACGCAATAGATTCCTTTAACAAATTCAAAAGAGCTTTAGTCTTAGGAGACGTAATTCTATCTACCCAAACTTTAATAAAGTGTTTCACTTAACTACCGACGCCTCCAATCACGCGATCGGAACGGTGCTAGAACAAGAATACCGTCCCATCACTTTTATATCATGCACTCTTTCAAAAACAGAAGAAAAACTACGCAGCAAATGAAAAAGAAATGCTAGCGATAATTTGGATCTTCAAAGCCTGCGTATGTACCTCTACGGTACTGCTAAAGTTATAATATTTACAGACCATCAACCTCTGACTTTTGGCCTAAGTTCTGAAAGAGTTATTTGGAAGAATACAACTACGAAATACAATACAAGCCAGGTGCAACAATCGTAGTAGCAGACACCCTATCTAGAATCTTACCAACTCCACAAGTAAATAACACCACATCCACGATTGATAGTGACGAAAGCTTATCCCACAATCTCGCTCCCGTTGAGAACATTCCCATTAACGTTTTCAAGAATCAAATTTTTCTAATAGAATCCGATACCGAGGGTGAAGAATTCACACTCCCTTTTCTCACCCACCATACCATAAAGCGAAAATCATTTTCTGAGGAATGCCTGTTACACATCTTGAAAAAACACCTAGACCCCAAAATTATAAATGGTATCTTCACTTCCGAAAAACCCATGGGAAAAATCCAAAATATTTATAATGCTCCGCATATTGATTATATTTTCTACTGAATTTTATGAATTTTATATACAGTAACAATCAAAATTGTATTAAACTAAATACAAAATTTGGGGATAATTAGGGTTGGCACTGGTAAATTCGTATCTTGGAATGTTTTGGAACTGGGATCCGCGGTGTGGATGAATATTTGGCAGTCGGTAGCGTCCGATATATTTGTATATATATATATAAATATATATATATTTATTTGTCAATTTGGTTAAAGTTAATATGCCAAATATGAGTATTGATTAGAGGAACGTGCACAGTAAACTAGATTTTTCCTACTTTACCGATATTCTACATCAAAAATAATTGATTTTGGTCGAGAATAAAGAAATGGGATGATTTATAGAAGAAAAAATTAAAAATTAGTTTAAATATATTATCACATCTTATTTTCGTTTATAAAATTTGAAATATAATATTTGTCAAAACAAAAAATATTTTGAAAGAATGATGAATAAAGAAAAATATAATCCATATCAGCGGACAAGGATTCGAACCCCAATTGTCATTCAAATAAGTAAGATTGATCCCTGGCAAAAAGCCGATATTCCGAACATGCATGTGGTCCATCCGTATGTGTAAAAGCGTCGATCTCAGAACCTATAAGAGCTACAGACTTGGAATTTGTTTGCAGGCTTAAGCATCAAGTTAGAATCTTCAATTCTTGTATTTGGAGTGATCGGACTTCTATACAATTTTTGTTTATATCATATTTTGTAAGATTCTGGTCCGGAAGATTATAATGACTTCCTCTCAGATTATTGGCCTTGCTGCTCAGCAGTTTATATAATTATAAATTAAATTAAATTTAAAGGCTTGATGCCGGAGCAATGTACGTATTTATTATTTGATGTTTTGAAGAGAACTAAACTTATAACTAGAAGCACTGCTGCTGAAGCTTGGCCTAGTTTGCGAGAGTAAGACGTGTTTTTGTTTGCGCTCCGTACTTTTGATTATTTCTGTTCTTTAATTTGTTGTATATTTACACATTATTTGTATATTGGTGATCATTTCATTTTTGGTTTGATACTGCCGTGATTTGTGCTTTTTGTTTTATTTACAATAGTTTTGTGAGCGTCGGTGTATATCTAAATTTTCAATTTTTGTTTTTTTTTTTTGTTTTTTTACACGGGTTAGTGTGTGATCGCTGTCGCTCGCTCACGCTTAGCTTAGTGCTTGGTTGTTTCTTACGAAATTTATTTCGTTTGTAGTGTAGCTCTCTCCCGCTCTATTTTCTGTTTCTTCATCTTTTGAACTCTTATTAGCTGAGTGTTGTTGATTTAGATTTTTGTTTCTCCCAATCGCAGTTAATCCTCTCTTTGTCTTTTATCTTTTTTTTTTTTTTTCTACATGAATCTGTTTGTATTTTTGTTTTGATTATCTCCCCTACTTGGCAATATGATATGCTGTAAGAAATCATGTACATTTCGGCAAGTCACTCATTCTGCACAAATGCAATATGTTGTTTGCTGGTTGTGCGAGAATCTAATGCACATTAAATGTGCTGGCATCTGTGATAGAGTGACTGTGATAGAGTCATGGCTGCTCCCAAAGGTGGGTGTGGTGGATTACGCTGGTCTTGCCCGGATTGTTTGGAAAAACAATTAAGTTTTTCTAAGATGTATAATTCAGTGCGGGTTCAGTACTCAAATCTCAGTAAATTTACAAAACAGCTTGAAGAGGAACTGAAAGCAGGAGAAGAAATATTGAATCAGTATAATTTTAATTCTCCGCTAATTACAGTGATTGCTCCATCACTGCTAGTACCCTCCTCCATTCAAGTATCGTCTCCTAACTTATCAACCCCTTCTTCATCTTGGCAAGAATTATCAATTCCCATATCAGATGATTCAGTTGAAATATCTGTGTATAGTGTCATAACAGATACTCAAAAGGCCACTACTAAGCTAAAATTTCTCCGAGTGTTGCTCAAATTAAAATCTACTTTCAGACACCGTGTTCTACACCGTCTCCTACTCCTATATTACCCTATTTATCTGTTATCTCCTCCTTATCTAGGCTTTCATCAGATACGACATTTGAGGCTGTGTCTGTTTTTAATGAAAATAAAATTTCGTCTAAAGTTTTTATCTCGAAGTTTAATTTTGCGGCTCCTTAAAATCAATGTACCAATTGAATTTCTCGATACTATATGTGATCCAAATTTTTGGCCACCTCATGTTCTTGTACATGAATTCAAACCTAAGATTCGGAATAGAATTTCTCCAGTGTCTTTAAATCCCGTTTCGGTACAACCTTCATATGAGGCTGTATCAAAAAACTAAATTTCTTCCCATCTTTTCCGCAGCTATCTATTATTTATCAAAATGTTTGAGGCCTTAATTTCAAATTGAAAAATCTATTTCTGCATAGCTGTAGTGTCCAATCTGAACTTATAGCCCTCACTGAAACATGGTTAAGCCAAAATGTTTATAATAGTGAGGTTCTTTCAAATAATTTCACTATTTATAGACTTGATTGCGCGTCTCGTAGAGGGGGTGGTGTTTTAATAGCTGTTAAATCCCATTTTCTCTCGGAATCTTTTACATTCTCATCAATTCACAATGTTGAGATTATTGGAGTTAAAATAACTTCTCAGTCTTGTTCCCTTTTATGTTACTTGTTCATATATCCCTCCCTCTTCCGATTTACAAGTTTATAGTCATCATATATCTTGTATTAAAGAAATGTACGAATATGTTCAAGATAATGACTTATTTCTTGTGTTGGGTGATTTTAATATACCTAACACTTCTTGGGCCTCATTTCCTAATTCGAATTATCTTATTCCAACAATTGATCATTATTTTTTTGATGAATTGTTTAATCTTTCTATGTATCAGATGAACTCAATTTCTAATCATTTAAATCGTTCTCTTGATCTTGTTTTTACTAATGATGACGCCAGCATTAATGTTTTAAGATCATCCCCCTTTTGTATACCTGAGGATTTATATCATCCAACACTAGAGGTTTTGTCCACCAATTTTTACGCCCTCATCATCAGCGTCGTTGTTTTAATAAATGTAATTTTGTTTTGCTTAATAATCTTATTAATGCAACAGATTGGTCTCCTTTATATGAGGCAGTTGATGTAAACTTAGCAGTTTCAACATTCTACAGTACTTTAAATACTATGCTAGACAAGTGTGTTCCTATGGGTCTTCCTAAATCTTTTTGTAATAAACCTTCCTGGTTCACTTCGGCTCTTTCAACTTACAAAAGTATTAAGTCTAAATGTTTTAAAAAGTTCAAAGAGTCGGGTTCGGTCGTTGACTGGTCTAAATACTCCTTAGCTAAGGCCAATTTCAATATTTTAAACTCTCGTTGTTATGAGAATTACCTTATACGCTATAAAAAACAGTTTGCTCGTGATCCCAAAAGATTTTATTCATTTGTAAATTTGAAGCGTAAATCTTCTGGATTTCCATCCTCGTTTTTCCTAGGTTGTGACAGAACTTGTAATGTTCAAGATACCTCAGATCTATTTGCAAAGTTCTTCCAATCCACTTCAACTGCCATTTCACAAACCAATTCACTTCCAATTTTAAATTCAAAAATTAATGTAAATGCCATTATCGTTTCTAATATTTCTCCTGTCTCTCTTTTATCCGCTATGCGTACGTTGAAATCGTCGTTCTCTCCGGGGGCGGATGGTATTCCTAGTTGTGTGATTAAAGAATGCAGTGCTTCTTTGTGGTCACCTTTATTAAAACTGTTTAATTTGTCTCTTGATATCTCGGTATTTCCTTCAATTTGGAAATAATCATTTATTATTCCTTTGTATAAAGAAGGAGGAAGATCTGATATTTCAAATTACAGAGGCATTGCCAAGCTTTCTGCTATTCCGAAGTTATTTGAACAAATTATAACTTCTAATTTACAACACTTTTGTAAATCCATTATTTCACCATCGCAGCATGGTTTTGTTCAGAATCGATCAATCTCTACGAACTTATTAGAATTTTCATCCCTAGTCAATGAAAGCTTTTAAAATCAAATGCAAACAGATGTTATATACACTGATTTCAGTAAGGCATTTGACTCTGTTCAGCATGACATCTTGCTTCAAAAGCTTGACCAATTGGGATTTTCTCCTAAACTTCTGTTTCGAAGGTCATATTTGTCTCTTCGGGTGTTCCTCAGGGTAGTCACTTGGGCCCTCTACTTTTCTCCCTATTTATAAATGACTTTCCCAGTTGTATTTCCTACTCTAGAATATTCATGTATGCAGATGACGTAAAACTCTGTCTCTCATACAAGAACTCAATAGATCATCTACGCCTACAGGATTTAATTTCCTTTCAAAATTGGTGTAAAGCCAATCAGTTGCATCTAAATTTTTCTAAGTGTATGACAATGACTTTCTGTTGTACCACTCCATTTTTTGCTGATTATACAATCAACAATGTGTCCTTGCAACGTATTTCTACAATCAAAGATCTCGGGGTGCTCTTTGATTGTAAACTTAGATTCAATACCCATATTCTAACCATCGTTAATGAAGCCAAAAGTGTAATTGGTTTTATTAAACGTTGATCTAAAGAGTTTAATGATCCGTTTGTCCCTAAACTTATTTTTGTCTCGCTGGTACGCCCTATTTTACAATACTGTTCTATTATATGGTCGCTTCTTTTTGCCTTGCGCAATCTAAACTGGGATGGTAAACTTCATCTATCGTCTTATCATAGTAGGCTTCTTCTTTTGGATCTTCCATCATTAATCAATCGTGGAATAGTCTTGGGTATTGCTTATATACATAAGTTGATTAACGGTAGTATTGATTCGCCTTCTCTTCTATTCAAATCAATTTCCTAGTTCCTTCCCGTGCTTCTCGTCACTTTTGTCCTCTTTATTTACTTATATGTAACTGTGACTTTTCTTTGAACAGTGCGTTTCGTGTTCTATGTACTAAGTACAATACTTATTTTCATGTATTTAGTTCTGAACTCTCTCTTTCCTTAATAAAATATTCTCTTTCAGCATATTTCTGAGAAATCACACACACACACACCAGTAGTGAGAATGCACCTGGAAATTTTCCCTACTTATGTAGTGATTTCTCTTATTGTATTTTACTTTTTATACCCTGAACCCATTAAATATGGGTAATCAGGGTATAATGGTTTTGTTGCAGCCCAAACGTATGTAACAGGCAGAAGGAGGCGTGGCAGACTCTATAAAGTATATATATTCTTGATCAAGACGACAAGCCGAGTCGATTGAGTCCTGTCCGTCTGTATGTCTGTCCGTCTGTCCGTCTGTCCGTATGTTTGAACGCGTGGATCTCAGAACCTATAATAGCTAGGGACTTGAACTTTTTTTTATAGATTCGTGTATATCACGCGCAGGTCGATTTTGTTTTAGAAATTCGATAACTCTTCTCGTTCTTTTTTTATCGATTAAAAACGAAATCGATTTTCAGTTTTAAAATAATATCTTCTACATCTTTGTAGTTAGAGACTATAAATCTTGTATTTAGCTTAATGGGACTTTTATACAATTTTGGTTTTTGTTAAATTTTGGAGGCCACGCCCCCTTCGCCCAAATTTTCAAAACACTTATTTCAAAAACTACAGACTTGTTCTTTTGCACACGCACACATATGATATAATTACGCTGCGCAAGTTTGATTAAGAAAGTCGATCTACAAAAAAAGTTATTAAACATTTAGTTTCCCATAACACGCACATATTGGCGCAGGGCAGTCGCTGAGTAAACTGCGCAGTTAGCAGAGCGTATGCGTGTGCGTGTGTATGTATGCATTGCTTGCAATATACATACATACATATGTATGTATGTACATACTGTATATATTTACATATATGTAAAATAAGAGTAACATTGATATAACTTAAATAAAGTCAATATAATGTACATATGAATAGATGAAATGCATTATATTATTAAACGAAACGTTTACCAAACGTTTACGTACACACGCGCGTGGCAACAGCAGCAGAAGCATCTAGAAAATTCGAAGAATTCATAACAACAACAACAAAGACAAATTGCGGATGAATTTCAGCAGCTCACTAGCAGTAGCTCAGTAGCTCAATAACTTTACTTAGGAATTCGCTATCTCACTCTTATGTATTGCAACGGCTGTGTTGATAGAAGCGATGATCGCCGACATAAAGTCTCGGGTTCGATACTCTCAGCTGACGTCAAAACTTTTTTATGCAAGTACTTCATCTTTTTTTTTAATTTTTAATTTAATTTAGAATTATATACAAACTTTGAAGTGCATTTAAAGCCGCCGATAGGCGGGGTTCAGGGTATTTCCTAGTCGGGCACCTCCGACTAGAGTTTCCTTACTTGTTTAAGATTTTATTTTTCTTATATTTTTTTACCTTTTTTTTCAACTTCTTCCATCTCGCTTAGTTTCAATGATATCACTAACCATACCTGGCTATGATTTGATCGGGTTGGTGATATCATTGTTATATATTGTTAGTATTAGGCTTTTTCTTTTCCCTATTCTTTTATAATTTTTAATTTTGTAATTCTGTAATTTGACTCATGATTTTAATCAATTTTTTTTATAAAATTAAATAAATAAATAAATAAATAACAAGGTTATGTAAACGGAGGGAATAAGCGATAACGCTGAGCTTGCGAAGTAAATAGGAGTCAGGCTATCAACGTTCTAGCGTGATCAGCTCGCTGGCCACCAAACATCCGACGTGCCAGCATTTATGCGCCGAACCGCTGGCCGAGTTTTGGTTGGCATCAATGTGTTAAACTGTTGCGCGTGAACATAGTTTAATAACATGCATTAATATTAACATACAATCAAAGTAATGTACATAAGTTAATACTTATTTATACGAACTCCATACTTCTGATCTTTACATGAAATATAAGCAATGAAATTGTAGGTTGTTTATTTATTGGTCAAGTTCTTATTAAAAGCTAAAGTACAAAATTTTCTTATATCAAGCTAGCCCTGACTGTGTTAGCTATTATGCTGAGAGGATAATAGAATGATGGCGGCAGCGGAGCGCAGATTTTGGTGTAGCTGGTATTCAACATTGTTGCTTTGTTGATAATGCCGATGTGCAGTCATTGACATTCATCAGACCGGATGTGCTAACTTATATGTATAATATATTCGATACAACCCGACTGAACCGTTTATATACCATAGGTATAAATACACGTCATAAGTAACTTAGTTATAATATTTTAAGATTACAGCGCTAGAAGCTTAGGAGACGGCAGCTTTTTTGGTTTGCAATATACTTAATTCATTTCCATTATCATTCGTGAATAAATATAAAATTTGAAAATTGCGACTGCGGATAAATGCCCTGTTAACGCAGTAAATATTTTAATGTAAATATATTGTACCCAGGATTTTAGCTGAAGCTGGAAATTAAATATATTTAAAGCGCTCAGCTTGCTAAGTTTGTAAGTCAAGCCATATATATGTAGAAATAAATAGCCTCATACAAATAAATAGCACTAAGTCTATAAAAGTATTATTGGCCTTATGATGCGCAAGGATCGCGAATATGGTAGTGCGAAAGCTGTCTTGTGGAGAGCCGGAGTTAGGGACTATTTGTATTGCCGAGACGGACACATAGTTTGAGCGAGAAGTCGACGTTTAACACCAAAATATTTAATAGCAAAAAATTATAGACGCACAACTCTTACGTTATATAAATTATACACCATTCTTTTATTTTATTTTATAGGTTTCTTGGATACGAAGAAAAGACTTCCAGTTGCTTACGGTCGGTTTATCAGCACATAGCAGTGACAAACGATTTTTAGTTGAGCACACACGTCACATGGGCCATTGGTCGCTAAGAATTAAGGCCGTGAGGGAAGACGACAAAGGATTTTATGAATGTCAATTGTCAATTTACCCAACGCAATCAATTTTCATTGAATTAAAAATAGTTGGTAAGTGTATAAATAAAACAAGAATAATACAGTCTATCGTAACCGACTGTAGAATTCACAATCGAAACGCTACCAGATCCAGCACATTGAAATATAGTAATTTTCCAATTTGTCAATCCACCAATTAGTATACATATGTCGTAGAATAGGCTAGTTCGCCCATTGTACCAATTCCACAATAAGAGCTATGAATGACCACTATGATTGCAAGGCGCAGCTGCTCAGTGAGTTTGGTTACGGTAAAATCATTCTTAGCATTTGAGTGCGACGTAGATTTGACTACGACGTAGAATATGTCTGGCACCTATATACCGTAAGAGTGAGGCGACAGAGCAGTCAAAGTTGAGATAGTTGTGAGCGTAAGTTGATTCGCTTCACTCCCAAAGTTTGTGTGTTAATATGGCAGACCAGCCACATGAAATTAATGAAACTACGACATCAGAAGTGGGATCGGCACCACCTCCTGCATTCTCAGAGGATCAGTGGCGCATAATCCAACAGATGCAAAAGCAAAACCTTGTGGAGCTTGTAAAAACTATGCAAGCATCAACACGCGAAGAGCAGCAGATACGTGGCGTCACTTTGCCAAAAAATTTTTCTGATAATGCCGACGCCGATGCATCGAAATGGTGCATCACCGCAGACATAATATTAACGGAGCAGCCCCTTGAAGGAAGCAAATTGATCATGGCGTTAAGGCTATGGAGGGCTATGGAGGGCGGTGGCTAACCCAAATTTTATATCCCGGCATTAAGTGGCACGAGTTCAAGGAATTATTTGTTCACCGTTATAAAAGGAACGAGACGCCGTCAGCAATGTTTTTAAATTTGCTAAACAACCGCCCAACCAATGGTGAAGCCTCGCGGTTTATGCTTGTCGATTGGTGACAATTTTAACCGCTAATTGGCAAAACAAAAACATAGAAGAAATAGCCGTTTCAGTTGTGCCCGCACATTTGGAAAATGTAGACAACGCAACGCATTGTTTTACATCCAAGTTGAAAACTAGAAGCGATCTACAATCTGAACTCAATGCATTCACGTTTCAAAAACATCGTAATGTTGACCGTGACGATGTTTCTGGACCTAACATCAAGAAAAGTCGAATGTCAGCAATAGCGTGTCATTTCTGTGGGAAGCCAGGACAGAAAATTTGCGAGTGCAGAAAGAAAATACAACAGCCGATGCAGCACCTCAGCGGGATAAGTCGTCAGTTACCTGTTTTAAGTGTGCCAGCTCGGACACTTTGTAAATCAATGTTCAAAAGATGCATCAACAAACAAAAAGGGGTCAGAGACCGTGAACCAGTGCTAAGTGCCAGACCCAATTACCTACCCAATTACTTTTGATTCCGCTGCAGAATGTTCACTTGTTAAAGAGAAAATGAGTAGCAAAACGCTTTAATAAAAGCGAAAAGCGCTTTAATAATATTATCATGTTAAAAGGCATTGGTGGTATATGTATATAGCGCATTACAAATTTTAAGTCAGGTTATTAGAAATGAAAACTCACTTCAAATATTGTTTCATGTTGTTCAAGATAAATATTTGAAAACCGACATTGTTATTGGTCGTGAAATTATTAATCAACGCTTTAATGTTAATATATTTTCAAACAAGTTCGAAATCGTGAAAGTCAATTTGTAAATATTTGTTCAGTAGATGCGAATCCTGATACAGAGTTGTGTGAATCTAATAAAACTACAGGTGAAATGAAAATCCGATTGATTGACATTGCAAAACTGAACAACGTCGAACCTATAGACTTAGTCCTGAAGAAAGAGATATTGTTAGAGGAAAGTTGAGTGTGCTACTAGAATGTAATATAATTCGACCCAGTTGTTCCCCCTTTGCAAGTCACATGCATATTGTTAGAGGAAAGTTGAGTGTGCTACTAGAATGTAATATAATTCGACCCAGTTGTTCCCCCTTTGCAAGTCACATGCCTTTGTGTCAATTACAGAGAGCTGAATTCTAATACAGTAGCAGGCAGGTATCCTTTCCCGTTAATTAACGACCAGATTGCTAGGTTGCGAGGTGTGAATTACTTCACCTGTCTGGACATGGAAAGTGGCTTTCACCAGATTCCAATTCACCCCGATTCCATAGAATATACTGCGTTTGTTACTCCTGATGGCCAGTATGAATTCTTAACTATGCCGTTGGGATTAAAAAATAGGCCAAATGTAGTTTTTGAAAACCTCTGTTCAGTATCTGGGATATGAAATAAAGGCAGGGGAAATTCGACCAAATTTGACCTCGAAAGCATTCGAAAGAAAATTGTAAGCACCTTTACTAATGAGCCGGTTCAAGTAATATTCGACGCACAACACCCTATAGAATTGCACACTGATGCTAGCTCGATCGGATTTGGTGCCATGCTCTTACATCGTATCAATACTCAACTTCACGTTGTAGAATATTTCAACAAAATAACTTCCGCCTCTGAATCTAGATATCACTCGTAAGAGCTCGAAACATTGGCAGTATTTGCGTCCGTAAAACATTTTCGGCACTATTTACTTGGTAGAGAATTTGTGGTTTATACTGATTGCAACTCACTGAAGGCATCACGTTCATCGTTGGTGGTCTTATTTACAATCCTTTAATTTCACAATACAATATAGAGAAGGGAAACGTATAGCACTCGTAGATTTTCTATCTAGAAACCCAGTTCCTCCAACACCATCGTTGGTTTTGGATAAAATAATTGAAAGGCGAGTTAACATAGCGGAAATATCAAACAATTGGTTGTTGGCCGAACAGCAACTGGACCCAGACATTGTTGGCATTGTTAATAAGCTGAATTTCAACGAGCTGTCAGACGAAATAGTTAAAACATATGATTTAAGAAAACGGATGTTGTTTCGCAAAATACAAAAAAGGGTAAAAAAGGTTGTTTAGCAGTTGTGCCTCGAACTTTTAGAAGGTCAATGCTGAACCAGGTACATGAGTCGATCATGCACCTAAGATGGTAAAAGACCCTTTACAAAGTATATCACCTAAGATGGTAAAAGACCCTTGACAAAGTATATCAATCTATTGGTTTGACAAAATGAATAAATATGTTCCTAAATTTGTCGACAATTGCATAACCTGTAGGACGGCCAAGTCACAGTTTGGCAAAATTCAAGTAGAGCTACACCCTATCACAAAGGTCAGCATTCCCCGGCACACTGTCAACGTGGATATTACTGGCAAATTGAATGGCAAAATGATTTCAAAGAATATATTATCGTCCAAATTGATGGCTTTACAAAATTCGTACACCTATATCACACCCTCAAAATATATACAGAAACCTGTATCAAGGCCATGAAGACTTCAATTTCTCTATTTGATGTACCGACGCGCATTATAGTCGATCAGGGTAGATGCTTTTCAAGCACACAGTTTTCAGAATTTTTGTTGTTCAAACAATATAAAACTTCATTTAATTGCGACTGGGGCAAGTCGTGCCAATTGAATTTGTTATCCGCAGTTGAATTAAGTCAGAGATCCTGGCAAGAAGCTCTAGGCGAAGTACAGTTAACGCTAAGCTGCACAACTAATCGTGCAACTGAGGCAAGTGCCCGAGAAGGTGTGATGTGTGTGATGTTATATTGTTGAGATTGATAATACAATTGCAGACTGTAAAGACAGTGAAAATGAAAATATTGAGAATCTTTAAGTCACGAAAGAGAGTGAACTTCACCATTTAGTGTGGAAAAAGATGTTGTGTGGCTGGCCAAAGTAAATGGCAGAATACTTGGTTATATAATAATGGAAACACAAGTGGAAAACTAATATTTGTTTTGATCATGGCGTGTGTGGCATTTGATTGTGTAACTCTAATTTTGAAATTGTTGAAAGAGACAGTATTGGTGCTTGAATGGTTAATAAGAAAAGCTGGAAGTGTTCCTCAAGAGTTGGATATTGACAATGATGATTCAAGCTTGTCAAAGGGTCAATTGGAGACTGAAAGTGATCCGTCCAAGTGAGACGATGATTGAAATTATGAATTAAGGTTGATGTTTTGGTCAGAAGAAATGCAAAATTAATATGTTGACAAAAGATTATTTAAGTTTTGTAATTTGCATATGTGAAATATTGAAGTGAATTCATTATGTTAAGAATAAATGTTAAAAGTTTGTATGAAAGAAATGTTGAACTGAATATTTGATCAAATATTAATTACACGAGGACGAGTGAATGACAGAATGGTTATCCGTCTAGGAGAGACGATGGTTATGCGTCTAGGAAAAACGATGGTTATCAGTTTTATCCGTTATCCGTTCTATAGGAACGATGGTTATCCGTTCAAGTAGAACGATGGATTAAATTTGTGTAAAGTATTCGTCCAAGTGAGACGATAATTGAATCAATAAATTAAGTTTTAAATGTTGGTCACAAGAAATGAAAAATTAACTGACGAAATATTATGAGTAAAATAATGAGATATTGATTTAAGTTCGATATACGATTATGTTAATATTAAGAACAAATGTTAACAGTTTTTATGAAAGAATTTTTGAATTGAACATTTTGTCAAATGTTGAGTACACGAGGACGTGTAATTTGTCAGAATGGCCGTGTCGTAGAATAGGCTTGTTTGTATGACCACTGTGCTTGTAAGGCAAGGCGCAGGTGCGCAGTTAGTTTGGTTACGGTAAAATCATTCTTAGCATCTGAGTGCGACGTAGAGTATGTCTGGCGCCTATATACCGTAAGAGTGAGGCGACCACGCCGGTCGTGCTGTCGCCGTGTGTAGCAGAGCTTGCGCGTGCAGAGAGAAGTATAAAATCAATGCGTAATGAGTAAATGCAGATCAGTCAAAGTTGAGACAGTTGTGAGCGTAAGTTGGGATTCCCTTCACTCCCAAAGTTTGTGTGTTAATATGGCAGACCAGCCACATGAAATTAATGAAACTACGATACATACATAATTTTTTGCTATAAATAAAGGAAAATAGTCATATATTTTGTTGGGCATTTCTTAAGAGGCTTTGACAGTAACGTTACAGTAAACTTTAGGAGAATTTAAAGAGCATTTTTACGAACGAATATCCATAGAACCACAATAACGGACAGCAAGACCGACATTTGAGAAAACTAATAACTTTTTTCACATTCCTAAAATAAAAAAAAAATTTTTTATTTATAGAGGCAGTTGCGGAAATATCCAATGCTTCTGATATTCTTATCGACGAGACTTCAACTCTTCAACTGCAATGTAAGCTTAAGGGTGCCACTGAAAATCCATCTTTTGTATTTTGGTAAGTTTGAACAGTAAAAGCGTCTTATTTGGATATAAATTGCAAGGGCTACAATTTATTCAGCTATTTGATAAAATAACAAATTTTTGAAACAGACCACATTGAACTCGAATTTGTTCGGGTCGATTTGTAAGCAGCTCGTCCATGCAAAACAGTACGTTTGCTTATTCTTCGCTCATGTCTCTTAATTATATTGTTTGTTTTCGCTGCGATAATTTGTACCATCTAGGTGTTGTGATGTGGTAAGGTCAGGGTTTTTACTATACAAATCGTAAACCGAGAAGATCTGATCTTTCTCGACAAAAGTCTATGCTTCATGATATAAAACATGTTTACGTCTGTGCTTTATGAAACAATTACATTTTTTTACAAGCAAAATCAAAAATATTATAAGTTTTGAAAAAATTATTTTGATTTTTTTAGTGCTGTCTATATTTTGTTTTAACATCTTTAATGGGTTTAAGAGTGAAAACATTCAAATGTATGAAACAGGCAGAACAGACCCTATAAAGTATATATCTAACTGAAACAATTAGAAACAACGAGAGCAATCGTTTAACTCTCTGTTTTCGTAACGCCTCTTCTTGACTCTCTTCCCGCCCCTACTTATTACCTTTTTGAGGAGCGACGTTATCGGTCCGGTTGCCTGATCCGTGACTGCACGTCCTATAACTCTCCTACACCTATATGCACAGTAAATTTGTATGTATTGTATATCTTAAATGATACAGATAAATAAAAATAAATTTATCGAAATTTATCGATAATATGGAAACGGGATGAGTTATCGGAAAAAAAAACTCGTACTGACGTCTTCTTCTGCCTTTTACATACATTTTCACAAACACTTTATGCCCTGACTTGCCATTTTTAATTCGTTGAGGTACATTTAAAGTAATAAAAATAATCTAAAAATGCTAGCAATAGCAGAATTGTAGAGCATATATAATTAACTCTTAGTTGTGATTAATTGAACAGTTATACTAGTTTTCTGACTAATTACAATTATTTAATATTTCTTAGGTATCACGAAAACAAGATGGTCAACTATGATGCTCAAGGGGGATTTGTTGTCACTTCCGTTGTAGAAAATACACTTCCCAGTGAAAAAAACGGACTGACTTTACAGGCCAAGGCAAATGGTGATAAAAATAAATCATTTCGTGGAGGAATAGAATTTAATGCCAGCAATGCCAATTTAACTAATGATGCCGGGACGTCTATGTATACTACATCAATTTCTCCTTTCTCTACATTTCAAGTTCAACAATATAAATCCCCATATATTCCAAATTCTTCAATGAGTGTGCTCACCATAAAAACGGTAAAATTTCATCATGCTGGAAACTATACATGTGCACCATCAAATGCGCGACCGGCAAGCATTACAGTACATGTCTTAAGAGGTGAATAAAATTAGTTGAATCATTAAAAATAACTTAATTAGTTCAATATTCAGGAGAAAGACCTGCTGCTATGCAACATGCAAACCGAAGTATTCTTGATGGAGAAAATAATTCGAACACCACTGTCACTTTAACCATTTTAAAAGGATTCAATGGAACAAATAGTCTTCAGATTACTGTACCATCACTATTATTACTTGCTTTATATCTGTTAACATATCTGCCTTTCACATTCCACTTACAAAAACATACTCCGATGATATTTTTCTTATTTATTTTAGTTAATAATAATAGCTGAAACTGTTCATATTAGTAATTTCAGTCAATTAACTTTATCAATTGTATTTATAGGAATTGTATATACATAACATAAAATTGCACGATAATAAGATTAAGGTATATTACAATTGTAAAATGGACTGGCGAATAATCTACATAAATTATCAGTATTTGTTAGCAATTTAAGACAGATATGCCGATCGAGACTTACATATAATAAAATGATCTTATTAATAGCCTAATAAAAGGTAGTTTCGCTCTGTTAAAATACTAAAATACTAATTACATGTATGTACACATTATCTATTATAAAAATTCCACTTTTGGAGTCAACTTGGGTCTCTGTGTTTAAACTGTGATATAATTTAACGCGCTAATAAAACAAAAATATTTAAATATGATGTTCATTTGTAACTTAAATTTCGAATATATTCGTTTTAATTATACGTAAAAAGTAATAATTACTTTTAATTATGGTGGCTAAGATATTTGTCACTTGGAATAATTTAATAATAAGTGTTGTTTACTATAACTTACAAACACTAATCATACAACATATTTTTTTAAAATATCAAATTTAGATTATAATTTCATATTTATTTTGTAAATTTTTGATATATGTGCATCAACTTTTTCACATTGAATGCCAGTAGTTGAAAATATAAAGAACATATGAATGAATTGGAATTTTTGCTCAATTGAAAAATATTCTTCCACGTAAGGAACAATATTCTATTAAATATTTGTTTTTTTTTTTTTAGGAAAAATTCAAATTATCTCATGTTGCCCAAATTTTAAACTGATCTTCAATTTGATGAAGTTGGTATCTAACAGAAATCATAATTGTATTGATTTACATGAAACTAAACACAAAGTTTAGGGGCAGTTGAAGGCGTCTCAAACCGGAAAAGCCTTGTACACACATATCTTGTATATCTTGGAATATTTTGGAAGTAAATGAGTATTTCGCAGTCGGTAGAAAGTGCTCCACTTGTTTTTATACCCAGAACCGATTAAAAATGGGTAATGGGTATAATGGTTTTGTTGCTGTCGAAATGTATGTAACAGGCAGAAGGAGACGTGGCAGACTCCATAAAGTATATATATTCTTGATCATGATCATATCTGAGTCGATATAGCCATATCCGTCCGCCCGTCTATACGAACGCAGCGATCTCGTAAACCACAAAAGCTAGATATCTGAAGTATATTCGTGAATACCATACGCAGTTCCCTTATTATCGATAAATTGATTTATATGTACCAATAAAGCTAGAGACATGAAGTTCACTGTGCAGATAGGTGTAGTAAATACAAAAATTTTGTTTGCTGGATGGTTTTTGGATTCCCTACGCGAAAAATTTTTAAGAAAATTTCATTTAATAGAGATTTGTACTTTGGGAATATGAGGGCTGTCACAAATTATTAAAAATTTAATTTTAATTTTTAATTGCAGCCAAACGCAGTCGTTCTACAGTTAGCAGAGCTCGTGTTCATTATTGCGTCCGTGAAATGCATGTTTGCAATATCGGATATTCGCAGGGTTCAGGGTATCTCCTAGTAAAACGGTCTTGTTAGAGCACTCTTACTTGTTTACACTGGGTATCCTATTTCTTATGGGTTCAGCATATGAAACCCCACACCGAGATTCGAACCCACCCATGTCTTCTACTAATATCGCCACTCCAATGCGAACCTAATGAGAAAGTTAATTAGCAGCTAATGATTCTAGCTGAATTATATTTGTTATTTTGTAGAACATAGGAAAATATTTGTGGTGTTGCCGAGAAATTTTGTCAATTCGCTACACACTTTAATAACTACAGTTAATGGATTGAAAAAATAAAAAGAAAAATTGTCTAAAATACACCCGACACAAAATACAAAATTCACATCTTGGGACGTTTTGAAACTGGGTGCTGCTCATTCACGCCGAGTATTTCCAAATTATTTGATTTACACTCATTAGCGAAATTGGACAAAATCAACATCGCCAAGATTCGAATCAAAGGTGTCTATGATCAATGCGCGTTGCTTCTACTAATACCGGCACTGAATTGCGAATCAACCGAAACACTTAATTTTCAGTTGGTTATTAAAGATGAATTATATTGTATCTGTTATTTCTTCATCGCTGCCAAGCACATTTCTTCACTATTTGTTGAATAACTTCTGTGTTACTAAATGGATTTTAATAAAATTGTTAGTATATTGAATTATAAGAAATTGGTATATAAAAAAAAAAAATAATAATTGTATTAAATACAAATGACACTAAATAAAAAATTTGTGGACAATTAGGGGTGTGCTGCATGAAACTGCATGAAATAGCATGTCTGTAACTGATATCGCCGAAATTGTTCTAATTCACACGGGCAAACGGACGGACATTGCTCAAACGCAATATACAATTGTAAGTTATGTTTTTTATAAACACCTGGCTGCATAAAAAAATAGGAGATTTTACTGTCCAATGTTTTGCTGTTTGAACTCAAAAGTTAGTGACCCAGGCAAATACAAAGTTAAATGGGAGATAACTTTATCTGTAGAAAAAATTTTTTCTATAAGCCACATTTATGTGTTGTATGTTTCCTATTATTAGTGTTACAACCACTCTAATAAAAATTAAACTTTTATGGTATATTCAAATGAAAGCTGTACAAGCGGTAGAGTCTAAGAAACATGTATTTAATCCAATATTTAAATATCTAAACGCAAAATAAGAGGACAAATATATTTATCTTGTTGTGAAAAAGTAAAAATTGTTTACTCGTATTTTAAAGAACCATAAGAATAAGTCTGTCTCTATTGTACTACGCTTGAAAGTACCATGTTGAACAAAGGAAAAGGTCCGGTACAAAGTATGAATTGTCAAAAATACCATCATACAAGTTCTTGCTGTAAACTGTCATCGGTATGAGTTTGATGATTCTGAAAATGATCCAAGTGCGTCACAAAACAAGCCTCCGAAGCATCAACAAAGTAACCATAAAGCAATGATTTGTACCCTACAGTAGACCATGGCAGAGTTCATGTCAGTTATGAGTATAACCATGCACAATCTAATGATAAATCTAAATATATTGATACAAATGCTTCTAGATAGTGGTAATCAATTTACCTTAGCCGCTGTATACTGCCCCCTTCGGTATACCATATATGAAGATCAATTCATGGAATACTTCAACACACTAGGAGAATATTTTATACCGAACACACACACTGGAAATCTGGTTTTGAGACTCCAAAAGGAGAATAACTCTATAATTAAATTATAAAAGCAAACAACCGATTTGATTGATTGTTGGTTGGGTTTTATAAGTTAACATATCGAGTTTAATATACGCATTGAAGTCTAAGCTGATAGCTTTACAAACTCTTTATGTCGTTTTAGTTTTCGTTGGTTCAGTTCGCAGCTCAGCGAAACGGTAAAAATAATTTACAACCAGAAGAAGATAAATCTACAAAAGTCGGAACACACAAATTCACGAAGGTGTTCAAGAAGGAAGCAAATCATGTATCAACATCCAGTAAAAAAAACTTACTGTGGAGAGGTCACCAACAGAAAAATTATTACTTATAAGAAACCACACAGGACTCGAGCGAGTGTTTTTGCACGCATATACATATTTATATCATTGATCTTTTGTTGAACAGAAAATGGACCAATGCAGAAAAGTTAAAGACATTGATTGAAACAAATAATTAAATTATACCCATGCTACTAGATGCCACAATCTGTCCTCAAAATTCTAGTTCATTGTATAATAGCTTATGCGTTTCTTTCCATTGGATAATCGAAAACAGAAAATTATCTTGCACAAAAAAGTCAAAATTATTAAACACGCAATCCAGTTGTTATTCGGTGAGTAAAATTAACTGATTTTTAATTTTTCATTTCATTTGTTTATTATATGGGTTATCAGGGTATAATGGTTTTGTTGCAGCCCAAATGTATGTAACAGGCAGAGGGAGGTATATATATTCTTGATCAGGACGACAAGCCGAGTCGATTGAGCCCTGTCCGTCTGTCCGTATGTTTGAACGCGTGGATCTCAGAACCTATTATAGCTAGAGACTTGAATTTTTTTATAGATTCGTGAATATCACGCGCAGGTCGAGCTTGTTTTAGAAATTCGATAACTCTTCTCGTTTTTTTTATCGATTAGAAACGAAATCGATTATCAGTTTTAAAATTATATCTTCTATATCTTGATAGTTAGACACTCCAAATCTTGTATTTAGCTTAATGGGACTTTTATACAATTTTGATTTTTGTTAAATTTTGGATGCCACGCCCCCTTTGCCCAAATTTTCAAAACACTTATTTCAAATACTAGAGACTTGTGCTTTTGCACATACACGCATATGAATGATATAATTACGCTGCGCAAGTTTGATTAAGAAAGTCGATCTACAAAAAAAGTTATTAAGCATTTAGTTTCCCATAGCACGCACATATTGGCGCAGCGCAGTCGCTGAGTAAACTGCGCAGTTATCAGAGCGTATGCGTGTGCGTGTGTATGTATGCGTTCTTTGCAATATACATACATATGTATGTATGTATGTACATACATGTACTTTTACATTTATATAAAATAAAAATAACATTAATATAATTTAAATAAAGTGAATATAATATACATAAGTATGTAAGTTATTTTTTTACGTTTTGTCGTGCGCGCGGTGTTGCGCGTAATTGAGAGGCTCAGGTTTATGGTAAGGCGACGGCCGTTACTGTTTATTCTCCAAGATCAACTGTACTTCATTACAAAAAGAACTTAAAGCTAAGCTAGCCCTGACTCCGAAAACTGCAACGTCTGCGCCTCGTGTCGGGTGTCGGGTGTCCGTTGCTCTCAACATTGTCGCTGCTTGCCGATGTTGGGCAACATCCGCTATCTTGGCTGATGTCGCGGATTTAAACACAAACACTCTGCTCTTTTTCATTCTGCTGAGTGATCGTGTTAACTCTTCCCACGCTTAAGTGAAAGACGTCCTCGGATTTCCTCAGGCTGTCGATCATGGTATTTAGGGTTCGCTGATGCCTGGCTTTCCGGTACTTCTGATAGGACTTCAGCGACGCGTAGCAAAGGATTATGAACACCACTACGATGGATCCTGATATTATAGGCTTCCGACTTAGTTCATCCTGTAGTGTTGTTATTTGGCGCAGATTTTCGACATTTAGTCTTTGTAAGTACGGTAGACTCAATATCTCCTGATGGTTGGTAATGTTAAGAAAAGATAAGGCCGCAGGTCTCGGGGTCTTCCTCACGTAGTTGTTGTTGTTTCGGAAGGTAGTGTTATCTATCCGTACTTCTTTGTCAAAAGTGAACAAGAAGGTTCCATTTACAGGTTGCTCGTTAACCATGGCTGCTGCATCATTGATGATAATGACTCCATCGTCGACCATGGTCAATACTTCCAAGTGGCTGGATCGAGTAGGGCAATGGGTCGTGCCGCTCGAGTGTAATTGTTGGGCGCAAGTACCATGAGCTAGTTTCTTGCAGAATGTTGTCGTAAGGGCCGCACTACAATTTCCGATCGGTGTGATCTGATTTCCGCAGTCGGCTATTTCGTTGTTTCCTTCGAAGTCTATTATCATTCCTTTGCGTTGTATAGGGAATAGGGTTAGTTTCTTACATACTAATCTAGGATTTGGATATTTTACAATGAATTCAAGTACTTATTAGTTAACAATGCTTTTATTTCTGAGACTTCTAATATATCTGTGACCGTTGTATTTGTAGAGTGTTCATTTATTATTTGTGAAATATCATCTGTATCGAATATAACTGGTTTTACAATTCCAACTTTTGCCAGGGTAACCGACAACATTAGGGCCTCCAGTTCTGATGTTATTATTCTATTTGTTTGTTTTTTGCAGTATTTATTAATGTGTTTACGGTGTCTGTTAGTTCGTTTATATTAAATTATCCTTGTGGACCACCCTCCCTTTTATTAGGACGGTTGTCCCCAAGTCGGCTTCTACCTTTTGTTCTACATATAACGGTGTAAGCTTATTTCCTAAACGCTTATTTGACTTCACCAGCACTACATCTCCTACTTCAAACTGTCTGTTATGTCTCTTTTCGTTCAGTCTGTTCAGTTGGGTCTGTTGTGCCATGTGAACTCTGCCTTTAACGTCTATGTCCAATCCGGGAGAAGATGTGTGGACTATATCAATGGGGCGTTTTCTTGTCACCGAATGAATGGTGTTGTTGTACTCAATAGTCGCCTGTAATATAGTCTCTGTAGTGTCCGAGATTTTCTTTTGTGTCGCTAGGCACCTTGCAATGTCACTGAGGGTGCTGTGAAATCTTTCCACTTGCCCATTTGACGTGCTATGCAGGGGTGGTGCATTTACAATTTATACGTTGTATTGGTTAGCTAATAGTGATTTGACTGTCTCAGATTTTATAGACGGTTCATTATCGCAATAAAGTGTTTTTGTTTTTTTTTTAAATTGATGAGTTGGAGAATCGCTGTTTGAATGTCCACAATCGTTCTAGATGCGATTGGTTGGACTATTGCGAATTTTGAAAATTTGTCAATACATGTTAAAAAATGTTTTCTGTCTGTCGAATAAATGTCTATGTGTAGGATTTCGCCGGTATACGAAGGTATAAGTGTTTCCCCGAGTACTTGTTTCTGTGGATGGCGGTTGTATTTTGATGTTCTGCAAATTTTGCAGTTTGAGGCGATTTCGATAGCTAATTTCGTCATTTTGGAAGAAATAATCCTGCAAAATTTGTTTAACATTCTCCTGTGCTGCCCTATGGGCTCTGTTATGTTCTGTTGTCACTATTTCTTTTTGTTCGTTTTTGTCTATTATGTCCGTTACTAAGAGTTTAGTGTGTCTAAAAACCGTGGTCGGGAATGTTTCTATTAATTTGTGTTGTATAAAGGCCAAAATGGGTAAATCGCAATAGATTGCGTTTACGACATCTTTTTTTACAACGTCGCTTACTCTCTCTATTAAGGTATCCCTGTCAGAAAACTTTATTGTGTGTCTTATCTTTTCGCTGAAGGGGATTGTGGTTTGATTGGAAGGGGCCCTGCTTTCTTCTATTATTATTTGATTTCGGTAACAATTTAATGGTTTGTCAGTGGGTTCTATTGCGTAGGTTGATGACTGTTCACTATGTATTGTGGCTAAGTCAGACTGGATCTCATTCTCTAGTGTATGGATGTTATGGCGTGATAACGCGTCAGCAACGTAATTTTCCTTTCCTGGATTATAATACACGTTTGCATTGTATTCGTCTATGAGAGCTTTCCAACGTCTAATCTTTGCATTTGGGTTCCGGTCGGAGACCGCGAACGTAAGGGGCTGGTGGTCGGTGTGAATGTTTAGGTTCTTAACCCCATAGAGGTAGTTCCTCAAATTTTTTAGTGCCCAGACTATCACAAGAAGCTCTCTTTCATTTGTTGCAAAGTGCATTTCTCTATCCTTCAAAGTCCTTGATATCATGGTTATCGGTCTTCCGTTCTGCGAAAGAACTGCGCCCAACCCAAAGGACGAAGCATATGTGGTTAAGTCGAATGCTTTATTATAATCTGGATAGAGTAATATGACGTTTTCTGATGCTAAGACTTCCTTGAGTTTCTCGAATGCCTTGTATTGTTTCTCCTCAAGGTCAATTGGAATCTTTTTTGATTGTGTCGCGCTCACTTTGCCATTGTCACCTTTTAGGATATCACTCAATGGCTTCGCAATGGTTGCAAAGTCTTTGATGAAACACCTATAGTAACTTGCTAGTCCCAGGAATGATCTGACGTTGAAAAGGTTAGTCGGTTTTTCGTAGTTGCGAATAGCCTCAACTTTGCTAGGGCATGTTTTGATACCGTGACTTGAAACGATAAAGCCTAAGTACTCAACATTCTCCTTGAAGAAGTGTGATTTTTCGCGTGACACTCTCATGTTTGCATTGAAAAGTTTGTCTAACACCCAAACTATGTGTTCAACGTGGCCTTTCATGGTCTCCGAGAATATGATTACATCATCGATATAAACATAGCATGACTTGCCAATGCGTTCTCTGAGTACGTTGTCAATAGCTCTCTGAAAGATGCTGGGTGCGTTTTTTAGTCCGAAGGGAAGTCTGCAAAACTCATACTTCCCATTTTCTACAGAGAAAGCGGTTTTTTCTCTGTCTTCTTCTGCGAGGAGTATCTGATGGAATCCGGATTTTAGATCTAATGTTGTGAAAAATTTAGCTTTCCCCAAGTTGGAAACGATTGAAGCTATGTTTGGAATGGGATATTTGTCGTCTATTGTCTTTAGGTTTAATTTCCTGAAGTCTATAACCAAACGTTTCTTTGTGTTTCCCTGTTCGTCGGTGCCTTTTTTGTCGACCACCCATACTGGGTTGTTATAGGGTGATTGTGACGGTCGTATAATCCCATCTTTTAGCAATTGCAGATTGGGCTCCTTTATATGAGGCAGTTGATGTAAACTTAGCAGTTTCAACATTCTACAATACTTTAAATGCTATTCTAGACAAGTGTGTTCCTAAGTGTCTTCCCAAATCTCTTTCTAATAAACCTCCCTGGTTCACTTCGACTCTTTCAACTCTAAAAAATTTAAAATCTAAATGTTTTAAAAAGTTCAAAAAGTCGGGTTCGATCGTTGATTGGTCTAAATACTCCTTAGCTAAGGTCAATTTCAATATTTTAAACTCTCGTTGTTATGAGAATTACCTTATACGCTGTAAAAGGCAGTTTGCTCGTGATTCCAAAAGATTTTATTCATTTGTAAATTTGAAGCGTAAATCTTCTGGGTTTCCATCCTCGTTTTTCCTAGGTTGTGACAGTACTTGCAATGATCAAGATACCTCAGATCTATTTGCAAAGTTCTTCCAATCCACTTATTCAACTGCCATTTTTGAAACCAATTCTTTTCCAATTTTTTATTCTGAAATTAATGGAAATGCTATTATGGTTTCTAATATTTCTCCTGTCTCTCTTTTATCCGCTATGCGTACGTTGAAATCGTCGTTCTCTCCGGGGGCGGATGGTATTCCTAGTTGTGTGATTAAAGAATGCAGTGCTTCTTTGTGGTCACCTTTATTAAAACTGTTTAATTTGTCTCTTGATACCTCGGTATTTCCTTCAATTTGGAAAGAATCATTTATTATTCCTCTGTATAAAAAAGGAGGAAGATCTAATATTTCAAATTACAGAGGCATTGCCAAGCTTTCTGCTATTCCGAAGTTATTTGAAAAAATTATAACTTCTAATTTACAGCACTTTTATAAATCCATTATTTCACCATCGCAGCATGGTTTTGTTCAGAATCGATCAACCTCTACGAACTTATTAGAATTTTCATCCCTAGTCAATGAAAGCTTTTTAAAGAAAATGCAAACAGATGTTATATACACTGATTTCAGTAAGGCATTTGACTCTGTTCAGCATGACATCTTGCTTCAAAAGCTTGACCATTTGGGATTTTCTCCTAAACTTATATTTTGGATTGCTTCCTATTTAAAAGGTAGAACCCAAAGAGTTCTGTTGAGAACATCTATTTCGAAGGTCATATTTGTCTCTTCGGGTGTTCCTCAGGGTAGTCACTTGGGCCCTCTACTTTTCTCCCTATTTATAAATGACCTTCCCAGCTGTATTTCTTACTCTAGGATATTTATGTATGCAGATGATGTAAAACTCTGTCTCTCATACAAGAACTCAATAGATCATCTACACCTACAGGATGATCTAATATCCTTTCAAAATTGGTGTAAAGCTAATCAGTTGCATCTAAATTGTTCTAAGTGTATGACAATGACTTTCTGTCGTACCACTCCATTTTTTGCTGATTACACAATCAACAATGTGTCCTTGCAACGTATTTCTACAATCAAAAATCTCGGTGTGCTCTTTGACTGTAAACTTAGATTCAATACCCATATTCTAACCATCGTTAATGAAGCCAAAAGTGTACTTGGTTTTATTAAACGATGGTCTAAAGAGTTTAATGATCCGTTTGTCACTAAACTTCTTTTTGTCTCGCTGGTACGTCCTATTTTAGAATATTGTTCTATTATATGGTCGCCACAGCAGAAATTGTATCAGGACCGTATTGAATCGGTTCAGAAGCAATTTCTTCTTTTTGCCTTGCGCAATCTAAACTGGGATGGTAACCTTCGTCTACCGTCTTATCGTAGTAGGCTTCTTCTTTTGGAACTTCCATCGTTAATCAATCGTAGAATAGTCTTGGGTATTACTTTTCTACATAAGTTGATTAACGGTAGTATTGATTCGCCTTCTCTTCTATTTCAAGTCAACTTCCTAGTTCCTTCACGTGCTTCTCGTCACTTCTGTCCTCTTTATTTACCTATATGTAACTGTAACTATTCCTTGTACAGTGCGTTTCGTGTTCTATGTACTAAGTACAATACTTATTTTCATGTATTTAGTTCTGAACTCTCTCTTTCCTTAATAAAATCTTCTCTTTTAGCATATTTCAGAGAAATCACACACACACCACAGTTGTGAGAATGCACCTATGCAATTCTCCTTACTTGTGTAGTGATTTCTCTTATCGTATTTTACTTTTTAAGATTTTTATTTTTTCTTATATTTTTATAACCTTTTTTTAACTTCTTCTATCTTGCTTAGTTTCAATGATATCACTAACCATATCTGGCTGTGATTTGGGGCATAGCTCGTCGGTCCGGCAAATAAAACACCCCCATCGGGTTGGTGATATCATTGCTATATATTGTTAGTATTAGGCTTTTTCTTTTTCCTGTTTCTGTTTATAATTTTAATTTTGTAATTTTATAATTTGACTCACGAATGTTGTCAATTTCTTTATATAAATAAATAAATAAAAATATCGGTATTAAATGGAAGTGCCTCATCAGGTTCCGCAAAAACACCTGTCCTGTTACTGATCATTTGTTGGAACTCCTGTGATATTTCCTGGGGTACTTTAATTTCTTCAATTTTTGTAAAATTAACGCTTGCGCATTTTAGAAATTCAATTTTTTCGGAGCCGCTTTTTGACACTACTGTTTGGTTTTTAAAGTCGAGCCGGACGTCACTTTGTTTTAATAGGTCCAGTCCGATTATTCCGTCAAATGTCGTTAGGTGTGGGAGTAAGAAGAATGTCGTATTTGTATTAAATATATTCATAGTACATTTCCTGTCGATAGTGTTGTAGCCGCGTATTGATTTTACTCTAAATGGTTTGTTTGTTGGTTTTATGCCTTTTAATTCGTCCAACGGTTTTATGTAATTTTTCGAGGTCCCTGTGTCTATCAATAATTTAATCGTTCTACCTGCCACTATTCTCTCAATGAACGGTAGCAGGGAGCTTCCTCTAAAAAATTTATCTGGTCGTATTCTGCCGATTCGTCATCTATGTCGTCAACCTCTGCTTCAGCTTGGGTTCTGTATTCGTAGTCCCCTTGGTTGTGTGTATCGTCCTCTGATTGTAGGTGATTTATTCTCTGTTGTTTTTGTCCTGTAAGTCTAGCGCTACTGTCATTCTGTCTCTTCTGCGCGTATCCCTGTCCGCTCTGGCCTTGCGGCGAAAAGGACATCGCTGAGTATCTTCCTTGTTCCGGAGATAAAGACTCGCAAAGCGCCTGCTCGGTATTTGTGGTTCATTTCGGATGCTACAGACTTTTCATATGTCATGATGGTTTTGTTTAGTAATAGATTCAGTTTCTTTTCTACTTCATCGTAATATTGTACCAGAGTCAAATTTCCCTGTCGGAGTGTCGACATCTCTTGTTCGATCACGTTAATGGGTCTTTTGTCCGTGTAAGTAAAGTCAAGTCTGTTTATTATCGCCCTAAAGTTCAATGGGTTATCGAATGAGGAGAGTATCGTATCCGCTGGGCCTTTCACTTTGTTCCTAAGGATTGCTAAAGCTTGATAATGTTTTAAGCTACCGTCAAACTGTTCGTGAACTTTATATGCGGTATGTGCCGCTCACCTCCATAATACATACGTTTCTATCTTCCCCTCGAATTCCGGTAAGGATTTTACAACATCGAGGGTCTCTGGGCAAGTAGTTCCCGATGCTATTTCAGCATCTTTGTAGGCCTCTACCCTAGGAGCATTTACATTATTTATAGAAAGATTTCTTACTAAGTCACTAATTTTATTATCGAAAAGTTTTTCTTGAGCCGCCAACGCGTGTGTGACTGCGGATTCTATAATCACCTTTAACTGATCGCTAGTTAATGCCATGCTGCTTACAGTGTTCGTCCCCCTTAAACCGAATCCTGCCACTAATTCTTCAAGTTCAGAATCGCTCATGAGCACTAAAACTCCTCAGCTGTTGGTTAGTTGGAAAGTCTGGAATTGTTTTTTTTTTTTTTTTTTTTTTTTTTTTGTTTCGTGGTTTTATTTTATTTTTCTTTCAATTAAAAATTTAAATATTATTTCAATATTAAAATTTCTCGCTTTATTTATTTTATTCCTCTGAACACTCTACTCACATATTTCCTTAAAGTATGATACAAAATTCTTTGTTGTGAGATCCATTTGCCGGTGCGTGTCTTCGGTTTGGTGGGTGTCTTGCTGAATTCTATTCTTGATTTTCTGTGTTGCTTTTTATACCCTGAACCCATTAAAAATGGGTAATCAGGGTATAATGGTTTTGTTGCAGCCCAAATGTATGTAACAGGCAGAAGGAGGCGTGGCAGATCCCATAAAGTATATATATTCTTGATCAGGACGACAAGCCGAGTCGATTGAGCCCTGTCCGTCTGTCTGTCTGTCCGTCTGCCCGTATGTTTGAACGCGTGGATCTCAGAACCTATAATAGCTAGAGACTTAAACTTTTTTTATAGATTCGTGTATATCACGCGCAGGTCGAGTTTGTTTTAGAAATTCGATAACTCTTCTCATTCTTTTTTTATCGATTAAAAACGAAATTGATTTTCAGTTTTAAAATTATATCTTCTACATCTTTATAGTTAGAGATTCCAAATCTTGTATTTAGCTTAATGGGACTTTTATACAATTTTGATTTTTGTTAAATTTTGGATGCCACGCCCCCTTTGCCCAAATTTTCAAAACACTTATTTCAAATACTAGAGACTTGTGCTTTTGCACATACACGCATATGAATGATATAATTACGCTGCGCAAGTTTGATTAAGAAAGTCGATCTACAAAAAAAGTTATTAAGCATTTAGTTTCCCATAGCACGCACATATTGGCGCAGCGCAGTCGCTGAGTAAACTGCGCAGTTAGCAGAGCGTATGCGTGTGCGTGTGTATGTATGCGTTGCTTGCAATATACATACATATATGTACATATGTACATACTGTATATATTTACATATATATAAAATAAGAGTAACATTGATATAACTTAAATAAAGTCAATATAATATACATATGTATGTACATATGAATAGATGAAATGCATTATGTTATTAAACGAAACGTTTACCAAACGTTTACGTACACACGCGCGTGGCAACAGCAGCAGAAGCATCTAGAAAATTCGAAGAATTCATAACAACAACAACAAAGACAAATTGGGGATGAATTTTAAGCAGAAGTTCAGCAGCTCAGTGGCAGTAGCTCAGTAGCTCAATAACTTTACTTAGGAATTCGCTATCTCACTCTTATGTATTGCAACTGCTGCGTTGGTAGAAGCGATGATCGCCGACATAAAGTCTCGGGTTCGATTCTTTAAAATTTTTTGTATGCAAGTCACACTTATTTTTATTTATTTTTTTTAATTTTTTAATTTAATTTAAAATTATATGCAAACTTTGAATAGCATTTAAAACCGCGGGGTTTAGGGTATTTCCGTCGTATTTAGTCGGGCACCTCCGACTAGAGTTTCCTTACTTGTTAAAATTTTATTTGGGATATGGGTAGGTGGGTGGATGGTGATTGGTATATTGTGCGGCACATTTAAGTCCGTTTTATTGCTTCACTGATATTTCCACTAGAAGTATTTTTGGCCACAGGCTCCATATAAGGCCGACCAAATTGCGATGATGAAAGGGCTTCACATTTCACTTTATTTCACTTCCAAATAGTGTTACATTCTAATCCTAACTTCTAGGCATCCAAAATTTGAGAAAAATCAAAATTGTATAAAGGGGCCATTAAATTAAATACACGATTTCTAATCTATAAATTTAAAGAAGTGTAAGATATTATTTGAAATACAAGATTTGCAAATTTGGGGCGAAGGGGGCATGGCATGTAAAATTCAAAAACATTCTTGTATTCACTACACCTATCTGCACAGTATCTACACAATTTGAGGTCTCTAGCTCTAATGGTACACATAATTCGAAGTCAATATATATAAATATATAATAAGGGAACGGGATGACTTATCGCTTTTGTGGTTTACGAGATCGCCGCGTTCACACTGACGGACGGACGGACGGACGGACGGACGGACGGACATGGACTATATCGACTCAGCTCATCGATCAAGAATATTTCCCATACCGATGTGTTCAGAATATAAAAATACAATATTGATAAAAAAAACTATTATTATTCATATTTATTCACTATCAAAATCTCACATTATTCTAACTTTTCCGAATCCGGAATCTGAATCCCATTGAAAATGGGAAATCAGCGTGTAATGATTTTGTGATAATGTATGTGACAGGCCTTAAAAAGTATATACATACATACATTCTTGATCCGCTCGTAATGTGTTTTCTTGTTTTAGTTGTCTAGTTGCAATTTTGGAGTTGGAGTTGGCTAATGAAATCTTTTCGAAAACTAAATGTTCTCCTAGTATGTGGAAAATACAATTATAACGTCAAGAAATACTAAACAATATTTGTTTAGTAATGTTCTCAGAACTTTGTTCAGCAATGTTGAAAAGTTGCAGGTTGATCGCCTTCTTGGTATTGTATATTGATATTGATATTTTTATACCCTGAACCCATTAAAATTGTAAGAGGCAAAAGAAGGCGTGGCAGACCCCATAAAGTATATATGTATATACATGTATGTATATACAAGTCGATTGAGCCCTGTCCGTCTGTCTGTCTGTCCGTCTGTCCGTATGTTTGAACGCGTGGATCTCAGAACCTATAATAGCTAGAGACTTGAATTTTTTATAGATTCGTGTATATCACACGCAGGTCGAGTTTGTTTTAGAAATTCGATAACTCTTCTCGTTTTATTTTTTATCGATTAAAAACGAAATCGATTTTCAGTTTTAAAATTATATCTTCTACATCTTTATAGTTATAGTATATATAGTATTTATTTTAATGGGACTTTTATACAATTTTGATTTTTGTTAAATTTTGGATGCCACGCCCCCTTCGCCCAAATTTTCATAACAATTATTATATGTACATACTGTATATAATTATATATATGTATATATAATTAGAATAACATTGATATAATTAAAATAAAGTCAATATAATATACATAAGTATTGATCAAATCTATTATATTATTAAGGAAAATGTTTACCAAACGTGTACATACACATGCACGTGCTAACAGCAGCAGAAGCATCTAGAAAATTCTAGAAATTCATAACAACAACAAAGACAAATTGGGTATGAATTTTAAGCAGAAGTTCAGCAGTTCAGTAGCAGTAGCTCAGTAGCTCAATAACTTTACTTAGGAATTCGCTATCTCGATCGCATGTAGCGCAACAGCTGTGTTGGTAGAAGCGCCGACGCCGACATGCAGACCCGGGTTCGATTCTCTAAACTGCCGTCAAAAATTTTAGTAAGCAAGTTACACTTATTTTTATTTATTTTTTTATTTTTAAATTTAATTTAATATTATATGCAAACTTTGAAGGGCATAAAACTTCCGATAGGCGGGGTTTAGGGTCAGGCACCTCCGACTAGAGTTTCCTTACTTGTTTTTTTTAGTTTAATTTAAAATTATATAATTCTATGCAAAACCGATAGGCGGGTCTCAATTAAGTTGGTAAAATACTAAAAAGTCAATAAATTGTGACTTTATAGCACAAAAACAGTAGTAGGTCCATTTGCCACGTCTCAATGGGCGTAGGCTTAAAATTTTTGGCCAGTCCATGACAGGGCAAGCCTATGGCAAGGTACCTGTTAATTTTGGACGCCTACACTCAAAGAATGCGAAAATGACGCACCAATAGGTCACGCACCAATGGGGGAGTAAAAATAATATTTGTTTTATCGATAGAGCAGGTCACCAGCAACCTACCATCCAATTTTAAAGCATCTAGCATTAAAACTGCAGAAGGTGTAAAATCCTGCGGACGACACGCCCCCTGTAAGCCTATATATATACGCCACAGCACATCAACCTTGGAATATTGATACTAAGCCTCAAGTTTCTAGCATCTATTGTGTTCAATATATAACAGAAGATGCACAATGGCTATATAGAGTCAGATCCGATTTGTCACGCCTCCAGTGGGAGTGAATATATCATTTTTCGATCCTTATAGGATCGTAACAGTTACTCACGTGCCAAATTTGGTCGTTCTAGCTCTAAAGCTGTATAATATACAGCTATACCCGATTTTCCACGCCCCCAACGGTCGTAGATATATCCGCCATAGCTTATTCAACTTGGGATGTCAACGCGAGTATACATTTCAAATCTCAACTCTGTAGGACTACTACAAATAGTATTTCTGACATACAGGAAAATTCATTTTCCAATTTTACACGGCCCTATTGGGCATATCGGGAAAATCTGTGCACTTTATCTGACGAAAGTATACACAAATATATATTCAAAATTTCAAGTCTCTAGCTTCAATAGCATAGAAATGGTTTGAGGTCAGACGGACAGACAGGCGGACAGCAAGGCGGACATTGCACAAAACCAATGTATTCTTTTCACTTTGTGAATGAGTATATAAATTTTTGTCCAAAGTGTAGAGAACAGGAGTCGCGACATATAGGGAGGATATGAGGAAGACGGTATTGGGTTGAAGGATGACAAGCCTATGAATCAGAGAAACATAGATCAGCCGGTGGAGGAGTTGCATTGAGTAGTTGCGAATAGCCTCAACTTTGCTAGGTCATGTTTTGATACCGTGACTTGAAACGATAAAGCCTAAGTACTCAACATTCTCCTTGAAGAAGTGTGATTTTTCGCGTGACACTCTCATGTTTGCATTGAAAAGTTTGTCTAACACCCAAACTATGTGTTCAACGTGGCCTTTCATGGTCTCCGAGAATATGATTACATCATCGATATAAACATAGCATGACTTGCCAATGCGTTCTCTGAGTACGTTGTCAATAGCTCTCTGAAAGATGCTGGGTGCGTTTTTTAGTCCGAAGGGAAGTCTGCAAAACTCATACTTCCCATTTTCTACAGAGAAAGCGGTTTTTTCTCTGTCTTCTTCTGCGAGGAGTATCTGATGGAATCCGGATTTTAGATCTAATGTTGTGAAAAATTTAGCTTTCCCCAAGTTGGAAACGATTGAAGCTATGTTTGGAATGGGATATTTGTCGTCTATTGTCTTTAGGTTTAATTTCCTGAAGTCTATAACCAAACGTTTCTTTGTGTTTCCCTGTTCGTCGGTGCCTTTTTTGTCGACCACCCATACTGGGTTGTTATAGGGTGATTGTGACGGTCGTATAATCCCATCTTTTAGCAATTGCAGATTGGGCTCCTTTATATGAGGCAGTTGATGTAAACTTAGCAGTTTCAACATTCTACAATACTTTAAATGCTATTCTAGACAAGTGTGTTCCTAAGTGTCTTCCCAAATCTCTTTCTAATAAACCTCCCTGGTTCACTTCGACTCTTTCAACTCTAAAAAATTTAAAATCTAAATGTTTTAAAAAGTTCAAAAAGTCGGGTTCGATCGTTGATTGGTCTAAATACTCCTTAGCTAAGGTCAATTTCAATATTTTAAACTCTCGTTGTTATGAGAATTACCTTATACGCTGTAAAAGGCAGTTTGCTCGTGATTCCAAAAGATTTTATTCATTTGTAAATTTGAAGCGTAAATCTTCTGGGTTTCCATCCTCGTTTTTCCTAGGTTGTGACAGTACTTGCAATGATCAAGATACCTCAGATCTATTTGCAAAGTTCTTCCAATCCACTTATTCAACTGCCATTTTTGAAACCAATTCTTTTCCAATTTTTTATTCTGAAATTAATGGAAATGCTATTATGGTTTCTAATATTTCTCCTGTCTCTCTTTTATCCGCTATGCGTACGTTGAAATCGTCGTTCTCTCCGGGGGCGGATGGTATTCCTAGTTGTGTGATTAAAGAATGCAGTGCTTCTTTGTGGTCACCTTTATTAAAACTGTTTAATTTGTCTCTTGATACCTCGGTATTTCCTTCAATTTGGAAAGAATCATTTATTATTCCTCTGTATAAAAAAGGAGGAAGATCTAATATTTCAAATTACAGAGGCATTGCCAAGCTTTCTGCTATTCCGAAGTTATTTGAAAAAATTATAACTTCTAATTTACAGCACTTTTATAAATCCATTATTTCACCATCGCAGCATGGTTTTGTTCAGAATCGATCAACCTCTACGAACTTATTAGAATTTTCATCCCTAGTCAATGAAAGCTTTTTAAAGAAAATGCAAACAGATGTTATATACACTGATTTCAGTAAGGCATTTGACTCTGTTCAGCATGACATCTTGCTTCAAAAGCTTGACCATTTGGGATTTTCTCCTAAACTTATATTTTGGATTGCTTCCTATTTAAAAGGTAGAACCCAAAGAGTTCTGTTGAGAACATCTATTTCGAAGGTCATATTTGTCTCTTCGGGTGTTCCTCAGGGTAGTCACTTGGGCCCTCTACTTTTCTCCCTATTTATAAATGACCTTCCCAGCTGTATTTCTTACTCTAGGATATTTATGTATGCAGATGATGTAAAACTCTGTCTCTCATACAAGAACTCAATAGATCATCTACGCCTACAGGATGATCTAATATCCTTTCAAAATTGGTGTAAAGCTAATCAGTTGCATCTAAATTGTTCTAAGTGTATGACAATGACTTTCTGTCGTACCACTCCATTTTTTGCTGATTACACAATCAACAATGTGTCCTTGCAACGTATTTCTACAATCAAAGATCTCGGTGTGCTCTTTGACTGTAAACTTAGATTCAATACCCATATTCTAACCATCGTTAATGAAGCCAAAAGTGTACTTGGTTTTATTAAACGATGGTCTAAAGAGTTTAATGATCCGTTTGTCACTAAACTTCTTTTTGTCTCGCTGGTACGTCCTATTTTAGAATATTGTTCTATTATATGGTCGCCACAGCAGAAATTGTATCAGGACCGTATTGAATCGGTTCAGAAGCAATTTCTTCTTTTTGCCTTGCGCAATCTAAACTGGGATGGTAAACTGGATCGTCTACCGTCTTATCGTAGTAGGCTTCTTCTTTTGGAACTTCCATCGTTAATCAATCGTAGAATAGTCTTGGGTATTACTTTTCTACATAAGTTGATTAACGGTAGTATTGATTCGCCTTCTCTTCTATTTCAAGTCAACTTCCTAGTTCCTTCACGTGCTTCTCGTCACTTCTGTCCTCTTTATTTACCTATATGTAACTGTAACTATTCCTTGTACAGTGCGTTTCGTGTTCTATGTACTAAGTACAATACTTATTTTCATGTATTTAGTTCTGAACTCTCTCTTTCCTTAATAAAATCTTCTCTTTTAGCATATTTCAGAGAAATCACACACACACCACAGTTGTGAGAATGCACCTATGCAATTCTCCTTACTTGTGTAGTGATTTCTCTTATCGTATTTTACTTTTTAAGATTTTTATTTTTTCTTATATTTTTATAACCTTTTTTTAACTTCTTCTATCTTGCTTAGTTTCAATGATATCACTAACCATATCTGGCTGTGATTTGGGGCATAGCTCGTCGGTCCGGCAAATAAAACACCCCCATCGGGTTGGTGATATCATTGCTATATATTGTTAGTATTAGGCTTTTTCTTTTTCCTGTTTCTGTTTATAATTTTAATTTTGTAATTTTATAATTTGACTCACGAATGTTGTCAATTTCTTTATATAAATAAATAAATAAAAATATCGGTATTAAATGGAAGTGCCTCATCAGGTTCCGCAAAAACACCTGTCCTGTTACTGATCATTTGTTGGAACTCCTGTGATATTTCCTGGGGTACTTTAATTTCTTCAATTTTTGTAAAATTAACGCTTGCGCATTTTAGAAATTCAATTTTTTCGGAGCCGCTTTTTGACACTACTGTTTGGTTTTTAAAGTCGAGCCGGACGTCACTTTGTTTTAATAGGTCCAGTCCGATTATTCCGTCAAATGTCGTTAGGTGTGGGGGTAAGAAGAATGTCGTATTTGTATTAAATATATTCATAGTACATTTCCTGTCGATAGTGTTGTAGCCGCGTATTGATTTTACTCTAAATGGTTTGTTTGTTGGTTTTATGCCTTTTAATTCGTCCAACGGTTTTATGTAATTTTTCGAGGTCCCTGTGTCTATCAATAATTTAATCGTTCTACCTGCCACTATTCTCTCAATGAACGGTAGCAGGGAGCTTCCTCTAAAAAATTTATCTGGTCGTATTCTGCCGATTCGTCATCTATGTCGTCAACCTCTGCTTCAGCTTGGGTTCTGTATTCGTAGTCCCCTTGGTTGTGTGTATCGTCCTCTGATTGTAGGTGATTTATTCTCTGTTGTTTTTGTCCTGTAAGTCTAGCGCTACTGTCATTCTGTCTCTTCTGCGCGTATCCCTGTCCGCTCTGGCCTTGCGGCGAAAAGGACATCGCTGAGTATCTTCCTTGTTCCGGAGATAAAGACTCGCAAAGCGCCTGCTCGGTATTTGTGGTTCATTTCGGATGCTACAGACTTTTCATATGTCATGATGGTTTTGTTTAGTAATAGATTCAGTTTCTTTTCTACTTCATCGTAATATTGTACCAGAGTCAAATTTCCCTGTCGGAGTGTCGACATCTCTTGTTCGATCACGTTAATGGGTCTTTTGTCCGTGTAAGTAAAGTCAAGTCTGTTTATTATCGCCCTAAAGTTCAATGGGTTATCGAATGAGGAGAGTATCGTATCCGCTGGGCCTTTCACTTTGTTCCTAAGGATTGCTAAAGCTTGATAATGTTTTAAGCTACCGTCAAACTGTTCGTGAACTTTATATGCGGTATGTGCCGCTCACCTCCATAATACATACGTTTCTATCTTCCCCTCGAATTCCGGTAAGGATTTTACAACATCGAGGGTCTCTGGGCAAGTAGTTCCCGATGCTATTTCAGCATCTTTGTAGGCCTCTACCCTAGGAGCATTTACATTATTTATAGAAAGATTTCTTACTAAGTCACTAATTTTATTATCGAAAAGTTTTTCTTGAGCCGCCAACGCGTATGTGACTGCGGATTCTATAATCGCCTTTAACTGATCGCTAGTTAATGCCATGCTGCTTACAGTGTTCGTCCCCCTTAAACCGAATCCTGCCACTAATTCTTCAAGTTCAGAATCGCTCATGAGCACTAAAACTCCTCAGCTGTTGGTTAGTTGGAAAGTCTGGAATTGTTTTTTTTTTTTTTTTTTTTTTTTTTTTTGTTTCGTGGTTTTATTTTATTTTTCTTTCAATTAAAAATTTAAATATTATTTCAATATTAAAATTTCTCGCTTTATTTATTTTATTCCTCTGAACACTCTACTCACATATTTCCTTAAAGTATGATACAAAATTCTTTGTTGTGAGATCCATTTGCCGGTGCGTGTCTTCGGTTTGGTGGGTGTCTTGCTGAATTCTATTCTTGATTTTCTGTGTTGCTTTTTATACCCTGAACCCATTAAAAATGGGTAATCAGGGTATAATGGTTTTGTTGCAGCCCAAATGTATGTAACAGGCAGAAGGAGGCGTGGCAGATCCCATAAAGTATATATATTCTTGATCAGGACGACAAGCCGAGTCGATTGAGCCCTGTCCGTCTGTCTGTCTGTCCGTCTGCCCGTATGTTTGAACGCGTGGATCTCAGAACCTATAATAGCTAGAGACTTAAACTTTTTTTTATAGATTCGTGTATATCACGCGCAGGTCGAGTTTGTTTTAGAAATTCGATAACTCTTCTCATTCTTTTTTTATCGATTAAAAACGAAATTGATTTTCAGTTTTAAAATTATATCTTCTACATCTTTATAGTTAGAGATTCCAAATCTTGTATTTAGCTTAATGGGACTTTTATACAATTTTGATTTTTGTTAAATTTTGGATGCCACGCCCCCTTTGCCCAAATTTTCAAAACACTTATTTCAAATACTAGAGACTTGTGCTTTTGCACATACACGCATATGAATGATATAATTACGCTGCGCAAGTTTGATTAAGAAAGTCGATCTACAAAAAAAGTTATTAAGCATTTAGTTTCCCATAGCACGCACATATTGGCGCAGCGCAGTCGCTGAGTAAACTGCGCAGTTAGCAGAGCGTATGCGTGTGCGTGTGTATGTATGCGTTGCTTGCAATATACATACATATATGTACATATGTACATACTGTATATATTTACATATATATAAAATAAGAGTAACATTGATATAACTTAAATAAAGTCAATATAATATACATATGTATGTACATATGAATAGATGAAATGCATTATGTTATTAAACGAAACGTTTACCAAACGTTTACGTACACACGCGCGTGGCAACAGCAGCAGAAGCATCTAGAAAATTCGAAGAATTCATAACAACAACAACAAAGACAAATTGGGGATGAATTTTAAGCAGAAGTTCAGCAGCTCAGTGGCAGTAGCTCAGTAGCTCAATAACTTTACTTAGGAATTCGCTATCTCACTCTTATGTATTGCAACTGCTGCGTTGGTAGAAGCGATGATCGCCGACATAAAGTCTCGGGTTCGATTCTTTAAAATTTTTTGTATGCAAGTCACACTTATTTTTATTTATTTTTTTAAATTTTTTAATTTAATTTAAAATTATATGCAAACTTTGAATAGCATTTAAAACCGCGGGGTTTAGGGTATTTCCGTCGTATTTAGTCGGGCACCTCCGACTAGAGTTTCCTTACTTGTTAAAATTTTATTTGGGATATGGGTAGGTGGGTGGATGGTGATTGGTATATTGTGCGGCACATTTAAGTCCGTTTTATTGCTTCACTGATATTTCCACTAGAAGTATTTTTGGCCACAGGCTCCATATAAGGCCGACCAAATTGCGATGATGAAAGGGCTTCACATTTCACTTTATTTCACTTCCAAATAGTGTTCCATTCTAATCCTAACTTCTAGGCATCCAAAATTTGAGAAAAATCAAAATTGTATAAAGGGGCCATTAAATTAAATACACGATTTCTAATCTATAAATTTAAAGAAGTGTAAGATATTATTTGAAATACAAGATTTGCAAATTTGGGGCGAAGGGGGCATGGCATGTAAAATTCAAAAACATTCTTGTATTCACTACACCTATCTGCACAGTATCTACACAATTTGAGGTCTCTAGCTCTAATGGTACACATAATTCGAAGTCAATATATATAAATATATAATAAGGGAACGGGATGACTTATCGCTTTTGTGGTTTACGAGATCGCCGCGTTCACACTGACGGACGGACGGACGGACGGACGGACGGACGGACATGGACTATATCGACTCAGCTCATCGATCAAGAATATTTCCCATACCGATGTGTTCAGAATATAAAAATACAATATTGATAAAAAAAACTATTATTATTCATATTTATTCACTATCAAAATCTCACATTATTCTAACTTTTCCGAATCCGGAATCTGAATCCCATTGAAAATGGGAAATCAGCGTGTAATGATTTTGTGATAATGTATGTGACAGGCCTTAAAAAGTATATACATACATACATTCTTGATCCGCTCGTAATGTGTTTTCTTGTTTTAGTTGTCTAGTTGCAATTTTGGAGTTGGAGTTGGCTAATGAAATCTTTTCGAAAACTAAATGTTCTCCTAGTATGTGGAAAATACAATTATAACGTCAAGAAATACTAAACAATATTTGTTTAGTAATGTTCTCAGAACTTTGTTCAGCAATGTTGAAAAGTTGCAGGTTGATCGCCTTCTTGGTATTGTATATTGATATTGATATTTTTATACCCTGAACCCATTAAAATTGTAAGAGGCAAAAGAAGGCGTGGCAGACCCCATAAAGTATATATGTATATACATGTATGTATATACAAGTCGATTGAGCCCTGTCCGTCTGTCTGTCTGTCCGTCTGTCCGTATGTTTGAACGCGTGGATCTCAGAACCTATAATAGCTAGAGACTTGAATTTTTTATAGATTCGTGTATATCACACGCAGGTCGAGTTTGTTTTAGAAATTCGATAACTCTTCTCGTTTTATTTTTTATCGATTAAAAACGAAATCGATTTTCAGTTTTAAAATTATATCTTCTACATCTTTATAGTTATAGTATATATAGTATTTATTTTAATGGGACTTTTATACAATTTTGATTTTTGTTAAATTTTGGATGCCACGCCCCCTTCGCCCAAATTTTCATAACAATTATTATATGTACATACTGTATATAATTATATATATGTATATATAATTAGAATAACATTGATATAATTAAAATAAAGTCAATATAATATACATAAGTATTGATCAAATCTATTATATTATTAAGGAAAATGTTTACCAAACGTGTACATACACATGCACGTGCTAACAGCAGCAGAAGCATCTAGAAAATTCTAGAAATTCATAACAACAACAAAGACAAATTGGGTATGAATTTTAAGCAGAAGTTCAGCAGTTCAGTAGCAGTAGCTCAGTAGCTCAATAACTTTACTTAGGAATTCGCTATCTCGATCGCATGTAGCGCAACAGCTGTGTTGGTAGAAGCGCCGACGCCGACATGCAGACCCGGGTTCGATTCTCTAAACTGCCGTCAAAAATTTTAGTAAACAAGTTACACTTATTTTTATTTATTTTTTTATTTTTAAATTTAATTTAATATTATATGCAAACTTTGAAGGGCATAAAACTTCCGATAGGCGGGGTTTAGGGTTTAGAGTTTCCTTACTTGTTTTTTTTAGTTTAATTTAAAATTATATAATTCTATGCAAAACCGATAGGCGGGTCTCAATTAAGTTGGTAAAATACTAAAAAGTCAATAAATTGTGACTTTATAGCACAAAAACAGTAGTAGGTCCATTTGCCACGTCTCAATGGGCGTAGGCTTAAAATTTTTGGCCAGTCCATGACAGGGCAAGCCTATGGCAAGGTACCTGTTAATTTTGGACGCCTACACTCAAAGAATGCGAAAATGACGCACCAATAGGTCACGCACCAATGGGGGAGTAAAAATAATATTTGTTTTATCGATAGAGCAGGTCACCAGCAACCTACCATCCAATTTTAAAGCATCTAGCATTAAAACTGCAGAAGGTGTAAAATCCTGCGGACGACACGCCCCCTGTAAGCCTATATATATACGCCACAGCACATCAACCTTGGAATATTGATACTAAGCCTCAAGTTTCTAGCATCTATTGTGTTCAATATATAACAGAAGATGCACAATGGCTATATAGAGTCAGATCCGATTTGTCACGCCTCCAGTGGGAGTGAATATATCATTTTTCGATCCTTATAGGATCGTAACAGTTACTCACGTGCCAAATTTGGTCGTTCTAGCTCTAAAGCTGTATAATATACAGCTATACCCGATTTTCCACGCCCCCAACGGTCGTAGATATATCCGCCATAGCTTATTCAACTTGGGATGTCAACGCGAGTATACATTTCAAATCTCAACTCTGTAGGACTACTACAAATAGTATTTCTGACATACAGGAAAATTCATTTTCCAATTTTACACGGCCCTATTGGGCATATCGGGAAAATCTGTGCACTTTATCTGACGAAAGTATACACAAATATATATTCAAAATTTCAAGTCTCTAGCTTCAATAGCATAGAAATGGTTTGAGGTCAGACGGACAGACAGGCGGACAGCAAGGCGGACATTGCACAAAACCAATGTATTCTTTTCACTTTGTGAATGAGTATATAAATTTTTGTCCAAAGTGTAGAGAACAGGAGTCGCGACATATAGGGAGGATATGAGGAAGACGGTATTGGGTTGAAGGATGACAAGCCTATGAATCAGAGAAACATAGATCAGCCGGTGGAGGAGTTGCATTGAGTGGGGAAAATTAACCATCTCTGGTCGACCAATGTCAATAATGAAGCGCAAAAGTTTATATATCTTTCTAAAGTACATAAGAGATTTCGAAGTTCTGTCGCTCAAAGCAGCGGCAGAACGGAAATATATAGCATGCCATATGAATTTGTTATGTATATATATATATAATTCAATTAATTGATTACTCAAAGGCAACGAAGATTTGTTTTCGAAAACATCATCACATTTCAATCCTTCGCTTGCTTCTTTTGATATTACTTTTATAGCTTCAATATCGTTTCTATCAGTTTTTGGTCCATTATGCCTTAAGTCTTAATGTTTTCGATTTTGTTTTTATAATTCATTATCGATAATTGAATCAAGGTCGGATTTTAAAGATGCCGTACTCTTGGTTTGAATTTCCAAGGAGCAATATTTTCATCAGTTTGCTCTTTGAAATCTTTTTCTACAGTCTCAAGAATTCTCCTTGTCAAGAGCAATATTTTCGATTGGATGCACTGAATCATAATGTAAATTATTATCTGGATCTACTTCTGAATTAAATTAGTATCTATAGCAGACTTGCTCTCAGTCACTATTTCGATGTTTATTTCTATTTTATCACGTTGTTGATCTTTAGACTCTTCTGAGAGTATTAACTGTTTTCGTCCTCTTTTTTTTAGGTACGTTCTATATAGGTTTCTGTTTTAACATTTCGATGATTTGTTTGTTGACTTCGTGGTCAAGAATTTGGGGGAGTTTGTTATAGAGAGTCTGTATATAGATGGGATCCTCATGTTTGGGTATTACAGGTAAAGGTCAAATTTTCACCCTTTCTGTTTCACTCTAGTCGTGAAATGGCAGGGTATTTTGAAATAGGTGACGCACTAAAAGGGGAGTAAAAATAATATTTGTTTGATCGATAGAGTAGATCACCAGCAACCTACCATCCAATTTTGAAGCATCTAGCATTAAAACTGTAGAAGGTGTAAAATCCTGCGGATGATACGGCCCCTGTAGTCGTATATATATAAGTTAAAATTGTTTATATTTATAAAATAAATTAACGAGAATTGTTGAGATGTTCTTTATTGTTCAACGATATTTTTAGACTGCTTTTACTTAAATCAATTTTACCCTGGCTAAGCTATATTCTGGCTATTGGCGATGCCGACGTTCGTTGCGACGTGGCAGTGGCATCCGGTGTCAGTTTGTTTCTATGGAATTTTGTATATGTTAAAGATGGTGATTAGGTGTTGCCTACTCAAACAGTTTAACCGAAGCGGAATATTGTGCAAGATTGTAATTTACTTGCAACTTTGTTTTGTGTTAACTCTTCCCTGTTTAAATCCGACTTGTCCCCAATTAGGCGTTTCCTTCCAAAAATTTTTGTGGAAGCGTCATACCTCATGGTAAGCCTCTCTGATGAAATCCGTAGTTCCATTCCAAGTCAGGTTGCCGCTGAAGTCGTTAAGCAGGATCAGTCCGTCGTCGATTTCCTCTATTTTGCCCAGATGATCTGCGTTGGTAAAGTTGCAGTAAGCCATAATACCCTAAGCTAGCTTAGGTAAACATTTAGTATCGCTTAAATTAACCATTTTTGTCTTAGGGCATATAGTTATATTAACAAAGGTTTTACAATTATTCTGTATTTCATATACTTGATTTTTCGTAATAAAAAATTCATTTTGACGTAGGTGTTATTATTAATTATTTTGTTATTCTTTATGACGGGTTTGATTAATACGTGTTGGAAGTTTATTTTATTTAGTATGGGTATTTTAACTAATGGGGGTAAATTATTTTTAAATAAATATCAATGTTAACTCGTCCTCACTTAGTAATACTGAACCGATTCTGTTTAATTTAGCCCATTGAATGGCATGTCTTATATTAGTTATTTCTTCCTTTATTAGTCTAATCTGATTTTGAAAACTGGTGGCTATCTCATAATGGAAAGAACTGTGCTTTTTTATTGAATTTGTTAAGTCATTTGATATTTTGGTTAGTTTATTAATTCTCTGTTCTAATTGTCTATTAATAATTATTTGTTTGTTAATATTTGATACTAAGTTGTCTATGTTTTCGGTAAGCATTGTAAGATCCTCGTGGTCAGGACTTCCTGCCACATATTTCCAAGCTGAGCTGATCCAGTTAATGGATCTAGCATGTCTATGCCTTAGTGAGGACGTGATTGCAGTGAAAGTAGTGAATGTTTGTATTAATTCGTAGTGCAAGGTGGGGTAAAGATTATTGGTTTTTAATTCATTTTCAGTATAATGTGATAATGATCCAATGGCCTCTTCTATTTGGTTGTTGTGGTGGAAATCTGTATCCTCCGCACTCCTTTATTTATGGTGATTGTTTGCGCGTTGGTGAAGTTAAAGGTTTCCAAAAACCTGAACTGGTCCGTATAATCTGTGGAAAAGGAATTATTGGGTTTTTATGTTACTTTTATGTACTACTTTTCCCGTTTCAGTTAGTATGGTAGTACCCCTGTCTTCCTTCACCATCTCTTTCTTATACCTAGCTGTAGGTTTGGATCCTAGGCGTGTGTTTTGTTTGATAAAAATTTCCTGTTCGTTATGATATTTCAAGTCTGTTGCCTGTTTGTTTCTGATTTTTTCTATGTTATTCTGTCTAAGGTCTCTTGTTAGTAACTGAGTGTATTGATGAGTTATACTCGTAAACAGCTCTATCTAATAGTTCCTTGAAATTATTCTTTTTTTTGTTTATTTTTTAGACACCTCATTATATCTGATAAAGTAGAATGAATCCTTTCCAATTGTCCGTTAATTGTACTTTTGTAAGGGGGAGCTTTATAGATTTCTTTGTTTAACTGATCTCTGAGCATGAAAGTTATGGTCTCCGAATTTAGTGACTTTTCATTGTCCATTAAAATGCACTTTGGTACTCCATAATAGAAAACTAAGTCATGTAATGGTTCTTTAATATCCTGTATAGCTTTTGATTTAATAATTTTGGCTTGAGCTAATTTTGAGAATTTATCATGTGCCGTTAGCACCAATACTTTTTCTGTTGAATAAATGTCTACGTGGATGATTTTTCCTGGATATTGTGTAATAGGGGCTTCCTTCAGTTCTGGGTTCGTAGGGTGCCTATCGTATTTTTGTTCTTTGCATGTCTTACACTGTTTGATAAGATTGGTAATTTTCTCTTTCATTTTGGGGAAGTAGCATTTTTCTGACAGTTGTGCCTTATTTGCTGCTATGCCACGATGGGCTCTGTTGTGCTCTTTTAACATTTCTTCCTCCTGTTCGGCGTCTGTTAGAATGTCTTTTACGTATAATGATGTAAATCAGATTTTTTTGTTTTTGAAATGTAAAGGGTAGAGCCTCTGTATTATTCCCATTATGTCTTCTGATGTTATGATGCCGTTTATGACTGATGGATTTAAATACCTTTTTAAGATATCCAGTATATTTTTCTCATTATAATTTGGTTGTCGAATTGTATGTCTATGGAAGGTTGGAAATGGGATGTCGAAATTGTAGTTGGTTGAGTCGTCCTTCTTTATAAAAATTTGATTTTTGAAAGCATTAATGGGGACTTCGACGCTAGGAATTAAATTGTCTGCTGAACTTTCTGCACTGTGTTGTGTCGACGCAACTAAATTGATCTAGCTAGGTCTTGATAACGCGTCAGCAACTATGTTACATTTACCTGGCTTGTAAAGTAATTCATAATTATATTCTTCAAGATTTGCTTTCCATCTTTTAATTTTGGAATTTCCATTCCAGCTACTGAGCGAATAAGTGAGAGGTTGGTGATCAGTGTAGATTTTAACTTTTGCTCTACCGTATAGGTAGTTTCTGAGGGTTTTTAATGCCCAAACTATGGCTAACATTTCTTTCTGGTTAGTGGCATAATTCTCTTCTGCTTTGGAAAGCGTTCTGGAGAGAAATGAAATTGGTCGGTCACCTATGGCGAAATCAGAGGCATCTCTTGTTAATAGAAATTCTTTATTTGAATTGAAGAATAACTTCATCGGACACTAGTGAATTCTTGATTTTGTTAAAAGCTTCTATTGCATCTTGGTTCATATTAATTTGTTTTTTCTTAACAATCGTTTTTGGACACTCGTCCATCTTTCCCTCTTAAAAGGGAGCTAGGGGCAACGAGATGAAATATTATCACACTGATTAAGAAAGTCCATATAGAAAAAAGTTATTAAACATTTCCCATGTCATAGGCATATTGCAGCCCGAGCGCAGTCGCTGCTCAGTTAGCATATTAGTTTCCTTACTTGTTTTGTGTTAACTTATACGCCACAGCACATTGAGCTTGGAATGTTAATACTAAGCCTTAAGTATCTAGCATCAATTGTGTTCAATATATAACAGAAGATGCATAATTGATATATAGAGTCAGATCCGATTTGCCACGTCTCTAGTGGGAGCGAATATATAAATTTTCGATCCTTATAGGATCGTAACAGTTACTTACGTGGCAAATTTGGTCGTTCTAGCTCTAAAACTGTATAATTTTATTTTATTTATTTTTTATTTTTATATATAAAGAAAATTGACAACAATCGTGAGTCAAATTACAAAATAACAAAATTAAAAATTATAAAAAGAATAAGGAAAAGAAAAAGACTGATACTAACAATATATAGCAATGATATCACCAATTCGATGGGGGTGTTTTATTTTCCGGACCGGCGAGCTATGCCCCAAATCACAGCCAGGTATGGTTAGTGATATCATTGAAACTAAGCAAGATAGAAGAAGTTAAAAAAAGGTAATAAAATATAAGAAAAATAAAATCTTAAAAAAGTAAAATATATAAGAGAAATCACTACACAAGTAGGGAGAATTGCCAGGTGCATTCTCACTACTGGTATGTGTGTGATTTCTCTGAAATATGCTAAAAGAGAAGATTTTATTAAGGAAAGAGAGAGTTCAGAACTAAATACATGAAAATAAAGACCGAACTTAGTACATAGAACACGCACTGTGCAAAGAATAGTTACAGTTACATATAGGTAAATAAAGGGGATAAAAATGACGAGAAACACGGGAAGGAACTAGGAAATTGACTTGAAATAAAAGAGAAGGCGAACCAATACTACCGTTAATCAACTTATGTAGAAAAGTAATAATTAACGATAGAAGATTTAAAAGAAGAAGCCTACTACGATAGGACGGAAAATGAAGGTTACGATCCCAGTTAAGATTGCGCAAGACAAAAAGAAGAAATTGCTTCTGAAACCGATTCAATACGGTCCTGATACAATTTCTGCTGTGGCGACCATATAATAGAACAATATTCTAAAATAGGGCGTACCAGCGAGACAAAAATAAGTTTAGTGACAAACGGATCATTAAACTCTTTAGACCAACGTTTAATAAAACCAAGTACACTTTTGGCTTCATTACCGATGGGTAGATTATGGGTATTGAATCTAAGTTTACAGTCAAAGAGCACACCGAGATCTTTGATTGTAGAAATACGTTGCAAGGACACATTGTTGATTGTATAATCAGCAAAAATGAAGTGGTACGACTGAAAGTCATTGTCATACACTTAGAACAATTTAGATGCAACTGATTCGCTTTACACCAATTTTGAAAGGATATTAGACCATCCTGTAGGCGTAGATGATCTATTGAGTTCTTGTATGAGAGACAGAGTTTTACATCATCTGCATACATAAATATCCTAGAGTAAGAAATACAGCTGGGAAGGTCATTTATAAATAGGGAGAAAAGTAGAGGGCCCAAGTGACTACCCTGAGGAACACCCGAAGAGACAAATATGACCTTCGAAATAGATGTTCTCAACAGAACTCTTTGGGTTCTACCTTTTAAATAGGAAGCAATCCAAAATATAAGTTTAGGAGAAAATCCCAAATGGTCAAGCTTTTGAAGCAAGATGTCATGCTGAACAGAGTCAAATGCCTTACTGAAATCAGTGTATATAGCATCTGTTTGCAATTGATTTAAAAAGCTTTCATTGACTAGGGATGAAAATTCTAATCAGTTCTAAACAAAACCATGCTGCGATGGTGAAATAATAGATTTACAAAAGTGCTGTAAATTAGAAGTTATAATTTTTTCAAATAACTTCGGAATAGCAGAAAGCTTGCCAATGTCTCTGTAATTTGAAATATCAGATCTTCCTCCTTTTTTATACAGAGGAATAATAAATAATTTCTTTCCAAATTGAAGGAAATACCGAGGTATCAAGAGACAAATTAAACAGTTTTAATAAAGGCGCCCACAAAGAAGCACTGCATTCTTTAATTACACAACTAGGAATACAATCCACCCCCGGAGAGAATGACGATTTCAACGTACGCATAGCAGATAAGAGAGAGACAGTAAAAATATTAGAAACGATAATAGCATTTCCATTAATATTAGAATTTAAAATTGGATATGAATTGGTTTCTGGAATGGCAGTTGAATAAATGGATTGGAAGAACTTGGCAAATAGATTAGAGGTATCTTGATCATTACAAGTACTGTCACAAGGATGGAAACCCAGAAGATTTACGCTTCAAATTTACAAATGAATAAAATCTTAAGGTTTGTCCACCGACAGAATTAACGATGAATTTGTTTTTGTTTATCTTGGGATTTTTGATTAAGTGGAATTGTATATAGTTTTGGCTTGAGCCGGTGTCAATGAGAAAATTAAGTGGGTAATGCCGTCTTGGGCTGCGCACTTAAAATATGGTAATGATGATATATTTAATCTTAAAAAGTAAACGTACGAAGTGAAGATTGGGTTTGATTAATATACTTGTTGGTCTTCTTCTGCATTTTGCTCGTAGAAAGCAACTGCTTCGTCTACTTCGGAGTTTGCGTAGTAAGCCTGTTCTTTGGGACTACTGCAATTCAAACCACTTTGTTCAACGTCTTCATTTGCTTGGTCGGGTGTTCCCGCGGCAAGATGAAACTGTCATTGGCACTTAGGTTGCGGCCCGTTTGGAGAAAGGGGTCGCTTTCCTACAGGACCATTATTCGGATGCCTATTCATATAATTAATACGACCAGAGCGAAGTTATCCATCTACTTCCATAGGTACAGGTTTGGTTTCTGGTTTAGGACCTATTGGGCGTGGCGGTGGATGAAATGATCTCCCATCATATTGTTCTTGAGATGTGTGATGCTGAGTGTATTTTGGTCGAGCACTATTGGAACGGGGGTCAGACATTTTTCAGTTATTCCCATCCATGGGTTCCCATTGGATTCGGATTATAGTAATGTCTGGGGTTAAAGGCTTGCCAGTTAGTTGGTGGATTTGGTCACTGTAGTCTATTAGATGTGAACCGGAGGAGCGGAGGACTGTCTAGGTGGCAATGTTGGAGGTGTTTGTCGGAACTTTGGAGTAAAGGCATTTCGTTGTTCTTGGTTTTCTACCAGCTCGCACAAGTATAGAGCATGGCTGAGATCACGAGGCTCTTTGATTTCCAACAGTGTAGGTAAATATCCATTCAGTCCTCGTACAAAAGTGTCCAAAGCATTTTCTCGATAGCTTTGAGTTAATGCCCTAAGACTTTCGGGTGTCAACTCTTGGACAGTGATTTGATTAAGTATCAAAGAGAGCTGATAGTAAACCGCTTGATAGAATTCAGCAATGGACAGTTTACCTTGAGTGAGCGAAAATAGTTGGTATTCTAGTGTTTTCAAATCACGCTTATAAACGAAATGATCTGTTAAGCACTTTGAAATAGGCTTCTGGTTCAGATGCTTATTATGTACATAGTATTGTGTATTTTTAGTAGGGTTGTGTATTTTCTCTACCCTCGTACAAGCTCATAATACGTGACACATTTTTCTTCCATAAGCCAAACTCGGTACGATTTCCAGAGAACTCTCTAATCAATTTTGCCAAGTCTGCATTTCTCCGGCTCACCTGAACAAAGGACTACTACTGGTACGTCGGTCACTGCTTCTGCCCTAACATTCTGATCCTGGTCTCCTTTTCCTAGTGTTTCCTAGATTAGGCTTACAATAACTTCCCTTAATTCCGGGCTAGATAAGGAAGGAATTGATGGAGTTGGTTCATTCTGTCTGGTGCCCAACTTAAGGGTGGTTATCGAATTAACTAGGTCTTGCTCCATATTTCTGTTTTATTTTGTTTAGGCACTGTGTTGTTTTTCAGACGGGCACTAAGTTTTAGGTAAATATGAGGCGTTTTTAAGTTTGTGAAGTTAGTTCTTAACAAAATATATTTTCGTACATTTAATTAGCTTGATTAGTAGAATAGAATTTATTTTTATCTTTGTCTTTTTATTTGAATTTAATAATTCTTAATTTCTAGTTTACGAAATAATTTATATTGTTCGGCGACTGCATTATTAAAGTAGAACTGAACTTATGCTAAGAATACAATGTCATTTTATGGGCCGACGTTGCTGTGTCGGTGCTGCTGCAGTCGCTGTTGGTGCCACCGCTGTTGCAGCCAGTGCCGTTGCGGTTCTTATTGTTGTTGTTGCTGTTGTCATCGGTGCCGCCAGTGCCAGTGCCGTTGCGATTCTTGTTGTTGCTGGTGTCGATGTGGTTGTTGTTGTTGTCGTTCTTGATGTTGCTGTTGGTGCGATAATGTCGGTGGCGTTGCGATTCTTGTTCTTGTTTTTGTCGGTGCCGCCAATGCCGGTGCCGTTGCGATTCTTTTTGTTGTTGTTGTTGATGCCGCTGTTGTTGCTGACGCTGCTACCGTTGGCGTCGACTCGGTCGCTGGATTCTATTGAAATCGAAATCGTTGCCGCCGCCACTGTCGCTAGATTCTAGTGCCGCTATCGTTGATGCCGCCCCTGTCGCTAGATTCCGTTGAGATGTAACTTTATTAACTTATATGCAAGTAACGCATACATACACACGCACACACATACGCTTTGCTAACTGCGTGGTTTACTCAGGGTTTACTGGGAAATTAAATGTTTATTAACTTTCTTATCAAACTTGCAGAACGTAATTTTATCATTCATATATCTGTTTTTGCAAAAGCACAAGTTTCTAGTATTGGAAACACGTGTTTTATAAAATTTGAGACGAAGGGGCGTGGAACCCAAAGCTTAACACAAAATAAATTGTATAAAGGTCCCATTAAACTAAATACAAGATGTGGAGTATCTAACTATAAAGATGTAGATGATATAAGTTTAAAACTGAAAATCGATTTTCGTTTTTAATCGATAAAAAAAACCGGAAGTTATAAAATTTAAAAAAATTCAAAACTTTAGCAGTTCTAGTTTCTGAGATCGATGCGTTCAAACAATTGGACAGACGAACAGGGCTCAATCGACTCGGCTTGTCGTCCTGATCAAGAATATATATACTTTATGGGGTCTGCCACGCCTCCTTTTATCTGTAAAAACGCCCATCAACTATGCACTCTTGGTGTTAAATCTGTTTTTATGCAGCTGGAGAATTGCAGTCAGTATAAACAACAAATTTACGTTCCTCCAAATAATGTCAAAGTGTTTAATTGCATGCACCACAGCTAACATCTCTAGATCGAACGAATAGTATTTGGATTCGGCGGGAGACGTACACCTACTTTAATACTTTACCGCATGAGGTTTATTGTCACAGTATCGCTCCATCACCAATACAACTTGCGTCTACACCTTTGCATTCCTTTGGAGTTTTTTATACTTATTCATATACTCTCGTCATATAATGTGCTAAGATTTTCAAGACACGCCCACTAGGGGCGTGGCAAATTGGAAAATGCATTTTCCTGCATCTCAGAAACAATAATTGTACAAGTTCTAGAGGGCTCATAATTGGAATGTGAACTTGCGTTGACATCCCAAGTTGAATAAGCTATGGTGCATATATCTTCGCCCATTGGGGTGGTGGCATATGGAATATATACTTCTTTTAACTTCCCAAGTTCAATAAGCTATGGTGGATATATAAACCGCATGAGTTTCTACCTCCCAAAGTGTTAGTGCTAGAAGCTTCAAAATATGATGCTAGGTTGCTGGCAGATCACGTACAAAAATTACTTTTATATATGAAATGTTGAATTATTTATTAAAATCTTTATTTATATAAATAACTTATTTAACAAAGCCCTTATTACCAGGAGCAGAAACATCTAAAATATTTTAAAAATTCATAAATAAAGTTAAATTGAGGATGAATTTTGAGCTACTACTTTACTTAAGAACTAGCTATTTCACACTCAAGTAGTGCAACGGCGGTGGAAGCGGCTTATAGCGGTACTGAAACCCAGATTCTATTCTATAGGTTCTTTTATATACGTGTTCTTTTTTATACGTGTTACTTATTGTTATATACCTTGAAAATTGGAAATCAGTGTATAATGTTATTGTGAAAATGTATGTAAGAGGCACAAGTATATATATATAAGCGTAAAGTATATACATTCTTGATCAGCACGAGCTAAGTCGATATAGTCCTGTCCGTCTGTCCGTCCGTCCGTCTGTTTGAACGCAGCGATCTCGTATACCACAAAACTTACAGATGTGAAATATGACATACATACTTTCGAGTTTCATACGCACTGCGAGTTTTTTTTTTTCGATAACACATCCCGTTTCCGAATTATTGATAAATTTGGTGAATTTACTTTGTTTTATGTTTTCCATTAAAACTAGATACTTCTGCAGATACTGTGCAGATAGGTATAGTGAATACAAATATGTTGTAGGTTCTGGACTTAAGAGGCCATGCCTCCTTTGCCCCAACTTTCTAAACTTTCAAATATTTGCTTATATTCCGCAAATTGTCCCCAATATTACCACGATCAAAGTTACCGTCAAAGGTCAGATAATGCACACAAGCCCCAGTAGCCGAATATTGGGCAGAATAGGCAGTCTTGGGAACCAACAATACACAATATTCATATACTCTAGTGTCAGTATGATGACAACCAATATCTTAAATTTACCAGTTCTCAAAAATGACTGCCTAATCCAATCTAGCAACGGACTTCTAAGTGTTCCAAACAAAATTTGGAATAATTTGTTCAAGGGTATAATGAATTTCATCTAGAAGAAAGTATGATTTCACAGGCACAAGCCGTTATAGATTACAAATCCCAAATAATAAATGTATACAATAAAAACTCAACCATTTTCTAACTAAACTTAATTCCGAAGAAATTCAATAATCCAATCGGTAATTTCTATAAAACAACAATCAGCAAATTCAGCAGCAAGCATTTATCATTTGAATGAATTGAATGAAGAAGAAACAAGTAAGCAAACTCTAGTCGGAGGTGCCCGACTAGGAAATACCCTGAACCCCGTCTATCGGCGGTTTTAAATGCACTTCAAAGTTTGTATATAATTTTAAATTAAATTAAAAATTAAAAAAAAAGATGAAGTAACTTGCATAAAAAAGTTCTGACGTCAGCTGAGAGTATCGAACCCGAGACTTTATGTCGGCGATCATCGCTTCTACCAACACAGCCGTTGCAATACATAAGAGTGAGATAGCGAATTCCTAAGTAAAGTTATTGAGCTACTGAGCTACTGCTAGTGAGCTGCTGAAATTCATCCGCAATTTGTCTTTGTTGTTGTTGTTATGAATTCTTCGAATTTTCTAGATGCTTCTGCTGCTGTTGCCACGCGCGTGTGTACGTAAACGTTTGGTAAACGTTTCGTTTAATAATATAATGCATTTCATCTATTCATATGTACATTATATTGACTTTATTTAAGTTATATCAATGTTACTCTTATTTTACATATATGTAAATATATACAGTATGTACATACATACATATGTATGTATGTATATTGCAAGCAATGCATACATACACACGCACACGCATACGCTCTGCTAACTGCGCAGTTTACTCAGCGACTGCCCTGCGCCAATATGTGCGTGTTATGGGAAACTAAATGTTTAATAACTTTTTTGTAGATCGACTTTCTTAATCAAACTTGCGCAGCGTAATTATATCATTCATATGTGTGCGTGTGCAAAAGAACAAGTCTGTAGTTTTTGAAATAAGTGTTTTGAAAATTTGGGCGAAGGGGGCGTGGCATCCAAAATTTAACAAAAATCAAAATTGTCCCATTAAATAAATACAAGATTTGGAGTCTCTAACTATCAAGATATAGAAGATATAATTTCTAAACTGAAAAATCGATTTCGTTTTTAATCGATAAAAAAAGAACAAGAAGAGTTATCGAATTTCTAAAACAAACTCGACCTGCGCGTGATATACACGAATTTATAAAAAAAAAAGTTCAAGTCTCTAGCTATTATAGGTTCTGAGATCCACGCGTTCAAACATACGGACAGACGGACAGACAGACAGACGGACAGGGCTCAATCGACTCGGCTTGTCGTCCTGATCAAGAATATATATACTTTATGGGGTCTGCCACGCCTCCTTCTGCCTGTTATATACATTTGGGCTGCAACAAAACCATTATACCCTGATTACCCATTTTTAATGGGTTCAGGGTTTAAAAATGAAGTTAAAATGTTCATTGAAAAAATATCAATATCAATATATACAATACCAAGAAGGCGATCAACCTGCAACTTTTCAACATTGCTGAACAAAGTTCTGAGAACATTACTAAACAAATATTGTTTAGTATTTCTCGACGTTATAATTGAATATTCCACATCACTAGGAGAACATATAGTTTTCGAAAAGATTTCAGAAGCCAACTCCAACTCCAAAACTGCAAACTAGACAAATACGAGTTTCTAAAACAAGAAAACACATTACGATCGGATCAAGAATGTATATACTTTTAAGGCCTGTCTGTTACATACATATTCACAAAATCATTACACGCTGATTTCCCATTTTCAATGGGAATGCAGTTCCGGATTCAGAAAAGTTAGAATATACAGCCCAGAAAAAAGCGTACTGGCTTAATGTGAGATTTTGATAGTGAATAAATATGAATAATAATATTTTTTTTTATCAATATTGTATTTTTATACCCTGAACCCATTCAAAATGGTTAATCAGGGTATAATGGTTTTGTTGCAGCCCAAATGTATGTAACAGGCAGAAGGAGGCGTGGCAGACCCCATAAAGTATATATATTCTTGATCAGGACGACAAGCCGAGTCGATTGAGCCCTGTCCGTCTGTCTGTCTGTCCGTCTAGAGACTTGAATTTTTTTTATAGGTTCGTGTATATCACGCGCAGGTCGAGGTTGTTTTAGAAATTCGATAACTCTTCTCGTCTTTTTTTATCGATTAAAAGCGAAATCGATTTTCAGTTTTAATATTATATCTTTAATATTACATCTTTATAGTTAGAGACTCTTGTATTTAGTTTAATGGGACTTTTATACAATTTTGATTTTTGTTAAATTTTGGATGCCACGCCCCCTTCGCCTAAATTTTTAAAAACAATTATTTCAAATACTAGAGACTTGTGCTTTGGCAAATACACCCATATGAATGATATAATTACTTAATTCGTTTGATTAAGAAAGTCGGTCTACAAAAAAGTTATTAAGCATTTAATTTCCCATAACACGCACATATTGGCCCATCGCAGTCGCTTAGTAAACTGCGCAGTTAGCAGAGCGTATGCGTGTGCGTGTGTATGTATGCGTTGCTTGCAATATAAATGTACATATGTATGTATGTATGTACATACTGTATATATGTATTTACATATATGTAAAATAAGAATAACATTGATATTGTAATATAAAGAGAGGGACATCTGGTCTTTCATTTGGCGTTCGGTTTATTGAATGAATCTTAATTCTACATATAACAATTGTTAACTTTACCTAAGACCGCGTAGCTACGCTGCCAGTGACGCCGGCAGAGAAGCGGTATGCTTATGTATAAACATTTGAATGTATAAATGTATAAATGTTTACATAAAAGTATGTATGTATGTATATATGCCATCGCAGCGGGAGAGTGAGGATGTATCATATTGCATATTGGGCCTGAACAGCCGCGCGTGTTATATTTGCCGACTCAGCAATGTCCAGCACCATTCACTCATGGGTGGTTACTTAGGAGGCAATGCACTTGAATGTTGCGCACATAAATATTGTAACAAAGTGCCACAATATGTTTGTAATATTATTAATGTGATATTTCAGAACATGCTACATCCCCCTCCTTTAGCAAAATAACGTAATTACATGGAGTTATTTTCTAATTTTTATTATATAAAAACTTATTTATTGTTCTTTGTTTGATACTTTGATCGTTTGAATGTTTGCTCTTGATTGTTTGTTTAATGATATATATGGTAAAAGTATTTGGTATTATTATTTCTTTTTTTTTATATATGTGTATAGTGTCATTAAATATGGAAATTTATTTGTTTTTTTTTTATATATATATGTTAGCTGATTAAAATTTTTAACCTATCTTTATGCACTATTTGTTTCTTATTCTTTTTATCCTTAATTAGAATGTTATCCCTATTTTCTATTTCTTCTATGGTATATGGGCCTAAATACTTAGGTTCTAACTTATGGCCCGTATCATTTCTTAATAAAACTTTATCTCCTATTTCTAATTCGATATTGTTTACTTTTCTGTCATATACCTTATTTTTAGCTTTATGCTGTTCTAGCATAATTCTGGCTCTTTTATAGGCCTGTTCTAATCTAAATTTTGATTCCTTAGCATAATCTTCTATATTATATAGTGGGTTTATCCTATCTATACTATTAAAATGTTTGGGTAAATTTGAAGTTTTACCGAATACCAACTCATATGGACAATAATCGTGTGCCATAGAGGGTGTTGTATTGAAACAATATGCGAAGTATCGTATCCATACATCCCAGTCAGTTCTGTCAACTAAAATGTATGATCGTAAAAATTTGTTAAGTGTTCGGTGGCTTCGCTCCACAGTGCCTACAGTCTGGTGATGATGTGCAGTTGAAGTTATGTTTTTAATTTGCAAATTTTTGCATAAATTTTCAATTATTGAATTTCTATATTCTGTTCCCATGTCCGTAATGAACGTCTTCATTGGACCGTACCGCAGAATAAAATCTTCAAATATAGCTTTTGCTACTGTTTTTGCACTTTTGTGTTTTATTGGTATTATTACAAGGTATTTTGTTAGATCGCAGATTAAAGTTACTGAGTATTCATTTTCTTGTTCTGACTTTGGGAGTGGACCGATCGTATCCACAATTACCCTATCGAAAGCCAGTTGTGGCGTTTCAGTTATAGTCAATGGAGTTTTTGTGTGCTTTGGTATTTTTGCTTTTTGACACTTACTAAATTTTTGTATATATTGAGATATATCTCGTATCATATTCCTCCAATAGTAATGCCTTTTTATTTTGGCTATAGTTCTTGATATTCCAGTATGACCTCCTTGTATAGGGTCGTCGTGGAACGTAAAGAGTATTGCTTCTTTTTCTTTATCATTATATGATAATAGGGTCACCGGCTTGAGTAGCGCTACTCTTAAAAATTGTAAAATCTTATTGCCCATATTTATAAAAGATTCTATTGAAACAGTGTCAAACATCTTTTCGCTCGGTGGCACTTTGACTTGGCTGATATTAAGTATACCGGCTTCTTTTTCTAGCCTTTGGAAAAATTGACCTAAGTTGAGAATTCCATTGGTATACATATCGCTAATGTCAATTCTTACTATAACTTTCTTTCCATGTTTTAATGTGCTTAGAGAACCAGTTATTCGCAAGGTCACTACTTTTCGTACTTCGTCATTTATAATGACTTCATATACGTTGGGCTTAGAAGCATTAAGAGATTGCTTTTACAAATCTTCTATATTATTTTCTTTTTATTTTCCTGCGCAGGAATTTGACTGTTTACTTTGATTTCTGGTAGTGACTCTCAGAATTTTGTTATTAGTTTGTATATTTTGCAAGTCCTTTATTGTTATCCTCGACAGCGCGTTGGCTACGAAATTATTTTTTCCCTTTAGACACTACTGTAAAATTATATTCCTCTAGTTCGAGTCATATTCTGGTTAGTTTGGAACTTGGATTTGTCATTGAAAACAAATAAGTTAATGCTCTGTAGTCCGTTTTGACAGTGAAATGTCTACCATAAATGTATGGTCTGAAATGCGTAATTGCCCAGTGAATTGCCGCTAACTCTTGTTCTGTTGTACTCTTATTACTCTCACCTTTTGTGAAAGATCTAGATGCGTATGCTACTGGAAGCTGTAGTCCATTTTTATTTTGCGTTAGGACTGCTCCACATGCATATTTACTTGCGTCTGTGATTATGCAAAATTATTTGCTAAAATCTGGGTGGGTAACAGAGTGGGATTCATTAATGCTGATTTTAAATGTTCGACCGCGTTTTGACAATCACTTGTCCATTCGAATTTAACATTTTTATACCCTGAACCCATTAAAAATGGGTAATCAGGGTATAATGGTTTTGTTGCAGCCCAAATGTATGTAACAGGCAGACCCCATAAAGTTTATATATTCTTGATCAGGACGACAAGCCGAGTCGATTGAGCCCTGTCCGTCTGTCAAATAAATAAATAAAATAAAGTCAATATAATATACATATGTACATACATACATATTATACATATAGATGAAATGCATTATGTTATTAAACGAAACGTTTACCAAGCGTTTACGTACACACGCGCGTGGCAACAGCAGCAGAAGCATCTAGAAAATTCGAAGAATTCATAGCAACAACAACAAAAACAAATTGGGGATGAATTTTAAGCAGAAGTTCAGCAGCTCAGTAGCAGCAGCTCAGTAGCTCAATAACTGTACTTAGGAATTCGCTATCTCACTCTTATGTATTGCAACGGCTGTGTTGATAGAAGCGATGATCGCCGACATAAAGTCTCGGGTTCGATTCTCCAAGCTGACGTCAAAACTTTTTTTATGCAAGTTACTTAATCTTTTTTGTTTTTTTTTAATTTTTTAATTTAATTTAAAATTATATATAAACTTTGAAGTGCATTTAAAGCCGGCGATAGGCGGGGTTCAGGGTATTTCCTAGTCGGGCACCTCCGACTAGAGTTTCCTTACTTGTTCTTACATAATCTTGTTATGTGACGAGAATACTTAGCGAAATTTTTTATAAATCTTCGGTAATAATTGCAAAATGCAATGAATCTTCTAGCGCTGTCCGCATCATGAGGGACTGGATAATTTTGAATGACGTTATATTTTGTATCATCAGGCAAGATTCCTTTATCTGTGCATTTATGTCCCAAAAAGGTGATTTCGTGCATAAAAAATGAACATTTTTCAGGATGTAACTTTAGGTTGTGTTGCCTACATTTCTCAAAAACATCTGTTAGATTATTGAGCATATGTTTTTGGGAACAACCTATGACTATTAAGTCATCCATATAAAGAAATGCTTGCGAAGGTTCAAGGCCAGTAAATGCTATAGTCATCATTCTCTGGAACGAGTTTGGCGCAATTTTCAAACCGAATGTTAATCGCGTGAAGCGATATGAGCCATTACATGTGGAAAGGATGTAATGTCTCGTGACTCTTTTTCAAGTTCAATTTGATGAAAACCTGACATTAGATCAAGGCATGAAAAATACTTTGCTCTACCTAGTTGATCCAAGATGTCATCAATTCTAGGTAGTGGAAATTTATCGGACAATAGTTTTTTATTAATTTGACGATAGTCAATTACTAATCGCAATTTTTTATTTTCGGAATTTGGTAACGATTTTTTCGGTACCAATAAAAGTGGGCTATTGTAAGCAGATACAGAAGGCTCGACTATTTTGTGATTTATCAGTTTTTGGACTTGTCTTTGGATTTCGTCTTTCTGACTATGAGGATTTCTATAATTTTTAATGTAGATTGGTTCATCGTTCATCAGTCTTAATTTTTGTTTATAAAAATTATTCGTTGTTATTGATTCGGATTCTAGTCCGAATACATCACTATATTTCTTGTACAACTTCGTAAGTTGGCTGTGAAATTGTGGCGGAAATTTTTTTGATAGTGTAGTCAGTATTGTTTTATCTCTCTGTTCTGGGTTTGTTTCAATTACGTCATAGCTTAAAAGTGGTTCATATTTTAACTTTACTAGGTTTATGATTTTATCTATTTTTGTTGTATTTAGCAATCTTATGACTGCGTTTTGGGAGTTTGTTATGGTATTTGCAATGTAAATACCACTCTGAATTTCTAAATTTGGAATCAATACACTGTCTTCTTGTGAACTTATCTCAATTTTTCGGACAACTTGGGATCTTGCTGGCAAGACTATTGAATTGTTACCAGAACTGTACGCTATTGGTACATATATCGGATATTTTAGATGTTTGGTCTAATTATTAACCAGTCTTCGGACGGATTGAAATCTAATTGACAGTTGTATTTTCTGATGAAATCGATTCCTAGTATTCCATCACATGGAATAGCGAAATGGGAATTCACGATATGAAAGTCGTCTGGGATTATGTATTTTGAATTTTGTCAATGTCAATAAAAGTAATTTCTTTGGATTTGGTTACTTCTTGACTTATTCCCTGTATGTGTACAATTTGATCTGTTTGAATGCATTGAAAACTGTCGGAATTTTCTTTTAAGATAGATATTTCCGCATCTGTATCTATTAAAAGTACTAACTGTTTTCCTGTTGCCACACTTGTGAAAAATACGAAGGTACTTTGACTAAGACTGATAGTATAAATCCTGATGTTTCTTATTGCTGGGTATCTAAAGGTGTCTGGGAGTTTCCCGACATGTTCTGTGGTACTCGGACATTATTGTTATTATAACCGCTTTGTTGGTTATTTCCTCGATTACCTCTATTGTTCTTGTTGTGACCTCTGTTATTTTTTTCTGTAGCTATTGTTTCTATTTTGTTGGTAATTTTGGCCGTTATTGTGATTATTATAATTATTGTAATTACCACGACCATTGCCTCTACCACGATAATTATATTTGTTATTATAGTTACCGCGGTTTCTTTGGGCAAACAATATAGAGTTGGAATTTCAAGTCATTTCAGTACTCTGCTCTAGGTACTTCGTGATGGCTTCATTCATTGTTTTAAAGTTTCCAGCCTCTATTATCGTCTTTAGCTTACCATGTTCACAGTTTTTCACCATTGTGTTAATGGCTTCTTTCGTACTGAATTTTTCGGCATGTTCTACTGACAGACCTTCATCAATATACGAAGCTTTCAAACGCTATCGTAAATTGTTTATTTCTGTTGTGAACTTATCAGCCGTTTTTCCTTTTTGTACTACTTTGGACAATCGGGCTTTTACTACGTCGGATGTTTCACCGACTATAGTCTCTTGCAATTTCTTTATTATTGCATCGATTGTTGTTAAATCTTGGACTTTGCATAGTGTTGGGCCAATAATTTTGTACTTTATTACCTCAACAGCTATGTTTTCAAAATCTCCTTTCGTTACATTAACCAATCTCAAGGCTCTTATGAATCTCTGAAAATTCTCTTTTTGGCCATTGAATTCTGGTATGGCGGCTGAGATATCTTTCATTTATGCTCTTTGAGCATTTGCCTCTGCCATATTGTCCTGTATATTTATGACACTTGTATTGAATTCTAACTCTGAGTCGTTATCTTGTTCAGACAATGCTTCTATCTCAGGTAATGTCAATAGCGCAGGATTTGTTAGATCCTTTAGATCTTTTTCTTCTATTTCTTCCTCGCTTCTTTCCGATTCTTCACCTTCTTGCTCTGTTTCTTTTTTACAAGTGTCTATGCTCAAAGGTGAATTAAGTATGGTTGAACGAATATGTCGAGATTATATTTTTTCTTTATGGAGATTAGGTAACTTGATCAATAGGTTGGAAATCTTTGACCAGTTCGTTTTACCTATATTATCTCTATTAACATGCACTAAATTTCTCGCTTCGTTGAAAGAATCGACAAGAATTTTTGCAATCTTATCTTTATCGTTTCTTTTTGAATATTCCTATTCTGGGTTACACATTTATAAGATTTTTTAAAATTTTCTTTTATGTTTTGGATATGGAGAAGTAATTCTTCCCATTCCATGCTTAGAGTTTTTTGTTTCTTTTTTTTGTTTTACTCGGGTTCCTATTTACTATCTTCCTAAAATAATCGTCTAATGTACTCTTTTATATATATTTAATCAGTTGAAAATGTATTTTTATTTGTAAAATGCAATTTTTATTATTTGTCTTGGATAACTTTTTGAAATGCACTTTTATAATAATTGATGCATATGTTGTTTAGACCTTATCGAGGTCATTAGCATGGCTTAAGGCTCTTTTTGCTACACTTTACAACTACACAATAGTTTATATGCCTTGTACAGTACATATGCGCTCGTTATTATAACAATTAATAATAAAAGTACATTTGTTAGTTTTAAATCAACATTTGATGACTCTATTTTATTGATTACATATGCAGTGGAGTCCACTGTTTTTGTCTCAAAACCCATTAAACCCATTGTGGGTGCTATATATAAATCATCAAATTTACTTATAATATTGTTAAACATGTACATATATTTTTTTTCTTTATATATATATATATATATATATAGTTTTATTATATTAATTTTACTTTTTAAAGAAAATTTTTTTCTTTCCAAAGAAAAAAAATTCCTTTTACATTTCCCTACCTAATGGTTCGTATAGCTTTACAGGCTATACTGCTATCGGGCAGAAAAAGTTCCGCTCGATTTTACAATTTTGTTTTTATTAATATATTAAATTTAAAAAAATGGATTGGTTTATCCCTCGCTGCTTCTGAATTAGAGGTGTTCCTCGTTGCTGCATCAGCTGGTCGTCCTCGGTTGGCTCACTGATGCTCCCTCGATGGTGTAAAAGGCGGCCTGTCTTTCACACTTGTTTTCGCTACACTACGCTATACACTCTCCAGTGGTCCTGGACAATCCCTGGGACACTTCCTTTCCTCGCTTGGAAGTGGCACTGGCTTAGGAGGAGGTGTATTTATATTAACTTTTTGGTTTGTTGATGTTTTTATTACTGAGTGAGCGGGAGTTAGTGGCTTTTTCTGTTGAAGGCTTGACTTGAGAAAGTCGAGCTCTTAATGCAGTTTTCTAGCTGTTGTCCAGGGGGGCGGAGGTAGTTTGTATATAATAGCCACTTTAAGTGCGCTATTCTTTTTTAAATTTTCTTTTGCACACCCTCTCTGTTTGCCACAACTCAAACGCTCTACTCACTCTGTTTCTTTTCCTCATTTTTCTTCTGGATAGTTCAGCAGTTTATTAGTTGAGCTGTCCTCAGCGCTGCTTCTGCCGCTGTCGCTGCTGCTGCATCTGTTGCTGGTGCTGCTGCTGCTGCTCTGATTGTTGTTGGAATCAACGTTCACGTTGGTTGTGAAGACGTCTCTTGGGCGATTGTTATTGTTGGCTGCGGCTGTGGCTAGTTGACACTACACGCCTGTCACTGATTTTAAAGTGCGCATTGCCAACTTTAAGCACTGTTTAGAACTTGGCACACACCATTTTGCTTATTTAACGCATTAATGTTGCTTTATTTTAGAATTTTATGCACAGACGTCGCGGAATTCACAAAAACACTTGTATTGCACACTAGCGCCGTCTGCAGCTGTCACGTTCGCCATGTAATGTAAAGAGAGGGACACATGGTCTTTCGCTTTGGCGTTCGGTTTATTGAATGAATCTTAATTCTACATATAACAATTGTTAACTTTACCTAAGACCGCGTAGCTACGCTGCCAGTGACGCCGGCAGAGGAGCGGTATGCTTATGTATAAACATATGAATGTATAAATGTATAAATGTTTACATAAAAGTATGAATGTATATATGCCGTCGCAGCGGAAGAGTGAGGATGCATCATATTGCATATTGGGCCAGAACGGCCGCGCGTGTTATATTTTCCGACTTAGCAATGTCCAGCACCATGCAATCATGGGGTGAATTGTTACAAAGTGCCACAATATGTTTGTAATATTATTAATGTGATATTTCAGAACATGCTACAATATAATTTAAATAAAGTCAATATAATATACATATGTATGTATGTATAGATCAAATCTATTATGTTATTAAGCAAAACGTTTAGCAAACGTTTACGTACACACGCACGTGCTAACAGCAGCAGAAGCATCTAGATAATTCGAAGAATTCATAACAACAACAACGAAGTCAAATTGGGGATGAATTTTAAGCAGAAGTTCAGCAGTTCAGTAGCAGTAGCTCAGTAGTTCAATAACTTTATTTATGAATTCGCTCTCATGTGTTGGTAGAAGGGCCGATCGCCGACATGCAGACCCCGGGTTCAATTCTCTGAACTGCCGTCAAAAATGTTTGTATGCAAGTGTTATTTTTATTTTTCTTTAATTTTTTAATTTAATTTAAAATTATATACAAACTTTGAAGTGCATTTAAAACCGCTGTTAGGCGGGGCTTAGGGTATTTCCTAGTCGGGCACCTCCGACTAGAATTTCCTTACTTGTTATCCATTAAAAAAGAAAATCGAGTTTTCGTTTTAAAATTATATCTTTTACATCTTTAAACTTACAGACTGCACATCTTGTATTTAATTTAAAGGGACGTTTATACAATTTTGATTTTTGTTAAATTTTGGATTCCACGCCCCCTTCGCCTACATTTGCAAACACGCATTTTAAATACTAGAGACTAGGGCTTTGGCAAATACATGCATGTGAATGATATAAATACGCGGCGCAAGTTTGATTAAGAAAGTCGGTCTACAAAAAAGTTATTAAGCATTTAGTTTCCCATAACGTGCATATATTGGCGCAGCGCAGTCGCTGAGTAAGGCGTATGCGTGTGCGTGTATACAAAAATTTATACAAAACAAGTAAGGAAACTCTAGTCGGAGGTGTCCGACTAGGAAATACCCTGAATCCCGCCTATTGGCGGCTTTAAATGCACTTCAAAGTTTGTATATAATTTTAAATTAAATTAAAATATTAAAAACAAGTAAGGACTCTAGTCGGAGGTGCCCGACTAGGAAATACCCTGAACCCCGCCTATCGGCGGCTTTAAATGCACTTCAAAGTTTATATATAATTATTTTAAATTAAATTAAAAAATTAAAAAAAAACAAAAAAGATTAAGTAACTTGCATAAAAAAAGTTTTGACGTCAGCTTAGAGAACCGAACCCGAGACTTTATGTCGGCGATCATCGCTTCTATCAACACAGCCGTTGCAATACATAAGAGTGAGATAGCGAATTCCTAAGTACAGTTATTAAGCTACTGAGCTGCTGCTACTGAGCTGCTGAACTTCTGCTTAAAATTCATCCCCAATTTGTCTTTGTTGTTGTTGCTATGAATTCTTCGAATTTTCTAGAGCTTCTGCTGCTGTTGCCAAGCGCGTGTGTATGTACGTAAACGTTTGGTAAACGTTTCGTTTAATAACATAATGCATTTCATCTATTCATATGTATGTATGTACATACATATGTATATTATATTGACTTCATTTAAGTTATATCAATGTTACTCTTATTTTATATACATGTATACATACATATATACATATATGTAAATATATACAGTATGTACTTGTGTACATACATATGTATGTATATTGCAAGCAACGCATACATACACACGCACACGCATACGCTCTGCTAACTGCGCAGTTTACTCAGCGACTTCGCTGCGCCAATATGTTCGTGTTATGGGAAACTAAGTGCTTAATAACTTTTTTTGTAGATCGAATTTCTTAATCAAACTTGCGCAGCGTAATTATATCATTCATATGCGTGTATGTGCAAAAGCACAAGTCTGTAGTATTTGAAATAAGTGGTTTGAAAATTTGGGCGAAGGGGGCGTGGCATCCAAAATTTAACAAAAATCAAAATTGTATAAAAGTCCCATTAATCTAAATACAAGATTTGGAGTCTCTAACTATAAAGATGTAGAAGATAGAATTTTAAAACTGAAAATCGATTTCGTTTTTAATCGATAAAAAAAGAACGAGAAGAGTTATCGAATTTCTAAAACAAACTCGACCTGCGCGTGATATACACGAATCTATAAAAAAAAAGTTCAAGTCTCTAGCTATTATAGGTTCTGAGATCCACGCGTTCAAACATACGGACAGACGGACGGACGGACAGACGGACAGACAGACAGACGGACAGGGCTCAATCGACTCGGCTTGTCGTCCTGATCAAGATTATATATACTTTATGGGGTCTGCCACGCCTCCTTCTGCCTGTTACATACATTTGGGCTGCAACAAAACCATTATACCCTGATTACCCATTTTTAATGGGTTCAGGGTATAAAAATAAGGCAAAAGAAATTAGACACAAAGTTGGAGATTTTGTGCTACTTAAAAGCGAAGAAAGGCATCAAATCAAATTGAGTCCAAAGTTCAAGGGACCTTTTGAAATAATTGATGTGCTAGATGGTGACAGGTACAATTTAAGGTCTTTAACCAATAAACGAAATTAAAAATATGCTCATGAAGATTTAAGAAGATTGCCGGAGGGGCAAGTGCCCGAAGAGCTGAATGTGTGTGATGATTATAACAATACTGTTGAGATTGATAACACGGTTGCAGCCTGTGACAATAATGAAAATGAAAATATTGCGAATCTTGAAGTTACTAAAGAGAGTGAAGTACACCAATAAGGATGACAAATGATGTTGTACGGCTGGCCAAAGAAAAGAGAAGAGTACTTGATTATATGATAATGCAAGCACAAGTGTAAAACATACTAATGTTTGTTTTGATCATGGCGTGTGGGGCATTGATTGTATAACTGTAATGTTAAAAGAAGAGAATTAAATAATGTGAAAAGAAGAATAAAAAATTACTTTAAAAAAAAAAAGAATAATACTAATAATGGTTATCCGTCTATGAGAGACGATGGTTATCCGTCTATGAGAGACGATGGTGTTCCGTCTATGAGAGACGATGATTATCCGTCTATGAGAGACGATGGTTATCCGTCTATGAGGGACGATGGTTATCCGTCTATGAGAGACGATGGTTATCCGTCTAAGACAGACGATGAATTCAGTTTATTATCTTTTGTTACGTAAGAAATTTGAATCTAAAATTGGGAGTACTACACGAGGACGTGTCAAGGTCAGGATGGCCGTGTCGGAGCGTACTGTATGTACGCACTGTATGTGATTGTTGCTGTGTTCTGCACGTACACACTATGTAGCTGTGTATGTGTTTATGGATATTCTGGTTTACACCAGAATCCTACATATGTATATCAAAGCGAACTGTATGCACGCACTGTGTGTGTGTGTTGCGGGGTATGGGAATTCTGGTTTTCACCAGAATTCCTAATTTCATCATATTAGTAATATTGCATCAGCCGCTCTGATTGGTCCTTTGCATTTTTGTCGCTTTAAAAAGTACCGTTTTAGCGGGACGACAGCGCTACAACGCTGTCGTCGAGTGTGGTTCGGAGCTATGCTGAGAAATGACACTGGCGTTGTCAGGCAGTTGAGAACGAAACGTGGAAGCATCGAAACTCGCTGCGCTATGATGGACGGAAATTATAGTGACCCGACATATGTATGCATGTAAATATATACAGTACGTACATACATAAATATGTACATGTATATTGCAAGCAACGCATACATACACATGTACACGCATACGCTCTGCTAACTGCGCAGTTTACTCAGCGACTGCGCTGCGCCAATATGTGCATGTTATGGGAAATTAAATGCTTAATAAATTTTTTCGGACCGACTTTCTTAATCAAACTTGCGCAGCGTAATTATAACATTCATATTTTTATTTTATTTTATTTATATAAAGAAAATTGACTACATTCGTGAGTCAAATTATAAAATTACAAAATTAACAAGTAAGGAAACTCTAGTCGGAGGTGCCCGACTAGGAAATACCCTGAACCCCGCCTATCGGCGGCTTTAAATGCACTTAAAAGTTTATATATAATTTTAAATTAAATTAAAAAATTAAAAAAAAAACAAGTAAGGAAACTCTAGTCGGAGGTGCCCGACTAGGAAATACCCTGAACCCCGCCTATCGGCGGCTTTAAGTGCACTTCAAAGTTTATATATAATTTTAAATTAAATAAAAAAATTAAAAAAAAACAAAAGATTAAGTAACTTGCATAAAAAAAGTTTTGACGTCAGCTTAGAGAATCGAACCCGAGACTTTATGTCGTCGATCATCGTTTCTATCAACACAGCCGTTGCAATACATAAGAGTGAGATAGCGAATTCCTAAGTACAGTTATTAAGCTACTGAGCTGCTGCTACTGAGCTGCTGAACTTCTGCTTAAAATTCATCCCCAATTTGTCTTTGTTGTTGTTGTTATGAATTCTTCGAATTTTCTAGAGCTTCTGCTGCTGTTGCCATGCGCGTGTGTACGTAAACGTTTGGTAAACGTTTCGTTTAATAACATAATGCATTTCATCTATTCATATGTATGTACATACATATGTATATTATATTGACTTTATTTAAGTTATATCAATGTTACTCTTATTTTATATACATGTATACATACATATATACATATATACATATATGTAAATATATACAGTATGTACTTGTGTACATACATATGTATGTATATTGCAAGCAACGCATACATACACACGCACACGCATACGCTCTGCTAACTGCGCAGTTTACTCAGCGACTTCGCTGCGCCAATATGTGCGTGTTATGGAAAATTAAATGTTTAATAACTTTTTTTGTAGATCGAATTTCTTAATCAAACTTAAGCAGCGTAATTATATCATTCATATGCGTGTATGTGCAAAAGCACAAGTCTCTAGTATTTGAAATAAGTGTTTTGAAAATTTGGGCGAAGGGGGCGTGGCATCCAAAATTTAACAAAAATCAAAATTGTATAAAAGTCCCATTAAGCTAAATACAAGATTTGGAGTCTCTAACTATAAAGATGTAGAAGATATAATTTTAAAACTGAAAAATCGATTTCGTTTTTAATCGATAAAAAAAGAACAGAAGAGTTATCGAATTTCTAAAACAAACTCGACCTGCGCGTGATATACACGAATCTATAAAAAAAAAGTTCAAGTCTCTAGCTATTATAGGTTCTGAGATCCACGCGTTCAAACATACGGACAGACGGACAGACGGACAGACAGACAGACAGACAGACGGACAGGGCTCAATCGACTCGGCTTGTCGTCCTGATCAAGAATATATATACTTTATGGGGTCTGCCACGCCTCCTTCTGCCTGTTACATACATTTGGGCTGCAACAAAACCATTTTACCCTGATTACCCATTTTTAATGGGTTCAGGGTATAAAAAAAGATTAAGTAACTTGCATAAAAAAACGTTTTGACGTCAGCTTAGAGAATCGAACCCAAGACTTTATGTCGGCGATCATCGCTTCTACTAACATAGCCGTTGCAATACATAAGAGTGAGATAGCGAATTCCTAAGTAAAGTTATTGAGCTACTGAGCTACTGCTACTGAGCTGCTGAACTTCTGCTTAAAATTCATCCCCAATTTGTCTTTGTTGTTATGAATTCTTCGAACTTTCTAGAGCTTCTGCTGCTGTTGCCACGCGCGTGTGTACGTAAACGTTTGGTAAACGTTTCGTTTAATAACCTCATGCATTTCATCTATTCATATGTATGTACATATGTATATTATATTGACTTTATTTAAGTTATATCAATGTTACTCTTATTTTATATATATGTAAATATATACAGTATGTACATGTGTACATACATATGTACGTATATTGCAGGGAACGCATACATACACACGCACACGCATACGCTCTGCCAACTGCTCAGTTTACTCAGCGACTGCGCTGCGCCAACATGTGCGTGTTATGGGAAACTAAATGATTAATAACTTTTTTTGTAGATCGAATTTCTTAATCAAACTTAAGCAGCGTAATTATATCATTCATATGCGTGTGTGTGCAAAAGCACAAGTCTCTAGTATTTGAAATAGGTGTTTTGAAAATTTCGGCGAAGGAGGCGTGGCATCCAATTTAACAAAAATCAAAATTGTATAATCCCATTAATCTAAATACAAGATTTGGATTGTCAAACTATAAAGATCTAGAAGATATAATTTTAAAACTGAAAATCCATTTCGTTTTTAATCGATAAAAAAGAACGAGAAGAGTTATCGAATTTCTAAAACAAACTCGACCTGCGCGTGATATACATGAATCTATAAAAAAAAAGTTCAAGTCTCTAGCTATTATAGGTTCTGAGATCCACGCGTTCAAACATACGGACAGACGGACAGACGGACAGACAGACAGACGGACAGGGCTCAATCGACTCGGCTTGTCGTCCTGATCAAGAATATATATACTTTATGGGGTCTGCCACGCCTCCTTCTGCCTGTTACATACATTTGGGCTGCAACAAAACCATTATACCCTGATTACCCATTTTTAATGGGTTCAGGGTATAAAAATTATAAACAGAACAGGAAAAAGAAAAAGCCTAATACTAGCAATATATAGCAATGATATCACCAAACCGATGAGGGTGTTTTATTTGCCGGACCGACGATCTATGCCCCAAATCACAGCCAGGTATGGTTAGTGATATCATTGAAACTAAGCAAGATAGAAGAAGTTAAAAAAAGGTTATAAAAATATAAGAAAAAATAAAAATCTTAAAAAGTAAAATACGATAAGAGAAATCACTACACAAGTAAGGAGAATTGCATAGGTGCATTGTCACTACTGGTATGTGTGTGATTTCTATCAAATATGCTAAAAGAGAACATTTTGTTAAAGAAAGAGAGAGTTCAGAACTAAATACATGAAAATAAGTATTGTACTTAGTACATAGAACACGAAACGCACTGTACAAGGAATAGTTACAGTTACATATAGGTAAATAAAGAGGACAGAAGTGACGAGAAGAACGGGAAGGAACTAGGAAGTTGACTTGAAATAGAAGAGAAGGCGAATCAATACTACCGTTAATCAACTTATGTAGAAAAGTAATACCCAAGACTATTCTACGATTGATTAACGATGGAAGATTCAAAAGAAGAAGCCTACTATGATAAGACGGTAGACGAAGGTTACCATCCCAGTTTAGATTGCGCAAGGCAAAAAGAAGAAATTGCTTCTGAACCGATTCAATACGGTCCTGATACAATTTCTGCTGTGGCGACCATATAATAGAACAATATTCTAAAATAGGACGTACCAGTGAGACAAAAAGAAGTTTAGTGACAAACGGATCATTAAACTCTTTAGACCATCGTTTAATAAAACCAAGTACACTTTTGGCTTTATTAACGATTGTTAGAATATAGTATTGAATCTAAGTTTACAGTGAAAGAGCACACCGAGATCTTTGATTGTAGAAATACGTTGCAAGGACACATTGTTGATTGTGTAATCAGCAAAAAATTGAGTGGTACGACAGAAAGTCATTGTCATACACTTAGATGCAACTGATTGGCTTTACACCAATTTTGAAAGGATATTAGATCATCCTGTAGGCGTAGATGATCTACTGAGTTCTTGTATGAGAGACAGAGTTTTACATCATCTGCATACATAAATATCCTAGAGTAAGAAATACAACTGTCAACGGTCAATTATAAAAACGGAGAAAAGTAGAGGGTACAAGTGACTACCCTGAGGAACACCCGAAGAGACAAATATGACCTTCGAAGTAGATGTTCTCAACAGAACTCTTTGGGTTCTACCCTTTAAATAGGAAGCAATCCAAAACAGAAGTTTAGGAGAAAATCCCAATTGGTCAAGCTGTTGAAGCAAGATGTCATGCTGAACAGAGTCAAATCCCTTACTGAAATCAGTGTATATAACATCTGTTTGCATTTTCTTTAAAAAGCTTTCATTGACTAGGGATGAAAATAAATGATTAATAATAAATGATTCTTTCCAAATTGAAGGAAATACCGAGGTATCAAGAGACAAATTAAACAGTTTTAATAAAGGAGACCACAAAGAAGCACTGCATTCTTTAATCACACAACTAGGAATACCATCCGCCCCCGGAGAGAACGACGATTTCAATGTACGCATAGCGGATAAAAGAGAGACAGGAGAAATATTAGAAACCATAATAGCATTTCCATTAAGTTCAGAATTTAAAATTGGAAAAGAATTGGTTTCTGAAATGGCAGTTGAATAAGTGGATTGGAAGAACTTTGCAAATAGATCTGAGGTATCTTGATCATTGCAAGTACTGTCACAACCTAGGAAAAACGAGGATGGAAACCCAGAAGATTTACGCTTCAAATTTACAAATGAATAAAATCTTTTGGGATCACGAGCAAACTGCCTTTTACAGCATATAAGGTAATTCTCCTAACAAATATTGGAATTGGCCTTAGCTAAGAAGTATTTAGACCAATCAACGATCGAACCCGATTTTTTGAACTTTTTAAAACATTTAGATTTAAAATTTTTTAGAGTTGAAAGAGTCGAAGTGAACCAGGGAGGTTTATTAGAAAAAGATTTGGGAAGACACATAGGAACACACTTGTCTAGAATAGCATTTAAAGTATTGTAGAATGTTGAAACTGCTAAGTTTACATCAACTGCCTCATATAAAGGAGCCCAATCTGTTGCATTAATGAGAGCATTAAGCAAAACAAAATTACATTTATTAAAACAACGACGCTTTTTAGATGATGAGGGCGTACAAATTGGTGTACAGTAAATAGGTATTAAAACCTCTAGTGTTAGATGATATAAATCCTCAGGTATACAAAAGGGGGATGATCTTAAAACAATAATGCTGGCGTCATCATTTGTAAAAACAAGATCAAGAGAACGATTTATATGATTAGAAATTGAGTTCATCTGATACATAGAAAGATTAAACAATTCATCAAAAAAATAATGATCAATTGTTGGAATAAGATAATTCGAATTAGGAAATGCGTGTATGTGCAAAAAAAACAAGTCTCTAGTATTTGAAATAAGTGTTTTGAAAATTTTGGGCGAAGGGGGCATGTCATCCAAAATTTAATAAAAATCAAAATTGTATAAAGGTCCCTTTAAGATAAATAAAAGATTTGGAGTCTCTAACTATAAAGATGTAAAATATATAATTTTAAGACGAAAAATCGATTTTCGTTTTTAATCTATAAAATAAAGAACGAGAAGAGTTATCGAAATAAAAAAACAATCTCGATCTGCGCGTGATATACACGAAAAAAAATTCATATATAGGTTCTGAGATCCACGCGTTCAAACATACGGACAGACGGACGGACGGACAGACGGACAGGGCTCTATCGACTCGGCTTGTCGTTTATACCCTGATTACCCATTTTTAATGGGTTCAGGGTATAAATATAACAACTACTGTGTTCTTATTTAGGGCCTAAATCTTTAACAAGTTCTGTACAAGTTAGCACTCCTGAAATAGAAACACTCAAAGACGCCGAAATCAGGGCAATTATCATTTGCAATGAAACTGTTGATATCATGAAATCCCTTCCGGACTTTGAGGGAAAAAACGAAACTGACGTATCATGGAGGAAAGCAGCGCATACTGCATACAAAGTATATGAAAAAATCGATTGTAGCTCAAACACACAAATTTAATGCTGTTGATATGGTACTCTCTTCCTTTGACCACTAACCATACAACACATAGACGCACTATCTAGTGCACCGCTTTTCAGCCCATAAAAAGTGAGCTCTGACGCCCCATCGCCTAATTCGCCGAATTCGCTTCACTTTTAAGTTCGGGCAACGAACATATTTGCCAGCGAAATCATTGCGCTGCGAGCGCTCGTTCGGCAATTGTCCATTTATGCAAGAAGCTCTTTTTGTACAACTATGTATGCTTATTCTCTGATCTCTTCTCTCTTATATATTTTTATTCTCCGCTCTCTTCTCCCTCAAATATATCCCTCACCATCAACCGAGCAGAAAAATGTATATTTGCTCACTGAGGTTCTTTTTGTTCTCTTGCGAGAGTAGAGTATACCAACCTGTTCAAACAGTTTGTCATGCTAATGCAAAATGTTCACACTTAATATACGCGAAAGGGGTAATTTATGTTCTTAACGTGTTCTTCTTCATTCTCGGAAGAAAATGAAAAAGTAATCGACGGAAATATTCCAGGTCTGTTCCTGTCTTCATCAATAGGCCTTTAAAAATACTTTCAACATTTTTTAGACCGATTGGTAGACGGCAGAACTCATATTTTCCTCCAAATAACGATTAGGAAGTTTTTCCATGTTCAATTGAGCAGATTTGGTGCTAAACAGATTTTAAGTCTCAGGTTGTGAAATACTTTGCCTTATCCAGGTTAGCGAAAATAATAGGAATGTTAGGCATTGGGTTGGCGTCGGCGATGGTTAGCGCATTTAATATGCATACATACTGTAAATATTTACATATATATAAAATAAAAATAACATTGATATAATTTAAATAAAGTCAATATAATATACATATGTATGTATGTGTAGATCAAATCTATTATGTTATTAAACAAAGCGTTTACCAAACGTTTACGTACACACGCACGTGCTAACAGCAGCAGAAGCATCTAGAAAATTCGAAAAACTCATAACAACAACAACAAAGACAAATTAGGGATGAATTTTAAGCAGAAGCTCAGCAGCTCAGTAGCAGTAGCTCAGTAGCTCAATAACTTTACTTCGGAATTCGCTATCCCTCTCTCATGTAGTGTAACGGCTGTGTTGGTAGGAGCGCCGATCGCCGACATACAGGTCCGGGTTCGATTCTCTAAGCTGCCGTCAAAAATTTTAGTAAGCAAGTTACACTTATTTTTATTTATTTTTTTAATTTGTCTCTTGATACCTCGGTATTTCCTTCAATTTGGAAAGAATCACTTATTATTCAATGAATGCTTTTTAAAGAAAATGCAAACAGATGTTATATACACTAATTTCAGTAAGGCATTTGAGTCTGTTCAGCACGACATCTTGCTTCAAAAGCTTGACCATTTGGGATTTTCTCCTAAACTTCTGTTTTGGATTGCTTCCTATTTAAAGGGTAGAACGCAAAGAGTTCTGTTGAGAACATCTACTTCGAAGGTCATATTTGTCTCTTCTGGTGTTCTTCAGGGTAGTCACTTGGGCGCGCCTACAGGATGATCTAATTTCCTTTCGAAATTGGTGTAAAGCCAATCAGTTGCGTCTAAATTGTTTTAAGTGTATGACAATGACTTTCTGTCGTACAACTCAATTTTTTGCTGATTATACAACCAACAATGTGTCCTTGCAACGTATTTCTACAATCAAAGATCTCGGTGTGCTCTTTGACTGTAAACTTAGATTCAATACCCATATTCTAACCATCGTTAATGAAGCCAAAAGTGTACTTGGTTTTATTAAACGATGGTCTAAAGAGTTTAATGATCCGTTTGTCACTAAACTTATTTTTGTCTCGCTGGTACGTCCTATTTTAGAATATTGTTCTATTATATGGTCGCCACAGCAGAAATTGTATCAGGACCGTATTGAATCGGTTCAGAAGCAATTTCTTCTTTTTGCCTTGCGTAATCTAAACTGGGATGGTAACCTTCGTCTACCGTCTTATCATAATAGGATTCTTCTTTTGAATCTTCCATCGTTAATCAATCGTAGAATAGTCTTGGGTATTACTTTTCTACATAAGTTGATTAACGGTAGTATTGATTCGCCTTCTCTTCTATTTCAAGTCAACTTCCTAGTTCCTTTCCGTGCTTCTCGTCACTTCTGTCCTCTTTATTTACCTATATGTAACTGTAACTATTCCTTGTACAGTGCGTTTCGTGTTCTATGTACTAAGTACAATACTTATTTTCATGTATTTAGTTCTGAACTCTGTCTTTCCTTAATAAAATCTTCTCTTTCAGCATATTTCAGAGAAATCACACATACCCCAGTAGTGAGAATGCACCAATGCAATTCTCCCTACTTGTGGAGTGAGTTCCCTTATTGTATTTTATTTTTTTATGATTTTATTTTTCTTATATTTTTATTACCTTATTTTAACTTCTATCTTGTTTAGTTTCAATAATATCACTATCCATACCTGGCTGTGATTTGGGGCATAGCTCGCCGGTCCGGCAAATAAAACACCCCCATCGGATTGGTGATATCATTGTTATATATTGCTAGTATTAGTCTTTTTCTTTTCCCTCTTCTTTTATAATTTTTAATTTTGTAATTTTGTAATTTGACTCACGATTTATATATAAATAAATATGTCAACTGGAATAACGTTTTTGAGCCCATATAAGAATCTATAATAGCTAGAGACTATTTGTAGGCTGCTGCCACTAACCATGCAACAGATAGTATAGTTAACAAAACTTGTAGTTTAAGTTAAAAAAAAAATAATAAATATTCGTGAATAATTCGATCACACAATTAAAAGTTGAGGAAGGCACGCGCCACACACAAGTCTCACAAGCAATAGAAGATGCAGCTCTTACAATTTCCACTGGCAGTTAAAGTTTCGCTCACATATGTGAGGAACTGTAACGGCAAGTTTCTTATACAGGAACACAAATCCTCATACATGCATGTAGCAAGTGTAACGGTAAGTACTGAAAGTGTGTGTGCATGCTCGTCGTGAAATGCCTCACATTTGCATACCCTTTTCGCGTATATTAATAACGACAGTATGAACATTTTGCATGAGCATGACAAACCGTTTGAACAGTTTGGTATACTCTACTCTCGCAAGAGAACAAAAAGAAGCTCAGCCAGCAAATATCAATTTTTGTGCTCGGCTGCTGGTGGTGGATATATTTGAGGGAGAAGAGAGCGGAGAATAAAAATATAAGTTAACACAAAACTTTGTTCATTATTGCAGAATATCCCGCTTAGGTCAAAGAACTGTTTGAGTCGGCAAAAGCCTAAGCAGCAGCTTTGACATAAACAATTCCGAAGAAAACAAACTGACACCGGATGCCACTGCGACGTCGCAACGAACGTCGACAGCAGCGACAACCAGAACATAGCTTAGCTAGGGTAAAATTGATCTAAGTGCAAGTAGTCTAAAAAATATCTTTGAACAATAAAGAACAGTTCAACAAATCTCGTTAATTTGTTTTGTAAATATAAAATATTTTAACTGGCGCCCGAGCAGGGACCGATCGCGTTTACGACCGTGCTAACAAGTTATCTAAGTACGCGAATCGGCCACGATTTACCACGACAGAACAAAACGTTTCTAAGTGCGTATTATCGTAAATTGACACGATAAGACAAACAAAGTGATCAGTTCGGACTTGTAGTGAATTAGACTCCCGTAAATCGGCACTCAAGTCTAAAACAACAAAATCGCAACTACAATTTGTGCAACGTGGGCTCACGCTCTGTACGATCCGTTCGCAGAGCACATCTTTAAACAACATATGAACCGCTGAACCGCGAGTAGGAGAACACCAAAAGGGAACAATTCAGCATCATCGGAGATGGAGACCATAATAGTTCTGTAAGAGAAAGAAAATAGAATTTAAGTGAAAAATTTATATCAAGTTAAGAAGAAGAAAAAAAAAAAAACATAACAAGAACAAAAGAGACCAAAATATAAGTTTAGTGTACCGAACCCGCAGCTGCGCAGTGTAACTTGAAACGAGAAGATAAAGAAAATATAATAAACGGCACAACGACAAACAAGAACAAACAGGCATTGCCGACTAGTTTTTACCCTTTGCAAAAAATTAAAAAAAAAAAAAATTATATAAAAATTAAAATAAATAAAAAAAAAAATTCTAGTACTTAAGAAAAATATACTAAATACTAAATCATACAACAAATTAATATTCCTATAAATTGAAGTCCTATAATTTTGAAATTAAAATCATACAACAAATTAATATTCCCACAATTTATAAAAAAATATTACATTTATTTCTCCTTTAAAACCATTACATCATCCCTTTTATAAAGCATTTTTTTTTATAACCCTTATCCATTAACAAATTTGCTTATACTAACAAAATTCTAACCATGGCCAACCAAAATAACTTGTTACGACCTGCAGTACTTAATATGACTGAAACGAACGAATTACCAAGTACTGCAATAACGAACCCCAATAGTGACGAATATAACCAGAGACAGCAACAGAGATCAGCGAGTAGGCAAAACATTTACCAGAATAATAGAAGTGGCGAAGCAAGTTCTCTTGAAAGCCACATTGAACGAATAATTAACGAAAAATTGACAGTAATACTAAACAATATGAGCGCTAATACCAGCGATTTTGCTGAGGCAGATGCCTATAACATAGACCCCAACACCAGGGATAACATTTCTGACTTAGACCGCGTGCTGGATATAGTAAAAGGAATGAGAGAATTTTCTGGAGATCCACTTGAGTTTAGCTCATGGAAGAAGGGAGTAGATAGGATCCTAGAGGCATACTCCAGCGTCAAAGGATCACCAAAATACTTCGGTATTCTACAAACCATTCGAAATAAAATAACCCACCATGCAGATCAGGTGTTAGACTTGTACAATATGCCCCTGAACTGGGAGGCAATTGCTCGATGTCTTACTTTACATTTTACAGACAAACGCGACCTAAGCACACTTGAATATCAGCTAACCACGATGACGCAGAACGAACAACAGACAGTAGAAAACATTTATAAACATCTTTCGTTGATTCTCAACAAGGTTGCTGCATGAAGTTAGACAGTCAAACTGAGGTAGTTATGACAAAATCCTATAGGGATAGGGCGTTAGATACGTTTGTAAGAGGGTTACGTGGCGATTTACCACGCCTCCTCGGCATCAAAGAACCAACTCACTTGCCGCAAGCCTTGCACTTGTGTCTAAAATTAGAAAACCAAACCTATAGGGCAACTTACGCAAACAATAGACAGCAAACCGTAAAATTCAGAAATATAGACCAAAACCCAACTCCAGCATCTCGTAGGTTTATACCTACCCCATCGAACCACCTAACCCATAGACTTCCGACATACTTACCACTTCAGAATCCACCCCCAATTCCTCCACGGAGACTAGTACCACAACCCGGACCATTCTATAATTATAACCAGGTGCAGACCGGTCAATTCCAAAGACCACTAAACCAATTTGGTTACCAACCTCAGTATTAGCCACAACCAAATCAACCCAATCAATATCGACAGACCCAACCAATAGCCCCACCTCGTCCGACTGCTGCCAAGCCAGCAGAACCAATGGACGTTGACAGAAGCATGCAAACGAAGATGGTCAACTATATGAACAGACCTCAGTTTGAGACTAGCAAAAGGCCACTATTCCCCGCAAACCAAGATGGGAAAACACAAAGACTATTTAACACTGAGGCATATGCCACCATGACGGATTATGACAAATATGAACAAGTTATGACAGAAGTCAATAACCAGGAAGAATACGACATGAGCTTGGCAGAGTATGTAGAGCAGTCGTACCCAAACAATGAGCAAGAATAACTCTCTGATACAGATTTGAATTTTTTAGAATGAACGACTCCTCGCTACCCTATTTCGAATGCAAAGTGGGGGGTCAGAAAATTTTCAAAATTTTAATAGATACCGGTTCAAACCGAAACTACATACAACCAAAACACGTAACAAATCCAAAACCAAACGAAACACCTTTTAAGGCAGTAACTGTAGGAGGCAGCATTGAAATAACACACCACAAACTTGCAAATTTATTTAACCTTCCAGAATGTAACGTAAAATTTTTTCTGTTACCAAATCTAAAATCATTTGATGCCATTCTTGGCAACGATAGCCTTAAAGATCTAGAAGCAGTAATTGACGTAGCTCATAAAGTAATGACAATTAAAGGAGAAAGGAAAATATCAATAAAAGAAAAAAAGTACGAAGCAGTTAACACAATTGTACCCAGGACAGAACATTTAGACGACAAACAAAAACTGGACCTTGACCAATTAGTCCATGAATATCCTAATCTCTTTGCAGACCCAAACGAAAAACTAACCTACGCTACGAATGTTGAAGCGGAAATAAGAACTACCAATGATTCCCCAATATACTCCAAATTCTACCAATATCCGATGTCCTTAAAAGACGAAATAGATAAACAAATCCAAGAGCTGTTAGATAATGGCATTATTCGACCTTCACGGTCACTTCAACTCACCAGTATGGATAGTTACTAAGAAACTAGATGCATCCGGCGAAAGGAAATTTCGAATGGTCATAGACTATGGAAAACTCAATAAAGCCACTATAGCAGACAAATACCCCATTCCCGATATTAACGAGGTATTAGCTCAACTTGGTAACAACAAACTCTACTCTGTCCTCGACCTTAAGAGCGGATTTCATCAAATTCCATTAAAATCGTCAGATATTCCGAAAACAGCCTTCTCCGTGAATAACGGAAAGTATGAGTTTACACGACTCCCATTCGGATTAAAAAATGCACTATCCATTTTTCAACGTGCACTTGATGATATTCTCAGAGAACACATCGGGAAAATCTGTTACATTTATATGGATGACATCATTATTTTCAGTAAAGACAGGGAATCCCACACAAAAAACCTCCGAGCAATTTTCCAAACTTTGCAAAATGCCAATATGAAATGCCAATTGGACAAATGCGAGTTCTACAAAAATAAGGTAGAATTTTTAGGGTTCGTTATTTCTGACAAAGGTATTGAAACAAATCCAGCCAAAGTACTAGCAATAGCCAATTACCCACAGCCCAGAACTTTGAGAGATTTAAGAGCATTTTTAGGATTAGCAGGCTACTATAGAAGGTTCATAAGGGATTTCGCTAAGTTAGCTAAACCACTTAGCTCCCTTTTAATAGGGAAAGATGGACGAGTGTCCAAAAACGACTCAAAGAAAAAACTAATTGATATGAACCAAGACGCAATAGAAGCCTTTAACAAAATCAAGAATTCACTAGTGTCCGACGAAGTTATCTTTCAATTCCTCGACTTTAATAAAGAATTCCAGTTAACAACAGATGCCTCCGATTTCGCCATAGGCGCAGTATTATCCCAAGGTGACAGACCAATTTCGTTTCTCTCCAGAACGCTTTCCAAAGCAGAAGAGAATTATGCCACTAACCAGAAAGAAATGTTAGCCATAGTTTGGGCATTAAAAACCCTCAGAAACTACCTATACGGTAGAGCAAAAGTTAAAATCTACACTGATCACCAACCTCTCACTTATTCGCTCAGTAGCTGGAATGGAAATTCCAAAATTAAAAGATGGAAAGCATATCTTGAAGAATATAATTATGAATTACTTTACAAGCCAGGTAAATGTAACATAGTTGCTGACGCGTTATCAAAACCTAGCTAGATCAATTCAGTTGCGTCGACACAACACAGTGCAGAAAGTTCAGCAGACAATTTAATTCCTAGCGTCGAAGTCCCCATTAATGCTTTCAAAAATCAAATTTTTATAAAGAAGGACGACTCAACCAACTACAATTTCGACATCCCATTTCCAACCTTCCATAGACATACAATTCGACAACCAAATTATAATGAGAAAAATATACTGGATATCTTAAAAAGGTATTTAAATCCATCAGTCATAAACGGCATCATAACATCAGAAGACATAATGGGAATAATACAGAGGCTCTACCCTTTACATTTCAAAAACAAAAAAATCTGATTTGCATCATTATACGTAAAAGACATTCTAACAGACGCCGAACAGGAGGAATAAATGTTAAAAGAGCACAACAGAGCCCATCGTGGCATAGCAGCAAATAAGGCACAACTGTCAGAAAAATGCTACTTCCCCAAAATGAAAGAGAAAATTACGAATCTTATCAAACAGTGTAAGACATGCAAAGAACAAAAATACGATAGGCACCCTACGAACCCAGAACTGAAGGAAGCCCCTATTACACAATATCCAGGAAAAATCATCCACGTAGACATTTATTCAACAGAAAAAGTATTGGTGCTAACGGCACTTGATAAATTCTCAAAATTAGCTCAAGCCAAAATTATTAAATCAGAAGCTATACAGGATATTAAAGAACCACTAAATGACTTAGTCTTCTATTATGGAGTACCAAAGTGCATTGTAATGGACAATGAAAAGACACCAAACTCTGAAACCATAACTTTCATGCTCAGAGACCAGTTAAACATAGAAATCCATAAAGCTCCCCCTTACAAAAGCTCAGTTAACGGACAAGTAGAAAGATTTCATTCCACCTTATCAGAAATAATGAGGTGTCTAAAAGATAATCAAAAACAGTATAATTTCAAGGAAGTATTAGATAGAGCAGTTTACGAATAAAACTCATCAATACACTCAGTTACTAACAAGAGACCTTTGGACGTATTTTTCGGAAGGAATATTACAACAGACCCAAAAAGCTACGAAAAATGGAGACAAAATAACATAGATAAAATCAGAAACAAACAGGTAACAGATTTGGAATATCATAACAAAGACCGAAAAAAAATTACAAACCTACAATACCGGACAGGAAATCTTTGTCAAACAAAACACAAGCCTAGGATCCAAATTAATAGCTAGGTATAAGAAAGAAATGGTGAAGGAAGACAGGGGTACTACCATACTAACAGAAACGGGAAAAGTAGTACATAAAAGTAACATAAAAACCCAATAATTCCTTTCCCACAGATTAATGACTATAATACGGACCAGCTCTTCTTTTTTGGAAACGTTTAAATTCACCAATGCGCAAACAATCACGATAAATAATGGAGTGGGGAGAATACAGATCTCTACCACAACAATAGCTCATATCATTGATCTAAACCAAATAGAAAAGGCCATTGAATCATTATCGCATTATACTGAGAATGAATTAAAACCCAATAACCTTTATCCCACCTTACACCACGAAATAATACAAACATTCACTACTTTCAATGCAATCACTTCCGCACTAAGGCAGAGACATGCTAGATCCATTAATTGGATCGGCTCAGCTTGGAAATACGTGGCTGGAAGTCCTGACCACGACGATTTTACAATGCTTACCGAAAACATAGACAACTTAGTATCAAATATTAACAAACAAATAATTATTAATAGACAATTAGAACAGAGAATTAATAAACTAACCAAAATATCAAATGACTTAACAAATTCAATAAGAAAGGACAGTTCTTTCTCTTATGAGATAGCCATCAGTTTTCAGAATCAGATAAGACTAATAAAGGAAGAAATAATTAACATACGACATGCCATTCAATGGGCTAGGTTAAATATAATCAAGTCAGTACTACTAAGTGAGGGCGAGTTAACATTGATAGCTGACACATTTAACAATCATAATTTACCTCCATTATCCATAGAAGAAATGCTTGAATTCTCTAACGTTTCTATCCTACACAACAAAACAATCCTTGTCTATTTAGTTTTAATACTCATACTAAATCAAATAAACTTCCAACACGTATTAATCAAACCCGTCATAAAGAATAACAAAATAATTCACCTAAATCAAAATGAATTTTTTATTACGAAAAATCAAGTATATAAAATACAGAACAATTGTAAAACCTTTGTTAATATAACCATATGCCCTAAGACAAAAATTGTTAATTTAAGTGATACTAAATGTTAACCTAAGCTAGCTCAGGGTATTAGGCCTTACTGCAACTTTAGCAACGCAGATCATCTGGACAAAATAGATCCTGCTTAACGACTTCAGTGACAACCTGACCTGGAATGGTTCTACGGATTCATCAAAGGAACTTACCTCATACGTTTCCACAATGACTCCATAACCATCAACGCACAGCAGTTCGACAACACTGAGTCGACCATCCTCAAGCCCGAAGTGCCCATAATACAGATGACTCCAGAGGAGGTTGAACGGGTGCGGGTACTTTCGTTGCAATCCCTAGAAGCGCTGCACATCAACAACATTGGGTATCTACGGAATTTAAACATCAGAGCCCACACCAATACGATTGCGTTGATCTCCTTGCTCTTGCTTGCAATGATTGTTATCATCATTTTGTTCAAGCTGCGTAAAGAACGAAGAAATATTACTTTGCAAGTTAGCCAAATACCGCTGCAAGTTACCTCAGAGGAAAAGAGATCAACATCCATCGCCGCTCCAACGCAGACATCCGCAATAAGACCACACCAATTCCCGATTAACGACGTCCCGTACTTTTAAGAAAGAAATTAGGAAAGAAACGCCTACTTGGGGACTAGTCGGATTTAAGGAGGGAAGAGTTAACACAAAACTTTGTTCATTATTGCACAAGCACAATATCCCGCTTAGGTCAAAGAACTGTTTAAGTTGGCAAAAGCCTAAGCAGCAGCTTTGACATAAACAATTCCGAAGAAAACAAACTGACACCGGATGCCACTGCGACGTCGCAACGAACGTCGACAGCAGCGATAACCAGAACATAGCTTAGCTAGGGTAAAATTGATCTAAGTGCAAGTAGTCTAAAAAATATCTTTGAACAATAAAGAGCAGTTCAACAAATCTCGTTAATTTGTTTTGTAAATATAAAATATTTAAACTTATATAAGAGAGAAGAAATCAGAGAATAAGCTATGTAGCTGTACAAAAAGAGCTTCTTGCATAAATGGACAATTGCCGAACGAGCGCTCGCAGCGCAATGATTTCGCTGTCAAACATGTTCGTTGCCCGAACTTAAAATGGAAGCGAATTCGGCGAATTAGGCGATGGGTCGTCAGAGCTCACTTTTTATGGGCTGAAAACTTGCACTAGATGACGCGTCTATGTGTTGTATGGTTAGTGGTTTGACACTGCTCTCAATTTGAAGGATATTATAAATAGGTTAGATTTCACGTACGCAGGCAAACGACATACATATATACCAAATTGAACAAGAGATGTCAACACCCCGTCAAGGAAATTTGATACTACTGCACTACTACGACAAAATGGAGAAGAAGCTGACTTTAGTCATAAATAAGACAATCATGACCTATGGCACCACCGTTGCCTCTTCCTTAAATGAGTAATACAGAGCATTTGCTCTACGAATATCTCAGGAACTATAAAACCCTTAAGTGATGTCCTATTCTCAGCTAGACCAACTGATCTTCCCTCTGCACTAGCATTGGATCAAGAAGTCCAATCTAATTATGACCGTTACATGTTTGCCCCGAATTTTGCGCGCAGTTTAGAAGAAAAGGCCCAGAGATCCGAACTCAGGACCCAAAACACAATCAGCCGGGAAAAAGCCCACATTTTAAGATTCAAGAATTCTCAGCACGACAAGAACAAGTCCAACCAATAGACGTCGCTTTAGACAGACTACCAAATACCAACGAAACTACTGCAGAAACTAAGGCAGAGGACATTGAAGACGAATCTGATAAATACGACCAGGTCAATTTTTTTTGGCATGGCTCCATGAGACACATGAGCCTCAAAAATTATGTTAAACAACTAAAGTTCTAAAACATATTACGCCAGTAGAAAATCAATCATGGCTATAATGACATAGACACAATAGACAATGGCATAGATCAAAGCAATATTTTATTTGTCTTCAAAGGTAAGAAATTAACAACAAACTGCAGTTTTGAGACGATTAAATTTCTACAAAAATGAGGATCCCATATATTCCAAATGCTACCCATACCCAATGGGCATATCGGAATTCATTAACACAGAAACCCAAGATCTGTTAAAAAACGATATAATACGTCCGCCTTAGTCACCATACAATAACTATGTTTGGGTTGTTGATAAAAAAAGGTACCGATGAACAAGGAAGGAAAAAGAATCGTTTAGTCATAGACTTGAGAAACCACGTTGAACCAACGTTGATGTAATAATTTTTTCTGAAAATATTGAAAATCATTTCAAGCATATCGCCTAGGTCTTAGATAAACTATAAGAGGCCAACATGGGAGTTTCGCCAGAAAAGTCGCACTTTTTCAAGGAAAGTGTGGAATATCTAGATTTCGTGGTATCAAGTAATGGTATATAGCCATGTATAAGTAAAGTTGAAGCGATTCGTAAATACGAATTTCCAACAACTCAGTTTAACGTCAGATCAATCTTTGGATTGGCAAGCTACTATATCAAAGACTTCGCGTCTTTAACAAAACCTATAAGCGACATCTTAAAAGGCAAAAACGGTAAAGTGAGCGCCGGACCATAAAAAAAAATAAATTCCAGTCAAGGTGATGAAAGTCAACTCACGGAATTTTAGAAACTAAAAGAGATTCTTGCATCTGAATATGTAATGTTACTTAACCCCGACTACAAGACAGCGTTTGATTTAGACCCCTTTGGTCTAGGGGCAGTCCTATCACGAGGTGGAAAACCAATCAGCATGATATCAAGGACATTGAATGATAAAGAACTTATCTTTGCAACAAACGAAAGAGAACTACTTGATATAGTCTGGGCATTGAAGATCCTCCGAAATTATCTGTACGGAGGAAAGAATTTAAATATCTTTACGAACCATCAGCCCCTGACGTTTGACCGCAATCCAAACGCAAAAATCAGGCGTTGGAAAGCTTTTATAGATGAGTATAATGTAAACATCTATTACAAGCCAGGGAAAGCAAACTACGTCGCTGACGCGCTATCGCGGCATAATATTCATGCCTTGGAAGACGATGCACAGTCGAACAACAGACAAGCCAATCAACTGTTTCCAAAACCAAATTATATTAGAAGAAAATAGAGTACTTGCTTACATACAACATAAACTAATAGAAACTTTCCCAATAACAACATTTCGATATACAAAACATATGATAAATGACATTATCGACAAAAATGAACAAAAGGAAATAACTGTAACAGGACACAACCGAGCCCATAGAGCAGCTCAAGAACATTTAAAACAGATTTTACGAGACTATTTCTTTCCAAATATGACAAAACTAGCAAAAGAACCATCACCCTTTGTGGGTGACAAATACTTGGAGAAACTCTCATACCTTCCTACGTGGGTGAAATGCTACACATTGACGTAGAGAGAGAGAGAGTTCTGAGTTTGTAAGAGAGTAAGACGTGTTTTTGTTTGTCATTTTATTTATTATTTATTTATATAAAGAAAATGACAACATTCGTGAGTCAAATTATAAAATTACAAAATTAAAATTATAAACAGAAACAGGGAAAAGAAAAAGCCTAATACTAACAATATATAGCAATGATATCACCAACCCGATGGGGGTGTTTTATTTGCCGGACCGACGAGCTATGCCCCAAATCACAGCCAGATATGGTTAGTGATATCATTGAAACTAAGCAAGATAGAAGAAGTTAAAAAAAGGTTATAAAAATATAAGAAAAAATAAAAATCTTAAAAAGTAAAATACGATAAGAGAAATCACTACACAAGTAAGGAGAATTGTATAGGTGCATTCTCACAACTGTGGTGTGTGTGTGATTTCTCTGAAATATGCTAAAAGAGAAGATTTTATTAAGGATAGAGAGAGTTCAGAATACATGAAAATAAGTATTGTACTTAGTACATAGAACACGAAACGCACTGTACAAGGAATAGTTACAGTTACATATAGGTAAATAAAGAGGACAGAAGTGACGAGAAGCACGTGAAGGAACTAGGAAGTTGACTTGAAATAGAAGAGAAGGCGAATCAATACTACCGTTAATCAACTTATGTAGAAAAGTAATACCCAAGACTATTCTACGATTGATTAACGATGGAAGATCCAAAAGAATAAGCCTACTACGATAAGACGGTAGACGAAGGTTACCATCCCAGTTTAGATTGCGCAAGGCAAAAAGAAGAAATTACTTCTGAACCGATTCAATACGGTCCTGATACAATTTCTGCTGTGGCGACCATATAATAGAACAATATTCTAAAATAGGACGTACCAGCGAGACAAAAAGAAGTTTAGTGACAAACGGATCATTAAACTCTTTAGACCATCGTTTAATAAAACCAAGTACACTTATGGCTTCATTAACGATGGTTAGAATATGGGTATTGAATCTAAGTTTACAGTGAAAGAGCACACCGAGATCTTTGATTGTAGAAATACGTTGCAAGGACACATTGTTGATTGTGTAATCAGCAAAAAATGGAGTGGTACGACAGAAAGTCATTGTCATACACTTAGAACAATTTAGATGCAACTGATTAGCTTTACACCAATTTTGAAAGGATATTAGATCATCCTGTAGGCGTAGATGATCTATTGAGTTCTTGTATGAGAGACAGAGTTTTACATCATCTGCATACATAAATATCCTAGAGTAAGAAATACAGCTGGGAAGGTCATTTATAAATAGGGAGAAAAGTAGAGGGCCCAAGTGACTACCCTGAGGAACACCCGAAGAGACAAATATGACCTTCGAAATAGATGTTCTCAACAGAACTCTTTGGGTTCTACCCTTTAAATAGGAAGCAATCCAAAATATAAGTTTAGGAGAAAATCCCAAATGGTCAAGCTTTTGAAGCAAGATGTCATGCTGAACAGAGTCAAATGCCTTACTGAAATCAGTGTATATAACATCTGTTTGCATTTTCTTTAAAAAGCTTTCATTGACTAGGGATGAAAATTCTAATAAGTTCGTAGAGGTTGATCGATTCTGAACAAAACCATGCTGCGATGGTGAAATAATGGATTTACAAAAGTGCTGTAAATTAGAAGATATAATTTTTTCAAATAACTTCGGAATAGCAGAAAGCTTGGCAATGCCTCTGTAATTTGAAATATCAGATCTTCCTCCTTTTTTATACAGAGGAATAATAAATGATTCTTTCCACATTGAAGGAAATACCGAGGTATCAAGAGACAAATTACTTTTGATTACTTCTGTTCTTTAATTTGTTGTATATTTATACATTATTTGTATTGGTGATTGTGCATTTTTGGTTTGATATTGCCGTGATTTGTGCTTCTAAACATTGTGTTTTTTGTTTTATTTACAATAGTTTTGTGAGCGTCGGTGTATATTTAAATTGCAATTTTCGTTTTAGTATTTCTATTCTTTCGTTGTTCTTATTTGCTTTTCTGTTTTTTTTTTTACACGGGTTAGTTTGTGTGTTCGCTGTCGCTTGCTCACGATTAGCTTACTGTTTGTTTATGTTTCTTGCGAAATTTATTGCCTTTGTAGTGCAGCTCTCTCCCGCTCTATTTTCTGTTTCTTCATCAATTGTTTATTCTTTTGATCTTTGTATTAGCTGAATGTTGTTGTTTGTGATTTTTATTTCTCCCAATCACAATTAATCCTCTCTTTGTCTTTTATCTTTTATTTTTTCTATCTTATTGTGTTTGTATTTTTGTTTTACACTTCGGCATATCACTGATTCTGCACAAATGCAATTTGTTGGCTGCTGTTTGTGCGAGAATCTAATGCACATTAAATGTGCTGGCATCTCGGGGCGTGACTGTAATAGAGTCATGGCTGCTCCCAAAAGTGGGTGTGGTGGATTACGGTCTTGCCGAATTGTTTGGAAAAACAATTAAGTTTTTTCAAGATATATAATTCAGTGCGGGTTCAGTATTCAAATCTAAGTAAATTTTCAAAACATCTTGAAGACGAACTGAAAGCGGGAGAAGAAATATTGAATCATTATAACTTTGATTCTCCGCTAAATACAGTGATTGCTCCATCACTGCTAGTTGCCCCCTCCATTCAAGTATCGTCTCCTACCTTATTAACCCCTTCTTCACCTTGTCAAGAATTATCAATTCCAATATCAGATGATTCAGTTGAAATATCTGTGTCTAGTGTCAGCACAGACACTCAAAAGGCCACTACTAAAAAAGTTAAAGTTTCTCCGAGTGTTGCTCCATCTAAATACAACATTCAGACACCGTCTCCTAGTCCTATATTACCCTATTTATCTGTTGTGTCTCCTCGAAAGCAAGTTGTCTTATCTAGGCTTTCATCAGATACGACATGTGATGCTGTGTCTGCTTTTTTTGAAAGTAAAATTTCGTCTAAAGATTTTATCTCGAAGTTTAATTTTGCTGCTCCTCGTGAAATTACTTCATTTAAAATCAATGTACCAATTGAATTTTTTGATACTATATGTGATCCAAACTTTTGGCCACCTCATCGGAATAGAATTTCTCCAGTGTCTTTAAATCCCGTCTCGGTGCAACCTTCATCTGAGGCTGTATCAAAAAACTAAGTTTCTTTCCATCTTTTCTGCAGATATTTATTATTTATCAAAATGTTCGAGGCCTTAATTCCAAATTAAACAAGTAAGGAAACTCTAGTCGGAGGTGCCCGACTAGGAAATACCCTGAACCCCGCCTATCGGCGGCTTTAAATGCACTTCAAAGTTTATATATAATTATTTTAAATAAAATTAAAAAAAAAAAAAAGAAAAGATTAAGTAACTTGCATAAAAAAAGTTTTGACGTCAGCTTAGAGAAACGAACCCGAGACTTTATATCGGCGATCATCGCTTCTACCAACACAGCCGTTGCAATACATAATAGTGGGATAGCGAATTCCTAAGTACAGTTATTGAGCTACTGAGCTGCTGCTACTGAGCTGCTGAACTTCTGCTTAAAATTCATCCCCAATTTGTCTTTGTTGTTGTTGCTATGAATTCTTCGAATTTTCTAGAGCTTCTGCTGCTGTTGCCACGCGCGTGTGTACGTAAATGTTTGGTAAACGTTTCGTTTAATAACATAATGCATTTCATCTATTCATACATATGTACATACATATGTATATTATATTGACTTTATTTAAGTTATATCAATGTTACTCTTATTTTATATATATGTAAATATATACAGTATGTACATGTGTACATACATATGTATGTATATTGCAAGCAACGCATACATACACACGCACACGCATACGCTCTGCTAACTGCGCAGTTTACTCAGCGACTTCGCTGCGCCAATATGTGCGTGTTATAGAAAATTAAATGTTTAATAACTTTTTTTGTAGATCGCCTTTCTTAATCAAACTTGCGCACCGTAATTATATCATTCATATGCGTGTATGTGCAAAAGCACAAGTCTCTAGTATTTTAAATAAGTGTTTTGAAAATTTGGGCGAAGGGGGCGTGGCATCCAAAATTTAACAAAAATCAAAATTGTATAAAAGTCCCATTAAGCTAAATACAAGATTTGGAGTCTCTTACTATAAAGATGTAGAAGATATAATTTTAAAACTGAAAATCGATTTCGTTTTTAATCGATAAAAAAAGAACGAGAAGAGTTATCGTATTTCTAAAACAAACTTGTCCTGCGCGTGATATACACGAATCTATAAAAAAAAGTTCAAGTCTCTAGCTATTATAGGTTCTGAGATCCACGCGTTCAAATATACGGACAGACGGACAGACGGACGGACGGACAGACGGACAGACAGACAGACGGACAGACGGACAGGGCTCAATCGACTCGGCTTGTCGTCCTGATCAAGAATATATATACTTTATGGGGTCTGCCACGCCTCCTTCTGCCTGTTACATACATTTGGGCTTCAACAAAACCATTATACCCTGATTACCCATTTTTAATGGGTTTAGGGTATAAAAAGATTAAAATATTAAAAAATCTATTTCTGCATAGCTGTAGTGTCCAATCTGAACTTATAGCCCTCACTGAAACATGGTTAAGCCAAAATGCTCAAAAATGAGATCCTTTCAAATAATTTCACTATTTATAGACTTGATCGCGGGTCTCGTAGAGGGGGTGGTGTTTTAATAGCTGTTAAGTTTCCCCTCTGCATCTTTTACCTTCTCATCAATTCACAATGTTGAGATTATTGGAGTAAAAATAACTTTTCAGTATTATATATCCCTCCCTCTTCCGATTTACAAGTTTATAGTCATTATATATCTTGTATTAAAGAATTCGAATTATCTTATTCCAACAATTGATCATTATTTTTTTGATGAATTGTTTAATCTTTCTATGTATCGGATGATCTCAATTTCCAATCATTTAAATCGTTCTCTTGATCTTGTTTTTGCTAATGATGACGCCAGCATTAATGTTTTAAGATCATCCTCCTTTTGTATACCTAAGGATTTATATCATCCAACACTAGAGGTTTTGTCCACCAATTTTTACGCCCTCATCATCTAAAAAGCGTCGTTGTTTTAATAAATGTAATTTTGTTTTGCTTAATGCTCTCATTAATGCAACAGATTGGGCTCCTTTATATGAGGCACTCTACAGTACTTTAAATGCTATTCTAGAAAAGTGTGTTCCTATGTGTCTTCCCAAATCTCTTTCTAATAAAAACCTTCCTGGTTCACTTCGAATCTCTCAACTCTAAAAAATTTTAAATCTTAATGTTTCAAAAAGTCGGGTTCGGTCGTTGACTAGTCTAAATACTCTTTAGCTAATGCCAATTTCAATATTTTAAAGATGAGAATTACCTTATACGTTGTAAAAGGCAGTTTTCTTGTGATCCCAAAAGATTTTATTCATTTGCAAATTTGAAGCGTAAATCTTCTGGGTTTCCATCCTCATTTTTCCTACGTTGTGACAGTACTTGTAATGATCAAGATACCTCAGATCTATTTGCAAAGTTCCTCCAATCCACTTATTTAACTGCCATTCCAGAAACCAATTCATTTCCAATTTTAAATTCTAATATTAATGGAAATACCATTATCGTTTCTAATATTTCTACTGTCTCTCTTTTATCCGCTATGCGTACGTTGAAATCGTCGTTCTCTCCGGGGGCGGATTTTTTGCTGCGTCCAGGTCCCAGGTTTTCCGCCGCAGAATCTTTTCGGCGATCTTCTTCTTTGACTTCACCGACAGTTTCTGCCATGTCAATACTTTCTTTTGAGCACCTTTCGCAGTCAAAAAACGTGTGCTCTGCGTCATCCATTGCATTTTCACAGTAAATACGGCTGGATTCGACAGTTTTCCCCATTTTATTTAGGTACTTTCGGAAGTAACCAAGTCCAGAGAGCATTTGTGTCAGATACAAAGACGTTTCACCGTTCTTTCTAATTATCCACTGCTCTAGGTCGGGGATAATTCTTGCTGTCCATATCGCATACCTCTCGCTTGCCCATCTACTCTTCCAAGCTTGCCCATCTACTCTTCTTGCCGTCGAACCGTCTTTACCGCCTGCACCGAGAATTGTCCGTTTTTGCGGAGATCCCATATCTTCCTGCGCTCTTGCGCAAGCAGGTCTATAGGTATGACTGATGCTAGTAGCGTTACCGCCGGTCCGGAAACTGTACGGTACGCCGAAGCTATCCTTAAGGCTGCTCTTCTCTGCACCGATAATATCGGTTTCCGCCTGACTTCAGCTTTTAAAGTGTCCGCTCACACTTCACTACCATACAGTAGTATCGCGTTTGTGGTTTCCATTAAAAGCTTTCGTTTCCCTGCCGTCGGTCCGTCAACGTTTGCCATTAGTCTACTCAGAAGCCCTGTTGCTACCGCTGTTTTTCGCGTGGCATGCCGAAGCTGCCCCCGAAAGTTAATTTACTGTATAATCTAACGCCTAGATAATTTACTATCCTCTGAGTCTTTAGTAAGTTACCGCTTACTCGCATCTTAATTTCGTTTGGAATCTGCTTCCCCGTAAACAGAAGTAATTCTGTTTTATGGGTAGCAAGTTCTAAGCCTCGCAAACTGAGCCCTGTCTGCGTGCGGATCATGACTTGGGTAAGCTTTTTTTTTGGGCCTCTATGGTATTTCTCACGGTGATGACCACCGCAATATCGTCAGCATAACCAATAAGGAAACTTTTTTCAGGCATTTCTAGTCTTAGAATGTCGTCGTAACTGATATTCCACAGATTTGCTCAAAAGACCGAACCCTGTGCAGCTCCGCCGGTCACTCTGTGCCGTTTAATACCAGTCTGTGTAGCGTATAGGAGTACTCGGTCATGCAAGTAGCTCCTGACCATACTCATAAAATATTCCGGTATGTGGAACGCTGCTCCATTGAGTCAAGCATGTCAGCCAACCTAACGCTATTAAATGCGTTTTTCACATCAAGCGTTACTAGTAGAACCACGAGTATGCGTTTCCTGTTTGCGTCGTTTTGGCAGCTCCCATTGTGGATTTACCAGCTCTAAAACCATGCTGTCTAGGGCTGAGGCCTCCAGCAGCCTCTACCGCTGGGTAGTCTGGGCTTTAAAAGCTTCTCTAACAGCTTCCCAGCTGTGTTTAACATACACAATGGCCGGTATGCCGATAGTGGATTGGGGTCGCCTTTGCCTTTGCTAATGAGCACCAGTGCTCCTTCCATGATTGTGGAAATAATCTTTCTTCTAGGCATGCGTTATACATTCTAAGTAGAAAGGAAGGCCGCCCTGTTGCTATCACCTTTAGTATTTCCGCTGGAATGTTATCTGGTACCGGGGCCTTGTTATTTTTCATGGAGTCCTTGATCCGATCTACGATATGTTCGGACCCAAGGGTTATGTCTGGAATTTACCTTCGCATCCAGGCCTATTGAAGGTAGGTCTGGCTCCTTGATTTACCACCACTAGTCTGGAGCGAGCGGCCAGGTCCATAATTTTCCGTCCTCTGAAGTTGGTTGACGGCATCCCCCAGTCTACTGCTCTTGCGTTGAAGTCGCCTGCCACTATGAAGGGTTGCAGTCGGTCAACGATCATATCCTCGATCGCGTCTAGCTTTCTTTGAAAAGTACTTATGTCGTCACAGCAGCTTATCACTGCTACATCTTTGAAACGTGCGTAGACGTAGCAGTTTTCCTGTTTACTTTCTTGTAGAGGCAGATCAGAGGGTAGGTATCCACAATGCCGCAGTTTTCGTTTCATCTTCTAGCCAAACTCCGTTGTCTTTTTGTATATATTGCTCACTTATGACCACTACATCGATAGCGTACTCCGTTACGATCTGGGTCAAGAGCGCATCTGCAGTTTTGCTGCGGTGTAGATTTGCTTGAAGAATCTTCATTTTTTGTTGCAGTTTGTCGATTACCTGGGAATTTCTGCGATCCCGGCATATGGTTGACTATGCTACGTCCTTCTAAAGAACCCTATTTTTATATTGCCTGTGTTAAGCAAAGTTTCTGTTAGTTGGCTTTCGAGCGTTACGAAAGCTCTAACTTGCTCTCGGCTGATTGGAGCCGTAACTTTAATGCGTAACTCCACTGCTGGGTTTGCAAAGGCTTTACGCACTGCCTCTGCGACCTCCGTCTCTACTGTCAGTGAATCAGATCGCGGATTTCGATTGTCGCCGTAGGTTATAGCTTCGCTACCGTGGCTGTTATCTTGACGGTAGTCCTTAGCTTTTCTACAAGCTCCGGTTGTAGTTTTTCTCCCTTGTTGAGTTCCGGTTCGTGTTTTCCTTATTCCTCTTATATTTGTCTTATCATCCTGCTGGATTGTGCTGCGGATGCTTCTTAAAACATCTACGTAGCTTTGTCCTCCCTAAGGTTTTATTAACACCTCTTCTGTTTAGGGCATCTTTTTTACCTCTTTTGGTTTTTTATTTGGAGCTGCTTTGGGCTTTTCTATCTGGGCCGTAACAGTCTTTTCCACGTTCCTTTGCATAGCACCTCTTCTAGTTACTTTGTGCCACAGATTTAGTTGTCTCCCGCAAAGTTTCTTCCCAGACTCCGAATCCAGTGGGCTGGATGCTTGGCTCTTTTGCAGAGTGGGTGTTTCCACTGTTTCCACACTCTTCCTTGCTGCTTTTTGCTTGTCAGCTTCAGCTTCAAGCTTCTGCTACGAGTTCCTGCAGTGTCCTATTACGTCCAGCAGTTCGTCCAGAACGGAGACTCCGCTTCCCATATCAATTTCCTAGTTCCTCCCCGTGCTTCTCGTCACTTTTGTCCTCTTTATTTACCTATATGTAACTGTAACTATTCCTTGCACAGTGCGTTTCGTGTTCCATGTACTAAGTACAATACTTATTTTCATGTATTTAGTTCTGAACTCTCTCTTTCCTTAATAAAATCTTCTCTTTCAGCATATTTCAGAGAAATCACACATACCCCAGTAGTGAGAATGCACCAATGCAATTCTCCCTACTTGTGGAGTGATTTCTCTTATTGTACTTTACTTTTTAAGATTTTATTTTTCTTATATTTTTCTTACCTTTTTTTTAACTTCTTCTATCTTACTTAGTTTCAATGATATCACTAACCATACCTGGCTGTGATTTGGAGCATAGCTCACCGGTCCGGTAAATAAAACACCCCCATCGGGTTAGTGATATCATTACTACATATTGTTAGTATTAGGCTTTTTCTTTTCCCTATTCTTTTTATAATTTTTAATTTTGTAATTTTATAATTTGACTCACGAATGTAGTCAATTTTCTTTATACAAAAATAAATAATTAAATATTCAACCGATAAAAAATACTTCTTTACATACGGAGACAAATTTTCAAAATTCGCAACCGTTCAACCCATTGCTTCAATAATTTACATACAATTGGCAATTTTCCAACTTGTAAATTTTTATCGACGTATCAAGACGATCTATTGCGATAATGAGCCCTCCATAAAGTCTAAAACAGTAAAATCACTACTAAGCAGCATCCAAATAGTAAATGCCCCTCCACTTCATTGTACATCGAACGGACAAGTCGAGAGATTCCATAGCACCCTCAGCGACATCGCAGCTCAAAGGAAAATTACTGATACTGTTGAAACGATACTTCAAGCAATTATCGAATACAACAACAAAGTTCACTCAGTAACAGACAAACATCCAATCGACATAATCCACTTATCCTCCCAGAACTTGAAATGGAAATAAGAAATAAAGTTCAAAACTCTCAGCAACTTCAAATAAACAGAGTAAATTAAGCATAATGTGATAGATAATTTCAAGTAGGCGATATAGTTCTTATAAAAGCCAACAGACAAACTGACATCCCTGTAAACGAAAATAAAATTGACGCAGACTTGGGCACAACGGTCTTAATAAAAGGGAGGGTGGTCCATAAGGACAATCTAAGACAAACAAACACATTAAATTTCCTTTTTTATCTTTTTAGGACTTATGCTATAATTCTTTTTGCCACAACGATAACGGCGAAACTTACCGATTATACTAACACAGACTACATACCGATCTCAGACGGATGTGTAACCATTTATACGGATTTTCAAGATTTAAAACACTCAACTAATTTTACTCTATACTCAACAATAGTAAAAGACACGGAAAAATTAAGAAACCATTTTCCATGGTCACACATGAGACAGATATTAGACGCAGATATGCAACATATAGAAACACTAATAGCCACAGTAAATATCCACCATAGACATGCTAGGAGTATTAATATGCTAGGAACCGTTCTTAAAGTCGTAGCTGGCACACCAAACTCCGACGATTTCGAGAAACTTAAATTGACACAGAAAGAACTTGTAGAATCAGAAAATAGGCAAATAACTATAAATTCAAAAATGCAAGAACAAATATAAACAAGTAAGGAAACTCTAGTCGGAGGTGCCCGACTAGGAAATACCCTGAACCCCGCCTACCGGCGGCTTTAAATGCATTTGAAAGTTTGTATATAATTATTTTAAATTAAATTAAAAAATTAAAAAAAAAAAACAAAAAAGATTAAGTAACTTGCATAAAAAAAGTTTTGACGTCAGCTTAGAGAATCGAACCCGAGACTTTATGTCGGCGATCATCGCTTCTATCAACACAGCCGTTGCAATACATAAGAGTGAGATAGCGAATTCCTAAGTACAGTTATTGAGCTACTGAGCTGCTGCTACTGAGCTGCTGAACTTCTGCTTAAAATTCATCCCCAATTTGTCTTTGTTGTTGTTGTTATGAATTCTTCGAATTTTCTAGAGCTTCTGCTGCTGTTGCCACGCGCGTGTGTATGTACGTAAACGTTTGGTAAACGTTTCGTTTAATAACATAATGCATTTCATCTATTCATATGTATGTATGTACATACATATGTATATTATATTGACTTTATTTAAGTTATATCAATGTTACTCTTATTTTATATATATGTAAATATATACAGTATGTACATGTGTACATACATATGTATGTATATTGCAAGCAACGCATACATACACACGCACACGCATACGCTCTGCTAACTGCGCAGTTTACTCAGCGACTTCGCTGCGCCAATATGTTCGTGTTATGGGAAACTAAATGCTTAATAACTTTTTTTGTAGATCGACTTTCTTAATCAAACTTGCGCAGCGTAATTATATCATATGTGTGCGTGTGCAAAAGAACAAGTCTGTAGTTTTTGAAATAAGTGTTTTGAAAATTTGGGCGAAGGGGGCGTGGCATCCAAAATTTAACAAAAATCAAAATTGTATAAAAGTCCCATTAATCTAAATACAAGATTTGGAGTCTCTAACTATCAAGATATAGAAGATATTATTTTAAAACTGAAAATCGATTACGTTTTTAATCGATAAAAAAAGAACGAGAAGAGTTATCGAATTTCTAAAACAAACTCGACCTGCGCGTGATATACACGAATCTATAAAAAAAAAGTTCAAGTCTCTAGCTATTATAGGTTCTGAGATCCACGCGTTCAAACATACGGACAGACGGACAGACGGACGGACGGACAGACGGACAGACGGACAGACAGACAGACGGACAGGGCTCAATCGACTCGGCTTGTCGTCCTGATCAAGAATATATATACTTTATGGGGTCTGCCACGCCTCCTTCTGCCTGTTACATACATTTGGGCTGCAACAAAACCATTATACCCTGATTACCCATTTTTAATGGGTTCAGGGTATAAAAATAAATAAGCTAACCAACACAGTAAACCTTTTAATAAAAGATACAAAAACAAATCAAATAGACACGGAACATTTGTATGAAATACTGCTTTCAAGAAACAGAATAATTATTTCAGAATTAGAAACCTTAATGCTATCAGTAACAATTGTAAAAGTTGGAATTGTAAACCCCTCCATATTGGATGCTACTGACTTAAAAAATATTATTAATGAAAACCCTATAAATATCATTATTACCGATTTAATGGAACTATCTCAAGTTAAAGTTTTGCTAAACAACAATTTTCTACATTTTATTATAAGATACCCTAAGCCTAACATAGTATGTAAAAAGTTAACCAAAGAATACAATATAGTTGATTGTGGTAACCATGTAGTATCAAAGAAAACTGTACTACAGCCCTCACAATAACATTCTGCAAGAAATTACCTTACACAACAACCGCACACAACCTTACACAATTGCACTCAGGTGGCACCGCATTCTTCAACTCGACCCAGCCATCTTGAACTTTTAACCATCATCGACGATGACGTTATTATCATCAACGACGGAAAAACGTAGGCGTCGGTTGCCGCTTCTTGATGCTGGTACGTAATATGTACATACAGTCTGTCAAGAAACAGTTTACACACATAGAACATTAACTGTAAAATTTGTATGTTTTTAATTAATTTTGCTATTGTTCTTTAAATTAAGATCAGTTAGCAGAGGGCGTGCTCATTATTGCGTCCGTATGCGTGCGTCCGTATGTGTGTGTATGTGTTGCTCGCAATATATATGTAAAATAATCTCTTAGTCGAGCGGTCTCGACTAGAGCTTCTAATATTACATAAAATTATGTATATGAGTTTGCCAGAGTTTGAGCTTTGATGTGCTCCAATTCATTTGGTACAATGCGAAGTTGAGTAAATCCGTTCCTAAACTTGTACAAATGTTTTCCTTGTGTGATTGGATGTGTCCACGAAACGGTGCGTCAGGCTAATCTACTATTCTATTCTTCGAGAGTGGAAAAGTGATCAGTACCCCAGCAGAGTATTGGGAAGATGTCAACGTTCTACTAGTACCATGGTCTGCCCAAAGTAAAAAGTATATTGGTGATAATTGCATTTTTGGTTTGATACTGCTGTGATTTGTGCTTTTCAACATTGTGTTTTTTGTTTTATTTACAATAGTTTTGTGAGCGACGGTGTATATCTAAATTGAAATTTTCGTTTTAGTATTTCTATTCTTTCGTTGTTCTTATTTGCGTTTCTGTTTTTTTTTTACACGGGTTTGTATGTGTGTTCGCTGTCGCTTGCTCACGCTTAGCTTTTTTACACGGGTTAGTGTGTGTGTTCGCTGTCGCTCGCTCACGATTAGCTTACTGTTTGTTTTTGTTTCTTGCGAAATGTATTTCGTTTGTAGTGCAGCTCTCTCCCGCTCTATTTTCTGTTTCTTCATCAACTTTTTTTTTTTTTATATATATATATATTTATTTGCAGCTTTCTGTCTTAAACTATACAGCGCACTTATCATGAACCTTAACTTATTATTAGGCGAGTAGGCCGGTATTTACAACTTAATTTATTTGATTAATAAATGTAACTATTCTATGTTGGGGTGTTGTTAGCTTCCCCGACGGTCCAGGGGATTCAGTCTTTTTAATCTCCTTCTGCTGTCGTTAACTGCCAGATTGGAAGCGAGCTGGTTTGGGCGCGCAGAAAGTATGTCCGCGTACCTGGAGCTGTGGCGTCAATAACTTCTGTGACTGTCGGGATTCTTAAATCCCTATGCAGCACAGAATTGCGAACGTACCAACTGGTACCTGTCCATCTGCGGAGCGGTTTGTTCTGTAGAGTTTGCATCTTGTCAATTGACGACCTCGCCTCAGAGCCCCATATAGGTATGCCATACGTGAATATAGGCACTACGATGGCCTTATATATGGTGGCGTTGCTGTTAAGCGACAGCTTGCTAGAGGCTCTCAGCATCCAATCCAGCTTTGCCAGCTTTAATTTGCATCTTTTCGTAATCACGCTGATGTGAGGCTTAAAGGTCAGCCTTCTATCGAGCGTGACTCCCAGGTAATTTACCTTGGTAGCGCTTAGGATTTGGGATCCCAATGACACCTCAGGACAGTCTCCTCGTCTTGTGGCAAAGGTGGTGTGCACGGACTTTTGTGCGTTGATGGTGATGTACCACCTTTTAGCCCAGCATCCAAATGACTGCAGGAACGTCTTAAGAGAGGCGGACGGTTCATGCGCAGAAGTGTCACGCGAGATGATAGCCGTGTCATCCGCATATGTCGCGGTAAGGGCGGCATTGGACTGAGGCGTCGGCATATCTGCTGTGAAAAGGGTATATTGTAGTGTGTTATATGCAAAATAAGCATATGCCCACCATATTGTAGTGTATACAATATGTAAAGTGGTCATATGCCCTAACTAAACGTTAGAGTATCAAGCGGATAAACATAGAGACACTTTGTCGCTTTGTTTACATAACATAACCACCGCCAAGTGCTGTAATATGATCAGCCGCTTATATGTGTACTAGCCTGCAGCGAGAGATCTGCAGCGTAAGCACTATGACGTTCTGACCATTCGGTCCCAAGCGCATGTCAATGTATATGCCTTTTGCATGTGCATATAATAATATATGCAAATACATATGACACGTTATATACTCCCGTTCTGCCGCTGCTTTGAGCGACAGAACTATATACTCCCTTATGTACTTTAGGCTAAGTCAATTTTGAATAAAGAAAGACCGATTCATTATGTATGAAGACGTCAAAGACACAAGTCTGGTTGTTTAATTATTACATGGCGACCGTGACAATGTGGCTAGTGTCAACTAACTAACTGATCGCCTGCTCTTCCGCCGCAACCAATATGCGACTTAAAATAAATAAATGCAAACAAAACGGCACAATATCATCAAAGGTGCTGAGGCTACAGGAGCAGCAATAACAACAACAACAATAACAAATGACAGCAGCAGCAAAAGTAATACGAAGCAGCAGCCGCAGCCAGCTTCGTCATCGACATCAGTACAGCAACAGCAGCAGCACAATCGAGCAAAGCACCGCTGAATACCAGGAGGGACGGAAAACGTATATTCTGAGTGAGTAGAGTTAGAGTGAAATGGCAAAAAGAGGTGGGGTGCAAAGTAAAATAAAGAAAAAAATAGAACACATTAAGTGGCTATTATATACAAAACAAGCACCACCTCTATGGGCAGTGGCACAAAAACTGCAACATGAACTTGACTTTTTAAAGTCATTAAAAAAGCCAGAAACTCAAGCTCACTCAGTTATACCTACAATAAAAATAATTGATAATAACCGACTAACTCTTCCTAAGCCATTACCACTTCCAAGCGAGGAAAAGAAGTGCCCAAAGGATTGCCAAGAACCACTGGAGAGTGTATACTGCGAGTATACATGCTGGACAAAAATTGGTGCGACGACTGGCACCAGTACCGCCTGAGCCCATAGGCCCCGGACATCTGCAGCAGAGAGTACAAGTGTGAAAGGCAGGCCGCCTTTTACACCATCGATGGAGCATCATCAAAAATTAATTTAAAATTTAAAATAAATGTAAAGAAAAATGTTTAAATTAATAAACATATATATAAGAAAAAAATGATTGTAAGAAATATTGTGAAATTGAGCGTAACCTTATCTGCTCTATAGAAGTATAGCCTGTAAAGCTATACGAACCATTAGGTAGGGACATGTAAAAGGAATTTTTTTCCCCTCCAGAGAAAAATTAACTATATCAAAACTTAAGAAAAATATTGTAAGCGGAAGCGATAACTGCATTGCTCGCTAAAGTATGGCCCGTGAAGTCATACGACAAAATAGGTAGGAGATCATTGTTAAGCATTTAAAAGAAAAAAAAATGTATCCTTAATTTTTGTGTAAAGTGAAACATTTATATATGTATATGTATCAAATTATTAAATCACTAAATTAAATTAAATCCAACTACTAAATTTCGAATTTGCCTTTAGTTCAGGATTTGTTTTCATTCTATGAACTGTTTGTTTCCTTCTTCGAATTGACCCACACGACCCTAGGACGACTCTTATTAACTTTTAATTCGTAATTTTTTAAGTGAGCTTCTTGATTTCAAAATGGGAGACCATGAGTCCAAGGTCAAAGATAGCACAGCAGACGTGATTAACGTCATAGAACTTGTGGATCCTACACCACACCTAGGCACCCAAACTCAACTATTAATTGTACAAGTAGTACTCACGGCCTTAAATCTCATACTAAAAGCGTATCTGATATACAAAAGAACGCTCAGAAAGAGATACCTTAGTCGAGCCAATGAGCTAGATAAGGTTTAAAAAAAATATATAAATATATATATATACATCTCATCGACTAATGGAATGGAACGAAATATCGTCCATTATTAAACTTGAACGTCTTGAGTTTGACAAATCGTTTAAGTGCCTAAATAAATGTGCACCGATTTCAAACTCAACGAAATGACGCAGGACACAAGTTAGATCCTACATATATAGGACCATTTGAGGTAATATCTATAGATAATAAAGATAATATTACAATTAGGGATGGCAAGAATAAGAAACAAAAAGTTCATAAGAATAAGCTAAAAGTTCAAAAATAAACTTCGAAATGAATTATTAACAAACAAAATTTCTGTTACATATACATATTTCAATAATTTCATCCACAAAATAAAATATATATATACAACTCAAATCAAACTTCTAATATTAAAAAAAAAAAAAAAAAAAAAAAAAAAATGTATATATATATACAACAATAATAATACATAATACATACATAAAAATATATATTTCATTATATAAATAATTTATAACTCCAATAGTAATACAATATAATATTAAATAACTTCATATTAATATTACGTTATTTCTCTAAAAAGTGAGGTGTAGTGTGTTCTGTGCAAAATAAGCATATGCCCACCATATTGTAGTGTATACAATATGTAAAGTGGTCATATGCCCTAACTAAACGTTAGAGTATCAAGCGCATAAACATAGAGACACTTTGTCGCTTTGTTTACATAACATAACCACCGCCAAGTGCTGTAATATGATCAGCCGCTTATATGTGGACTGGCCTGCAGCGTGAGATCTGCAGCGTAAGCACTATGACAATTCAATGTATATGCCTTCTGCATGTGCATATAATAATATATACAAATACATATGACACGTTATATACTCCCGTTCTGCCGCTACTTTGAGCGACAGAACTATATACTCCCTTATGTACTTTAGGCTAAGTCAATTTTGAATAAAGAAAGACCGATTCATTATGTATGAAGACGTCAAAGACACAAGTCTGGTTGTTTAATTATTACAATATAGTGTTGGACCAAGAACACTACCCTGTGGGACTCCAGCCCGAATCGGTCTGTCCGCTGATGTAGCCTGCCCCTTAGACACTTGGAAGGTCCTTCCGTTCAAATATGAGGATAATAGCGTTAAGAATGGGGCTGGTGGGGCTGTCCTCACTTTCTGCAGTAGTCCAAGGTGCCACACGCTATCAAAAGCCTGTTGGACGTCCAGGAATACGGCGGAGCAGTACATTTTTTCTTCGAACGCGCCAAGAATATGGTGCACAACTCTGTGTACCTGTTCCGGCGTACCGTGTTGTCTTCTAAAGCCAAATTGATTTGGTTTAGAATGGCTTTCCGGCGTCTCAAGTGTGTCAGTACTCGTCTAAGTAGTAGTATTTCAAATACTTTAGAGAGTACTGGCAACAGGCTAATTGGTCTATACGAACCAATTTCGCCTACGGGTTTACCAGGTTTAGGGATCATCACAATCACGGCACGCTTCCAGCAAGCTGGAAAGTGACGGATGCGGAACATGGCGTTGTACAGCACAGTTAGATATTCTATGGTGGAGTTTGGCAGCGCTCTAAGTACTCTGCCGTCAATCAGATCATTTCCAGGAGATTTGTTGATCTTCACTCGCCTGATATGCTCATATACTTCCTCCATTGTGCATGGCGTGATCTGGACGTCTTCAGGGAGAGGTGAGAGGACGACGTCCTCAGTTTCGTCGATGTCTGCTGTTGTAGGTGGTGGGCGAAGGCATTTTGGTTCGTCTCCCATGAGCCAGATGCCTGAAGTGCTGCATATGGGGTGTTGGCGGATAGGCTGTCTTACTTTCCGCGTGTATTTCCAGACCTGGAATTCAGCATTTCCTGGTGATTCGGATTGCTCCAGTGCATCACTAATGCGCCTATTCTGAAGCTGCTCTAACTCAGCTTTCAGCTTGTGGCTTGGTTATAGATAGCTTTACCGTTAAGCCGACCGCATGCGTATCCAGCGTCTCCTTGCCCAACGCATGTATAGAAGTAGATTCTGGTCTTCGAAATATTGTACCCAGAGTGAATATTGTACCCAGAGGAGTGTTGGGTACGTCGAACGGGTGGAGCGGCAAGGAGTGATGCTGCAGCTATAGCTTCTTGCATTTTGCTTGCTGCGTAATCCACATCTTCAGCTGTATTGAGCTCTATTTCTGGATGTAGAGTGCAATTCAGCTCTGTCCAACCTTTGATGGAACAGCTGGACCAGATCTTGATCGCTCAGACCAGCATTTGGCGGGCAGTAAATTGATGCAATTTCTAATGCTCCAATGGACGTAGGTAGGCTGATGCCAGATACCTGCATCGTTGCGTTTGAGAATGGCAGGAGTGGTGTATGCGCAATTGTTGAACGAATAAAAATCGAGGAGCCACCAAACCTGTTTGCTCCTCCTCCATGAGCCTGGTAATGTTCGTATCCGAAAATCTGGGTATTGGGGCACTCATGAGTCTCAGATATTAGCATAATATAGATCTTCATTTGGGATAGGAAAACAGCCAATTCCTGAGTCTTATTGCTCACACTATCGGCGTTCCAGGTGCCCACTCGTAGAGCCATTATTTGCAACTAAGCTTGGTAATGAGTGTCATTAAGCTTGCCATAAGATTAGCTTGTTGGCTTTGCAGTTCTCGCATTGCTTTAAGCTCTGCGCTAATTGCATCAAACTGTCGCTGTTGCTGTTGCAGTATCTGAGCGAATACTGTGTTGTTTGAATTATTACTCGATTGAGGTTTTTCTCCTCGAATAGCATCCGCATACGATATGCCACTTACAGGAGTAATATTGCTCGAGCAGGAGTTGTTCCTCGGAGGTTGGGCAGAACGCTCTGTTACTGCATTGGGTGGTTGAGCTGGATTGCGTTTTTGCACTGGAGTCTGCAGCTTGAGCAGTCGCTTGTATACAAAGCAGCCCTTGTAGTTAGCAGGATGCTGTAACTCACAGTGAACGCAGGTGGGTGGTTGGTCCCTTTCCCTTGTGCAATCCTTGGACGCGTGTTTGCCAGCGCATCTGACACACCTGGAAGCTTTGTGACAGTAGCGTTGAGTGTGTCCAAATTCTTGACAGCGATGACATTGCGTGAGGTCGTTGAACTTTCGCGGGAGCTCAACCGTGCAACGTTGTCTGCAGAGAATTCTGATGTCAAGAATTTTCTTGTTACCTGTACTATGTCAACAAAAAACATGTTAAGCGGAGTACGATCAGTACGGCTTAACGGGTTGTGGATGTTAGCTACTTTGTGTCCTTTTCCTTCCAGCTCTTCTTTTAACTTTTAGATTTCGGTGCTTGAATGAAGTCCGGCTTGTCCTCCTTGAGCTGATAGCAGTGGAACTCCAATTTCAATTTAGTAAAGAGACTGACCACTGCGCGATAGTCGTCACTATTTTTAGTTAAAATACCAATTTCGTTTTGTCTTGGTTTGATAACATACGACTTTGGGTCAATTGCTTTATCTATAATATCGTTCAATTTTTCCACCGATTTGATGCCTGGACACCAAATAGGAGGCGGGCGAGGCTTTGGTTGCTCAACATGCTGCTCATTCAATATTGGCGCTGTTGGAGTTTCAGAGCAGTCAGCTTCGTCTTCTTCGAGCAAAGCAAAACGATTTTGTGACGCTGATACTGCTGCTGCTTTGCTGGTGCTTGGCTCATCAAAGAAAAGTTTGATCTTGATGGCATTTGGTGAATTTTGCATTTTTCGTTTGCTATGTCTATTGATGCTGGTGTCTTGTATGGCCGCTTTGTCAATTTCCATAGGACTTACAGTCCTAATTAATACACTTCTGTTTGCCATGGCAATGCTGAGCTGTGCTTCCAAATCTGCATTTACCGCTGGAGCAGGGTTATTGACATTGCTAGTCGTTGTTTGTTTGCTTGTACGTGCACTTGAGCTCTCGCTCTCGCACCAAGTGAAAGACGAAAATAGCGCAATTTATTGTTGCCAAATTCGAGAGAGCGCGCGAAGGTTAAACGTAAACAGTGCTTGCACACTTTTGTTGTTTCAGAAGTACCGCAAACTCTGCAGCTGCAGAAGCTGATACAAAAAAAAATACGCAAAGATAACGAAATGAACGCTGATTGATTTCTGTCCGCTAGTACGTTTTTTGTTATTTGGGATTTTTGTTTCTCCCAATCCTCTCTTTTAGCTTTTTTTTATTCTACCTGAATCTGTTTGTATTTTTTTTTGATTATCTCCTCTACTTGCCAATATGATATGCTGTAAGAAATCATGTACATTTCGGCATGTCACTGATTCTGCACAAATGCAATTTTTTGGTTGCAGGTTGTGCGAGAATCTAGTGCACATTAAATGTGCTGGCATCTCGGGGCGTGACTGTGATAGAGTCATGGCTCCCAAAAGTGGGTGTGGTGGATTACGCTGGTCTTGCCCAGATTGTTTGGAAAAACAATTAAGTTTTTCCAAGATGTATAATTCAGTGCGGGTTCAGTATTCACATCTGAGCAAATTTTCAAAACAGCTTGAAGAGGAACTGGAAGCTGAAGAAGAAATATTGAATCAGTATAATTTTGATCCGCTAAATACAGTGATTGCTCCATCACTGCTAGTTCCCCCCTCCATTCAAGTATCGCCTCCTACCCTATTAACCCCTTCTTCACCTTGTCAAGAATTATCAATTCCTATATCTGATGATTCAGTTGAAATATCTGTGTCTAGTGTCAGCACAGACACTCAAAAGGCCACAACTAAAAAAGTTAAAGTTTCTCCGAGTGTTGCTCAAATTAAAATCTACTTTCAGACACCGTGTTCTACACCGTCCCCTACTCCTATATTACCCCATTTATCTGTTATCTCCTCCTTATCTTTCTTTCATCAGATACGACATGTGAGGCTGTGTCTGCTTTTATTGAAAATAAAATTTCGTCTAAAGTTTTTATCTCGAAGTTTAATTCTGCGGCTCCTCGTGAAATTGCTTCATTTAAAATCAATGTACCAATTGAATTTCTCGATACTATATGTGATCCAAATTTTTGGCCACCTCATGTTCTTGTACATGAATTCAAACCTAAGATTCGGAATAGAATTTCTCCAGTGTCTTTAAATCCCGTTTCGGTACAATCTTCATCTGAGGCTGTATCAAAAAACTAAGTTTCTTTCCATCTTTTCCGCAGCTATCTATTATTTATCAAAATGTTCGAGGCTTTAATTCTAAATTAAAAAATCTATTTCTGCATAGCTGTAGTGTCCAATCTGAACTTATAGCCCTCACTGAAACATGGTTAAGCCAAAATGTTTATAATAGTGAGGTTCTTTCAAATAATTTCACTATTTATAGACTTGATCGCTTGTCGCGTAGAGGGGGTGGTGTTTTAATAGCTGTTAAATCCCATTTTCTCTCGGAATCTTTTACATTCTCATCAATTCGCAATGTTGAGATTATTGGAGTTAAAATAACTTTTCAGTATTGATCCCCTTACGTTATTTGTTCATATATTCCTCCCTCTTCCGATTTACAAGTTTATAGTCATTATATATCTTGTATTAAAGAAATGTATGAATATGTTCAAGATAATGACTTATTTCTTGTGTTGGGTGATTTTAATATACCTAACACTTCTTTGGCCTCATTTCCCAATTCGAATTATCTTATTCCAACAATTGATCATTATTTTTTTGATGATATGTTTAATATTTCTATGTATCAGATGATCTCAATTTCCAATCATTTAAATCGTTCTCTTGATCTTGTTTTTACTAATGTTTTTACTTCTTTAAATGCTATTCCAGCCAAGTGTGTTCCTATGTGTCTTCCCAAATCTTTTTCTAATAAACCTCCCTGGTTCACTTCGACTCTTTCAACTTTAAAAATTCTAAATCTAAATATTTTAAAAAGTTCAAAAAGTCGGGTTCGGTCGTTGATTGGTCTAAATACTCCTTAGCTAATGCCAATTTCAATATTTTAAAGATGAGAATTACCTTATACGCTGTAAAAGGCAGTTTTCTCGTGATCCCAAATGATTTTATTCATTTGTAAATTTGAAGCGTAAATCTTCTGGATATCCATCCTCGTTTTTCCTAGGTTGTGACAGTACTTGCAATGACCAAGATACCTCAGATCTATTTGGAAAGTCCACTTATTCAACTGCCATTCCAGAAACCAATTCATTTCCAATTTTAAATTCTAATATTAATGGAAATACCATTATCGTTTCCAATATTTCTCCTGTCTCTCTTTTATCCGCTATGCGTACATTGAAATCGTCGTTCTCTCCGGGGGCGGATGGTATTCCTAGTTGTGTGATTAAAGAATGCAGTGCTTCTTTGTGGGCGCCTTTATTATAACTGACACCTCGTTATTTCCTTCAATTTGGAAAGAATCATTTATTATTCCTCTGTATAAAAAAGGAGGAAGATCTGATATTTCAAATTACAGAGACATTGCCGAGCTTTCTGCTATTCCGAAGCAAGTAAGGAAGCTCTAGTCGAGACTGTAATATGATCACTCTCTGCTAACTGAGGAGCGACTGCGATCGGGCTGCAATATGCAATATGATATGCGAAATTAAATGTTTAATAACTTTTTTTGCAGATGGACTTTCTTAATGAAATTTTCACATTGTGTTTATGGCATTCATATGTGTGTATTTGTCAAAGCACAAGTCTTTACAATTTGAAATTGTGGGCGAAGGGGGCGTGGCATCCGAAATCCAAAAACTGCAAAATGTCCGCATTCACTACACCTATATGCACAGTAAATTTTAAGTCTCTAGCTTTAATGGGTCACTTAATTGAAAGTCAATTTATCGAAATTTATCGATAATTCAAGAACGGGATGAGTTATCGAAAAAATAAAACAAACTCGTATAGCGTATGGTATTCACGAGTATATATGTCAAATTTCAGATCTCTAGCTTCTGTGGTTTACGAGATCAGCGCGTTCATACAGACGGACTGACGGGCGGACGGACAGGGCTTAATCGACTCAGATCAGATCGAGCTGATCAAGAATATATATACTTTATGGGGTCTTCGATGTCTCCTTCTGCCTGTTACATACATTTTCACAAAAACATTATACCCTGATTTCCCATTTTCAATGGATTCAGGGTATAAAAATTATAACTTCTAATTTACAACACTTTTGTAAATCTATTAGTTCACCATCGCAGCATGGTTTTGTTCAGAATCGATCAACCTCTACGAACTTATTAGAATTTTCATCCCTAGTCAATGAAAGCTTTTTAAATAAAATGCAAAAAGATGATATATACTCTGATTTTAGTAAGGCATTTGACTCTGTTCAGCATGATATCTTGCTTCAAAAGCTGGACCAATTGGGATTTTCTCCTAAACTTCTGATTACTTTCTATTTAAAGAGTAGAACCCAAAGAGTTCTATTGAGAATATATATTTCGAAGGTCATATTTGTCTCTTCGGGTGTTTCTCAGGGTAGTCACTTGGGCCCTCTTTTTATCTCCCTTTTTATAAATGACCTTCCCAGTTATATTTCTTACTCTAGTATATTCATGTATGCAGATGACTTAAAACTCTGTCTCTCATACAAGAACTCAATATATCATCTACGCCTACAGGCTGACCTAATTTCCTTTCGAAATTGGTGTAAAGCCAATCAGATGCATCTAAATTTTTTTCTTTCTGTCGTACCACTCCATTTTTTGGTGATTATACAATCAACAATGTGTCCTTGCGACGTATTTCTACAATCAAAAATCTCGGTGTGCTCTTTGACTGTAAACGCAGATTCAATACCCATATTCTAACCATCGTTAATGAAGTCAAAAGTGTACTTGGTTTTATTAAACGATGTTCTAAAGAGTTTAATGATCCGTTTGTCACTAAACTTCTTTTTGTCTCTCTGGTACGCCCTATTTTAGAATATTGTTCTATGATATGGTCGCAACAGCAGAAACTGTACCAGGACCGTGTTGAATCGGTTCAGAAGGAATTACTTCTTTTTGCCTTGCGCAATCTAAACTGGGATTGTAACCTTCATCTACCGTCTTATCATAGTAGGCTTCTTCTTTTGGATATTCCATCGTTAATCAATCGTAGAATAGTCTTGGGTATTACTTTTCTACATAAGATGATTAACGGTAGTATTGATTCGAGTCAATTTCCTAGTTCCTTCCCGTGCTTCTCGTCACTTTTTTCCTCTTTATTTACCTATATGTACCTATAACTATTCTTTGCATAGTGCGTTTTGTATTTTATGTACTAATTACAATAATTATTTCCATGTATTTAGTTCTAAACTCTCTCTTTCCTCAATAAAATCCTCTCTTTCAGCGTATTTTAGAGAAATCACACCCAGACCCCAGTAGTGAGAATGCACCTGGCAATTCTCTCTACTTGTGTATTATTATATTTTAGGTTTATTATTATATTTTAGGTTTTGTGGTTGACGAGATTGCTGTGTTCATATGGTCGGACAGACGGAGGGACAGACATGTCTATATCGACTCAGCTATATTGTATTGGTTACACTGACACCGCTCGTCGTGGTGATCACGAATTTGATTATGGAGTTTGTCACTACTCTGTACCCAAAAATTGAAATTTCTGCGACGATAGGTCCCACGGATTTCCTTATGAGCGCAGAGTATATTAAACTATTAAAATTATTTGGCATGCTCCAAAATGCCTGGAGTTTAATATGTAAACAAATTACCATCTATAATTAGTAAACACAATATTAAATTTAAACTAAATCCAATTTTTATACATCCACATGAATTACATTGCTAACACTTATTTGTTAAACTTTAGGAATGTTGTTTTCTCTCCATTTTCTTTTAAATACATATTTGTCACTTCGTATCGCTGATGGATAACCGGTCGTTGAATATTCCAAGGTTGAATTTCAGCAGTACCAAAGCACTGATAAAATATATATGTCAATACTGAAATAAGTCCGGATACTTCAAAAACTGTTCTCCATTGACCTATTGAATCCTAAAAAAAGACAAAACTTAAATTTTATAGTTTAGATATACCCTGAAACCATTGCAAATATGGAAAAAATAGTTTAGTTAAAATTTTTGCAACAGGAGGCTTCATCAAGTATATATTCTGATCTTCTCCCCGAGGACATTTCCGTATGTTTAAGATTTTCTTTGTACTTATTCACGATAGTTAAATTATAATAATCATTTATGAAATTATGGTATTATGCAATGCGCCTTCTACGCTACGCTAGCTGGAAAGCATAGACTTTCCGTCTTTTAGGGGCGTTGCAAGTAGGAAAATGCATTTTTTTGTAGAATTGCTAGAGAGCTGAGGTTTGGGTTTCTACTCGCATTGATCCCATGTTCAATAAGCCTTGGTGGTTACAGTTTCCTTGTCATGTTATTCTCTTTATTGATTTGCAAAATATTATAAAGAAAAAAAAAAGAAAATAAATAAATAAAAGGGAAAACCGACATCTCCAATTCGGGAGTCGAACCTCCGCCTACATGTACGAGTTAGAATTCATCACATCTAGCTTCAACCATGCTTCTCACAGCATGGCACTATTTTTTTTCTTGACAACACGTATTGCCGATGCGTGTCAAACCAATAATAAATAAATAAATCAAGTAAGAAAGCTCTAGTCGACATCGCTCGACTAGGAGATACCCTAAAACCTTCGAATAGCCTATATTGCAAGCACGCTATGAGTAGTTTACATATATATTGCAAGCAACACATACAAACACATACGCGCGCACACCCATATAATAATGAGCACGCGCTCTGCTAACTGAGCAGCGACTGCACTTGGTCTGCAATATGCCTATGATATGGGAAATTAAATACTTAATAACTTTTTTAAAGATGGACTTTCTAGATCAAATTTTCACAGTGATTATGGCATTCATATGTGTGTATTTGGCAAAGCACAAGTCTCTAGTATTTGAAATAAGTGTTTTGTGTGGTATCAGAAATCAAACTAAAAAACAAGTAAAAACGTTGCAGTCGGGCGCCGCCGACTGCGGAAAACTCATTCACACCCCAGAACCCAGTTCCAAAACATTCCAAGATACGAATTTACTAATTTGCCAAACCCTTAATTATCCCCAAATTTTGTATTTAGCGTCATGTGTATTTAAAACAATTTTGTTATACAGCAATTTATTACAATTCTGTTGAAAATTAATCATATTAATTGATGAAAATTTCATTAAAATGCATTAAGTAACACAGAAGTTATTCAATAAAACGTTTAAGCAATTGACAAATGTGCTTGGCTGCACTTCAAATATTTTCCTCTGTTCTAAGAAAGAACAAATTCAATAGAATTCAGTGTGAATCATCTGCTAATTAATTTACTCGGCTGCTATGAAGTTCGGGGGCGTTATTAATAGAAGTGATGCGCGCAGATTATAGGGCACCCTTGGTTCGGGCTTCGGCGAACTCGGTTTTTATACACATTTTATTTATTTATTATTGGTTTTCCAAGCAAAGTGGGTGGTAGACATGATGAATTCTGACTCGTACAAGTATGCAAAGATTCGAATCTGGGTTTTTCTATGTCGGCTTTTCTTTTATTTCTTTATTTTTTTAATACTAAAATATATTTTGTTTACATATATAATATTTTGCAACTCAATTAAGGCGGTAAAAGTAAAAAAGTCAATAAATTGTGCTTTTATAGCGCCAAAATAAGGGTTTCTCGTATTTGGCACGTCCCCTGTGGTTATAGATATATAATTGTGAAAATTTCAATGTATTTTTGAATAGGTCACGTCCCAAAAGGGGCGTAAAGATCATTTTTGGCGAAGAGAGGTCACCAACAACCTACTACCCAATTTTGAAGCTTTTAGCCCTAAAATTTTAGGAGCTATAAACGTGCGGTTTGCGGCTACCCTGCGGTTTGCCACTCCGCCATAGCTTATTGAACTTGGGACGCTAATACGAATATATTTATGCAAAATGGATATAGATTCACATCCGATTCGCCACGCCCCCAGTAAGCGTAAATATATATTTTTTTGGTATATTTTTTTTATAGGATCATAAAACATATACATTCCAAATCTCAACACTCTAGGACTGCTACAATTAGTATTTCTGACATACAGGAAAAATCATTTTTAAATTTTCCACGCCCCTAGTGGGCATATCCGAAAGTTTTTGACACCTTATCTGACGAGAGTATACACGAGTATATGTTACAAATTTCAAATCTCTAGCTTCAATAGCATAGAAATAGTTTGCGTTAATACGGACAGACGGGCGGACAGCAAGATAAACTTTACACAAAACCAATATACTCATTACGCTTTGTGAATGGCTATAATAAAAATCCTTTTTTACTTTACATATGTAAGTATATATACAGTAAATTTTAAGTCTCTATCTTCAATGATAAATATAAATCGAAAATTGTACGTTGTTGACTCTTTAATACAAACTCGTACTGTGTATGGTGATATACACAAATATTGAGTAAGTCAAATTTCAAATCTCTAGATTTTGTAGTTTTCAAAATCGCTCCGTCCACACTTACGGACTGACAAACGGACAGATGACTATATCGACTCAGTTCATCAAGGTGATGAAGAAAATATATACTTGTCCTGTTACATAAATGTTCACAAAAACATTATACCCTGATTTTCAGAGGGCGCCCGACAACCAGTCACCATGAACCCTCCGATGAGCGGATATTCAAAACGCTCATTTTTCATAAATTTTGCAAGCAATACATACACATACACATAAGCAAGCACGCATATATATAAATATGTGTGGTTTGTCAAAGAACAAATTCTTGTATTTCAAAAAATACGTGGCATCCAAATATAACAAAAATATCATAATTGGAAAAAATGCATACGAAACGAAAAAACAAAATTTGGAGGCTTTACTTTCAAACATGTTCTAGATTTAATTTTATAATTTAATTTCGACTTCAATATAAATCGATATTATTAATCGAAATAAATTTTGAGTTTTCGAAAAATTCAATATTGGTTATATTTTAACTGACTTTCAATTTGAATTGATAAAATTTTTGTATACAACAATATTCTTGATTGTATTAAATACACAATTTTTGGCGGGGCATATCGGAAAGTCTAAATTGCACTGTTTTGAAACTTTGTGCGAAAAATTGAAACTTGTGACGTCATTGAGTAGTTCCCAGTCGGAAGCGGTCGATTGCAATGTTCTCACTGGTTATATTTCGGATACCGTTCGTTGATTGTAATGTATATAATAGAAGTCTGGAATGCTTGCGATATCGGTCCATCACATGTTCCAGGATAGTCGAATAATCTCATCAAATGCATAGCAAAAATGTATCGATATAAATAAACTAATTAGTAGAAACTTTGAATTTAGTGTTTAGTTCTCTTTAAAGCGGACACATGGGTTATGGACATTTTGAATCTTAACATTAGTCAAAAACCCTTTGTTTAGTAAACATTAAACAAAAAATCAACTTATTTCGGATTTTCAATGGGTTCAGGGTATAAGAATTAAAATTTTAATAAGTCAGACGTACATATGTAACGACTGATCTTTGCAAGCTTCATTAAAGTGTTAATGTTTTAATGCTTATTACAATTTACCTCTTGAGTTACTAAGAATCCAACAGTCAATGGTGATAGAAATGATGCTGACATATGAATCGTTTGGCAGAATGCTAATACTGCTCCTGAATGTCCATAGTTTGGTGATATATCTATAATATTGGCCATTGCGCCAGCGTACGATGCAGTAATAAAAATAACAGCTATAAACCAGACTGACAAGAGAATAGTTATATGATCTATATATCCTAAACAACATATAAGTAAACCAGGGACAACTTGCGATAAAGCCGTAAACAATTTTCTTACCTTTGTGAGACTCAAAATATTATTCAATAAAAGTTTATCTGCAATATAACAAAAAAATACTGACGAGATGTATGAACAAAGAAAAGGCATGCCCGACAAAATTCCATTAGTACCAAATTCAAACTTAAGAATATGATTCATAAAAGCCGGCCCATTAACTATAAAAACATAGTGAACGAATATTCTACCAAAAGTTGTAACTGCAATCGCCCAAACTGGCAAAGATCTAAATATATGTCCCCAAGGAACTTTTACAGTTAATGATTTGCGTACATCCTCCCCAATATGAAGCTCTATATAGTTTAGTTCTTCATTAGTTATACGGGGATGTTCTTGTGGTGTGTCAAACGCTAAAATGTACCATAGAGCACACCATCCAATTCCCATGGCACCGGTAGTATAAAAAACAAGTGGCCATCCGAACGTTGTTATAATAAATCCACATAGTGGGTATGTTAGTCCAATGCCAATACTAAATCCTTGAAAACTTGACATAAAACGAGAACGCTCCATCGTGGGTATCCAGTAAGCCACCATTGCATACATTGCAGGCCACGTTAAACCAGATGCAAATCCCTGAACTGAGCGCAAGAATATAACTCCACCGTAATGAAATTCTGCGGCCAACGGCATGAGTAGACTGCATAATGCGGTTGCCAACTGTGACCATCCAAATACACACTTTGTTCCATAAGCTTGCGTTGCGACTCCACCAACAACTTGAGACAGCACATAACACCAATAAAATGAGCTTATAATTACAGATTTCACTATTGATGTATAATCTTCAGCAGCGCTACCCTGCAATTTATAATAAATTTAATGATTAACATGTGTAAATGGAGATTGTCAAGAAACACTCTACCCACTGCAAAAAGAAAAAAAAAAAAATCCTACAATTGTGGACTTTAGATGCAAAAATAAGACGCTATACCCTAATTTCTTAATTTAGTTTAATGATTAATTAATAAACTTTAAGTAAGATTATCAAAATCAAATATTAAAAAGAAAAAAAAAACAAACAAGCGCTTCGATATTGCAAGAATGCAATATAAATAACATATGTACATACAGTGCGTGAAAAAAGTATTGGCACGAGTAGTTCGGGTTATTATCTTCTTGAAATAACCATTGGCTTCCATTTAGACCCAGCTTTTCCACACTAGCGACTAAATTTTCTTTGAGGACGTTCAGGAATCTACGTTTGTCCATATTTCCTTCAATAAAAGCCAACTGCCCAACTCCAGATCCTGTACAACACCCCCAACCATGACATTGCCGCCGCCATGCTTCACTGTTTTTTTTTTCACATTTTTTTCATCTAGCTCTTTGCTTGACTTCCGCCACACTTTTTGGCTGCCATCAGATCGAAATAAATTAAATTTGGACTTATCACTAAAAATAACAGTGTTCCAAAAGGAATCCGACTTATTAACATATTTTTTGCAAAGATAAGCCTCTTGGCTTTGTTGGCTTTTGAAATCAACGGCGTTCGTCTTGGAACTCTACCATGATAACCAGCCCTGTTAAGAACATTTCGCACTGTTTGTGAACAAAAATTTTTCTTAAATGATTGCTGTAGTTCCTGGCCAAGTTTTACAGCTGATCCCATAGGGTTTCCATTTACAGTGGACATTAAAAGCCTTTCCTGACGAGCATCAAAATTTTTTGGGCGTCCAACTCGGCTGATTCTATTTTTCCGCTGAGAACATAATGTTTGATAAAATTCGGAACACTCAAGAATGATCTGTCAATTAATTCGCCGATTTCCCGATAAGATTTATTTTGACAATATAATTTTATTATTAATTTTCGGACATCTAACGAAATTTCTGTACCTCTGCTCATTTTCATAGTTTTATGATGAAATCCAAACACAAAAACAACGCAAAACACATGTTTGTACATTAGAGAAGAATATATTTAAACAGAATGTAAAAAAAAAACAAGTAAGGAAACTCTAGTCGGAGGTGCCCGACTAGGAAATACCCTGAACCCCGCCTATCGGCGGCTTTAAATGCACTTCAAAGTTTGTATATAATTTAAAATTAAATTAAAAAAATAAATAAAAATAAGTGTAACTTGCATACAAAAATTTTTAACGGTAGTTTAGAGAATCGAACCCGGGTCCGCATGTCGGCGATCGACGCTTCTACCAATACATCCGTTGCACTACATGAGAGCGAGATAGCGAATTCCTAAGTAAATTTATTGAGCTACTGAGCTACTGCTACTGAACTGCTGAACTTCTGCTAAAAATTCATCCCCAATTTGTCTTTGTTGTTGTTATGAATTCTTGGAATTTTCTAGATGCTTCTGCTGCTGTTGCCACGCGCGTGTGTACGTAAACGTTTCGTTTAATAATATAATGCATTTCATCTACTCATATGTACATTATATTGACTTTATTTAAGTTATATCAATGTTACTCTTTTTTATATATATGTAAATATATACAGAATGTACATACATACATACATATGTATGTATATTGCAAGCAACGCATACATACACACGCACACGCATACGCTCTGCTAACTGCGCAGTTTACTGCGTGTTGTGAAAAATTAAATGTTTAATAACTTTTTTTGTAGATCGACTTTCTTAATCAAACTTGCGCAGCGTAATTATATCATTCATATGTGTGCATGTGCAAAAGTCTCTAGTATTTGAAATAAGTGTTTTGAAATTTGGGGCATGGCATCAAAAATTTAACAAAAACCAAAATTGTGTAAAAGTCCCATTAAGCTAAATACAAGATTTGGAGTCTCTAACTACCAAGATATAGAAGATATAATTTTAAAACTGAAAATCGATTTCGTTTTTAATCGATAAAAAAAGAAAGAGAAGAGTTATCGAATTTCTAAAACAAACTCGACCTGCGCGTGATATACACGAATTTATAAAAAAAAAAAGTTCAAGTCTCTAGCTATTATAGGTTCTGAGATCCACGCGTTCAAACATACGGACAGACGGACAGACAGACAGACAGACGGACAGGGCTCAATCGACTAGGCTTGTCGTCCTGATCAAGATATACTTTATGCGGTCTGCCACGCCTCCTTCTGCCTGTTACATACATTTGGGCTGCAACAAAACCATTGCAAAACCATTAAAAATGGGTAATCAGGGTATAAAAACGGGACTTTACCGTTGCAATATCAAAAGAGAGCAAAAAAAACCCCCGAAGAGGGTAACTGTGCCAATACTTTTTTGGCGTGAAGTTGTGCCTTATTTCAACGCGTCCAACGCGTTGGAAGAAAATTGAAAAATTAAAGATTTTTTATGTTATATAAATGTCATTGATTCCAAAAACAAAATATGATGTTATTCTTTTCCCTAGCCCTGAACAAAAGTTGTAGTGACATAAACTTGGATTTTTTTGGTGTGCCAATCCTTTTTTAACTCACTGTATGTATATTGCAAGCAACATATACGCACACATATGTATGTACGCACACGGACGTATTAATAAGCACGAGCTCTGCTAACTGAGCAGCTAACTGGGAAATTAAAAGTTTAATAGCTTTTATTGTAGGTAGAATTTTTTAATAAAATAGTGGGTTTATGGAATTCATGTGTGTATTTGTCAAAGCACAAGTCTCTAGTATTCGGAATACGCAAATTTGGGGTCCCATTTTAAAGGTACCATTGAACTAAATACACGATTTGAAGTCTCTAACTTTAAGGATTTTCGTTTTTAATCGATAAAAAAACGAGAAAGTTATCGAATTTCTAAAACATTCTCCAACGTGCGTACAAGAACCTATACAAAAATTGAAGTCTCTAGCTATTATAGATTCTGAGATCGACGCGTTCAAACATACGGACAGACAGATGGATGGACGGGGCTCAATTGACTGGGCTTGTCGTCCTGATTGAGAACCAAACCAACCTAGAACAAAACCATTATACCCTGAATGCCAATTTTTAATGGGTTCAGATTATAAAAATATACAACAAAATAAAAAATAAGAACAGTTGGGCGCTAAGGATTGTGAAATACTCATTTACGCCCAGTTCTAAAACATTCTAAGATAATATTCCCCATAATTATCCCCAAATTTTTTATTTAGTGTCATGTGTATTTAGTACAATTTTTATTTTTGTTATATCTCAATATCTTACAACTCAGTCTAAAACAATCAATATGCAGAAAATTGCAATCATCCATTAAGTAACATAGAAGTTATGCAACCGGCAAATTCAGTTGCATTGATAATAAAATCGACGCGTGCCGATCATAGAAACTCTTTGTTCGAATCTTGGCGATGTTGGGTATTATTTATTTATAAGGTTTGACATTGCTGCTGGTCGTCAAAAATAGCATTGCCAGGCAGTGAGAAGAAGTACCATGCGGCAAAAATATGACGGCAGATGTTATTACAAGTATATATACCAACTCTCAAATCTCTAGCATCAATAGCGCTCAAAATATAACAGAATTTTCAAAATCGATATATAGTTAAATCCTTGTATTTCGCAGTCGGTAGCGCCAGATTGAAAAGTTTTTTGTTTTGTTATCTGATTTTGATAATATAACTTGTAATTTATTATTAAATAATTTATCTTAGTATCTTATATTTTAACTGAAGTCAAAACAATTTTTTTTTTGAGTGTTACGTGTTTCTTGAGAAACTGTATGTATATGTATATTAATGTATTACCATATTCAATGAATAAAATATATTTTCATTTCTTTTCTGCGTTTCACTGTCATTTGATATCATGGCAACCAAAGCAAAATTCATATCATTACGCATCATGAATGACACAAGGAAACCAGACCACGAGAGAAAATATAAAACCAATCTTGCTGGAATTCGATCTGCAATAATATTTGTTAATAAAATAAAATAAAATAATTATACAAATTGTTGATATATAGTTTTACTCGTGCTCGTTCGATCGTCGCTGATTACGAGTTCCATAGTTCATGAGCATGACAAATGCATTGAACAGTTTGGTATATTCTACTCTCAAAAGAGAACAAATGGAGCCTCAGGGGGCAAACTTATATACATGTATGTTTGAGAGAGTAGAGTGAAGAAAATAACAAGAGTGATCTAGTCGAGATCTTAAATCTGAAAATAGCCGATATTACAAATATGCATTTTACTTATATATTATTTTCCATTTATTACAACACATCCACGCATATGGACACACGAATAAGCACGCGATCTGCTAACTTCGCATCGACTGAGTTTTGCAATATTATGTGAAATTAAATGTTTAATAATATTTTTGTAGATGGACTTTATTAATCAAATTTTCACAGTGTGATTATGGCATTCATATGTGTGTATTTGCCAAATCTCAAGTCTCTAGTATTTGATATACGGGTTTTGAAAAATTGGGGGCAAAGGGGGCATGGCATCTAAAATCCAAAAACTACAAAATGTTCCATTCGCATTGAAGTGTCTAGCTTTAATGGTACATACAATTGAATTTATCGAAATTTATCGATAATTCGGAAACAGGATGAGTTATCGAAAAAAATCAAACTCGTACTGCGTAAGGTATTCACTTTTGTGGTTTAAGAGATGTTTGCGTTCATACAGAAAGCCGGACGGGCAGGGCTCAGCTCGTCGAGCTGATCAAGGATATATATACTTTATGGGGTCTTCGATGTCTCCTTCTGCCTGTTACATACATTTTTACAAAAACATTATACGCTGATTTCCCATTTTCTATGGTTTTAGGGTATAAATACTAACAAACTCATACTGCGTATGGAATTCACGAGTATACATGTCAAATTTCAGATCGCTAGCTTTTGTGGACGGACGGACGGATAGACGGACAGGGCTATATTGATTCAGCTAATCAAGGTATTCAATAATATATATACTGTATGAAGTCTGCTACGCTTCCTTTTGCCGGATTTTTCACCACCATTTATTATTTGTGATACAACAACCGATTTTTCAATACCTTCAAGGAATTCCTCACCGACTAAATTATTACCATGAATAATTTCTGCAAGCCAGCAATAAACTCTCATGTTTAATGACGCTGTCTTACCACACAAATAACTAAGATATCGACTTCTTGCTGGAATAATCCAAGAAATTTCAGAAAAATAATTCATCGAAACCCTTTAGAGAGATTTTTATTGGTTTGCCAAATTGATTTTATATACAAAGAATCCATTGAAAATGGGGAAATTAGAGAACAATATTTTTGTGAAAATGTATGTAATATAATAATAACAACAAAATTCGATAACTAAACTTATTATCAATAAATTTCGTTAAATTGACTTATATGGAGGTACGTGTGTTGTATACAAATATTCTGTAGTGTTTTTTATATTGAATACTATACCTCCTTCGCCCTAAATTTGCAAAAAATCATGCCATGAAAGTGCATACAAAAAATTTTAAAACAATTAATTCCCGACAATATTAGCATATTTCAGCCCAAGCGCAATCGCTGCTGAGTTAACAAAGCGTATGCTCATTCATGCATTCGTATATGTTTAGAGGTATTGCTTGTAATATATATGTATATAAAATGCGTTTTCGAATTATCGACTATTCGCAGAGTTCAGCGCATACCCATGTAGTGCCGTATATACTACTTAACTTTGCTTTTAAGATTTTGGATACCGGCCCCTTCGTTTTAGTTTGCAAAAAAAAAAAAAAAACAAGTAAGAATGTTGCACTCTGGTGCTACCGACTGCGAAATAATCATTCACCCCACCACTCAGTTCCAAAACATTCCACGATATGAATTTACCGATTTTTCCTGTATCTCAGAAGCACTACTTATTGAAGAACTAGAGAGTTTAGATTTAAAATGTATACTCGCGTTGAAATCCGAAGTTCAATAAGCTATTTCGGGTATATATATGCCCATTGGGGGCGTGGAAAATCAGGGGAAAATTTATCTTCTACAATTGCAGAGTTAGAACGACCAAATATGGCACATGAGTAACTGTAACGATCCTATAAAGCTCGGTTACTGTCCACTGGGAGGGTGGAAAATCGGATCTGAATATATATCAATTTTGTATCTTCTATTATATTTTGAACCCTACTGATGCTAGAGACCTGAGACTTGGTATATATACTTGTATTAGTGATCAATAAGCTATGGTGGATATAGCTTCGCCCACAAGGAACGTGTCAAACCGCACGAACTTATAGCTCCTACAGTTTTAGTGCTTGAAGCTTGAAAATAGCATGGTACGTTGCTTGTGACCTCCTCTATCGATCGGTCAAAAATTTTTTTACGACTCTTTTGGTCGTAACATATTAAAAAATACCCTGTATTTTTCGCATTTTTTGACTGTTGGCGGCCCAAATTCACAGTTAACTTGCTATAGACCCCTGTCATGATCTGGTCAAATATTATATATCAATTATTTTCCATAATGGGAAAATTTCAGTTTTTCAATTATAAACCCACAATTAAGTGACTTTTTGACATTTTATCATGCAAAATATTATTATTGTAAAAAAGTATTTATTTAAAAAAAAAAGAAAGAAATAATAGAAAACCCGAAATCGGCAAACCATGCTTCGAACCTCCGCTTACATATACGATTTAGAATTCGTCCATCATCACTATGCACTGCTTCTCACAGCACGGCACCGTTTTTTCACTTCTATTACCAATGCCACAGAGTTTCATAACGTCCGAATAACTTAATGAGCAACGTATAATTCACGCTGACTGCTATTTTATTTTTTACAACATAGGAAAAGGTTCGTGATGCAGCCAAGCACATTTGTCAATTGGCTTAACGATTTGTACAATAACTTCTGTGTTACTTAATGGATTTTAATGAAATGTTCAACATATTGATTATATTTTCAACTGAATTGTAAAAAATAAATATATGTATACATATAACACTAAATTAAAAATGTGGGGATAATTAGGAGTGTGGCAAATTGGTAAATTCGTATCTTGGAATGTTTTTGAATTGGGTGCTGGGGTGTCAATGAAGTGTCGAAGTCGGTAGCACCCGACTGCAACGTTTTTACTTGTTTTTCTTATATACCAATTGCACTTTTTGATATTTATTTTTACTACCATATTATTTTATAACATTTAATTATACATATACTTTTTTTCTAACTCGAAAGAGTTATGAGTTTGTGAGAGTAAGGGCTTTTTGTTTGTTTGTAAGGCGCTAGTGTTTGTTTTTGTTTCTTACGAAATTTATTTCGTTTTTAGTGAAAGCTCTCTCCCGCTCTATTTTCTGTTTTTTCATCACTTGTTTGTCTTTTAATCTCTGTATTAGCTGAGTGTTTTTGATATGCTGTAAGAAATCATGTACATTTTGGCAAGTCGCTGATTCTACACAAATGGAATTTGTTGGTTGCTGGTTGTGCGAGAATTTAATGCACATTAAATGTGCTAGCATCTCGTGGCGTGACTGTGATAGGGTCATGGTGGATTACGCTGGTCTTGCCCGGATTGTTGGGAAAAACAATTAAGTTTTACCAAGATGTTTTGATTTTCCGCTTAATACAGTAATGACTCCATCACTGTTAGTCCCACCCTTCTTTCAAGTATCGTCTCCTAATTTATCAACCCCTTCTTCACCTTGTCAAGAATTATCAATTTTAGATGATTATGTTGAAACATCTGTGTCTAGTGCCATAACAGACACTCGAAAGGTCCTTACTAAACAAGTAAGGAAACTCTAGTCGGAAGTGCCCAACTAGGAAATACCCTAAACCCTGCCTATCGGCGGTTTTAAATGCAAAACATATAATTTTAAGTTAAATTAAAAAATTTTTAAAAATAAAAATAAGTAACTTGCATAAAAAAAGTTTTGACGGCAGCTCACGTCGGCGACCGGCGTCTATACCAACACCGCCGTTGCACTACATGAGTGTGAGATAGCGAATACCTATGTAAAGTTATTGAGCTACTGAGCTGCTGAACTTCTGCTAAAAATTCCTCCACAATTTGTCTTTGTTTTTGTTGTAATGAATTCTTAGGATTTTTTAGATGCTTCTGCTGCTGCTATCACATGCGTGTGTACGTAAACGTTTTGCTTAATAACATAATAGATTTCATCTATATATTATATTGACTTTATTTAGATTATATCTATTTTATACTTATTTTATATATACATATGTACATACGTACATACATATGTATGTATGTATATTGCAAGCAACGCATACATACACACGCACACGCATACGCTCTGCTAACTGCGCAGTTTACTCAGCGACTGCGCTGCGCCAATATGTGCACGTTATGGGAAATTAAATACTTAATAACTTTTTTGTAGACCGACTTTCTTAATCAAACTTGCGCATAATTATATCATTCATATGTGTGTATGTGCAAAAACACAAGTCTGTAGTATTCGAAATAGGTGATTTGAAAATTTGGGCGAAGGGGGCGTGGCATCCAAAATTTAACAAAAATCAAAGTTGTATTAACGTCCCATTAAACTCAATTCAAGATTTGGAGTCTCTAACTTAAAAAGATGTAAAAGATATAATTTTAAAACGAAAAATAGATTTTCGTTTTTAATCGATAAAAAAAGAACGAGAAGAGTTATCGAAATAAAAAACAAACTCGATCTGCGCGTTATATACACAAATCTACAAAAAAAGTTCAAGTCTCTAGCTATTATAGGTTCTGAGATCCACGCGTTCAAACATACGGACAGGCGGACAGACGGAGAAACAGCCAGACAGACGGTCAAGGCTCAATCGACTCGGCTTGTCGTCCTGAACAAGAATATATATACTTTATGGGGTCTGCCACGCCTCCTTCTGCCTACTCCTATATTTCCCTATTTATCTGTTGTGTACCCTCGAAAGCAAGTTTTCTTATCTAGGCATCATCAGTTACTACATGTGCGGCTATATCTGCTTTTATTGAAAGTAAAACTTCGTGTAAAGTTTTTACCTCGAAGTTTAATTTTGAGTCTCCTCGTGAAATTGCTTAATTTAAAATCAATGTTCCGATTGAATTTTTTGAAACTATATGTGATGTGACCCCATGAAGTTGTGCATAAAAACCTAAGATTCGGAAAATAATTTGCCCAGTGTCTTTAAATTCCGTTTTTATCAAAAAAATTAAGTTCCTTACCATCTTTTTCGCAGCTATTTTTAATTCATCAAAGTGTTTGGGCCTTAATTCTCAATTAAACAAGTAAAAACGTTGCAGTCGGGCAAAAGTTCCTTAACATTCCAAGAATCCAATTTGCCACACCCATAATTATCCATAAATTTTGTATTTAGTGTCATGTGTATTTAATACAATTTTGGTTTTTGCTATACACCGATTTCTTACAATTCAGTTGAAAATATAATTAATATGCTGACAACACAGAAGTTATTCAACAAAACGTTTAGGCAATTGACAAATGTGCTGCACAGGTGCACAGCGAACATTTTCTTATGTTCAAAAAAATAACAAATATAATAGAATTCAGCGTGAATCATATGCTCATTAGGCTATGAGCTTCAGTTGCGTTGCTAATAGAAGTGGCGCGCGCCGATCATGGCATCCTTGGTTCGAGCCTCGGATGAGTCGGTATTTTATACACATTTTATTTATAATTATTATTGGTTTGACAAGCACAGTGCTGGCTTCGTGGTAGAAATGTCGAATTTCGACTCGTGCAAGTAGGCGAAGGTTCGAATCTCGAATCTTCTATTACGGCTTTTCTTTCATTTCTTTGTTTTTTTTTTTTTGTTCTAAAATATATTTTTTTACATTGTAGTATTTAGCAACTCAATTAAGATATTAAAAGCCCAAAAAGTCAATAAATTGTGTGTTTATATGTCAAAAATAGTTGTTTAATTCTATTTGCAACGCCCCCAGTGGGCGTAGACATATAATTTTTGGCCATTCTATGACAGGGGTGTAGAACAACGTAACTGTGAATTTTGGACGCTTAAACTTAAAAAATGCGCAAATTACAGGGAATTTTTAAATATGTCACACCCCGAAAGGAGCGTAAAAATAATTTGTGGCCGATCGATAGAGGAGGGCACCAGCAACCTACCAATCCAATATTGAAGCTTCTTGCACTAAAACTATAGAAGCTATAAGCTCGTGCGGTTTGCCACGCCCCATTTTGGCGTAGATATATCCGCCATAGCTTATTGAACTTGGGACGTTAATACAAGTATATATACCAAATCTCAAGTTTTTAGCATCAATAGTGTTCAAAATACAACAGAAAATGCAAAATTGATATATATTCAGATCCGATTTGGCATGCCCCCAGTAGGCGGGCAATATAATTTTTTGTTCGATCTTTATAGGATCATGACAGTTACTTACGTGCGTTCTAGCTCTAAAACTGTAGAAGATACAGTTTCACCCGATTTGCCAATGGGCGTAGGTATATCCGCCATAGCTTATTCAACTTGGAATGTCAACGTGAGTAGTTCAAGTCTCTAGCTTCAATAGAATAGAAATGGTTTGCGTTCGGACAGACGGACAGACAGAAAGACGGACATTGCACAAACCCAATATACTGATTTCACTTTGTGACTGAGTATAAAAATCTATTTCTGCATAGCTTTAGTGTCCAATCTGAACTTATAGCCCTCACTGAAACTTGGTTAAACCAAAATGTTTATAACAGTGAGATGCTTTTAAATAATTTCACTATTTATAGACTTGATCGCTTGTCTCGTAGAGGAGGTGGTGTTTTAATAGCTGTTAAATCCAATTTTCTCTCGGAATCTTTTACCTTCTCACCAATCCAAAATGTTGAGATTATTGGATTTAAAATAAGTTTTCAGTCTCGTTCACTATACGTTACTTGTTCATATATCCCTCCCTCAAGTTATATTCATTATATATCTTGTATTAAAGAAATGTATGAATATGTTATTTCTTGTGTTGGGTAATTTTAATTTACCTAACACTTTTTAGGCCTCATTTCCCAATTCAAATTATCTTATTCCAACAATTGATCATTATTTTTTTGATGAATTGGTTAATCTTTCTATGTATCAGATAAACTCAATTTCCAATTATTTAAATCGTTCTCTTGATCTTGTTTGTACTAAAGATGACGTCAGCACTAATGTTTTAAGATCATCGCCCTTTTGTATACCTAAGGATTTATATCATCCAACACTAGAGGTTTTGTCCACCAATTTTTACGCCCTCATCATCTAAAAAGCGTCGTTGTTTTAATAAATGTAATTTTGTTTTGCTTAATGATCTCATTAATGCAACAGATTGGTCTCCTTTATATGAGGCAGTTGATGTAAACTTAGCAGTTTTAACACTCTATAGTACTTTAAAGGCTATTCTAGACAAGTGTGTTCCTATGTGTCTTCCTAAATCTTTTTCGAATAAACCTCCCTGTTTCACTTCCACTCTTTCAACTTTAAATAATTTTAAATCTAAATGTTTTAAAAAGTTCAAAAAGTCGCGGTCGGTCGTTGACTGGTCTAAATACTCCTAGCTAAGGCCAATTTCAATATTTTAAAATCTCGTTGTTATGAGAATTACCTTAAACGCTGTAAAAGGCAGTTTGCTCGTGATCCCAAAAGATTTTATTAATTTGTAAATTTGAAGCGTAAATCTTCTGGGTTTCCATCCTCGTTTTTCCTAGGTTGTGACAGTACTTGCAATGATCAATATACCTCAGATCTATTCGCAAAGTTCTTCCAATCCACTTATTCAACCGCCATTTCAGAAACCAATTCATTTCCAATTTTAAATTCTAATATTAATCGAAATGCCATTATCGTTTTTAATATTTCTCCTGTTTCTCTTTTATCCGCTATTCGTACGTTGAAATAATCGTTCTCTCCGGGAGCGGATGGTATTCCTAGCTGTGTGATTAAAGAATGCAGTGCTTCTTTGTGGGCACGTTTATTAAAACTGTTTAATTTGTCTCTTGATACCTCGGTATTCCCTTCAATTTGGGAAGAATTATTTATTATTCCTCTGTATAAAAAATGAGGAAGATCTGATATTTGAAATTACAGAGGCATTGCCAAGCTTTCTGCTATTCCGAAGTTATTTGAAAAAATTATAACTTCTACTTTACAACACTTTTGTAAATCTATTATTTCACCATCGCAGCATGGTTTTGTTCAGAATCGATCAATCTCTACGAACTTATTAGAATTTTCATTCCTAGTCAATGAAAGCTTTTTAAATAAAATGCAAACAGATGTTATATACACTGATTTCAGTAAGGCATTTGACTCTGTTCAGCTGATATCTTGCTTCAAAAGCTTGACCAATTGGGATTTTCTCCTAAACTTCTGCCTGAGTTCTGTTAAGAATATATATTTCGAAGGCCATATTTGTCTCTTCGGGTGTTCCTCAGGGTAGTCACTTGGATCCTCTACTTTTCTCCCTTTTTATAAATGAACAGTTGTATTTCTCACTCAAAAATACTCATGTATGAAGATGACGTAAAACTTGGTCTCTCATACAAAAATTCTTTTCAATGTTGATGTAAAGCTAATCAGTTGCATCTAAATTGCTTAAACTGTATGACAATTACTTTCAATCGTACCACTCCATTTTTTGCTGGTTATACAATCAACAATGTGTCCTCGCAACGTATTTCTACAATCAATAATCTCGGGGTGCTCTTTGACGGTAAACTCTTAGTTTCAATGACCATATCCTAATCATCATTAATGAAGCCAAAAGTGTACTTGTTTTTATTAAACGTTGGTCTAAAGAGTTTAATGATCCGTTTGTCACTAAACTTCTTTTTGTCTCGCTGGTACGTCCTATTTTAGAATATTTTTCAAATATATGGTCGCCACAGTATAAATTGTATCAGGACCGTATTGAATCGGTTCAGAAGCAATTTCTTCTTTTTGTCGTGCGTAATCTGGGATCGTAACCTTCGTTTGCTCTCCATTCGTAATAGGCTCCTTCTTTTAGATCTTCCATCGTTAATCAATCGTAGAATAGTCTTGGGTATTCCTTTCCTACATAATTTGATGAACAGTAGTATTGGTTCGCCTGGTCTTTTATTGCAAATTAATTTGTTAGTGCCTTCTTGGGTTTCCCGTCACTATTGTCCACTATATTTACCTATATGTACCTATAACTATTCCTTGCACAGTGCGTTTCGTGTTTTATGTACTAATGACAATAATTATTTTCATGTATTTTGTTCTGAAATCTCTCTTACCTCAATAAAATCCTCTCTTTCAGCGTACTTTAGAGACACACACAGACACCAGTAGTAAAAATGCACCAAAACTGGCAATTCTCCCTACTTGTGTAGTGATTTCTCATATTTTACTTTAACTTAAAAAAAAATTTTTTTTCTACTTGTAGTCATGTTATTTTTCTTCTTCTATCTTTCTGAAAAGTAAAACACCCCCATCGGGTGAGTGATATCGTTGTTAAATCGTGTTATTATAAGGTTTTTACATTATTACTGTAATTTCACTCACGTTTTGTCAATTTTTATATAAAATAAATTAGTAAATAAATAAATAATTTTTGCACAATCATTGAATGGCAAGATTCTTTATTTGGATAAATAATTCCTATGTACACGCACAATACATGAACAATCAATGGCTTGCAGAAAGAACAATTTCGTTATACTTGATCACTACGCCTATATGGACCGCCGTAAAACTATCAAACCGTAAAAGTTGACATATCATACAGTTCTAATGGTTAAAAATAGGATAGTTGGGGTACTGTAAATTCGTTCAACTGCTAAATTTATTTAAAGTAAATTATAAATATGGGTGGAAAGTAAATATCCTGTAAATTTTTTTTAACTAGAATCTGGGTCTCCTATGAATATTATAAGGTCTGTAACAGCAATTTTTTATTCCTATTCACAAACGTCAAATGAGTGTATTGGGTATACACTCTAAACACTACTTGACTTGGAATGTGCAGTTATTTTATTTAATTATAATTATTTAAAGATATTGACCAAACGAGGGTCAAGTTTTAGATAAATTAAATATACGTATAATATATTATCCATTGGGCGTATACATATCATTTTTGGTCAGTGTATGACAGGAGTCTAGTGCAATGTAACTGTGAATTGTGGACGTATTTTTAAATAGGACAAATAAAAATAATTTTTTGGCACTCAATCCATCCAATTTTGAAGTTTACAGTATTAAAACTGTAGGAGGTATAAACTCGTGCGGTTATTAATTAATAATATTATGGTTTTTCGCTACTGGTTTGATTATAATGTGTTCAACATTTGTTTTCTACGGGTAGAAATATCAGAAAACTCAACCATCTCTTAATTGACTGAAGCTATTGTTACATGCTAAAGTATTGAAAGGTAATGCCTTTTTAATTGTTTTCATTGCTGAGGGAACTGTCTTTCCTAATTTAATTTGTTAAATCGTTATATTATTTTGGGTACATTATTAAATCTATCTTCAACGTCCCTTCTTAATATTACCTGTTGATTTTTGTTTAGTCCTCTTCGTATATACTTCCAGGCTAATTCCACCCAATTTAAAGATATAACATGTCGATCGAAAGGAGAATTATAACATTCAATGTAGTGAATGTTTTGGGGTATTTCATGATATAAAATTTGATATAAATTAGTAGTTTTTAATTATTTTACCGTAAAGTAGTTTATCAAGTGCTTTCTCTAGTAAAGGTTTGAAGTTTTTCGACTCATTTGTTGATGGTTATAGTAGATATTGTGCGTTCGTGTAATTAAGGATTTCCACGGAAGACGAACCTGTCCTCAGCATTGCTGTCAATAATATGGGAATATGGAATTATTGTTTTTTATGTTAACGTTACATTTATGTACAAGTCTTTCTGATTCTGTTAGTATTGAGGTACCGTAATTTTCCTTCACCGCTGCTAATTTAGATCCTAACTTTTGCTTAGTTTAATGAAAATTTTATCCGCTGAGTATATTGGATTTATGCAGTGTCCGCCTTGCTTTCCGTCTAACCATCCGTCCGTCTGTCCGTATAAACGCAAACCATTTCTATTCTATTAAAGACAGAGACTTGAAATTTGGAATATATACTCGTGTATACTCTCGTCAAACAAAGTGTAGGAGCGTGGCAAATCGGAAAAGGCATTTTCCTATATTTCACAAAACACTACTCGTAGAACTTCTAGATGGTTGCGATATGGAATGTATGTTCGCGTTGACATCCCGAGCTCAATAAGCTATGGCGGACATATCTACGCCCGTTGGAAGCTTGGAAAATAGAGTTAAACTGTACATTCTACAGTTACGGCTAGGACGACCAAATTTGGCACGTGAATGATCCTATAAAAATATATATACCAAAAAATATATATGCACGGCAACTGGGGGCAAATGGGATGTGAATATATATCCATTTTGCATCTTCTGTTATATTTGGAAGCTTGAGACTTGGTATATATACTTGTATTGACATCCCAAGTTCAATAAACTATGGCGGATATATCTACGCCACAGAGGGCGTGGCACCGCACGAGTTTATAGCTCCTATAGTTTTAATGCTAGAAGTTTCAAAATTGGATGGTTGCTGATGACCTCCTGTATAGATCTATCTGCCAAAAATTATTTTTACGCCCCTGGCGTGACCTATTCAAATATTAAAAAAAAAAAATTTGGAGCTATACAAGCACAATTTATTGACTTTTTTTACTTTTACCACAAAAAAAAAAAAATAATAAAGAAATAAAAGAAAAGCTGACATAGAAAAACCGAGGTTCGAACCTCCGCCTACTTGTACGAGTTAGAATTCATTATGTCTAGCACCATTTCGCTTGAAAAAAAATAAAATGATCGGCCTGTGTCACTTCTATTAGCAACATCACTGAACTTTACAATAACCAAGTAACTTAATTAGCAGATAATTTATGTTATTTCTTAGAAAATAGGAAAATGTTCATTGTGAAGCCAAGCAGATTGTCAATTGCCTAAATATTTGTTGAATAACTTCTGTGTTACGTAATGGACTTTAATAAAAAATTGACAAAAGGTGAGTCAAATTACAGTAATAATGTAAAAGCCTTACAATAACAATATTTAACAACGATATCATAAACCCGATGGGTGTGTTTTATTTGTCAGACCGGCGAGCCATGCCCCGAATCACAGCCAAATATGGATAGTGATATCATTGAAAAAATGAAAGAGAGGAGAAGAAAAATATTATGACTAAAAGTTAAAATAAAAAAAAATTAATAAAAAAAAGTAAAATAAAATATGAAAAATCACTACACAAGTAAGGAAAATTGCCAGTTCCAGTGCATTCGCACTACTGATGTCTGTGTGTGATTTCTGTGAAGTACGCTGAAAGAGAGGATTTTATTGAGGAAAGAGAGAGTTCAAAGCTAAATACATGAAAATAATTATTGTCATTAGTATATAAACGCGTCATTAAACTGTTCCATTTTCTAATCGCGCAGCGAGTTTCGGTGGTTGAAGTCCAGCATAGAACTGACTTGTGTCGCACACTTCTTCTTTTGTGCCTACCATCGAACCACGCTCGGCGACAGCGTCGCGACGCGATAAAACGGTACTTTCCAAAGCTACCAAATGCTAAATTATGTTGAAATAACATTCTTGTGAAATGCCTCGCAGTCACACACAGCACGAACTGCCCGCGCCGACACGGCCATCCTGACCATTACACGACCTCGTGCAATACTTCCAAAATATACTTTGCGATATACATAAAACAAATTATAAAAATTTTAGTTTAACAAAGATAAGTTTTCTTACAAAACCACTACTAAACATTGATAAACGTAATCGTCAAATTCATTCATTATTCTTTTCTTTATTTTTTTTTTTTTTTTTTTTTTCATTGTCATAAACTCAACTGATTACAATTTCCATCATCTTATGCCCCACACGCCATGATCAAAACATTTGTTTTGCACTTGTGCTTGCATTATGACAAATTCTTTTAAATTTTATAATCAGTCTTTCAGGCATCCATACTGTCTCTTTCAACAGTTTCACTTCAATCATTTCCATACTGTCTCTTTCAACAGTTTCACTTCAATCATTTCCATACTGTCTCTTTCAACAGTTTCACTTCAATCATTTCCATACTGTCTCTTTCAACAGTTTCACTTCAATCATTTCCATACTGTCTCTTTCAACAGTTTCACTTCAATCATTTCCATACTGTCTCTTTCAACAGTTTCACTTCAATCATTTCCATACTGTCTCTTTCAACAGTTTCACTTTCAACATTCCATTACTGTCTGTTTCAACAGTTTCAATTTCAATCATTCCATTACTGTCTGTTTCAACAGTTTCCATTTCAATCATTTAAAACCTCTTCACTACTTTCTATTTCAACTGGTACATACTCCTCTGGCAATTTTCTTATATCTTCGTGAGCATACTTGTACTTTCTATTATTTGTCAATGATCTTAGCATATATCTATTCCCGTCTAATAATTCGGTTATTTCAAAAGGGCCTCTGAACTTTGGGTCAAGCTTTGTTTGATGCCTCTCCTCATTTTTTAATAGTACGAAATCGCCAACTTTGCATTCCACAACTCTAGCCTTGTTTTTATCAAATTGTGTCTTGCTGTATGTTGCTGAAGCCGAAATATTTTGAGTTGCTTGAGCTCGTACTGCTGGCAAATCAATCTCATCAACCGTGTCACAGAGTGGAAGTAACCCCAATGGTCGAGCAACTTTACCAATAAATAATTCTAAAGGACTTGCCTTTGTCACTCGACTCACCGTACAGTTTAAGGCCAACTGAATTTCTCCCAATGCATCTTGCCAAGACCTGCTGCTAGTTTCGACTGCGGTTAATAAATTTTTCAAAGTAGCCATAGTGCGTTCAACCTGCCCATTTGCTCTGCTTGCACCGGTTGCAATCAAATGCAAATTTATCTTTTGTTGTGCACAAAACTCACTGAATCTTGTGCTGGCAAAACACCTACCCTGATCTGCTATTATACGATTTGGTACTCCAAATAAAGATATTGCCGCCGTCACAGCATTTATGCAATTTTCAGCATCTATTTTAAGGGTGTGAGTTAACAAAACGAATTTAGTAAAGGCATCTACTTGAACGATGATATACTCTTTTTGATCAGACTTCCCACTCAACTTCCCAGTAATGTCTATGTGGATAGTATGCCAAGGTGTGCTTACTTTTGGTATTGGATGAAGACTAGCTTGAATTTTACCAGAAGAGGACTTTGACATTTTGCAGGTGTTACAATTTTCAACAAATTTTCGAATATATTTGGACATATTATCGAACCAATAATAGTTATAGGCCTTGTCTAGCGTCTTTTCCCATCCTAAATGCATAATTGATTCATGAATTTGGTTTATCACGGACCATCTAAACACTCGAGGAACAATTGCTAAGGATCGAGTTCTACCATTACGCTGAATTTTTCTATAAAGTATTCCTGCTCTCAACTCATAAGTTTTTGCAACGGCTATGGAAAGAGAATTGTCTTTTAATTTCTTTACGATGCTAACTATTTCGGAATCTTGACGTTGTTCAGCCAAAAGCCAATTGCTGGAAATTTCTGCCAAGCAAACTCGTTTTTCAGAAGCTTTACAATTTGTGGCCAGCAACTTAGTTGAAGGTAAATTTCTTGAAAAGAAATCAGCGTGAGCCATTCGATTACCTTCTCTATACTGTAATTCAAACGTAAACGATTGTAAGTAAGCCCACCATCTTTGCGCCCTAGGAGACAGATCATGTTTAATCCTTGACGCCTTAAGGGAATTACAGTCAGTGAAAACAACAAAATTTCTACCCAGTAAATAATGGCGAAAATGTTTTATGGACAAAACAACAGCAAGAGTCTCCAATTCGTAAGAATGGTACCGAGACTCTGCAGGTGAAGCAGCTTTACTGAAATATTCAATGACATGCGACTTGTTGTTGATTTTATGTAACAAGATGGCACCGTATTCACGAGAACTTGCATCAGTATGCAACTCGATTGGATACTGCGGGTCGAAAATTACTAAGACTGGCTTCTGTGTAAGTATAGAGACAACCTTCTTTCTTATTTGCTCATGTTCTGGTTCCCAAACAAACTCGTTCTTCCCTGAGGTCAACAGATATAAAGGCTTCATAAAACAAGAAAATCCTTGCATAAATTGCCTAAAGTAAGACGCCAGCCCTATAAATTGTCTTAAAGCTGGGACCGACTGAGGAGGTGGTAATGCAGTTAACGCAGCAATTTTAAGCGGATTTGGACGAATTTCACCTGCACTCACTTCGTATCCCAAATATTGTACTGTTGACTTAAGAAAAGAACATTTTTTTATATTAAAGGAAAATCCGGCACACGTAAGACAGTCAAGAGTAATCTTTAATCTTTCTAAAGCCTCAGATTTCGTTGAAGCAGCCACCATTACGTCGTCCATATAAACGACCACAAATGTATTAGCAAGATCTCCCAGGGCTTGTATAACGGTACGCTGAAAAACTGAAGGCGCATTTTTAAGCCCAAACGGCATTGCTAAGAATTCATATTGTCCGTCTGGAGTGACGAATGCTGTACACTCTACTGAGTCTTCATGCATGGGTATTTGATAATATCCACTTGCCATATCTAGGCATGTGAAATATTTTGCTCCATGAAGCCTGGCTATCTGGTCTGATATAAGGGGCAAAGGGTATCTATCTGCAACGGTATTACCATTTAATTCCCGGTAATCTACACACAAGCGATGGGAGCCGTCTTTTTTGTTTACCAGCATTATGGGACTTGCGAAGGGTGAGCAACTCGGCTTTATTACTTTGCATTCCAATAGCTCCCTAATCTTATTTCGAACCAATTCCCTTTCACTTGGACTGAGCCTGTATGGCCCCCTTGGGCAATATTTCTTGGGTCATTTAGTTTAATTTTCATTTTACCCGAACTAACTCTAGACAAGATTTTTGACGGTGACCACATGCGCTGCTGCCATTACGGTCCATAGCACGAGACGAAAGATTTTGCTGCTGTCTAACTCTGCATTCGTTGATCTTGTGGCCTAACTTTCCACAGAAGTGGCACTTAGTTGTTGAAAATTTTTGCCTCTTGATGTCAAGCAAAGACATTTCTTCCCGCGACATCATCTTCCTTTTGTTGAATGTGAATGCTTTTAACTCGGTTTGCAAATCACATCTGGTGCGCACATTTGAGGTGAAGGTCATGCGCTGCAATCTGCTATCAACTTGAGCCAGCCTAGCAAGCGTTACGGAAGCTGCAATCTCCTCTACATCCATTTCACGCCATTTCACAATAAGCGACGTCATCATACGACCAGCATAATTCGAAAGGCATTCACCGTCGCTCGGGCTGTTAGTTAGCATTGTCAGAAACATAGCCGCTGGTGTTTCAACATTAGTGAACTGTTGAATGAATAGTTGCTTGAACTCGGGCCAATTCATTTCTGGATAACAAGTCCGCGCAAGCCATTGTGAGGCACTACCTTCCATCGCTGCACTTAACACCGTCACAAGGGCACTACCTTTTATATCATTTTCTGCCAAAATAATGTTTGCAGTAGAGCACCATGCCGACGCATCGGCGCCAACAAGGTCTGCATTGAATTTTGGCAGCACAACCGCGATTTTATTTGTTTTTTTCGGAAATCGTTGCTTGAAATGTTTTAACGAGTTCTGTTAAGTTTTTATTTTGCAACTCTATTAGAGCTTTCCACGGCTCAGCTTCGTTGTTAGGTGCCGAGCCCGATCCCACTTCTGATATAAACGCGTCATTAAACTGTTCCATTTTCTAATCGCGCAGCGAGTTTCGGTGGTTGAAGTCCAGCATAGAACTGACTTGTGTCGCACACTTCTTCTTTTGTGCCTACCATCGAACCACGCTCGGCGACAGCGTCGCGACGCGCTAAAACGGTACTTTCCAAAGCTACCAAATGCTAAATTATGTTGAAATAACATTCTTGTGAAATGCCTCGCAGTCACACACAGCACGAACTGCCCGCGCCGACAAGTACATAAAACACGAAACGCAATGTGCAAGGAATAGTTATAGGTACATATAGGTAACGTAGGACGTACCAGCGAGACAAAAAGAAGTTTAGTGACAAACGGATCATTAAACTCTTTAGACCAACGTTTAATAAAGCCAAAAACACCTATGGCTTCATTTATGACTTCATTTTTATTATGGTTAGGATATGGGCATTGAAACTAAGTTTACAGTCAAAGAGCACCCCGAGATCTTTCATTGTAGACATACGTTGCAAGGACACATAGTTGATTGTATAATCAGCAAACAATGAAGTGGTACTACTGAAAGTCATTGCCATACCCTTAGAACAATTTAGAAGCAACTGATTGGCTTTACACCAACATTGAAAGGAATTGAGATCATTCAACTGAATTGCAAGATATTGGTGTATGGTTAAACCAAAATGTTTATAACAGTGAGCTTCTTTTAAATAATTTCACTATCTATAGCCTTGATTGCTTGTCTCGTACAGGGGGTGGTGTTTTAATAGCTGTTAAATCCCACGGTGATTAGTCTTTTTATCTGAAACAAATGCTCTCTAGACATGGTTACTTCCGAAAATACCTAAATAAGATGGGGAAAATCCAGCTGTATTTACTGTGAAAATGCAATGAATAACGCAGAACATACGTTTTTTAACTGAAACTGTCGGTGAAGTCAAAGTATAATTAAGTATAATTCTATAATATAAGTATAATTCTATGCACCTCCGACTTGAGTTTCCTTACTTGTTTTACATTTATAATATTTAGCAAATAGATTAAAGTGGTAGAATTCCAAATTGTGAGTTAATAGCTAAAAACGGACCCAATGGGCGTGGATATATCTGGCATAGCTTATTGATCTGGGGATGTCAACGCGAGTATACATTTCAAATTTCAACTCTCTAGGACTTGTACAAGTAGTTTTTCTGAGATACAAGACAATACATTAACCAATATGTCGCGCTCCTAGTGGGCGTATCGGGTAAATCGTGACACTTTAACTGACGAATATACACGAGTTTATATTCCAAATTTCGAGTTTCTACCTTCAATAGCATAGAAATGGTTTGTGTCCATACGGATAGACGGACGGACAGCAAGACGGACATTGAACAAAAACAATATACTCATTTCACTTTGTGAATGAGTATAAAAATTTACATCCACGCCCACTAGGGGCGTTGCAAATCGGATCTAACTATATTCTGAAAAGTTTGTTATATATTTATATATACTCATTTCATTGTGTAAATGACAAATATATATTCAAGACTACTGGGGACGTGGCAAATCGGATCGGACCCTATTTTGAAAAGCGATTTTATACTTCTGGCGACTGCAGTGGTCCTGGTCAAAAATCGGTTTGGTGATTTTATATTTGTTGTGCACATTTGAATTCAGGTTCACCATTGCATATCATTTCAGCGAGATGTGCTCTTCGATTTCAGTTAAAAGTACAAAGTCATTTTCAGCTGTCTATGGTTTAGGAGATTGCTAGATGATTATATATAATGATACAGTACAGTTTGCATCAGTCTTTAGCCTCATAACTCGGAGTATTCAACTAGCGTCACGGCCATAATAGCTACCGATATAACTGGCAGACAGCCAACATAAGAAATTGGAGCATAGGGTTTTGAGTTTGTGCGAGTAAGACGTATTTTTCTTTGCGCTCCGTACTTTTTATTTTTTCTGTTTAATTTCTTTTTATATTTACGCATTATTTGTATATTGGTGATTATTGCCGATACTGCCGTGATATTTATACATTTAATTATATATTTATTATATGTAACAGGCAGAAGGAGACGTCGCAGACGCCATAAAGTATATATATTCTTGATCGGCTCGACGATCTGAGTCGATATAGCCCTGGCCGTCTGTCCGTCCGTCTGTATGAATGCAAGGATCCCGTAAAAAAAACCACAAAAGCTAATAATCTGAAATTTGACATGTATACTCTTGAATACCATACGCAGTACGAGTTTGTTTTTATTACGATAACTCATCCTGTTTCCGAATTATCGATAAATTTCGATAAATCCACTTTCAATTATGTATACAATTAAAGCTAGAGACTTCACTTTGCAGATAGGTGTAGTGAATGTGGACCTTCGACCCCAATTTGCAAAACCCGTATTTCAAATACTACAGATTTGTGCTTTGGCCAATAGACACATATGAATGCCATAATAACACTGTGAAAATTTGATTAAGAAAATCCTTCTACAAAAATAAATTAATAACCATTTAACTTCCAATATCATAGGCATGATCATATTACGTCCGTGTGCGTGCGTATGTATGTGTATGTGTTGCTTGGAATATATATGTAAAATAATCATAGAATGCTTCCAATATCGGCTATTCGAAGAGTTCAGGGTATCTCCTAGTCCTAAGCCTCGACTAGAATTTCTATACTTGTTTCTTCTTTGCTTTCTGGTTTTTTACACTGCTTAGTGTGTGTGTTCGCTATCGCTCGCTCACCCTTAGCTTAGTGCTTGTTTTTTTTTTTTTACGAAATTTATTTCGTTTCTTGTGTAGCTCTCTCCCGCTCTATTTTCTGTTTCTTCATGAAACAGAGATCTGTATTAGCTGAGTATTGTTGTTTGGGATTTTTGTTTCTCTCAACACAGTTAATCCTCTCTTTGTCTTTTATTTCCTCTTATCTTAATCTGTTTTTATTTTTGTTTCGATTTACTCCCCTGTTGCCAATATGATATGCTGTAAGAAATCATGTACATTTCCAGTCACAGATTCTGCACCAATGCAATTTGTTGGTTGCTGGTTGTGCGAGAATCTAATGCACATTAAATGCGCTGGCATCTCGGGGCGTGACTATGATAGAGTCATGGCTGCTCCCAAAAGTGGGTGTGATTAGTGTCCAATCTGAACTTATAGCCCTCACTGCAACATGGTTAAGCCAAAAAGTTTATAATAGTGAGGTTCTTTCAAATAATTTCACTATTTATAGACTTGATCGCTTGTCTCGTGGAGGGGGTGGTGTTTTAATAGCTGTTAATAGCCATTTCCTCTCTGAATCTTTTACATTCTCATCAATTCACAATGTTGAGATTATTGGAGTTAAAATAACTTTTCAGTCTTGTTGCCTATACATTACTTGTTCACATATCCCTCCCTCTTCCGATTTACAAGTTTATAGTCATCATATATCTTGTATTAAAGAAATATATAAATATGTTGAAGGGTAGTCACTTGGGCCCTCTACTTTTCTCCCTATTTATAATTGACCTTCCCAGCTGTATTTTTCACTCTAGGATATTCATGTATGCAGATGATGTAAAACTCTGTCTCTCATACAAGAACTCAATAGATCATCTACGCCTACAGGATGATCTAATATCTTTTCAAAATTGGTGTGAAGCTAATCAGTTGCATCTAAATTGTTCTAAGTGTATGACAATGACTTTCTGTCGTACCACTCCATTTTTTGCTGATTACACAATCAACAATGTGTCCTTGCAACGTATTTCTACAATCAAAGATCTCGATGTGCTCCTTGACTGTAAACTTAGATTCAATACCCATATCCTAACCATCGTTAATGAAGCCAAAAGTGTACTTGGTTTTATTAAACGATGGTCTAAAGAGTTTAATGATCCGTTTGTCACTAAACTTCTTTTTGTCTCGCTGGTACGCCCTATTTTAGAATATTGTTCTATTATATGGTCGGCACAGACAAAATTGTATCAGGACCGTATTGAATCGGTTCAGAAGAAGTTTCTTCTTTTTGCCTTGCGCAATCTAAACTGGGATGGTAACCTTCGTCTACCGTCTTATCAGGCCCCAGGCTTCTTCTTTTGAATCTTCAATCGTTAATCAATCGTAGAATAGTCTTGGGTATTACTTTTCTACATAAGTTGATTAACGGTAGTATTGATTCGCCTTCTGTTTTATTTCAAGTCAACTTCCTAGTTCCTTCCCGTGCTTCTCGTCACTTTTATCCTCTTTATTTACCTATATGTAACTGTAACTATTCCTTGTACAGTGCGTTTCGTGTTCTATGTACTAAGTATAATACTTATTTTCATGTATTTAGTTCTGAACTCTCTCTTTCGTTAATAAAATCTTCTCTTTTAGCATATTTCAGAGAAATCACACACACACCACAGTTGTGAATATGCACCTATGCAATTCTCCCTACTTGTGTAGTGATTTCTCTTATCGTATTTTACTTTTTAAGATTTTTATTTTTTCTTATATTTTTATAACCTTTTTTTAACTTCTTCTATCTTGCTTAGTTTCAATGATATCACTAACCATCTCTGGCTGTGATTTGGGGCATAGATCGTCGGTCCGGGAAATAAAACACCCCCATCGGGTTGGTGATATCATTGCTATATATTGTTAGTATTAGGCGTTTTCTTTTTCCTGTTCTGTTTATAATTTTTAATTTTGTAATTTTATAATTTGACTCACGAATGTAGTCAATTTTCTTTATATAAAATAAATAAATAAATTGGAAACAATAAATAAATAAATAAATAATAATTTATTTCTTGTGTTGGGTGATTTTAATATACCTAACACTTCTTGGGCCTCATCTCCTAATTCGAATTATCTTATTCCAAAAATTGATCACTATTTTTTAGCGAATTGTTTAACCTTTCTATGTATCAGATGAACCCAGTTTCTAATCATCATGATGACCCCAGCATTAATGTCTTAAGATCATCCCCCTTTAGTATACCTGAGGATATATATAATCCAACTCGAGAGGTTTTAATACCTATTTACAGTCCACCAATTTTTACGCCCTTATCATCTAAATAGTGTCGTTGTTTTAATAAATGTAATATTGTTTTGCTTAATGATCTCATTAATCACAGTCTGATTATGGCATTCATATGTGTATTTGCCAAAGCACAAGTTTTGAAATACTGGTTGTGCAAATTGGTGGCGAAGAGGTCGTGGCATCACAAATCAAAAAACTGCAAAATGTCCGCATTAACTACACCTATCTGCACGGTAAATTGGAAGTCTCTAGCTTAAATGGTATACATTATTACAAGTGACTGGCTGCACCCAAATATCGGTGTGGTAGATTACGCTGGCCTTGCCCAGATTGTTTGGAAAAACAATTAAGTTTTTCCAAGATGTATAATTCAGTGCGGGTTCATTACTCAAATCTAAGTAAAATTTCAAAACAGCTTGAAAAGGAACTGGAAGCTGGAGAAGAAATATTGAATCAGTATAATTTTGATCCGCTAAATACAGTGATTGCTCCATCACTGCTAGTTCCCCACTCCATTCAAGTATCGTCTCCTACCTTATCACCTTGTCAAGAATTATCAATTCCCATATCAGATGATTCAGCTGAAATATCTGTGTCTAGTGTCATAACAGACACTCAAAATGCCACTACTAAAAATTTAAAGTTCCTCCGGTTGCTCAAACTAAAAACAACATTCAGACACCGTCTCCTACACCGTCTCCTACACCGTCTCCTACTCCTATATTTCCCTATTTATATGTTGTGTACCCTCGAAATCAAGTTTTCTTATCTAGGCTTTCATCAGATACGACGTGTGAGGCTGTATCTGCTTTTATTGAAAGTAAAATTTCGCTTAAATTTTTTATCTCAAAGATTAATTTTGCGGCTCCTCGCGAAATTGCTTCATTTAAAATCAATGTACAAATTAAATTTTTCGATAATATATGTGATCCATGTGAGCCACCCCATGTAATTGTACATGAATTCAAACCTAAGATTCGGAATAGAATTTTCCCAGTGTCTCTAAATTCCGTTTCGGTACAACCTTCATCTGAGGATGTATCAAAAAATTAGGTTCCTTACCATCTTTTCCGCAGCTATCATTGGTTTATCATGGCCTTAATTATAAATTAAACAAGTAAAAATGCTGCAGTCGCGCGCTACCGCCTGCGAAATATTCATTCACACTGCAAGCTTCCAGTTCCTTAACATTCCAAGAAGCCAATTTGCCACACCCATAATTATCCCTAAATTTTGTATTTAGTGTCATGTGTATTTAATATAATTTTGGGTTCTTGCTATGCACCGATTTCTTACAATTCAATTAAAAATATAATTAATATGCTGCAAATTTCATTAAAATCCGTTAAGTAACACAGAAGTTATTCAACAAAACGTTTAGGCAATGTGCTGCACAGCTGCACAACAAACATTTCCTTATGTTCTAAGAAATACCAGATTCAATAGAATTCAGCGTGAATCATATGCTCATTAAGTTACTTGTTTACTATGAGCTTCAGTTGCTTTGCTAATAGAAGTGGCGCGCGCCGATCGCGGCACCTTTGGTTCGAGCCTTGGGTGAGTCGGTATTTTATACACATTTTATTTATAATTATTATTGGTTTGACAAGCACAGCGGTGGCGTCGTGGTAGAGATGTCGAATTTCGACTCCTGCAAGTAGGTTCGAATATCGAATTTTCTATGACGGCTTTTCTTTCATTTCATTGTTTTTTTTTGTTCTAAAATATATTTTTTTAACATTTATAATATTTAGCAACTCAATTAAGATGGTAAAAGCCCAAAAAGTCAATAAATTGTGTGTTTATATGTCAAAAATAGTTGTTTAATTCTATTTGCAACGCCCCCAGTGGGCGTAGACATATAATTTTTGGCCATTCTATGACAGGGGTGTAGAACAACGTAACTGTGAATTTTGGACGCTTAAACTTAAAAAATGCGCAAATTACAGGGAATTTTTAAATATATCACACCCCGAAAGGAGCGTAAAAATAATTTGTGGCCGATCGATAGAGAAGGGCACCAGCAACCTACTAATCCAATATTGAAGCTTCTTGCACTAAAACTATAGAAGCTATAAGCTCGTGCGGTTTGCCACGCCCCATTTTGGCGTAGATATATCCGCCATAGCTTATTGAACTTGGGACGTTAATACAAGTATATATACCAAATCTCAAGTTTTTAGCATCAATAGTGTTCAAAATACAACAGAAGATGCAAAATTGATATATATTCAGATCCGATTTGGCATGCCCCCAGTAGGCGTGGCAATATAATTTTTTGTTCGATCTTTATAGGATCATGACAGTTACTTACGTGCGTTCTAGCTCTAAAACTGTAGAAGATACAGTTTCACCCGATTTGCCAATGGGCGTAGGTATATCCGCCACAGCTTATTCAACTTGGAATGTCAACGTGAGTAGTTCAAGTCTCTAGCTTCAATAGAATAGAAATGGTTTGCGTTCGGACAGACGGACAGACAGCAAGATGGACATTGCACAAACTCAATATACTCATTTCACTTTGTGAGTGAGTATAAAGACACCAATATACATGGTGATTTATTATATTCAGGATCTTAAAATACAAATTTACAGAATAACTTACCTCTAATAGTCATGTAAGACGAAACTGTTCCATTTACATTCTTTGGCATCGTAGACATTATTCGTGTATATTTGGATGAAATGTACTTAAACAAAATAATTAAAATTATTTAATTATATTTTTTATAAATCTATGATTATTTAGCATATACATATGTATATAATTCAAAGACACATAAGCACGCGCTTTGGTTACTGCGCACTTTACGCTGCGACTGCACATACATATGTAGGTGGCACTTAAGAACTTTTCTTACTCTCTTTACTTCTTGACTTTCTTTACTTTTCTTTATGTGGCATGCCAACTCTCATTTATCGTGTTACATACATTTTAACGTTTTCTTATTTTCAATAAATTAAAAAATCACTAAATATAATATCTGCTTTCTTTTGATGGATTAACAGAGTAAATTTGATATATGTATAGCTTTTACGGTATGCAAAAAACGAAGTCTACTTATAGATTTTTAACGATAAGGACACAAATATTATATCGAATTTTTTAATCAAACTCGTACTGCGTATACGAGTATACATTTTAGGTATCTAGCTTTTATAGTTTACGAGTTCCCGGCGACAAACATAAACAGATAGCATGTTGGAAAGGAGAAATTTATGCTTAAAAGATTTTGTTTGGTGTTATTATTTAAAAACAAAAAGCATTTTAAAAAGTACATAGTTTCGCAATACCTATGTAATGAGAAATTCCTCGTAGTGGTGGTACGATAGAAGACTTTTTCCAAAAAAAAAAAAAAAAAAAAAACAAGTTTCCAAGGACAAATCGAATGATTTGAATAATGATGAGTGTAGGGAAACACTATACGCTGTTGAGAACATAAGAGAAAGATGCTTTCAATTACCGAATGGTTGAAACCACAGAAAAAGTGAAATATCAATAGTATTTGCTGCTGAAATGAAATAAGAGTATAGAGTACTATTGTGATCTATGGAGGAATGATGATTTATATTGAAAATTTATATAAAAATATCATGTTCATTGTAAGTATTGTGCAGCCAAGCAAAAGAGTTCAAAAGTAAGGAAGAAGATTAACACATCATATTTACAAATGAGTACAATTTTTACCTTGGGTCATGAACAAACAAACTGCCTTTTACAATATTACAATATTATAATATTAAAATTTGACTTGGCTATAGAATATCACAGTCAAAAGTTAAACAAGATTTTTAATAATCTTTAAAACATGTAGTTTAAATATTTCTTAAATTATAAACCGCATGGGGATCAGTGGACACAGGGAGATGTAGAAACATATTCATCTAGCGAATCGTTAATGGTATAGAAAATATATATAGCACAATTAATGTCACTGATCATATAAAGTAGACCAACTCGATGTATTGATTAATTATGCAGTCGGGCGCTAACGACTGCGAAATACTCTTTCACACCGCAAGGTTCCAGTTCCATAACATTCCAAGAAACAATTTTCCACACCCTTAATTATCCCCAAATTTTGTATTTAGTGTATTTAATACAATAGTGATTTTTGCTATACACCAATTTCTTAAAAAAAAAAATTCGTTAAGTAACACAAAAGTTATTCAACAAAAGTTTTAGACAATTGACAAATGTGCTTGGCTTCACAACGAACATTTTGCAAGCAAAGTGGTGGTAGAGATGATGAATTCTGACTCGTGCAAGTAGGCAGAGGTTCGAATCACGTTTTATCTATGTCGGCTTTTCTTTTATTTCTTTATTTTTATACCGTGAACCCATTGAAAATGGGAAATCAGGGTATGTTTTTGTGAAAATATATGTAACAGCCAGAAGAAGACATCGCAGACCCTCCAACGAGCTAAGCCGATATAGCCCTGTCTGTCTGTCAGTCCGTCCGTCCGTATGAACGCAATAATCTAGTAAAACACAAAAGTTAAAGATCTCAAATTTGATACATATACTCGTGTTTATCATACGCAGTACGAGTATATTTTTTCTTTTCGATAACTCATCCCGTTTCCGAATTATCGATAAATTTCGATAAATTTATTTTCAATTATGTGTACCATTAAAGCTATAGACTTCAAATTTACTGTGCAGATAGGTGTAGTAAATGCGGATATTTTGTAGTTTTTGGATTTTGGATGCCACGCCGCCATCGCCCCCAATTTACACAACCCGTATTTCAACTACTAGAGACTTGTGCTGTGGCAAATACACACATATGAATGCCATAATCACACTATACAAATTTGATTAAGAAAGTCAATCTACAAAACAAGTAAGGAAACTCTAGTGGGAGATGCCCGACTAGGAAATACCCTAAACCCCGCCTATCGGCGGTTTTAAATGCAATTCAAAGTTTCATATAATTTTAATTTAAATTTACAAAAAAAAAAATAAGTAACTTGCATAAAAAAAACTTTGACGGCAGCTTAGAAAATCGAACCCGGGTCTACCAACACAGCCGTTGCACTACATGAGAGCGAGATATCGAATTCCTAACTTAAGTTATTGAGCTACTGCTACTCAGCTGCTGAACTTCTGCTGAAAATTCATCCAAAATTTATCTTTATTGTTGTTATGAATTCTTCGAATTTTCTAGATGATTCTGCTGCTGCTACCACGTGCGTGTGTACGTAAACATTTAGTAAACGTTTTGTTTAATAACACAATAGATTTCATCTATACATATGTATATTATATTGACTTTATTTAAATTATATCAATGTTATTGTAATTTTATATATATGTAAATATGTACAGTATGTACATATGTATGTATTTATATTGCAGGCAACGCATACATACACACGCACACACATACGCTCTGTTAACTGCGCAGTTTACTCAGCGACTGCGCTGGGCCAATATGTGCATGTTATGGGAAATTAAATAATTAACAACTTTTTTATACCCTGAACCCATTAAAAATGGGTAATCAGGGTATAATGGTTTTGTTGCAGCCCAAATGTATGTAACAGGCAGAAGGAGGCGTGGCAGACCCCATAAAGTATATATATTCTTGATCAGGACGACAAGCCGAGTCGATTGAGCCCTGTCCGTCTGTCTGTCTGTCCGTCTGTCCGTCTGTCCGTATGTTTGAACGCGTGGATCTCAGAACCTATAATAGCTAGAGACTTGAACTTTTTTTTTATAGATTCGTGTATATCACGCGCAGGTCGAGTTTGTTTTAGAAATTCGATAACTCTTCTCGTTCTTTTTTTATCGATTAAAAACGTAATCGATTTTCAGTTTTAAAATAATATCTTCTATATCTTGATAGTTAGAGACTCCAAATCTTGTATTTAGCTTAATGGGACTTTTATAGAATTTTGATTTTTGTTAAATTTTGGATGCCACGCCCCCTTCGCCCAAATTTTCAAATCACCTATTTGAAATACTACAGACTTGTGCTTTTGCACATGCACACATATGAATGATATAATTATGCTGCGCAAGTTTGATTAAGAAAGTCGATCTACAAAAAAAGTTATTAAGCATTTAATTTTCCATAACACGCACATATTGGCGCAGCGAAGTCGCTGAGTAAACTGCGCAGTTAGCAGAGCGTATGCGTGTGCGTGTGTATGTATGCGTTGCTTGCAATATACATACATATGTATGTACACATGTACATACTGTATATATTTACATATATATAAAATAAGAGTAACATTGATATAACTTAAATAAAGTCAATATAATATACATATGAATAGATGAAATGCATTATGTTATTAAACGAAACGTTTACCAAACGTTTACGTACACACGCGCATGGCAACAGCAGCAGAAGCTCTAGAAAATTCGAAGAATTCATAACAACAACAACAAAGACAAATTGGGGATGAATTTTAAGCAGAAGTTCAGCAGCTCAGTAGCAGCAGCTCAGTAGCTCAATAACTGTACTTAGGAATTCGCTATCTCACTCTTATGTATTGCAACGGCTGTGTTGATAGAAACGATGATCGCCGACATGAAGTCTCGGGTTCGATGCTCTAAGCTGACGTCAAAACTTTTTTTATGCAAGTTACTTAATCTTCTTTGTTTTTTTTAATTTTTTAATTTAATTTAAAATAATTATATACAAACTTTGAAGTGCATTTAAAGCCGCCGATAGGCGGGGTTCAGGGTATTTCCTAGTCGGGCACCTCCGACTAGAGTTTCCTTACTTGTTTTTATATGCGTGTATGTGCAAAAGCACAAGTCTCTAGTATTTGAAATAGGGGTTTTGAAAATTTCGGCGAAGGAGGCGTGGCATACAATTTAACAAAAATCAAAATTGTATAATCCCATTAATCTAAATACAAGATTTGGATTGTCAAACTATAAAGATCTAGAAGATATAATTTTAAAACTGAAAATCGATTTCGTTTTTAATCGATAAAAAAAACGAGAAGAGTTATGTAATTTCTAAAACAAACTCGACCTGCGCGTGATATACACGAATCTATAAAAAAATTCAAGTCTCTAGCTATTATAGGTTCTGATATCCACGCGTTCAAACATACGGACAGACGGACAGACGGACAGACAGACAGACGGACAGGGCTCAATCGACTCGGCTTGTCGTCCTGATCAAGAATATATATACTTTATGGGGTCTGCCATGCCTCTTTCTGCCTGTTACATACATTTGGGCTGCAACAAAACCATTATACCCTGATTACCCATTTTTAATGGGTTCGGGTATAAAAAGTTAAAGGCATTATAGTCATATAGTCATTTGAATGAGTATAAGAATGATTTGAAAGAATATGTAATCGTTGTTATAAATGCTTTAACAAAGTTTGTTTATTTTTATCACACGCCAAATATAGATTCTAAACACCGCATTAAGGCTATACAATCAGCAGTACCCTTATTTGGATTACCTAATTTAATTGTAGCAGATCGCAAGTAAAAATTTTCGCGAAATTTGCTCCTCTCAAAAAATTAATCTACATTTAATTGCTACTAATGCAAGTTGAGCAAACGGTCATGGGTACCCTGAAAGGTATAATGGCTGCTGTCGGATCCAGTCAGAAATCATGGTAATAACATTTATTGTATAAAGGTCCCATGAAACTATATACTAGATTTGAAGTTTCTAACTTGAAAGATTTTACAGATATAATTTAAAAAGTGAAAATCGTTTTTCGTTTTTAATCGTTAAAAAAAAAAAAAACGAGAAGAGTTATTGAATTTTTAAAACGAACTCGATCTGCGGGTGATATACATAAACCTACAAAAATTTCTCTAGCTATAATAGGTTCTGAGATCGACGCGTTCAAACATACGGACAGACAGACAGACAGAAAAGCTTGTCGGCTTGAATATGTATACTTCATGTTACATACTTTTCGACAGCAACAAAACGAATTTACCCTGATTACACATTTTTAATGAGTTCAGGGTAGAAAAAAATTAGAAAGTAAACTCGACCAATATAAAGATAGCGTCAAAGAGGGCAGACGATTCTTGTGGAGAATCGCATGATTACGAATCATGTTCAACACGAATTAACTTTCAACGTATCAACTGATAAAAGGAACTACGATGAGCGTCATGAGGTCCATCATTCTCTACGCAGCGCCATTCTAGTCAAGAGCAATGGCTACTCCCAGCTGCAGTCGAGGTATTCGTGCCACCTACCGACTTAGTGCAATCCGAGTCAACTAATCTTTCAGAACATTGTCTGTTGAGTCGGAATGTTTCCACTGGAGGACTTGGTCGGGGATTTTTGGAGAGGAGTACGCAATAGGCTGTACGTGACTCACACAAAATAATCAGGGCTAACAGCATTTTATATACGGTTTGGACATGATAAAACTGACGAGTGTACATGGTGTGGAAGAGGAATTGTCGAAGACGCTAAACATGCAATCTTCGAACGCGGAGAGGCAACGCATAGAAGCACTGTGAGCCGCTCAATCACGGCAAGATTTACAAGTTTAAGGTAGCTCAAAGCGCCTGAGAGCCAATGCTTTAACGAACGTCCCGCTATCATCGCACGCTACTCTTAAATCACTCATTGTAAGCTAAAATTATAGTAAAAATGCAAATGAATTTTACCAACTTCTTCAAATTCAAGGCAACACGTCAACGCGTTTTATATTATTTAACGTAAAATTTCTAATTTCTAAAAGAGTATGATAATCATGTTCAAGTTTGGATTAATATTCATTTAGTATCCTGAAGTTATTAAATAAAATGTTTACACAAATGACAATAGCAAAAAGCAAAGCACAACATCAGACATCTTTCGTGCATATGAGACTGTACTTTATGTATAATATTAAGAATATTATGAATAAAAAGTTGAATAACCGATCGGACGTTTTAACTCTTATTTCAAGACAACTACACATAGGAGGAAAAATAAGAATAATAGTAAAGTTAAGAACCAAGTGGAAAATTTAAATGAGAGAACAGTAAGAAGAATATTAAACAAGTAAAAACGTTGCAGTCGGTTGCATTCACACTGCAAACCCCCAGTTCCATAACATTCCAAGAAACCAATTTACAAATTTGTCAAATCCCTAATTATCCCTAAATTTTGTACTTAGTGTCATGTGTATTTAATACAATTTTGGTTTTTAATATACACCACTTTCACAATAATTTCACAATACAGTTTTACAATACAGTTGAAAATATAATTAATATGCTGAAAATTGAAATCGTTGAGTAACACAGAAGTTATTCAACAAAGCGTTTACGCAATTGACAAATGTGCTTGGCTGCACAGAGAACATTTTCTTATGTTCTAAGAAATAACAAATACAATAGAATTCATATGCTCGTTAAGTTCCTTGTTTGCAATGAGGTTGAGTGGCGTTGCTAATAGAAGTGACGCGCGCTAATCATGGCACCCTTATTTCGAGGCTCGCGTGAGTCGGTATTTTATACACATTTTATTTATAATTATTATTGATTTGACAAGCACAGTGGTGGCCAGTTGACGAATTTCGACTCGTGCAAGTAGGCGGAGGTTCGAATCTCGGACTACCTATGTCGTTTTTTTTTTATTTCTTTATTTTTTTGTTCTAAAATATATTTTTTTTTTACATATATAATATTTAGCAACTCAATTAATATGGTAAAATCCCAAAAAAGTGGAGTGTTTATAGCTCAAAAATAGTGGTTTAATTCTATTCGCCACGTCCCATTGAACGTAGACAAATAATTTTTGGCCAGTCCATAACAGGCGTTGGTCAACTAAAACTGTAGAAGCTATAAACTCGTGCGGTTTGCCATAGCTTATTGAACTTGGGACTTTAATACAAGTATCTATACCAAGTCTCAAATTTCTAGCATCAATATTGTTCAAAATATAATAGACGATGCATAATTGATATATATGCCAGGTTTGCCACGCTCCAGTAGGTGTGGATCTATAATTTGGTCGATATTTATAGGATCATAACAGTTACTCACGTGCCAAATTTGGTCGTTCTAGATCTAAAACTGTATAAGATAAAGTTTCATTTTCAATGCTGCTACAAGTAGTATTTATAGACATACAGGAAAATTAATTTTCCAATTTGCCACGCCCCTAGTGGGAGGATCGGGAAAATCTTGACACCTAATCTGACGAAAGTATACAACTAGTACATATTCAAAATTTCAAGTCTCTAGCCTCAATAACATAGAAAAGGTTTGCGTTCATACGGACAGATGAACGGACAGCAAGACGGACATTGCACAAACCCAATCATTTTACGGATGAATGAGTATAAAAACAAGTAAGAAGCCTCTAGTCGAGATTGCTCGACTAAGAGATACGCTCTACTCTTCGAATAGCCGATATTCGAAGCATGCTATGATTATTTTACATAAATGTATATTGCAAGCATACACACATACACACCTTCGCACGCACACCCACGTAATATGAGCACGCGCGCTGCTAGCTGACTACCGACTGCGCTTGGGCTGCAATATGTTTATGACATGGAAAATTAAATGTATAATAACTTTTTTTGTAGATAAACTTTCTTATTCAAATTTCCACAGTTTGATTATGGCATTCAGATGTGTCTATTTGCCAAAGCACAAGTCTCTAGTATTTGAAATACGGGTTTTGCAAATTGTGGGCGAAGGGAGCGTGGCATCCAAAATCAAAAAAACTACGAAATTCCCGCAGTCTCTAGCTTTAATGGTACACATAATTAAAAAGTGAATTTATCGATAATTCGGAAACGGGATGAGTTACGAGATCAGCGCGTTCATACAGACAGACGGACGGACCGACGGCCAGGGCTATATCGACTCACCTCGTCGAGCTGATCAAGAATATATATACTTTATGGGGTCTGCGACGTCTCCTTCTGCCTTTTACATACATTTTCACAAAAACATTACACATGATTTCCCATTTTCAATGGGTTCAGGGTATTATAAACAAATAAAAGAAAAGCCGACATTGAAAAACTGAGATTCGAAAATCAGCCTACTCGCACGAGTCAAAATTCGCCATCTCTACCACTACGCTACCACTGTGCTTGTCAAACCAATAATAATTATAAATAAAATGTGTATAAACAAGTAAGGAAACTCTAGTCGGAGGTGCCCGACTAGGAAATACCCTGAACCCCGCCTATCGGCGGCTTTAAATGCACTTCAAAGTTTATATATAATTTTAAATTAAATTAAAAAATTAAAAAAAAAACAAAAAAGATTAAGTAACTTGCATAAAAAAGTTTTGACGTCAGCTTAGAGAATCGAACCCGAGACTTTATGTCGGCGATCATCGTTTCTATCAACACAGCCGTTGCAATACATAACAGTGAGATAGCGAATTCCTAAGTACAGTTATTGAGCTACTGAGCTGCTGCTACTGAGCTGCTGAACTTCTGCTTAAAATTCATCCCCAATTTGTCTTTGTTGTTGTTGTTATGAATTCTTCGAATTTTCTAGAGCTTCTGCTGCTGTTGCCATGCGCGTGTGTATGTACGTAAACGTTTGGTAAACGTTTCGTTTAATAACATAATGCATTTCATCTATTCATATGTATGTACATACATATGTATGTATATTATATTGACTTTATTTAAGTTATATCAATGTTACTCTTATTTTTTATATATGTAAATATATACAGTATGTACATGTGTACATACATACATATGTATGTATATTGCAAGCAACGCATACATACACACGCACACGCATACGCTCTGCTAACTGCGCAGTTTACTCAGCGACTTCGCTGCGCCAATATGTGCATGTTATGGAAAATTAAATGCTTAATAACTTTTTTTGTAGATCGACTTTCTTAATCAAACTTGCGCAGCGTAATTATATCATTCATATGCGTGTATGTGCAAAAGCACAAGTCTGTAGTATTTGAAATAAGTGGTTTGAAAATTTGGGCGAAGGGGGCGTGGCATCCAAAATTTAACAAAAACCAAAATTGTATAAAAGTCCCATTAAGCTAAATACAAGATTTGGAGTCTCTAACTATAAAGATGTAGAAGATATAATTTTAAAACTGAAAATCGATTTCGTTTTTAATCGATAAAAAAAGAACGAGAAGAGTTATCGAATTTCTAAAACAAACTCGACCTGCGCGTGATATACACGAATCTATAAAAAAAAAGTTCAAGTCTCTAGCTATTATAGGTTCTGAGATCCACGCGTTCAAACATACGGACAGACGGACAGACGGACAGACGGACACACAGACAGACGGACAGGGCTCAATCGACTCGGCTTGTCGTCCTGATCAAGAATATATATACTTTATGGGGTCTGCCACGCCTCCTTCTGCCTGTTACATACATTTGGGCTGCAACAAAACCATTATACCCTGATTACCCATTTTTAATGGGTTCAGGGTATAAAAATTAAGGGTGCCATGATCGGCACGCGTCACTTGTATTAGCAACGCCACTGAACCTTATCGTAACAAAGTAACTTAATTACCATATGATTCATGCAGAATTCTATTGCATTTGTTATTTCTTAGAACATAAGAAAATGTTCGCTGTTCAGCAGCCCAGCACATTTGTCAATTACATAAACGTTTTGTTGAATAACTTCTGTGTTAACGGATTTTAATAAAATTTTCAGAATTTTTATTATATTTTATCCTGAATATTAAGAAATTGGTGTATAGCAAAAATCAAAATTGTTTCATTTATTTATTTATATATAAAGAAAATTTGATTCAAATCGTGAGTCAAATTACAAAATTAAAAATTATAAAAGAATAGGGAAAAGAAAAAGCCTAATACTAACAATATATAACAAAGATATCATCAACCCGGTGGGCGACTTATGCCCCAAATCACAGCGAGGAATGGTTAGTGATATCATTGAAACTAAGCAAGATAGAAGAAGTTAAAAAAAAATTTTTAAAATATAAGAAAAATAAAATTAAAAAAAAGTAAAATAGAATAAGACAAATCACTACACAAGTAGGGAGAATTGCCAGGTGCATCCTCACTACTAATGTCTTTGTGTGATTTCTCTGAAGTACGCTGAAAGAGAGGATTTTATTGAGGAAAGAGAGAGTTCAGAACTAAATACATGAAAATAAGTATTGTATTTAGTACATACAACACGAAACGCACTGATGGCAAGAGAAGGCAAATCTATACTACCGTTAATCAACTTATGTAGCAAAGCAATACCCAAGACTATTCTACGATTTATTAACGATGGAAGATCCAAAAGAAGAAGCCTACTATGATAAGACGATAGACGAAGGTTACCATCCCAGTTTAGATTGTGCAAGGCAAAAAGAAGAAATTGCTTCTGAACCGATTCAATACGGTCCTGATACAATTTTGTCTGTGCCGACCATATAATAGAACAATATTCTAAAATAGGGCGTACCAGCGAGACAAAAAGAAGTTTAGTGACAAACGGATCATTAAACTCTTTAGACCATCGTTTAATAAAACCTAGTACAACCTTTTTGCTTCATTAACGATGGTTAGGATATGGGTATTGAATTTAAGTTTACAGTCAAAGAGCACCCCGAGATCTTTGATTGTAGAAATACGTTGCAAGGACACATTGTTTACTGTATAATCAGCAAAAAATGAAGTGGTACGACTGAAAGTCATTATCTTACACTTGGAACAATTTAGATGCAACTGATTGACTTTACACCAATTTTAAAAGGAAATTAGAAAATCCTGTAGATGATCTATTGAGTTCTTGTATGAGAGACATCTGCATACATGAATATTCTAGGGTAAGACACACAACTGGGAAGGTCATTTACAAAATGGGAGAAAAGTAGAGGGTCCAAGCGACTACCCTGAGGAATACCCGAAGAGACAAATATGACCTTCGAAATAGATGTTCTCAACAGAACTCTTTGGGTTCTACCGTTTATATAGGAAGCAATCCAAGACAGAAGTTTAGGAGAAAATCCCAATTGGTCAAGCTTTTGAAGCAAGATATCATGCTGAACAGAAATCATGCTGCCTTACTGAAATCAGTGTATATAACATCTGTTTGCATTTTATTTAAAAACCTTTTATTGACTAGGGATGAAAATTCTAAAAAGTTCGTAGAGGTTGATCGATTATGAACAAAACCATGCTGCGATGGTGAAATAATAGATTTACAAAAGTGTTGCAAATTAGAAGTTATAATTTTTTCAAATAACGTCGGAATAGCAGAAAGCTTGGCAATGCCTCTATAATTTGAAATATCAGATCTTCCTCCTTTTTTATACAGAGGAATAATAAATGATTCTTTCCATATTGAAGGGAATACCGAGGTATCAAGAGAAACTAAACAGTTTTAATAAAGATGACCACAAAGAAGCACTGCATTCTTTAATCACACAACTAGGAATACCATCCGCCACCAGAGAGAACGACGATTTTAACATTAGAGTATTAGAAACGATAATGGCATTTCCCTTAATTTCAGAATTTAAAATTGGAAAGAATTGGTTTCAGAAATGGCAGTTAAATAAGTGGATTGGAAGAACTTTGCAAATAGATCTGAGGTATCTTGATCATTGCAAGTACTGTCACAACCTGGGAAAAACGAGGATGGAAACCCAGAAGATTTACGCTTCAAATTTACAAATGAATAAAATATTTTGGGATCACGAGCAAACTTCCTTTTACAGCGTATAAGGTAATTCTCATAACAACGAGAGTTTAAAATATTGAAATTGGCCTTAGCCAAAGAGTATTTAGACCAATCAACGACCGAACCCGACTTTTTGAACTTTTTAAAACATTTAGATTTAAAATTTTTTAGAGTTGAAAGAGTCGAAGTGAACCAGGGAGGTTTATTAGAAAGAGATTTGGGAAGACACATAGGAACACTCCTGTCTAGAATAGCATTTAAAGTATTGTAGAATGTTGAAACTGCTAAGTTTACATCAACTGCCTCATATAAAGGAGCCCAATCTGTTGCATTAATGAGATCATTAAGCAAAACAAAATTACATTTATTAAAACAACGCCGCTTTTTAGATGAGGAGGGCGTAAGAATTGGTGGACAGTAAATAGGTATTAAAACCTCTAATGTTGGATGATATAAATCCTCAGGTATACAAAAGGGGGATGATCTTAAAACATTAATGCTGGCGTCATTATTAGTAAAAACAAGATCAAGAGAACGATTTAAATGATTGGAAATTGAGATCATCTGATACATAGAAAGATTAAACATATCATCAAAAAAATAATGATCAATTGTTGGAAGAAGATAATTCGAATTGGGAGATGAGGCCCAAGAAGTGTTAGGTATATTAAAATCACCCAACACAAGAAATAAGTCATTATCTTGAACATATTCATACATTTCTTTATAAACAAGACAGAAGAGTTATTTTAACTCCAATAATCTCAACAATGTGAATTGATGAGAAGGTAAAAGATTCCGATAGAAAATGGGATTTAACAACTCTTAAAACACCACCCCTCTACGAGACAAGCGATTAAGTCAATAAATAGTGAAATTATTTGAAAGAACCTCACTATTATAACCTCACTGTTATAACCATGTTTCAGTGAGGGCTATAAATTCAGATTGGAAACTACAGCTATGCAGAAATAGATTTTTAAATTTAGAATTATAGCCTGGAACATTCTGATAAATAATAGATATCTGCGGAAAAGATGGAAAGAAACTTAGTTTTTTTGATACAGCCTCAGATGAAGGATGTACCGAGACGGGATTTAGAGACACTGGAGAAATTCTGTTCCGAATCTTAGGTTTGAATTCATGTACAACAACATGAGGTGGCCAAAAGTTTGGATCACATATAGTATCAAAAAAATTCAATCGGTTCATTGATTTTAAATAAAGCAATTTCATGATTTTAATAAAAGCATTTCACGCCCCCACTGGGCATAAACATATAATTTTTGACAGTCCATGACAGGGCTCTAGCAAGGCTCGAGCAAGGTTACTGTGAATTTTAAACGCTTACACCCATAAAATGCCGGATATTTTTGAACGTCCCAAAAGGGCTTAAAATGAATTTTTGGCTTAATCTTAGAGGAGGTCACCAGCAACCTACCATCCAATTTTGAAGTAAAGCTAATCAGTTGCATATAAATTGTTCTAACTGTATGACAATGACTTTCTGTCGTACCACTCCATTTTTTTGCTTATTATACAATCAACAATGTGTCCTTGCAACGTATTTCTACAATCAAAGATCTCGGGGTGCTCTTTGACTGTAAACTTAAATTCAATACCCATATCCTAACCATCGTTAATGAAGCAAAAAGGTTGTACTAGGTTTTATTAAACGATGGTCTAAAGAGTTTAATGATCCGTTTGTCACTAAACTTCTTTTTGTCTCGCTGGTACGCCCTATTTTAGAATATTGTTCTATTATATGGTCGCCACAGTATAAATTGTATCAGCAACGTATTGAATCGGTTCAGAAGCAATTTCTTCTTTTTGCCTTGCGCAATCTAAACTGGGATGGTAACCTTCGACTACCGTCTTATCATAGTAGGCTTCTTCTTTTGAATCTTCAATCGTTAATCAATCGTAGAATAGTCTTGGGTATTACTTTTCTACATAAGTTGATTAACGGTTGTATTGATTCGCCTTCTCTTCTATTTCAAGTCAACTTCCTAGTTCCTTCCCGTGCTTCTCGTCACTTTTGTCTTCTTTATTTACCTATATGTAACTGTAACTATTCTTTGTACAGTGCGTTTCGTGTTCTATGTACTAAATATAATACTTATTTATATGTATTTAGTTCTGAACTCTCTCTTTCCTTAATAAAATCCCCTCTTTTAGCATATTTCAGAGAAATCACACACACACCCCAGTTGTGAGAATGCACCTATGCAATTCTCCCTACTTGTGTGGTGATTTCTCTTATCGTACTTTACTTTTTAAGATTTTTATTTTTTCTTATATTTTTATAACCTTTTTTTAACTTCTTCTATCTTGCTTAGTTTCAATGATATCACTAACCACATCTGCCTGTGATTTGGGGCATAGCTCGCCGGTCCGGCAAATAAAACACCCCCATCGGGTTTTTCCTGTTCTGTTTTATCTTTAATTTTGACTCACGAATGTAGTCAATTTTCTTTATATAAAATAAATAAAAGTATAACATAGATATTCTAGCACTAAAACTCTAGGAGCTATAAACTCGTGCGATTTGCCACGCCCCTTGTGGGCGTAGATATATCCGCTACATTTTATTGAATTTAGGATGTTAATACAAGTCTCAAGTTTCTAGTAGTGTTCCAAATATAACAGAAGACACAAAATTGCTATATATTCAGATTCGATTTGCCACGCCCCCAGTAGACGTGGATATATATTTTTTGGTCGATCTTATAATCTTATAATAGTTACTCACGTGCCAAATTTAGTCATTATAGCTCTAAAACTGTATAAGATAGTTTTACTCGATTTGCCACGCCCCCAATGGACGTAGATATATCCTCCATAGCTTATTCAACTTGGGATGTCAACGGGAGTATACATTCCAAATCTCAACTCTCTAGGACTGCTACAAGTAGTATTTCTGACATACAAGAAAATTCATTTTAAAATTTGCTACGCCCCTAGTGGGCATATCGGGAAAATATTGACACTTTATCTGACGAGAGTATACACGACTATATATTCCAAATTCTCTAGCTTCAATAGCATAAAAATGGTTTGCGTTCATACGGACAGATGGACAGAGAGACGGACAACAAGACGGACATCGCACTATAGTCCAGATGCCGTTTTTTTTTTTTTGCATAAGGTCGAAAAATTGAGTTACATGGTTCAAACTTCGCATATTTTATTGTTATGATATTATTAATTTTTAAACAAAAAGTTAGGCCAGTGCGACCACGCCTGTGGTGCGCAGTATGATCCAAAATGTTTTGTAACGATACTTGTGCTGCCGTTTCCGTTACTTCTATATCCACAGGACGGCATTGTAATTTAGACTCCATTACTAGACTATAAGTTGGATAAATATTACTGTGGCGACTTTTTTTCATACGTCTGTTGTTCACGTATTGCTGTTTTGTGAGTGAATTTTCCAGAAGTTAAGACAAACCTTCATCGGGTGTAAGTGGAATGGGTTTTTGAATATCAAATTTCTTTCTCAATTCAGTTGAGTATTCGGGTGTCGTTATTATTTTTTAAGAACAAAAGCCGCGTTCTTCTTGCATTCTTTTCTTGCACAACTGCTGCAGCATGTGCAAGAAGATTTGTGTCATAATTGTTTTCATTTGGAAGATCAGACGACAACTTCCATTTCAATCTTGTACCCGCGTTCGTATAAGATACTGTTAGACGTACAATTTGCTCTGTCTTGCAGGATTCATCGATAATTACTGATATTTAAGACGCCAACCATACAGTATGCTTAGACATAAAGCGTTTAAGCATGTAGTTACATTTTGGAAGATATTTTATTTTGTCTATATCCTTTTTTATCTTGGATTCCACACTGTTTTTATTAATTTTGATTTATATCCAATCCAATACACAAATTTGCAGTTTATATCCAATCCGGTACACAAATTTTCGGTTGTTGCTGCGCCATATATCGATAAGTTCGCTGTGACTAAACTCGAACTTTCCTATATATTACCAAAATGTATTACCAAATGAGTTTTGGTTTGTGGCTAAAGACCAATAAGTTGCTTCAGCATGAAACACGGAGAACGCATGTTAATTTTCTAGAAAAAATACACATAAATTGGACGTTACAGAACACTAAATCACTAGAACTACACATACACTCTGCCAAGAATGAGTTTGCACACTGAAAGTATTAAACAAATTTTTACTTTGCCTGTATAAATCTTAACTTTTAATATAAAACAAGTAAGGAAACTCTAGTCGGAGGTGCCCGACTAGGAAATACCCTGAACCCCGCCTATCGGCGGCTTTAAATGCACTTCAAAGTTTATATATAATTTTAAATTTAATTAAAAAATTTAAAAAAAAAAAAAAAGATTAAGTAACTTGGATAAAAAAAGTTTTGACGTCAGCTTAGAGAATCGAACCCGAGACTTTATGTCGGCGATCATCGCTTCTACTAACATAGCCGTTGCAATACATAAGAGTGAGATAGCGAATTCCTAAGTAAAGTTATTGAGATACTGAGCTGCTGAAAATTCATCCCCAATTTGTCTTTGTTGTTGTTATGAATTCTTAGAATTTTCTAGATGCTTCTGCTGCTGTTGCTACGCGCGTGTGTACGTAAACGTTTGGTAAACGTTTCGTTTAATAACATAATGCATTTCATCTATTCATATGTATGTACATTATATTGACTTTATTTAAGTTATATCAATGTTACTCTTATTTTATATATATGTAAATATATACAGTATGTACATGTGTACAAGTTAACAACTAAACGTTATCGGCATCTACTAAACGCCACACTTCGCTCTTTGTTAACACTATTGGAGGAGTGACTGTCCGATTAACACGTTGGCTCCACACTTAACATTCTTGGATTCTGTTAGTTAACAGAATAGCGCAATATGTGCAATGGACACTCGATACTCGCGATGCAACTCTATAACGTCACGCTTGCAGAAACGAGGCTGCAAGTTTCCGGTTCGCTGATCTCTCGTCCACTTTGTTCAAGCCTGTTGCCGGATTAGCACAACCTGTGTGATTGCTCATCAATTTATTCGGAAGACATAACCAAATATCTTCACCGCTGGCTGGACAACGAAGACATAACCAAATATCTTCACCGCTGGCTGGACAACGAAGACACAACCAAATATCTTCACCGCTGGCTGGACAACGAAGACATAACCAAATATCTTCACCGCTGGCTGGACAACGAAGACATAACCAAATATATTCACCGCTGGCTGGACAACGAAGACATAACCAAATATCTTCACCGCTGGCTGGACAACGAAGACACAACCAAATATCTTCACCGCTGGCTGGACAACGAAGACACAACCAAATATCTTCACCGCTGGCTGGACAACGAAGACATAACCAAATATCTTCACCGCTGGCTGGACAACGAAGACATAACCAAATATCTTCACCGCTGGCTGGACAACGAAGACACAACCAAATATCTTCACCGCTGGCTGGACAACGAAGACATAACCAAATATCTTCACCGCTGGCTGGACAACGAAGACATAACCAAATATATTCACCGCTGGCTGGACAACGAAGACATAACCAAATATCTTCACCGCTGGCTGGACAACGGAAGACATAGCAAATATCTTCACCGCTGGCCGGACAACGGAAGACATAACCAAAGATCTGCACCGCTGGCCGGACAACGGAAGGCATAGCAAAGATCTTCACCGCTAGCTCGACACGGAAGACATAGCGAGAGATCTTCACCGCTGGCTAAACGACGGAAGACATAACCAGGGCTCTTCACCACTGGCCAGGCGACGAGGTCATAACCAAAGATCTTCACCGCTGACTAGACGACGGAAGGCATAATTAGAGGAACCACCGCGGACTAGGAGGCGGAAGACTTAATTGGCGCCCAACCAACAAATAAGAACCCATACCATGTAAGTTCATAAGTGATTTCATTTCGAAAGGTTATTCATGAACGCCACGCACCGATACGTGCATCTTTATAAAGTAAAAAAGTGTAAAGTAAAGTTAGAAAATTGCTGCACACCTTTATTAAAATTGCTGCATACTTTCACCAACGTTCCTGGTCAATAAAGCATTGCATACTCTCGGCAGCATTATAATTTTTGCTGCATACCCTTACCAATTTTTTATAACGAATATTGCATACCCCAAGATACACCAGTTTCCATTATTGCCAACAGTTTACCTGCCGATTTTTCCCGATCGAAAAGTGCCAATCATAAGCCAATGAGTTGGGGCTATAGGGAAATAAAAGTTGAATATAATAGTGACGATAGCTGGGAAGGGGAAACCAACTGCTCAGTAGATCCTATTCCTGCAGATACCGTTGTAACTGAAGAAATGGACCCGATTCAGATTAAGGCTCTCATTGAGGGTGCCGTCCAGCACGCTTTAGCGCAACAACAAAATCAGTTGCAAGCGCAACTAACCGCTTTGACTGCACAAGTACAGAGTTTGCAGGTAGAAGCGCCGCAAATCGTCACATACGAGAAGATAACCGTTGACCCTAACGCCAAATGCGACATTCCCTTAGACATTATTAAATCTGTGCCAGATTTCTCCGGCGCACAGGAGGAGTATGTAGCGTGGAGGCAAGCAGCCATCCACGCATACGAACTATTCAAGATCTATCCAAAGAGCACTGCACACTACCAAGCGGTAGCGATCATTAGGAACAAAGTCAAAGGCCCAGCTGGAGTTTTACTAGTGTCTCACAACACTGTCTTAAATTTCGACGCAATACGCTAGGCTAGATTGCACATACTCGGATAAAACATCCTTACGCTTGCTGAGACAATGTTTGGAGTTAGTTACGCAGGGCAAAATGTCCCTGATGCAATACTACGATGACGTAGAAAAAAAACTCACGCTCGTAACTAACAAAATAGTAATGTCTCACGACCGAGAAGGCGCCGATTTGCTCAACCGGGAGGTCAGAGACGACGCCTTTATCTCCGGTCTTAGAAAGCCGTTGAGAGCGGTTGTGTTCCCTGCACGACCAAAAGATCTACCATCCGCACTGGCCCTTGTCAGAGAGGCGGAAGCTAGCATTGAGAGAAGCATGTTCGCAAACTCTTACGCTAGAGCCTTACAAGACCGAGCGCAAATTGCCGAAGGTAACAAAAACCGTGCCCAAACCAAACAAACCGAATTTAACAAAGATGAGCAAAATCAGGAGAGAAACCCCCATTTTGTGAAACGCCAAATGGGCGGAACCCAGCCCCAGGCCCCTAAAAACAATCAAACCGAGGCTCCACAGCCCATGGAAGTCGACTCTTCCTCCAGATTTAGGCAGAGAACCGACTACAGCAAGCGTCAGGCTAACGAGTTCAACGCACCAAAACGCAAGAATTCGTCAGACCGTTCAACAGGTCAAAGACGACAACGCGTTAACAATATCATGCAATCGGATTCCAAAGAAGCCATAAAGGAATTCGAGAAGGCGGCCAAAGAGGCAGTTGAAGAATTGGAGAGTGCGAACGAGTACGCACCTGGTGACGGCTCGATTAATTTTTTAGGGAACACTCCCGGCTTCCGTACATTGAACGGCGGTTGGCTGGGAGAACTTTGAAGATGTTGATTGACACCGGCGCGGCAAAGAATTATGTGAAGCCCTTAACATAGCTAAAGACCATAACGCCGGTCGCCAAGTCATTCTCGGTAAACTCGATCCACGGGTCTACCGAAATCAAGCACAAATGCTTAATGAATATTTTCCAACATACCTCCCCGTTTTTTCTCCTCGACACCTTAAGTTCTTTCGACGCCATCATAGGCTTCGACTTGCTGACACAAGCCGGAGTCAAACTGAACTTGGCAAAAAACACTCTGGAATACCAGGGTACATCCGAAAAACTCCAGTACTATCAATGTGCTGATGTGAACTTCACCGATGTCAACGACATCGTAGTTCCCCCTTCCGTAAAAAAAGGGTTCAGGGATATGATCCTCAGGAACAAAAGAGCCTTCTCAAATGCAGATGAAGCTCTCCCTTTTAATACTGCTGTCATCGCTACAATCCGAACAGTAGACAACGAGCCCGTGTATTCAAGGTACCCGAGTCTCATGGGTGTTTCTGACTTTATTAACAAAGAAGTCAAACGATTACTGGACGATGGCATAATCAGGCCCTCCAGATCGCCTTACAATAGCCCGACATGGGTGGTTGATAAAAAAGGCACTGACTCGCACGGTAACCCAAAAAAAAGGTTAGTAATCGACTTCAGGAAACTGAACGAAAAAGCCATACCAGACCGTTACCCCATGCCTAACATCCCCATGATCTTAGCAAATCTAGGAAAGGCGAAATACTTCACCACCCTCGACTTAAAGTCTGGATACCACCAAATCTACCTTGCGGAGCATGACCGCGAAAAGACTTCGTTTTCAGTAAGCAGCGGCAAGTATGAGTTCTGTCGCCTACCTTTCGGCTTGCGCAATGCAAGCAGCATATTCCAAAGGGCAATAGATGACATCCTGAGGGAACATATAGGAAAGATTTGCTTTGTCTATGTAGACGACGTCATAATTTTTTCTAAAAACGAAACGGAGCACCTTCAACACATTAACATTGTGTTAAAATCTCTAATCGACGCCAACATGCGTGTAGGCCCTGAAAAGACTCGATTCTTCAAGGAAAGTATCGAATTCCTGGGTTTCATTGTAACCAAAGACGGAGCAACATCCGATCCAAAGAAAGTTAAAGCCATTCAGGAATTACCTGAACCAAAGAGTGTTTACAGCGTTAGGTCCTTCCTGGGGTTAGCCAACTACTATAGGATCTTTATTAAGGACTTTGCCGCCATAGCGCGGCCGATATCGGACATACTTAAAGGGGAAAATGGTTCAGTTAGTAGGCACGTGTCAAAGAAAATCCCTGTTGAGTTTAATGAGGTTCAACGCGATGCATTTCACCGTCTGCGAAATATTTTGGCATCAGAGGATGTCATGTTAATGTATCCAGACTTCCAGAAACCGTTCGATTTAACCACTGATGCTTCGGCCAGTGGAATTGGCGCGGTCCTGTCCCAAGGCAATAGGCCAATAACAATGATTTCTCGCGCCTTAAAACAGGCCGAACAGAACTATGCCACTAACGAAAGAGAATTGCTGGCTATTGTGTGGGCTTTAGGCAGACTGCAGAACTTTCTGTATGGTTCCAGGGAAATTAACATTTTCACGGACCACCAGCCACTCACGTTCGCTGTGTCAGACAAGAACACGAATTCCAAGATTAAAAGATGGAAATCTTACATTGACCAGCACAATGCCAAAATGTTTTATAAACCGGGCAAGGAGAATCTGGTGGCAGATGCCCTTTCAAGGCAAAACGTTAATGCTTTGCAAGATGGGCCCCGTTCGGACGCTGCAACCGTTCACAGCGAACTTTCCCTGACCTACACGGTCGAAACAACAGATAAACCTTTGAATTGTTTTAGGAACCAGATTGTCCTAGAGGAGTCGCGTTTTCCGCTAAAGCGAAACTTGTTGCTGTTTCGCAGCAAAACACGCCACTTGATCAGTTACACTGACAAGAGCACAATTCTCGAAACTCTCAAAAAAGTATGTGAATCCTGGAGTCGTCAATGCAATACACTGCAATCTTCCCACGTTGGCGAGTTTCCAACACGACCTGATTACACACTTCCCTGCCACCCAATTTCGGCACTGTAAAAATCTTGTACAAGACATAACGGACAGGAACGAGCAGTTAGAAATCATCACTGCCGAGCACAATCGAGCGCACAGAGCAGCTCAGGAAAACATTAAACAAGTACTTCGTGACTATTATTTTCCCAATATGGCCAATTTGGTCAAAGAAGTTATTGCAAACTGCAGGATCTGCACTAAAGCCAAGTACGATAGGCACCCGAAGAAACAAGAACTCGGGAAAACGCCTATACCAAGTTATACTGGCGAAATGTTGCACATTGACATCTTCTCGACAGACAAGAAACAGTTCTTGACCTGCATAGACAAATTCTCCAAATTTGCAGTCGTCCAACCGATATTATCCAGAACGATAATCGATGTCACAAGCCCTTTACTACAAATTGTTAACTTTTTCCCCGCAACCAAAACAATATATTGCGATAACGAGGCGGCCTTCAATTCCGAGACCATCACGTCGATGCTCCGGAATACCTACGGCATTTGCGTTGTAAACGCGGCTCCACTTCACAGCACCTCAAACGGCCAGGTGGAGCGCTTTCATAGCACCCTGACCGAAATTGCGAGATGCCTCAAGCTAGATAAGAAAATCAGCAACACCACAGAATTAATCTTAAAGGCTACGATAGAGTACAACAAAAGTTTGCACTCAGTAACCCGCGAGAAACCAATTGAGGTCGTTCATGCAGCAGCTTACGATCGTCGCGAGAACGTCAAAGGCAGGCTAATTAAGGCACAGCAAGACAATATCAAAAGATGCAACGCATCCAGGCAAAACCGCGTTTTTGAGGTAGGAGAAAAGGTGTTCCAGAAGAACAACAAAAGGCTAGGGAACAAATTAACTCCCGTATGTTCAGAACAAATAATCGAAGCAGACCTGGGAACGTCTGTCCTCATTAAGGGGAGGGTGGTCCACAAGGACAACCTAAAATAAGTTTTCCCCATAATTAGTTAGTAAACCAACTTAAAGGCGATTTGGTTGACACTCGAGACACTGTTGGCAAGAAATGGAATACTGAACACAGAAATTCAAAATTTAATACTCACCATAACGTTGGCGAAAGCAAACATAGTAAACCCTACATTCCTTGATCATACCGATCTGAAGCTTAATAGAAGCTTCTAAGATCAAGGTCCTTCAGGCCGAGAATATTATCCACATATTAATAGCCTATCCTAAAGTTGACTTTAGGTGCCAAAAGTCTCCGTCTACCCCGTTACATTAAGGATACAGGAGGCTTTGAACAACCTTAATATGACCGAGGACGGCCATCATCCTGAGGGGGGGGGGTAGTTAACAACTAAACGTTATCGGCATCTACTAAACGCCACACTTCGCTCTTTGTTAACACTATTGGAGGAGTGACTGTCCGATTAACACGTTGGCTCCACACTTAACATTCTTGGATTCTGTTAGTTAACAGAATAGCGCAATATGTGCAATGGACACTCGATACTCGCGATGCAACTCTATAACGTCACGCTTGCAGAAACGAGGCTGCAAGTTTCCGGTTCGCTGATCTCTCGTCCACTTTGTTCAAGCCTGTTGCCGGATTAGCACAACCTGTGTGATTGCTCATCAATTTATTCGGAAGACATAACCAAATATCTTCACCGCTGGCTGGACAACGAAGACATAACCAAATATCTTCACCGCTGGCTGGACAACGAAGACACAACCAAGTATCTTCACCGCTGGCTGGACAACGAAGACATAACCAAATATCTTCACCGCTGGCTGGACAACGAAGACATAACCAAATATCTTCACCGCTGGCTGGACAACGAAGACATAACCAAATATCTTCACCGCTGGCTGGACAACGAAGACACAACCAAATATCTTCACCGCTGGCTGGACAACGAAGACATAACCAAATATCTTCACCGCTGGCTGGACAACGAAGACATAACCAAATATATTCACCGCTGGCTGGACAACGAAGACATAACCAAATATCTTCACCGCTGGCTGGACAACGAAGACACAACCAAATATCTTCACCGCTGGCTGGACAACGAAGACATAACCAAATATCTTCACCGCTGGCTGGACAACGAAGACATAACCAAATATATTCACCGCTGGCTGGACAACGAAGACATAACCAAATATCTTCACCGCTGGCTGGACAACGGAAGACATAGCAAATATCTTCACCGCTGGCCGGACAACGGAAGACATAACCAAAGATCTGCACCGCTGGCTGGACAACGGAAGGCATAGCAAAGATCTTCACCGCTAGCTGGACACGGAAGACATAGCGAGCATACGCTCTGCTAACTGCGCAGTTTACTCAGCGACTGCGCTGCGCCAATACGTGCATGTTATGGAAAATTAAATGTTTAATAACTTTTTTTGTAGATCGACTTTCTTAATCAAACTTGCGCAGCGTAATTATATCATTCATATGTGTGCATGTGCAAAAGCACAAGTCTGTAGTATTTGAAATAGGTGATTTGAAAATTTGGACGAAGGGGGCGTGGCATCCAAAATTTAACAAAAATCAAAATTGTATAAAAGTCCCATTAAGCTAAATACAAGATTTGGAGTCTCTTACTATAAAGATGTAGAAGATATAATTTTAAAACTGAAAATCGATTTCGTTTTTAATCGATAAAAAAAGAACGAGAAGAGTTATCGAATTTCTAAAACAAACTCGACCTGCGCGTGATATACACCAATCTATAAAAAAAAGTTCAAGTCTCTAGCTATTATAGGTTCTGAGATCCACGCGTTCATACGGACAGACAGACAGACGGACAGGGCTCAATCGACTCGGCTTGTCGTCCTGATCAAGATATACTTTATGCGGTCTGCCACGCCTCCTTCTGCCTGTTACATACATTTGGGCTTCAACAAAACCATTATACCCTGATTACCCATTTTTAATGGGTTCAGGGTATAAAAATTAAATTTTTCAAATTCAATAATGTTCAATATGTATAGAAATAGATAACAAAGACAAAAATTAAGCTTCAGTAACACTGTCAATAATGAGTTTGCACACTTTGAGTCTATTAAATTAAACTTAACATTAAAACAAAATTATATTTAATTGGGGACGTTTTAATATTTAGTGTAACCTCCCTGGGCATCCAAAACATGTTTGAGGCGTCTTTTCATACGATCAATTTTTGAACATAAACAAGAATATGTTTCCACTCCTCTAAAGTGGCCGCTTTTAGCTCCGTGAGGTTTTTTGGGTTGGTTTTTTCCACTTTTTTCTTTAAATATGCCCACACGTGCTCGATCGGGTTAAGATCGGGACTCTTTGGGGACACGTCCCCAATCACTCTATTACAGTTGTACAGCAACCAGATGCGGACATTAAGCTCCTTGTGTTATCTTGATAAAACTTAAATATTAGTTTGTTTCCCCTTACAAAGCCAAATTTATATGCGCTCGCTAGCAGGTTATGTTTTAAAATGTTCAGGTACTGCTGCGCATTCATAGTATTTTCGATGAATGCCAGTTGTCCGACTCCTTGGCTGGAAATACACCCCCAAATCATAACAGAAAGTTTGCCAAACTTTCAGTAGGAATTATACTTTGCCGATCTAATGCTGTTAATGGCCGGCGCCATACCCTGGGAGGTCCATCATTGTAATACAGCATCATTTTTGTTTCAGTACAGAATGTGACGTCTTTCCAATATTCCTCCGGATGCCCAATGCCCATGTCAATGTCCACAGAAAAGATAAGCGCTTTTGAATATTCACTGCTGATAGCAAAGGCTTCTTTCGTGCCACACTCGAAGAGTACCCATGTTTTAAGATCGCTTTGCGCGCTGCCACATTCTTCCTTAATCTCTTTGGCCACGGCTCTCGCTCGATATTTGCGGGTTTTTAACAATCTTCCGTCGAATTACGCGCGGTATACGCTGTTATTTTCATGATGGGGCCACCTCCAGAGTTTAACTCGAGCCGGCCTTCGTTTCCCGCACGATTTATTATTATTATATTAAAATGTCTACTAACTCCGGAAGGGATTTGCCCAAGTGTTGATTATAATAAATCAGCTGGATAACGTCATGGCTAAATCATTTTCCAGCTGCGTATTTCGTGGAATTTCACAACCAAGTGATAGGCAAAGCATTTAATGTACATGTGCATAGATACAAACAAGAAGAAATTACGGTAGCGTGCCGCTACTTCTCCGAACGAGAGCAAAACACATTATTGACAGTGTTACTGAAGCTTAATTTTTGTTTTTATTATCTATTTCTATACATATTGAACATTATTATTTTTGTTTTCTCGTAATTTAATTTAAAACTAGTTAATAAACCATTACTGAATTTTTAAAATTTAATTTTTTATATTAAAAGTTAAGATTTCTGCAGGCAAAGTGAAAACTTTTTTTAATTTTTTCAGTGTGCAGAGTGTAAATACAATATACATTAGATGGTGCATACCTTGAAGATTACTTTCCATAATTTTTACATTTTCTGGACCAATTTGACGAGTGTGGCACAACATAAAGCAACTAAATATTTTGGCGGAAATTTCTATGGAAAAAATCAGATCGCTAGCTCACTTTTAAAAGCTCTCAATAGCTATGGTGGCGCTTTGGCAAAGCTTTTTATTAAAATTTGTATAATGTATAAATTTACTTTAAGATTAAAATAATAAAAAAAAGAACGATATATTAATATCAACAAAACGACATTCTGCCAAAAAAAAAAAAAAGAACTGCATCTGGACCACAGTGCATTGCACAAACCCAATATACTCATTTTGAGTATAATACAATGAGTATAATAATGGTATTTACATATGTATGTACATACATATGTGAATGCTGGGTTATTAAAGTTTGTATGCATGAAGCCCTTCTATACAACTATGCATGTATGTACATATGTATGATTATTCTCTGCTCCCCTATCTCTTGTGACATTGAGCATAGTTCACACGTTATTTATTTTTCTGAACACTAAAATTGTCAGGATGAATTAATTTGATGAACATGAACTAAATTTCAAGGCGATTTGAATGTGCTTTTGTTCGCTGTTTATATAAAGTCAATTATGTTTACCTATTTCTGGGTGTCAAGTCTGCTACAGTGTTCACAAAGCACAATTATGTATACATATATAAACGCAGGCATATAAGTAATTTTATACTCGCGACTAGAGGTGGAAGTCCATCGATAGCACTATCAAGTCAACATACTATCGACAGCCCTAAACTACAGATAGTGATTATTCTCATTCACCAAGCGAAATGAGTATATTAAGCTCAATGTCCGTCCGTCTCTCCGTATGAACCCAACCATTTTTGTGCTATTGAAACCAGAGACTTGAAATTTGGAATGTATATTCGTGTATACTCTCGTCAGACAAAGTGTCAATATTTTCCCGATACACCCACTAGAGGCGTGGAAAATTGGAAAATTAATTTTCCTGTTGTAGCAGTCCTAGAGAGTTGAGATTTGGAATGTATACTCGCGTTGACATCCCAAGTTGAATAAGCTATGGCGGAAATATCTACGCCCATTGGGAGCGTGGCAAATCGTGTGAAATTGTATCTTCTAAAGTTTTAGAGCTAGAACGACCAAATGTGACACGAGAGTAACTATTATGATGCTATATGTATATGTAACTATTATGATGCTATATGTATGTACATATATGTAAAAACCTCCAAAAACCTCCTCTATCGATCGGTCATATATAATTTTAAGCCCTTTTTGTGGCATATGCTATTTAAAAATACCCTGTAATTTTTGCATTTTTTGGGTGTAAGCGTTCACAATTGACAGTTAGCTTGCCCTAGACCACTGTTATGTACTAGCCAAAAATGATGTGGCGACGCCCATTGGGGCGTGTTAAATAGGAGAAAACCACTATTTTTTTCTTTTTTGACTGTTACCACCTTAATTGAGTTGCTAAATATTATAAATGTACCAAAATATGTATATTTTAGTACAAAAAAATAAAGAAATAAAAGAATAGCTGACATAAAAAAACCGAGATTCGAACCTCCGCCTACTTGTACGGGACAGAATTCATCATCTCTACCACTACTTTGCTTGGAAAACCAATAATAAATAAATGAGATGTGTATAAAAACCGACTTCGCCGAGGTTCGAACCAAGGGACCCTATGATCAGCTCGCATCACTTCTATTAGCAACACCACAGAACTCCATAGCAACCAAGTAATTTAATTATAAGATGAATCACGCTGAAATCTATTGTATTTGTTATTTCTTAGAATTTAAGAAAATGTTCTCTATTCAGCCAAACTCATTTATCAATTGCCAAAAAGTTTTGTTGAATAACTTCTGTGTTACTTAACGGATTTTAATGAAATTTTCAGCATATTAATTATATTTTCAACTGAAAATTGTATTAAATACACATGAAACCAAATAATTTGGGGATAATTAGGGGTGTGGCAAATTGGTAAATTGGTATGTGGGAATGTTATGGGTGCTAGGATATGAATGATTATTTCGCATTCGGTAGCGCCCGACTGCAATGTTTTTACGTGTTTTTTTAAGGCTTTATGGCTTCAAATATTTTCAGCACATAAAATTTTGAAACACGCGCAGCGCACTGATTTGGCAGCCACATACTTTCACCGAAAAGAATGTTTTCGAGATGAGCATACACCCACAGTTATAGTTCATTCCTCACATGTATCAGAATTTGTGTATGCAACAATTCTTTGCATATTTTTTCTAGTTGCCCGGCTAAGTATTGTATGGTTAGTAGTTTTACACAGAGTGCCAATAAACGTAGCGAATCACTAAAATAAAATAAAATATAAAATGAAAACAAAACCTAAGCGAAATGACCTTCTTTTCTCAAATGGCATTAGCGCCATTCAGTGTGAAAATGTTCATATATTGCAAGAAATCACAAATACAATAGATTTCTGTTTGAATGATCAGCTCTTCGTTCGCTGCGAAGTACAGCAGCAGTGTTAAAACTCGCGTCGTATCGATCATAGACACTGTAGCGATGACATATTTACATGTGTTCTCGTGTATACCATACGTAGTACGAGTTTTTTTTCGACAACTCATTCCATTTAATTATAATCGATCAATTGACTTCGATTGATTCATACCGTTAAAGCTATAGACTTCAAATTTATTATAGTAAATAAAAAGATTGAAATTTTTGCAAAACACGTTTAAAATACTAGAGACTTGTGCTTTGACAAATACACACATGAATGCCATAATCACACTGTGAAAAGGGAAAAAGCTTCATAATATTTAATTTAATTCACCAATCCATTGGTTTCTCCCAAAAAAAAAATTTGTTTTTATTTCTTTACGGCTTCCTGTTTCCATGACAGGGGTCTAGAGCAAGGTAACGGTAAATTTTGGACGCTTACACTCCAAAAATGTAAAATTTACATGGTATTTAAAATAAAAGCGGACGGACAGACGGACGACCATTGCACAAAACCAATACACTTATTTCACTATTCGAATCTTTTTATTTATTTTATTTTATATTTTATATGACGAAAAACGTGAGTCAAATTCAAAATTATAAAATTAAAAAAGTACAGGTAAATGAAAAAGCCTAATAATAACAATATATAACAACGATATCACCAAGCCAATGGGGGTGTTTTATTTGCCGGACCGGCGAGCTATGCCCCGAATCACAGCTAGGTATGGTTAGTGATATCATTGAAACTAAGCAAGATAAAATAAGTTAAGAAAAAAATAATAAAAATAATACAAAAGTTAAATAAAATAAGAGAAATCACTACACAAGTAGGGAGAATGGCCAGGTGCATTATCCCTACTGAGGTCTGTGTATGATCTGAAATACGTTGCAAGAGAGAATTTTATTAAAAATAGAGAGAGTCAGAACTAATCAACTTATGTAGAAAAGTAATACCCAAGACTATTCTACGATTGATTAACAATGGAAGATCCAAAAGTAGAAGCTTACTTTGATAAGACGGTAGACGAAGGTTACCATCCCAGTTTAGATTGCGCAAGGCAAAAAGAAGAAATTGCTTCTGAACCGATTCAATACGGTCCTGATATAATAATATAATAATATATATAATAGAACAATATTATTAAATAGGGCGTACCAGCGAGACAAAAAGAAGTTTAGTGACAAACGGATCATTAAACTCTTCAGACTAACATTTAAAAAAGCCAAAAACACTTTTTGCTTCATTAATGATGGTTAGGATTAAGACTAAGTTTACAGTCAAAGAGCACCCCGAGATCTTTCAATGTAGAAATACGTTGCAAGGACACATTGTTGATTGTATAATCAGCAAAATGGAATGGTACGACTGAAAGTCATTGTCATATACTTAGATGCAACTGATTGGCTTTACAACGATATTGAAAGGATATTAGATCATCCTGCAGACGTAGATGATCTATTGAATTATTGTATGAGAGACAGAGTTTTACGTCTGCATATATGAAAATTATACAGTAAGAAATACAACTGTGAAGGTCATTTATAAAAATCTGTAGTATTTAAAATAAGTGGTTTGAAAATTTGGGCGAAGAGGGCGTGGCATCCAAAATTTAACAAAAATCAAAAATGGATAAAAGTCCTATTAAGCTAAATACAAGATTTGGAGTCTCTAACTATAAAGATGTAGAAGATATAATTTTAAAACTGAAAATCGATTTCGTTTTTAATCGTTAAAAAAAACGAGAAGAGTTATGTAATTTCTAAAACAAACTCGACCTGCGCGTGATAGACACGAATCTATAAAAAAAAAATTTAAGTCTCTAGCTATTATAGGTTCTAAAATTCACGCGTTCAAACATACGGACAGACAGGCCGACGGACAGGGCTCAATCGACTCGGCTTGTCGTCCTGATTAAGAATACATATACTTTATGGGGTCTGCCACGCCTCCTTCTGCCTGTTACATACATTTGGGCTGCAACAAAACCATTATACCCTGATTACCCATTTTTAATGGGTTCAGGGTATAAAAATCTATTTCTGCATAGCTGTAGTTTCCAATCTAAACTTATAGTCCTCACTGAAACGTGGTTTAGCCAAAATGTTTATAATAGTGAGGTTTTTTCAAATAATTTCACTATTTATAGACTTGATCGCGCGTCTCGTAGAGGGGGTGGTGTTTTAATAGCTGTTAAATCCCATTTCCTCTCTGCCTCTTTTACATTCTCATCAATTCACAATGTTGAGATTATTGGAGTTAAAATAACTTTTCAGTCTTGTTGCCGATACGTTACTTGTTCATATATCCCTCCCTCTTCCGATTTACAAGTTTATAGTCATCATATATCTTGTATTAAAGAAATGTATGAATATGTTCAAGATAATGAGTTATTTCTTGTGTTTGGTGATTTTAATATACCTAACACTTCTTGGGCCTTATTTCCCAATTCGAATTATCTTATTCCAACAATTGATCATTATTTTTTTGATGAATTGTTTAATCTTTCTCTGTATCAGATGAACTCAATTTCTAATCATTTAAATCGTTCTCTTGATCTTGATCATCCCCCTTTTGTATACCTGAGGATTTATATCATCTAACACTAGAGGTTTTAATACCTATTTACTGTACACCAATTTGTACGCCCTCATCATCTAAAAAGCGTCGTTGTTTTAATAAATGTAATTTTGTTTTGCTTAATGCTCTCATTAATGCAACAGATTGGGCTCCTTTATATGAGGCAGTTGATGTAAACTTAGCAGTTTCAACATTCTTCAATACTTTAAATGCTATTCTAGACAAGTGTGTTCCTATCTGTCTTCCTAAATCTTTTTCTAATAAACTTCCCTGGTTCACTTCGACTCTTTCAACTCTAAAAAATTTTAAATCTAAATGTTTTAAAAAGTTCAAAAAGTCGGGTTCGGTCGTTGATTGGTCTAAATACTCCTTAGCTAAGGCCAATTTCAATATTTTAAACTCTCGTTGTTATGAGAATTAGCTTATACGCTGTAAAAGGCAGTTTGCTCGTGATCCCATTTTATTCATTTGTAAATTTGAAGCGTAAATCTTCTGGGTTTCCATCCTCGATATTCCTAGGTTGTGACAGTACTTGCAATGATCAAGATACCTCAGATCTATTTGCAAAGTTCTTCCAATCCACTTATTCAACTGCCATTTCAGAAATCAATCCATTTCAGAAACCATTTCATTTTAAATTCTGAAATTAATGGAAATTCTATTATGGTTTCTAATATTTCTCCTGTCTCTCTTTTATCCGCTATGCGTACATTGAAATCGTCGTTCTCTCCGGGGGCGGAGAGTTGTGTGATTAAAGAATGCAGTGCTTCTTTGTGGTCACCTTTATTAAAACTGTTTAATTTGTCTCTTGATACCTCGGTATTCCCTTCAATTTGGAAAGAATCATTTATTATTCCTCTGTATAAAAAAGGAGAAAGATCTGATATTTCAAATTATAGAGGCATTGACAAGCTTTCTGCTATTCCGAAGTTATTTGAAAAAATTATAACTTCTAATTTGCAACACTTTTGTAAATCTATGATTTCACCATCGCAGCATGGTTTTGTTCAGAATCGATCAACCTCTACGAACTTATTAGAATTTTCATCCCTAGTCAATGAAAGCTTTTTAAATAAAATGCAAACATATGTTGTATACACTGATTTCAGTAAGGCAGCATGATTTCTGTTCAGCATGATATCTTGCTTCAAAAGCTTGACCAAACATCTGTTTTGGATTGCTTCCTATATAAAGGGTAGAACCCAAAGAGTTCTGTTGAGAACATCTATTTCGAAGGTCATATTTATCTTTTCCGGTGTTCCTCAGGGTAGTCACTTGGGCCCTCTACTTTTCTCCCTATTTATAAATGACCTTCCCAGCTGTATTTCTTACTCTAAAATATTCATGTATGCAGATGACGTAAAACTCTGTCTCTCATACAAGAACGGAATAGATCATCTACGCCTACAGGATGATCTAATATCCTTTCAAAATTAAAGCTAACCAATTGCATATTAATTGTTCTAAGTGTATGACAATGACTTTCTGTCGTACCACTCCATTTTTTTGCTGATTATACAATCAACAATGTGTCCTTGCAACGTATTTCTACAATCAAAGATCTCGGAGTGCTCTTTGACTGTAAACTTAGATTCAATACCCATATTCTAGCCATCGTTAATGAAGCAAAAAGTTGTACTAGGTTTTATTAAACGATGGTCTAAAGAGTTTAATGATCCGTTTGTCACTAAACTTCTTTTTGTCTCGCTGGTACGCCCTATTTTAGAATATTGTTCTATTATATGGTCGGCACAGACAAAATTGTATCAGGACCGTATTGAATCGGTTCAGAAGCAATTTCTTCTTTTTGCCTTGCGCAATCTAAACTGGGATGGTAACCTTCGTCTACCGTCTTATCATAGTAGGCTTCTTCTTTTGAATCTTCAATCGTTAATCAACCGTAGAATAGTCTTGGGTATTACTTTTCTACATACGTTGATAAGCGGTTGTATTGATACGCCTTCTCTTCTATTTCAAGTCAACTTCCTAGTTCCTTCCCGTGCTTGTCGTCACTTTTGTCTTCTTTATTTACCTATATGTAACTGTAACTATTCCTTGGACATTGCGTTTCGTGTTGTATGTACTAAGTATAATACTTATTTTCATGTATTTAGTTCTGAACTCTCTCTTTCCTTAATAAAATCCCTTTTTTAGCATATTTCAGAGAAATCACACACACACCACAGTTGTGAGAATGCACCTATGCAATTCTCCCTAATTGTGTAGTGATTTCTCTTATCGTACTTTACTTTTTAAGATTTTTATTTTTTCTTATATTTTTATAACTTTTTTTTTAACTTCTTCTATCTTGCTTAGTTTCAATGATATCACTAACCATATCTGGCTGTGATTTGGGGCATAGCTCGTCGGTCCGGCAAATAAAACACTCCCATCGGGTTGGTGATATCATTGCTATATATTGTTAGTATTAGGCTTTTTCTTTTTCCTGTTCTGTTTATAATTTTTAATTTTGTAATTTTATAATTTGACTCACGAATGTAGTCAATTTTCTTTATATCAAATAAATAAATAAATAAATAAAAAAGGCAATAATCAGCAATATACAAATAATGTGTAAATATAAAAACAAATTAAAGAACACGAAAAATTAATAATAATGGAGCGCAAACAAAAATACGTCTCACTCTCACAAACTCAGAACTTTCTCTGAATGAGTATAACAATTTTTTAATAAAAAAATTAAACAAATTAAAGAAAAACCGACATCAACAAACCGAGATTCGAACCTCCTACGAGTCAGAATTGAGCCATTATTTTGCACTGCTTCTCACAGCAGGGCACAGAATTTTTATACCATGAACCCATTGAAAATGGGAAATCAGGTATAATGTTTTTGTAAATACATATGTATGTAACAGACAAAAGGAGACGTCGCAGACCCCATAAAGTATATATATTCTTAATCAGCTCGACGAGCTGAGTCGAACTAGTCCTGTCCGTCTGTCCGTCCGTCTGTATAAACGCGCTGATCTCGTGGACCACAGAAACTACAGATCTGAAATTTAACATGTATACTCGTGAATAGCATACGCAGTGTGAGTTTGTTTTTTTTTTCGATAACTCATCCCGTTTCTGAATTATCGATAAATGTCGATAAATTTGCTTTCATTTATGTGACCCATTAAAGCTAGAGAATGCGGATATTTTGTAGTTTTTGGATTTATATACATGTATACATGTTAAATTTCAGATCTCTAGCTTCTGTGGTTTACGAGATCAGCGCGTTCATACAGACGGACAGACGAACGGACGGACGGACAGACGGACAGGGCTAGTTCGACTCAGCTCGTCGACTTGATCAAGAATATATATACTTTATGGGATCTGTGACGTCTCATTCTGCCTGTTACATATTTTTTCACAAAAAAATTATACCCTGGTTTTCCATTTTCAATGGGTTAAGGGTATAAATAGGTAGGAGACCATTGTTAAGCATTTAGAAGTTCAAAAATTTTTCCTTAATTTTTATGTAAAGTCGAACATTTATATATGTATATGTATCAAATTTTTAAATTTCGTTCTAATTACTAAATTTCGAGTTTGCCCTTAGTTCAGGCAAGAATTGATTTTAGCGATTTGTACACCAATGAAAATCTTGACTTAGGTCAGTTCTTCCAAAGGCTTGATATGCAAGCTTACATAATATCAGCCAACTCAAAGTGGCACCGAGCGATAAGAGCTTTCAATTAATTTTAATTGAGTCTTTCAAAAATATGGGCAATAAAATATTGAATATTTTAAGAGTAGCGCTACTCAAGCTGGTGACCCTAATAGAAAATAAGAAAAGATCAAGAAGCGATACTGTCTAAATTTCATGACGATCCAACTCAAGGTGGTCATACTGGCATTAGAAGAACGCTAGCTACTACTGGAAAAATATGACTCGTCATATCAAAGACTACGTACTTAAATGTCAAAAATGCCATAAATCCAAAATAACAACTCATATAAAGACCCCAATGATTGTACCTGACCAACTATAGCTTTTGACAGAGTAATAGCAGATATTGTAGGTCCACTACCACGCTCAGAGAATGGTAATGAATATGCAGTTACGCTAATATGCAATTTAACTAAGTATTTAGTAACCATTCCAATTCCCAATAAAAGTGCAACAACTGTTTCCAAAGCTATATTTGAAAACTTTATTCTAAAGTACGGTCCAATGAAGACGTTCATTACGGAAATGGAAACAGAATATAAGAATTCAGTAATAACTGACTTATGCAAATATTTGAAGATAGACAACATAACGTCTACTGCACATCAGCACCAAACCTTAGGTACAATAGAACGAAGTCATAGGACATTCAATGAATATGTTCGTTCATATATATCTGCAGACAAAACCGATTGGGATGTTTGGACACAATATTTCACATACTGTTTCAACACAACACACGACTATTGTCCATACGAACTACTATTTGGAAGATTACAAAGACAGTTCGTAGATTTTAATAAAACCACTAGAATAGACCCATTATACAATGTAGATGTACAAACAAAAAAAACAAACAAATATAACCCTAATAGTTATACAATACAATATTAAATAACTACATAATAATATTACGTTATTTCTGTAAAAAGAGAGGTGTAGTGTATTATATTGCAAAAAAGCATATGCCCACCGGATTGTAGTGTATACAATATGTAAAGTGGTCATATGCCCAACTAAACGTTAAAGTATCAAGCGCATAAACATAGAGACAGTTTGTCGCTTTGTTTACATAATATAACCACCGCCAAGTGCTGTAATATGATCACCCGCTTATATGTGGACTGGCCTGCAGCGTGAGATCTGCATCGTAAGCACTATGACGTTGTGACCATTCGGTCCCAAGCGCATTTCAATGTATATGCCTTCTGCATGTACATATAATAATATATACAAATACATATGACACGCTATATACTCCCGTTCTGCCGCTGCTTTGAGCGACAGAACTATATACTCTCTTATGTACTTTAGGCCAATAATGACAGATCGATTCATTATGTATGAAGACGTCAAGACAACCAGAAGTCGTCTGTTTCTTTCTCTACAGTGGTAAACTAGTCTTTGGGGTTGTCTATCAGATTACCGACTACAGATTACCAATATATCTTTTTAAGGTATGACATTTGTCGCATCCGTTAATGAAAGACGAAATTTGTTGTTTCATGTGAGGGAATTAGACTGTCCTTTTTAGATGCGTGGTTGTTTCTTCTATGCCTCTGTGATGATTATTAAGGTGGTCTTGTATAGATTGAATTTGGTCTTTCCTATCTGAAACTTCCTTCAATATTGGGTGACATCTAATAATCTTGTATAGTTTAGAGTTTGAGAAATATTCGTTAAAAGCTTCTTCAATATATATGAATATGTTATCCGGTGCTAGGAGAGATAACGTTTTATATGGTTTAAGAAGTTTTTGTAATAGTGATGTTATTTTGTCTTTAGTGAAGTTGTTGTCTGAGATTATTCGTCTTGTTTTATTTTTGAATGGGGTGATAGTTTGAGTATGCCGGTATTTGTCTTCTTGAAATATTGACCATTAAATTCATTTATACAGCTTTGTGACTGAATAATGTTATTGTAGATGACTTGATAGTCGTATTCTGAAAGTTGGAGTTTCCAACGGACTAATTTGGAATTCGGTTCTTTGAAGTCCATGAGCCAGGTTATGGGTCGATGATTTGTTATTATTATGAATTATGAAAATATTTTGAAATATTTGGTGGACCAAATGATTGCTAACATTTCTTTTTCTACCATATAGTAGTTTTGTTAAGTGTCGGACAGTGTCCGACTGGTAAATGATACTGGTTTGTCTGATTCTAAGGTGCCTTGAGACAACACTTCTCCAATAGCGAAGTTGCTGGCATCTGTGGTCAATATGAATTGTTTTGAGTAGTCTGGGTATTGTAAAAGCGGTTTGTTTTATAGTAAAGTCTTGCAGTGATTAAATGCTTCAATAAATTCTTCCTTTACCATTATATAATTTTGTTTTCCTTTTAGTTGTTGTGTTACAGGTTTGGTAATCTTTGAAAAAATCTCTAATGAATTTTCTATAATATCGCAATAGTTCTAAGAAGGATTTAATCTCTTTCTTGTTCTTTGGGATAAGAAAAGCTTTTATTGCAGAGATTTTGTTGGGGTTTGGTCGAATGCCTTTATCTGTAATTATATGTCCTAAGTATCCTATTTCTTTCTTTACAAATTTGCTTGTGATAATTTAGAGAATATATTTTTTAAATCTATAATGTGTTCCTGCAGTGACGCTGAGAATACTATTATGTCGTCTAAGTAAACTAAAAAGCAGTTGCCGTTATATTCCGCCAGGACATTGTCCATGACTCTTTGAAATGTAGCGTTTGATAGTCCGAATGGCCACCGGTAGCTGAAAAAGTTGTTTTGAAGGTGTCTCTTGTGTTCATTTCTATTTTGTGATAACCACTGGCAAGGTCTAAAGAAGAGTTATCTGGCCCTACCTATGTTATCTAGGGTTTCGTTTATGTGTGGCATGGGGTATTTGTCTTTAATGTTGTTTTCGTTTAGTTTGCTATAGTCTACTACTAATCTCCACTTTTATTCTTTGGATACGTCCAGTTTCTTTGGAAGTAGGAATACTGTGCACTCCATGCTGAGTGACTGTGGCGAATTATGTTTTGGTCAAGCATCTTTGATATTTGTTTCTGTACTTCAAGTCGTTCAGTAGGACTGTATCTAAATGGTTTTATATATTTTATATATATTGGTATTTCGTCTGTAGTATTAATTGGATGTTTGACAAAATTTGTAAAGGAGAGTTTGTTATATTCGTTATAAAATAAGTCAGGGAACTTTTGATAAAAGTTTAGGAATGCGGATTTATCTGCTGCATTTAAGTGTTTTGTTCTAAGTTGTAGTGTTTGATTTGAGTTGTTTGGTACAATGTTATACGAATTGACTGTCATCAAATTTGTTGACTTTTAGTTGGGAGTCAAGATGGATCTTCTGTTTTGTGGCGAATAATTCAACACTTCCATAGCACTCTTCTTTGTTCGTGGCTAAGTATAATCCGTATGAAATAAATAAGTCGGGTTTAATTTGTCTTTGCTTAGAGTAAAAGTATCCGTCTTTTAGGTCTACCAGATGTTTGAGTATAGTCTTGGAATATTCTTCGACGAACTGTGTCAGATGCTATATTCTTTTCGAAAGATAACTGCACAGAAAAATGTGGTATAATGAGACGATTAATATTAATGTTAACATCTTTCAAAATATTTATTTCAATTAATCCTTCGAAGAATGGATGGAAGTCAAATAATATTAATGAATACAATGTACTAAATTTGTATTCATTAAAAAGTGCAGTATTTGTTTTGTAGTTGACTGGATGTATGTTAAGTACTGTTTTAATAGAAATAGGTTTAATTAGTTTGGTTTGTTCCCTATTGTGGATCAGTGTGGGTCTGATGAAAGAGAGGTCCGCTCTGCTTGCTTATGTATCCAATCTGTTTCTCGAGGCTTTCCTATGAAAATTTGCGTCTTCTTCAATATTGTGGAGTTGGCTGGTTTCTCGTTCGTCGTGGTCTTCCTCAATATTATGTAAGCTTTTCTCCTGTCTAAAAGTATCATTATATTTATGTTTTCCATTTTGCTCTTTAGGCATAATCGCTGGAATGTCCTTGTTTCTATCTTTTGCTTTATTGTAATAATCATTTTGAGAGCTTTATCGTTTGGTTGAATCTGATCTTTCTTATTATTGTATTGCCTTGGATTTCTAGCTCTGTCTAATTCCTGTTTCCTTTTGTTTTCTTGAAAGTAAATATCACTTTCTTTTATAGCGAACTCGTATGCTTCGTGTAGAGTCTTTGGTCACATGGATCTGACAGTGGCTCCTAAGGGACCCCTTATTGATGTAAGAAAGGTGTTCAAGCACATGTTAGCGGATAAATCTCTCTTTGTCTTGAGAATTATGGGTTCTGACTCTTTAGATTCTATGCTTTTAAATAGTGTCAATCAAAGTTCAGTAACCTCTTCATAAAGTCTAGATACCGATAGGTCTTTGTGTGTTAGATTATACAGTTCGAACATTAGGGTCGGTTCATCTCTTCGATCTGAGCATTCGAAGATAAGGTCTTTTTAATCTCATCCCAGTTTAGGGTGGCGCCAAATGCGATAACCACGGCATTAGACTTTCGTTTTATTTTGTTTCTAATAGCCCAAAGGAGCATTTTTCCATATAGGGTCTGATCTATTCCTCTAATGAATGCTAGTATTTCTTCGACATTAGTTATGAAATCAAATTCTGTTTGCCTCCGTATAACCGTTCGAAAACACACTTCAGTGACCAGTTCGATCATGTTTGATCGCGTCCAATGTTTTAGTGTTTGGCCGGCTACGACAACTTGTAGTACGCCAATATGTCAACCGTTGTGTTTACTCAGCCACCACGTCGTTCGCTAGGACCTGCCGTTCGATGCGGATATTTTCAGCTCACGTATGGGGTCAGATTTTTTGTTGCGTGCGACTTAGCGCTCTGTTCGATACAGCAGGTTCGGCCATATGTGCACAAACTTGTGTCACACTGTAATTGTCTCGCACGACGAGTCAACACAACTCCAACATTGTCTGTGTTGTTAACATATTAGAATTATTGCAATTCCATATATGTATATATATGTTTACAACTTTTTTTTATACCCCGAACCCATTGAAAATGGGAAATCAGGGTATAATGTTGTTGTGAACATTTATGTAACAGGCAGAAGGAAACGTCGCAGACCCCATAAAGTATATTTATTCTTGATCAGCTCAACGAGCTGAATCGAACTAGCCCTGTCCGTCTGTCCATCCGTCTGTATGAACGCAAGGCTCTCGTAAACCACAAAAGCTAGAGATGAAATTTGACATGTATACTCGTGAATATCATAAGCAGTACGAGTTTTTTTTTTTTTTGATAGCTCATCCCGTTTCCTAATTATCGATAGCTTTCGATAAATTTGCAATCATTTATGTGACGCATCAAAGCTACAAAGAAACTACAAATTTACGGTACCGATAGGTGTAGTGAATGCGGATATTTTGTAGTTTTTGGAGGCCCTTCACCCACAATTTGCAAAACCCTTATTTCAAATACTAGAGACGTGTGCTTCGTATATGAACATACCATAATCACACTAGGAAAATTTTATTAAGAAAGTCCATCCAGAAAAAAAGTTATTAAACATTTAAATTCTCATATCATAGGCATATTGCAGAGCGCAGTCGCTGCTCAGTTAGCAGAGCGCGTGTTCATATTACGTCCAAGTGCGTGCGTATGTGTGTATTTGTTGCTTGCAATATATATGTAAAATAATCATAGCATGCTTCCAATATCGGCTATTCGAAGGGTTCAGGGTATCTCAGAGTCGAGAAGTCTCGACTAGAGCTTCCTTACTTGTTATTATTATTATTTATTGTATGTATTTATATATATATATATATATATATATATATATATATATATATATATATATATATATATATATATATATATATATATATATATATATATATATATATATATATACACCTAACAGCACCTAAGCTTACTGCTTCTGCTTTACAGTATATTCATTTCACAATGTCGCAATCATTTCATGTTGTGCAGTCCGCGAGAGATTTAATGCTTAGAGATTTAATGAAATGGTGAAACCCACACATATCTAACAAAACGAACACACAAGAAAAATTTTGTGTGTGCGTGTGACTTGCCGCTCTGTCCGATACAGCAGGTTCGGACTACATACATATGTGCAAAAACTTGTGGCGATAGGTCAACACAGCTCCAACAACCTATGTGTTGTTAAACATATTAGAATTATTACAATTATTTCATAGTTTCATTAATTTCATGTTTCTGGTCTGCCATATTAACACACAAACTTTGGGAGTGAAGCGACAACTGTCTCAACTTTGACTGATCTGCATTTACTCATTACGCATCGATTTTATACTTCACTCTGCACGCGCAAGCTGGGCTACACTCGGCGAAAGCGCGACCACGCCGTCGCCTCACTCTTACGGTATATAGGCGCCAGTCATATTCTACGTCGTAGACAAATTCTACGTCGCAGTCACTAAAATGCTAAGAATGATTTTACCGTAACCAAACTCACTGCGCAGCTGCGCTTCGCAAGCACAGTGGTCATACTTAGATCTTATTGTGGAATCGGTGCAATGGGCGAACAAGTCTATTCTACGACACGGCCATTCTGACAAATTACACGTGCTTGTGTACTCAACATTTCACAAAATGTTCAATTCAAAATTTCTTTCATAAAAACTGTTGACATTTATTCTTAATGTTAACATAATCGTATTTCGAACTAAAATCAATATCTCATTATTTTACTCATAATCTTTCGTCAGTTAATTTTGTATTTCTTGTGACCAAAATTTCAAACTTAATTTATTAATTCAATCATCATCTCACTTGGACGGATAACCTTTGTCTCACTTGGACGGATAACCTACTTGGACGAATAAGTTACATAAAATAAATACATCGTTCTACTTGAACGGATAACCATCGTTCCTCTAATACTGATAATCATCCTAAACGGATAACCATTCTGACATTCACTCGTCCTCGTGTAATTAACATTTGATAAAATATTCAGTTCAACATTTCTTTCATACAAGCTTTTAACATTTATTCTTAACATAAACATAATCAATTCACTTCAATATTTCACATATGCAAATTACAAAACTTAAATAATCTTTTGTCAACATATTAATTTTGCATTTCTTTTGACCAAAGCTTTAAACTTAATTCATAATTTCAATCATCGTCTCACTTGGACGGATCACTTTCAGTCTCCAATTGACCCTTTGATAAGCTTGAATCTTAACTGTCAATATCCAACTCTTGAGGAACACCCCCAGCTTTTCTTATCAACTATTCAAGCACCAGTACTGTCTCTTTCAACAGTTTCAGCATTACAGTTACACAATCAAATGCGACACACCCCATGATCAAAACAAACATTAGTTTCGCACTTGCGATTGCAATTTTATATAACCAAGTATTCTGCCATTTTCTTTGGCCAGCCATACAACATATTTTTCCACCCTGATTGGTGAAGTTCACTCTCTTTTGTGACTTCAAGACTCTCAATATTTTCATTTTCACTGTCTTTACAGTCTGCAATTGTATTATCAATCTCAACAACAATATTATAATCATCACACACATTCGCCTTCTCGGGCCCTTGCCCTTCTGGCAATCTTCTTAAATCTTCTTGGGTATATTTGTAATTTCGTTTATTGGTTTAGGACCTTAAAGTGTACCTGTCACCCTCTATAACATTTGTGTCTAATTAGTTTTGCCTTATTTTTTATTAAATCGTTCTTTGTCATGAACTGCTGTAGCTAAAATATTCTTTTCAGCCTGTGATCTTACGTTTGGCAGATCAACCTCATTTTCAATGTTACTAGATGGAAGTACTTGTCACCTTTTCCAATAACATTTCTAACGGACTTTTCGTTACATAGTTAATTGTAAAATTGATTGCCAACTGCACCTCCTCTAACACATCTTGCCAAGACTGAGTTCCAGTTTCAACCGTTGTCTTTGGAGTGCTCGTCACGCGTTCTACTTGACCATTTAAAAGTTCGGAGCACGACTGGCAAACATAGTGTTTTACCCTTTTTTTGTATTTTGCGAAACAACATTCCTTTTCTTAGATCATATGTTTTAATTATATAGTCTGACAGCTCGTTGGAATTCAGCTTTATAACAATGTCAATAATATCTGAGTCCAGTTGCTGTTCGGCAAACAACAAATTGCTTGATATTTCCGCTATGTTAACTCGCCTTTCATTTATTTTATCCAAAACCAACGATGGTGTTAGAGGAATTGGCTTTCTAGAGAGAAAATCTACGTGTGCCATACGTTTCCCTTCTATAAATTGTATTGTGAAATTAACTGATTGTAAATAAGACCACCAACGATGAACTCTAGGAGTTAGGTCTATTTTAGTGCGTGATGCCTTGAATGAGTTGCAATCAGTATAAACAACAAATTCTCTACCAAGTAAATAGTGCCGAAAATGTTTTACGGACGCAAATACTGCCAATGTTTCGAGCTCTTACGAGTGATATCTAGATTCAGAGGCGGAAGTTATTTTGTTGAAATATTCTACAACGTGAAGTTGAGTATTGATACGATGTAAGAGCATGGCACCAAATCCGCTCGAACTAGCATCAGGAGTAACAAACGCAGTATGTTCTATGGAATCGGGGTGAATTGGGATCTGGTAAAAGCTACTTGCCATGTCCAGACAAGTGAAGTAATTCGCACCACGCGACCTATCAATCTGGTCATTAATTAACGGTTTCGTATTCGAATTTAACTCTCTGTAATCGACACAGAGGCGATCTGTCCCATTTTTCTTATTGACGAGCAACAAGGGACTTGCAAAGGGATAACAACTGAGTCGAATAATATTACGTTTTTGCAGCTCATTCAACTTTTCTCTAACAATATCTTTTTCTTTAGGGCTAAGTCTATTGGCCGGCGTTGGACAGTTTTGATATGGTCAATCAACCGAATTTTCATTTCACACGTGTAGATGGAGTTACCTTGATAAGTGCAGTCGAATAATTCTCAAGCAATTTTATTAGCATATTTTTATCGGACTCACGCAAGTCGGTGTCACGATTGGAAAGGTCTACTGGTTCCAAATCTACTGAACAAATATTTACAGTTTTGGCTTTTACAATTTCAAACTTGTTTGGGGAATATTATAACATCAAATCCCTGATTAAGGATTTCACGACCAAGTACAATGTTGCTATTTAAATGTTTACCTTGTACTATATGGAACAATATTTGAAGTGAGTTTTCGTTTATAGTAACCTGGCTTAAAAACTGCAATGTGCTGTATAAGTTAACGAGAAACCCTAGCATTAAGAGCCCATAGCGTATCCGTTATGTACTTAGCTTTTATCTCCTATTGATTCTCCTTTGTCAATCAGTTCTAGAGCCCATGGCGTGATTATCATGCGCTTAGCTTTAGTCTTTTATTCGTTTTGTTTTATCAATCAGTTCTTGAGCCGATGGCGTGATCATTAGGTACTTAGCTTAAGTCTCTTATTCGTTTTCTATTGTCAATCTGTTTTGTTACAATAACGAAAGCGAAAGCATCGTAATAAACTTTCCTCCTGCAATCAGCCGCAACACCTTGAGTTATCTTTTCTTCACTACTTTACCACAACCTCTGAATGTCGTCTAAGGTCACACGTGTACTAGACACTATAACTTACTTGGAGTTACACGTGGACGAACCTTCTAATTAACTTATATACTACTAACGTCGCCAAACCCTTTTAACATAATAATGTTGTTAAAACGTTTTCCATACAACTTACAGGTAATATTTTCTTTTGTAAGTGAACATTCTGCCCCGGGGTCCAATGAAATTGGGTAGATCTCACCTCGCTGTATCATACTTCCTGTTCGCTCTGGCACTTAACACTGGTTCACGGTCTTCTGTTGAAACAACCCCTTTTCGTTTGATGATGCATCTTTTGAACATTGATTTGCAGTGTCCGGGTATTATGTCTGCGGTGATGCACAATTTCGAAGCATCGGCGTCGGCATTATCAGAAAAAAATGTTGGCAAAGTGACGTCACGTATCTGCTGCTCTTCGCGTGTTATTAGCTCCACTAAGTTTTGATTTTGCATTTGTAGAATAATGCGCCATTGATCCTAAGAGAATAAAGGGGGTGGTGCCGATCCCACTTCTGATGTCGTAGTTTCATTAATTTCATGTGGCCATATTAACACACAAACTTTGGGAGTGAAGCGAATCCCAACTTACGCGCACAACTGTCTCAACTTTGACTGATCCGCATTTACTCATTACGCATCGATTTTATACTTCTCTCTGCACACGCAAGCTGGGCTACAATCGGCGACAGCGCGACCACGACGTCGCCTCACTCTTACGGTATATAGGCGCCAGTCATACTCTACGCCGTAGAAAAATTCTACGTCGTAGTCAAATGCTAAGAATGATTTTACCGTAACCAAACTCACTGCGCAGCTGCGCTTCGCAAGCACAGTGGTCATACTTAGCTCTTATTGTGGAATTGGTACAATGGGAGAACAATATATATATATTAATATTTTTTTTTTGCATATTAGCATCGTGGGCCGATATATGTATGTCTACTCCCCTTGTAAAAGCAGTAGGATGTGGATTTCCATCGTTGGTTCGTCAGGAGTAAAGCCATCCGGTATGCCGGCTGCGCCAGTTATGACAAACAACAATCGGCCAGGATTATGTGTACAAACTAGCTTTATTCGGCTAAGTGACATTTGAACTGGGCCTAGCAAGATTCGGCCAACTAGGTTTAGAACATTCGACCTAGACCCATTTCAACTTAAGTCTAGCAACATTCTGTTGTGGCATAGCGAAGGTACTTTGCAGGCTGCCGGAACGGTAACTCGCGCGTCATTTCTATTACCAACGCCACTGAATTTTATAAGAACCGAGTAATTTAATTTGCAGCCGATGATTCAAGCTTAATTCTATTGTATTTGTTATTTCTTAGAGCATAGGAAAATGTTCGCGGTGTAGCCAACACATATCAATTGGCTAAACGTTTTGTTGAATATCTTCTATGTTACTTAACGGATTTTAATGAAATTTTCAGCATATTAATTATATTTTCAACTGAATTGTAAGAAATTAGTGTACAGCAAAAATAAAAATTGTATTAAATACACATGACTCTAAATACAAAATATTGGGATAATTAGGTGTGTGGCATATTATATATATTTTTGAAGTGTCCAAAATCCAAACTTTACAAAATGTCTGCATTTAGAAAAACAGTATACTCTGATTTCTCATTTCTCAATGGGTACAGGGTATAACAAGTTATTAAACAGTTAATTTCCAAAAACATACATACATATGTACGCATATTGCAGGGGATGCTCTGTTGCTGCGCACGTAGCAGATCGCTCGCTTGTGTGTGCGTTTGCGCATGATCACATTTGTGTCTTTTTATTAATTTATATATAAATGTATAATAATAAAAAAAGTGTAGTATGCTCCGAATACGGCTCTTCGCAGGATTCAGGGTAACTCCTAGTCGAGCATTCTCGACTTGATTTTTAAAAAACCTTTGGCGCTCGAAAAAATAGCAAGAGTACGTAGACTTTTGTTGGGCGAATCCACTGCGTGGATAATAGATTAAATTATAAACCCCCATCAAAGTGTATGGTTTTATAAATAAATTCACGCGTGTTTAGTGAAAATGTATCAGAGATACGATGAGCAGAATGATAGAGCTGCACAGAATGACTATGAATATGAAATAAGCTATGGAATTATTTTTGATTGATTTTTTTTATTATGAAAAATTACTGGAAAAATATTTTTTTTAAATAAATGAACTCATATTTTATATGTTGAAACATCATACTAACATTCAGCATTTTTATTAATTTGGTATTACATTTAGTTTAGATCTTATAGATGCCCAAACTTTTTCTGAGATGCTGGTTGAAATAAGCTGTGAGCCACTGTTTACACTGTACATTTATTATTTATATTATATATTATATATATGTACATATATCGGCCGACCGACCGCTCGTATTGCACCGAGGTTGACATCTCACATTTTCATGAGAACTTAAAATTAGCGGAACGACTACGACCGACTTGCTGTGGTTAGAATTTAATGTGGAGAAACAATTTGTTCTAGTTCTTATTTATTTTTTTTTATGGTTAGTGCTTACTTTTAAACTATTTACATTACATACTGTGTAAACAAAACCATGTGAAAATATTGTTGACATACATACATATGGTATGTACATATGAAATGATCGTTGGCATATAACTTTTTAAGCCATTCCTTTTAGGGAAATGTGTTCCATTTGAATAGTTCATAATTAAACCCTCAACCCATTAAAAATAGGTAATCAAGGTATAATGGTTTTGTTGCAGCCCAAAAGTATGTAACAGGCAGAAGGAGGCGTGGCAGACCCCATAAAATATATATATTATCGATCAGGACGGCAAGCCGAGTCGATTGAGCCCGTCCGTCTGTCCGTATGATTGAACGCGTGGATCTCAGAACCTATAATAGCTAGATACTTGAATTTTTTTTATAGTGTATATCACGCGCAGGTTCTTTTTTTATCGATTAAAAACGAAATCGATTTTCAGTTTTAAAATTATATCTATTACATCTGTAAGGTTAAGATACTCCAAATCTTGTATTTAGCTTAATGGGACTTTTATACAATTTTGATTTTTGTTAAATTTAGGATACCACGCCCCCTTCGCCGAAATTTCCAAAGCACTTATTTCAAATACTAGAAACTTGTGCTTTGGCAAATACACGCATATGAATGGTACAATTACGCTGCGCAAGTTTGATTAAGAAAGTCGGCCTACAAAAAAAGTTATTAAGCATTTCCCATAACATGCACATATTGGCCCAGCGCAGTCATTGAGTAAACTGCGCAGTTAGTAAGCGTGTGCGTGTGTATGTTGTATGTGTGCTTGCAGTATACAAGTTAACAACGAACATCATGCGCTTGCCGAATTATACAGGGTTGCTAAAATACTGACAATGCGCTTTGTCCCTTCCTCCTCGCGTGATGCTGGTGGAGCGCAAAGCTTGCACGAGGAGCAAGCTCAGCGTTTCCAGTGATTGCCGCCGCCTAGCATACCTGGGAATCATATGTTAATTACAAAAACGCCTGCAACTTAACCTTCAAGCAGCGTAGGTGAATTCTGGAACTTCCTTTTCAAGCGGAACATCGGCAGACGCACATGGCGCTGCATTAATAAAAATACTTTAAAACCAACCAAATTGAATTATAAAAATTTAACTGGCGCCCAACGGTGTTAATGAACTTACGCCTGAGGGAGTAAACTATTAAAAGTGCAAAATAATCAATAATTTTGCTACTAAAAATATATAAAAAAATCTTGTCAGACGACAAGGTTAAAATAACAAAAAGTCTACCACACCGGTAGCAGAAAACTCTCATAACAAGTAACACCGAACGGACGGTTTGGGCGGCATCGACAACAAGTTCACCAAACGGACAGTTTGGGCAGCGAAGACGGCAGCTGGCAACCATAATATTACAAATAATATTAGGAAAAAAGATCATGTAAGTGGAACTTTTGCTCAGTGATAGGTTTGTTTAAAAGAAAGAAAAAGAAAAGAAAAAATCGTAGTCTTCGTTGTGTCAAAGTGAACTTGCCCCTATTGAGTTTCCCTTTCTTTTGAGTAAAAAAAAAACAGACGTGTTATTAAAAAAGTGCACAAAAAAAATAGAGGCGTTGCTTTGGTTGAACGTATGAGCGACAACAGTGACGACACGTTAAACTCGCTAGCCACTGACTTTGAAGCCTTGGCTTGTTTATCTCGCAACGCCAGCCTTCAGACTAACGCGGACAAAATGAACACCGGTCAATTGGGGGATATAGCAACACTGCTGAACGCAGCGGTGGGCGCGGCCTTGGCGGCCCAAGGTAAAGAGTTTGAGAATACCCTTAAAGCATTAACGGAACGCGTTGAGTCAATGAACATAGCGGCAACTGCCAAGCCGAATATTAGGGTATTTGAAAACGTTAAAATAGTGCCCGGTAGAAGTTGTGACGAACCGCTCGATGCGGTGAAGTCTGTCCCAGAGTTCAACGGCGCGCAGGAGCAATATGTTTCTTGGCGCCAAGCTGCAAAAGCCGCTTATAAGCTATTTGAAAATTATGATGGGAGCTCCCGCCACTATCAGGCGGTTTTGATTTTAAGAAATAAAGTAAGAGGGCAAGCGGATCTCACGTTATCGTCCTTCAATACCAAACTAAATTTCGAAGCCATAATCGAAAGATTGGACTTTACATATGCCGACAAGCGTCCGATACACTTGATCGAGCAAGAGATGGGAACCCTCAGACAGGGCAACTTGACCATCTTACAGTTCTACGATGAGGTAGAGAAAAAACTGACTCTACTCACAAACAAAACAATCATGTCTTATGATCCGGCCATTGCCGATCATATGAACGAGAAGTATAGGGCAGATGCGCTCCGGATTTTCATATCAGGACTTAGGAGGGCCTTGACTGACGTTTTGTTCGCGGCCAAACCTGCGAGCATGCCGGAAGCACTCGCGTTGACCCAAGAGGTAGAGTCCAACCATGCTGCGAATTATGCCAGGAGTCTTGAAGAAAGAGACAGACAAAAAGGCAATGCACAGTACCCAAACAGAACGAACAAAAGGTTGGCCCAAAACCAAAGACCCCTTACTTTAAAAAAGAACAGGGAAATAGGCCCCATGTACAGGAGCCACTCGAAAAGATGGAAGTGGACCCATCGTCGTCCAAATTTAAACAGCCAACAAATTTCCAGCGGGGGCAACGACAGAGCCAGCTGGCTGGCCAGGCGTCTTGGCGTTATGTCCAAAACAATGGACAAAATAACCTGAAGAGATCCAATACTTCAGAAAGACACTCAGATCAAAGGAGGCAGAGGATCAACTGCCTATCCCAGGAAGCACCGCCCCAAGAGGACGATCAATATGACCATGTTGCGTTTGCGGCCGTCGCTCAGCTCGAGGACGACGAAGATGCATATAGCGTCGATACTATTAATTTTTTAGGGGTGTCTCTCTGCTTCCGTTCATCCAGCGAACGGTCGCGGGGACCAATTTAAAATTTTTAATAGACACGGGGGCCTCAAAAAATTACTTACGACCTAATTGCCTTGAGAGACACAGCCTCGCCCCCGTTCAAACCCCCTTCAACGTAAAGTCAATTCACGGTATGGAGGGGGTCACACACAAACGCACCCTGTCCATCTTCGGGTGTAAAAGCCCATTTTTTATCTTGCCGACTCTATCAACTTTCGATGGAATAATCGGACTAGATCTCCTGTCAAAGGTACACGCTACCATAAATTTAAAGGACAAGGCCATAAAACATGACAATGGCTGGGAACAAATTCAGTTCTACAAATGTCAGAACGTGAATTTCACCAGCGTAAAGGACATCGAAGTCCCTTTGTCTGTAAAAGACGAATTCATTAATATGATCAGAAAAACCATCAAAGTTTTTGCTGATCCGAGCGAAAAATTACCTTTCAACACGTCAGTGGTCGGAACGATCCGCACCGAGAACAACGAACCCGTTTACTCAAAATTGTACCCATTTCCAGTGGGCGCTATTGACTTTGTAAACAAAGAAGTCAAAGAGCTTTTAAAGAACGGCATTATACGGCCTTCTCGCTCACCATACAATAACCCGATCTGGGTCGTAGGCAAGAAAGGCGTTGACGACTCAGGGGCGGCACAAAAGCGGCTAGTAATAGACTTCCGCAAGTTAAACGAAAAAACTATTGCAGATAGTGGGGTATCTATCTACCGAGCATCTCAATGATACTGGCAAACTTGGGCAAAGCCCAGTTCTTCACTACCTTAGATTTGAAATCGGGCTATCCCCAAATTACCCTCGCGGAACAGGACCGTGAAAAGACGTCCTTCTCCGTTAATGGAGGAAAATACGAGTTCTGCCGACTGCCGTTCGGCCTCAAGAATGCTGGGAGTATTTTCCAGAGAGCAAAAGATGATGTACTGCGAGAGCACATCGGCAAGACTTGCTACGTCTACGTCGATGATGTCATCATCTTCTCAAAAACCAAACTCGATCATGTCAGGGATATTAAACAGGTCCTTGAATGTTTTCGGGAGGCCAATATGAGGGTATCCAAAGAAAAGTCGCACTTCTTTAAAAAGAGTGTCGAGTTCCTAGGTTTCGTTGTGTCTAGTAGCGGAACTAGAACGAGCCAGGAAAAGGTAGATGCAATAAAAAACTTTGCAGAACCAACCAATCTTTTCGCTGTCAGGTCCTTCTTGGGACTGGCAAGCTACTACAGATCGTAAGGGACTTTGCAGCAATCGCGAAGCCATTGACGCACATCTTAAAAGGGGAAAACGGGAAGGTAAGCAAACAGAGCTCTAAGAAAGTGTCTGTAAATCTGACCGATTCACAGTTTGAGGCCTTCGACAAACTCAGAAATGTCTTGGCGTCAGAAGATGTCATTCTTCATTACCCAGATTTTAAAAAACCATTCGACCTTACGACGGACGCTTTGTCCTCGGGCATCGGAGCCGTACTGTCCCAGGGGGGAAGACCAATCACGATGATATCTAGGACCCTTAAAGACAGGGAAGTCAACTACGCGACAAACGAGCGGGAGTTGTTGGCAATAGTATGGGCATTAGGTAGCCTTCGCCACTATTTGTACGGCGTGACCGACATCAATATTTACACTGACCACCGAGCTTTGACCTTTGCCGTGTCGGACAGAACCCTAATTCTAAAATAAAGAGGTGGAAGTCCTTTATTGATGAACACGGGGCAAAGATTTTATATAAGCCCGGTAAAGAAAATTATGTGGCGGACGCCCTATCAAGGCAAAACATTAATTCACTTGAAGCCGAAGCGCGATCTGACGCCGGCACAATTCACAGTGAACAATCATTGTCCTACACAATAGAGGCAACCGAAAAGCCTGTAAATTGCTTCAGGAACCAGATAATTCTGGAGGAGGCAGAAGATCCGTGGCACCGCACGTTCTTACTCTTCAAAGAGAAAACGCGGCACGAGATTTTGTTCAGAGATTGGGAGACGTTAATTGACCAGGTCAGGGATGTGGTAAACACACAAGTGGTGAATGCCATACACTGTAGCTTGCCGGTTTTAGCGCGCATTCAACATGCGCTTGTGCAGGCTTTCCCTTCAACCAAGTTTTGGTACTGTAAGTACCGGGTTGCTGATATCATCAATAAAGACGAGCAAAAGGCGGAGCATAATCGCGCTCATCGGGCAGCGCAAGAGAACGTCAAGCAAGTGCTTAAAAATTATTTTTTCCCTGCCATGAGCAAGGTAGCTGCAGAAATTGTTTTGGGTTGCCGGATCTGCGCCAAAGCTAAATACGAACGACACCCTAAAAAGCAGGAGCTCGGTCCTACCCCAATTCCGTCATATGCGGGGGAGATAATCCATATTAACATTTAATCTACTGCGAAGAGACAATTCTTGACAGCGATCGATAAATTTTCCAAGTTCGCGGTTGTCCAGGTAATAAGCTCGCGTACAATCGCGGACGTGAAAGGGCCATTACTGCAGCTGGTGAACCTGTTCCCAAAGATTAAGACAATATATTGTGACAATGAAGCGTCGTTCAGTTCAGAAACTGTGCGGACAATGCTGAAGGACAACTATGACATCGATATCGTGAATGCGCCGCCACTCCACAGCACATCGAACGGCCAAATAGAGCGCTTCCACAGCACCTTAGGTGACATGGCGAGGTGCCTGTCCCAGCAGAGAGATATAACAGACACGGTCGAAGCCATACTGCAGGCTACCGTGGAGTATAATAGGTCATTTCATTCTGTCATCGACAAACTCCGATCGATGTACAGGAAGTAATGAGCAAGTTACTGAAAGCTCAGGCTCTGCAGTTGGATAGAAACAACCCTTCCAGGCAGAATCGGGTGTTTCAAGTTGGCGAAGCCGTTTTAGTACGGTCAAATAGGCGGCTAGGTAATAAACTAAGCCCCTTGTACGTTGAGGAGAAGGTAGAAGCAGATTTGGGAACAACAGTTCTCATTAAAGGGAGGGTGGTCCATAAGGACAACCTTAAGTAAAAAAAAAAAAAAAAAATAATAAAATAAAAAAAAAAAAAAAAATCAATTATTATAAAAAAAATATAAAAAATTATAAAAAAATTATTATTATTGTAAGAGGATAGATAAAATAAGATAGAGCGGGTTGCCTGTTCCCATTCGGTGATGGACGGGACTGCTTTGGTGTGGAATGAGACGAAGAATCTGAGACATTCTACAAACCTGACGGAATATGACAGGCTCGCGCGGGAGACAACGGAGATGACAAAACTATTCCCCCAGTCGCACATGCGTAAGATACTGGAAGCCGACGTTAACCACCTGTCGACACTCTTGGTGACCCTGGGAGTCCACCATAGGCACGCACGGAGTTTGGACATCATAGGTAGGGCTTTGAAGGTAATTGCGGGGACCCCCGACACCGAAGACTTGAGACAAATACGTTTGACAGAGAACGAGTTGATACTTCACATTTGTACGAGGTCCTTCTGACAAGAAATAGAATTTTGACCTTGGAAATTGAAAATTTAATAGTGGCAGTCACTTTGGCTTCAGCAAATATGATAAACCCAGTCATCATCAATGACGGTGACCTAGAAGTAATCCTGAGCAAGGGTTCCACAGAAATTAGTGTATTATTATCACTCTACCTAATCCTAAGCTCGTTTGTAAGAAGGTTCTGATTTTCCCTGTCGCGCACGCCGGAGTCACGCTGCAAATCAATGAGAACGTCGTGGCTGACTGTGACGGCAGGATCGTCCCAATAATATCATGCGAGGGGCCATCAAAGATGTCTTTCTGCGAGGAGTCTATGAGTAATACCTGCGCACAGGAGCTACACGCGGGGAAAACGGCACATTGCAACACCCAACCGAGTCACCTGGCCGCAGTAACTTCGGTCGATGACGGCGTGCTCATACTTAACGACAGCCCCGCCCGAGTTACCATTGATGACGAGACGGAAAGTGCGGTCGTCGGAACGTACCTTGTCACGTTTGCCCGCACTGCAAACGTGAATGGCACCAAGTTCACTAACATCAACGTCATCGAACATCAGAAGGTGTTGAGCCTGCCGTTTCTCCATCAGTTGAGTGAAGACAACTTGAGATGTATTGACGAACTTCAGTCGCAGGTGACCGTTCGACCACTGATTACGTTATCCAGTTGCTTGATGCTGTGCGGTGTGGTGTCTGTCATTGCGTGGGTCATTTGGCGCAAGAAGTAGAAGGCCCAGCATGAGAGTGTCCAGGAGGTTCTGCGAAAGCTTAAGATGACCGAGGACGCTCATGTTTTATTATAATTATACAGGGTTCCTAAAATACTGACAATGCGCTTTGTCCCTTCCCCCTCGCGTGATGCTGGTGGACCGCAAAGCTTGCACGAGGAGCAAGCTCAGCGTTTCCAGTGATTGCCGCCGCCTAGCATACCTGGGAATCATATGTTAATTACAAAAACGCCTGCAACTTAACCTTCAAGCAGCGTAGGTGAATTCTGGAACTTCCTTTTTAAGCGGAACATCGGCAGACGCACATGGCGCTGCATTAATAAAAATACTTTAAAACCAACCAAATTGAATTATAAAAATTTAACTTACACACATATGTATGTATACGTATATAAAATAAGTAACATACATACATACATATATAGAAATAATTTAAATAAAGTATAATATATAGATGATATCTATTATGTTATTAAACAAACCGTTTACCAAACGTTTACGTACACACGTACGTGATAGCAGCAGCAGAAGCATCTAGAAAATTCGAAGAATTCATAACAACAACAACAAAGACAAATTGGGGATGAATTTTAAGCAGAAGTTCACCAGTTCAGTAGCAGTAGCTCAGTAGCTCATTAACTTTACTTAGGAATTCGCTATTTCGCTCTCATGTAGTGCAACAGCTGTTGGTAGAGGCGCCGATCGCCGACATGAAGTTTCGGGTTAGATTTTCTAAGCACGGGGGCACCTCCAACTAGATTGTCCTTACTTGTTTAATTAAACCATAACACTTAACCATTAGAGTTGGAAAAACATCGATGTACTATCGATACACTACGGTTTTGTATTTTTATCAAACATCGAACTTTGGCCAGCACTATCGATGTTTTTTCATTCTCTTACAAGTGTTCTGGGGGAAAGCATGTAAGAATCTTCTCTTTTGTATTTTGCAATTTATTTTATTTTATTTTCATACTTTTGTAGAAATTAAAAGGAGCGAATACAAGTGGTGTTAGTTGGGAGGTTTGCGAAAAGGATTCTTAAAAATGTACAAGTATCTTCAAAGTAAGTTTTATTTGTAAAAAGCATCATTCTTTTATATATGTATGTACATATGTATTTATGTACGTTCTATATGATCGCACATATATATATATATACCCATTACGTATTAATACAATTAGCAAACATTTTTATGTAATAAATTGACAATTTTTATATTTCTAGTAACATCTTCAACTTCCAAGGAAAATGAAAATCCAGGAGAAAAACGCAAAAGAGAAGCTGTCTCTGCGGTGTGGAATTTTTTCAAAAGGTCCCGGGATGCAAATATAGTTTATAATTAAAACATAAACCCAACTCTTTCTTAGTCGCTTTGTTTTTATTTAGTATCGCTTTAACTATTGTTGCTATATCTCTTTATTCCAGCGTTGCATATGAACGAAGAGTTTAAAAACATTAAGATTAATGAATGATTTTAAAAATTTCGCGAAATAAATTGATTTTAAAAATACCGCGCAGAGATCGAAACATCGATGTTCGACGTTGAAAACATCGAAACCATCGATGGTTGAAAACATCGATGTTTTTCCAACTCTGCAAATACAATGTATGGTTAGTATCGATAGTAATGGGATGTACATACTAGATATTGGAAATATCGATAGTCCGCACATTCAATATTTTCGATGTTTTGAATGACAAAATTTGATATATCCATGTATGGTTAGTGATATTTTTCAAAAATAAAAATATTTAATTTTATAATTAATATATAAAATTATAGTACTTTGGTAAATATTACATACATAAATTGCTTCATTGCAAACAGTTTTCTTCATACTTAATAACAAAAATTATAGTTTTTTTTCATAACCGAAAAAGAAACTTTTTTTCCTGAAGTTAACTAAAAAGTTAGTGGGAGATTTATTTATTGTGATGTAGAAAAAAAAGCATTCAATTTTAGTCTTCATTCGACATGTGTTGCGCCAGAATAAGTGATCTGAAAAAAAAACGCCTCGCGTAATATTTGTTTACTATCGATCGTGAATAAAATCGATTGTGGCGCAGAAACGTAAATATTCGATGCCTCGATATTGTCATCGATAGTTTACCAGCTCTAGCTCATACTATTATAGCGATGTTCATTATTATTTGGAAGGGAGACTTTACATTGTAAAGTTTGTGCTCGTCGCCTGATATTTGTAAGTTTCAGATGCCATGTCTACATTCTAATTATACGATTGTAAAAATATATATTTTTAGCCAATATGTATTCGGAATCGCTAGCAACTGTTTTTGTTGCTATAGCATTAAGGTCTATTATATCAATGAACACTTACTCTGGATATAAAAAGCCGCCGATGTTTGGTGATTATGAAGCTCAGCGACATTGGCAAGAAGTTACAGTTAATTTAGAAATAAACCAGTGGTATACCAATGGTACACACAATGACCTGCAGTATTGGGGCTTAGATTATCCACCCTTTACAGCATATCACAGTTACTTACTTGGCCGTGTAGCTGAAAAAATTAATTATAGTTATGTTGAATTATACAAAAGTAGGGGTTTTGAATCGAAGGAGCATAAGAGTTACATGCGCTTTACAGTTTTGGCAGCGGATGCTTTAGTTTTTATTCCCGCTATATTGTTTTTGTCTGTTAGCATGGATCACACCTATAAAAAACACTTGAAGCGATCAGTGCAACTACTCTTTGCAAGTTATCCAGGCCAGGTTATAATCGACAATGGACACTTTCAGTACAACAACATATCCCTTGGGCTTGCAGTACTAGCTGTCGCTGCATTATTACATGACCGAAACTATGTTGCCGCTTTCACATTTACATTGGCTTTAAATTATAAACAAATGGAATTATACCATGCTTTGCCGTTCTTCGCATACCTCCTCAGTACATCTTTATCAAAAAAAAGGTATATTATTTGAATTTTATTAACAATTTTAATTCTCACTGCTCAAAATCAATTAGTATACCCATATTTTCAAACGCTGTACCCATTTAAAATGGGAAAATCGCCTTATAATTGTTTTATTAAAATGTACGTAACAGGCAGAAGGACGCTTGGCAGACCCCATAAAGTGTATGTCTTCTTGATCAGAACGACAAGTCTAGTGGATTTAGCCCTGTCCGTCCGTCCATATGCTTGAACGCCTCGATCTCAGAACCTAGAGGCTTGAAATTTCTTTAGTTACTGTATATCACAACTAACCATACAACACATAGACGCGCCATCTAGTGCACCGCTTTTCAGCCCATAAAAAGTGAGCTCTGACGCCCCATCGCCTAATTCGCCGAATTCGCTTCACTTTTAAGTTCGGGCAACGAACATATTTGACAGCGAAATCATTGCGCTGCGAACGCTCGTTCGGCAATTGTCCATTTATGCAAGCTCTTTTTGTACAACTATGTATGCGTATTCTCTGATCTCTTTTCTCTTATATATTTTTATTCTCCGCTCTCTTCTCCCTCAAATATATCCATCACCAGCAGCCGAGCACAAAAATTGATATTTCGGGCTTTTACCATCATAATTGAGTTGCTAAATATTATAAATGTCAAAAAATATATTTTATAACAAAAAAAATAAAGAAATAAAAGCCGACATAGAAAATCCGAGATTCGAACCTCCGTCTACTTTTGCACGAGTCAAAATTTGTTATCTCCACCTCGACGCCACCACTGTGCGTCAAACCAATAATAATTATAAACAAAGTACAAATAAAAACACACCCGAGGTTCGAACCAAGGGTGGCATGATCAGCGAGCGTCGCTTCTATTAGCAAGGCCACTAAATCTCATAGCAAATAAGTAACTTAATGAGCATATGATTCACGTTGTATTTTTATACCCTGAACGCATTAAAAATGGGTAATCAGGGTATAATGGTTTTGGTGCAGCCCAAATGTATGTAACAGGCAGAAGGAGGCGTGGCAGACCCCATAAAGTATATATATTCTTGATCAGGACGACAAGCCGAGTCGATTGAGCCCTGTCCGTCTGTCCGTCTGTCCGTATGTTTGAACGCGTGGATCTCAGAACCTATAATAGCTAGAGACTTGAACTTTTTTTTTATAGATTCGTGTATATCACGCGCAGGTCGAGTTTGTTTTAGAAATTCGATAACTCTTCTCGTTCTTTTTTTATCGATTAAAAACGAAATCGATTTTCAGTTTTAAAATTATATCTTCTACATCTTTATAGTTAGAGACTCCAAATCTTGTATTTAGCTTAATGGGACTTTTATACAATTTTGATTTTTGTTAAATTTTGGATGCCACGCCCCCTTCGCCCAAATTTTCAAAACACTTATTTCAAATACTAGAGACTTGTGCTTTTGCACATACACGCATATGATGATATAATTACGCTGCGCAAGTTTGATTAAGAAATTCGATCTACAAAAAAAGTTATTAAGCATTTAGTTTCCCATAACACGCACATATTGGCGCAGCGAAGTCGCTGAGTAAACTGCGCAGTTAGCAGAGCGTATGCGTGTACGTGTGTATGTATGCGTTGCTTGCAATATACATACATATGTATGTACACAAGTACATACTGTATATATTTACATATATGTATATATGTATGTATACATGTATATAAAATAAGAGTAACATTGATATAACTTAAATAAAGTCAATATAATATACATATGTATGTACATACATACATATGAATAGATGAAATGCATTATGTTATTAAACGAAACGTTTACCAAACGTTTACGTACACACGCGCGTGGCAACAGCAGCAGAAGCTCTAGAAAATTCGAAGAATTCATAACAACAACAACAAAGACAAATTGGGGATGAATTTTAAGCAGAAGTTCAGCAGCTCAGTAGCAGCAGCTCAGTAGCTCAATAACTGTACTTAGGAATTCGCTATCTCACTCTTATGTATTGCAACGGCTGTGTTGATAGAAGCGATGATCGCCGACATAAAGTCTCGGGTTCGATTCTCTAAGCTGACGTCAAAACTTTTTTTATGCAAGTTACTTAATCTTTTTTGTTTTTTTTTAATTTTTTAATTTAATTTAAAATAATTATATACAAACTTTGAAGTGCATTTAAAGCCGCCGATAGGCGGGGTTCAGGGTATTTCCTAGTCGGGCACCTCCGACTAGAGTTTCCTTACTTGTTTTATGATTATAAATGTAAAAAACTGATTAATATAATAAAATATATATTGACAATTATTGTGCCATTGAATTCATGTGCCATTTGTTCATAAAAAAGTATAACATTGATCAAAAACGTATTATTAATCGTTTTTATTCACTATCGAAATATCCTGTACGAAGTAATTATGACTCTACACATGATATACATGAACCTTTTAACTTTATTTAGAATTCAAACCTCAAATATTTTATTACAGTGTTAAATCGGCCATTAAAGAGCTTACAATAATAGCTTCCATTGTGCTATTAACTTTTTTGATTTTATGGTATCCTTGGATAAGTTCAATTGATGCCACTTCAGATGTATTGCACCGCCTTTTTCCACTTGGACGGGGTGTATTTGAAGACAAAGTTGCCAATTTTTGGTGCAGTATTAATACCATTTATAAATTAAAGTAAGATTTTATATTCATTTGTATATAATAGAAATTATTACACTTAATTAATTTTTAGAAAAAACATTTATAATCACAAAATGGCATTAATATGCTTTGGAACAACATTACTGGTAGCACTACCCATTAACGTACATCTCTATTTCCGACGAAGTAAATACATATTCATATTAACTTTATTTAATACGGCAGCTGCATTTTTCTTGTTTTCGTTTCAAGTAAGTATAAATTACATTAAAAATCGGTTTACAAAAAGTTGTTATATCTTTTTTCAGGTTCATGAAAAGACAATTTTGCTTCTTGTCCTGCCGTCAGTTTGCTTATTTTACTGGTGGCCAATGGAAATGCTATGGTTTCTTAAAGTCTCAGTTTTTAGCATGATACCACTTTTAAAAAGAGATAATTTGTTGGTTCCAACAGTGGCTTTAATGGTTATTTTTCATTTTACATTTAAAATTAGGGTTTTTACAACTCATGAAATTATATCTAAAAGAGATCTTAAAATGTTAATCAGACAAGTATCAGAAATTTTAATGAGTGGTCTATTATTAACGTTTGTATTAATAGAACCACCGTCTAGGTTTCCGGATACTTGGCCATTAATCATTTCTATACTAAGTTGCGGTCATATATTAATATTTCTACTGTGGGGGTATGCCAAACAGTTCACTTAAGTCTCAATATTAATAAATTTGATGAATCAAATATATATATATATATATATATATATATATATATATATATATATATAGTATACTTTACAGACTCGATTTAATTTCAATTTAATCCTTTAAATCTGTTCGTGTGTATAAACCAATCGATCTCAGAGCCTATAACAGGTAAAAACTTGGTTGTAGGTTCCTATTGATTTTAAACAAAGTAATAAGCGTCGATGCGGTCATCACAGAATCCATGGACCTCAATCTTCTCTTCTGGAATTATCACCAGGCTGGGAAACATAGTCTTCAGGCCGTTGCCAAAGGTACAATAAATGTCAAGCCATGAAGTGTGAAGAAGTGTTTACACATGTTCAATCTGTTTAGCTTTCCAACATCATGGGATGATTTGATCACCACTTTCTATAATTTGACTGAATTCCAGTGACTCCAAGGACCCTGCAGCCGACCAAACCACGTTTTCGACGCTGATGGCCAACCTTCAAACAGTTTAAACAATCCAGTGCTTTTTACATCATTCAATCGACCAGGTGACAAGTTTCCTACTTATTCTTATTGTAAAAAATACCGTGATCTGGATGAATAGTTCGCCATAATGAACTGCATTGGTTTCAAGGTACGGCAACGAAGCTCAAGAAATGAAAATACTTCGCATGTAGAAACGATTGCCGTTTCTGAATCCTCCAAAATTTCTTCTCACTTGGCTTATGGCCACATCAATCTTCTGTAGCAGCACCTGATTGGCGATGGCTATCTACTTTATTGTGCCTAGGTTGCTGAGCACACGCATATGCCCATTTAATTGACCCATAGTTCTGGTAATATACTGGTAGATGCGGTCTCTACCGTCTGAAATGACCAGACTGTCCAAGGCAGGATTGTAAATGTTGAAACTATTCCATGATGCTGTCTTTAGGTCGACAATCAATCATCGTTGAAAAAAGCATGAGTCCGGAATGCATCTTAGGAGCGGGAGCCTGCATAGGAACCATTGGTCTCTGAATTTCAAACAATATTGTAGACTCTATGATCAATGTTAAGTCATCGAAGCTTATGCGTTCCATCTAATTAAAATTGAGCTCCACCACATAGTCAATTGCTTGACTTAACAACATGCTGCAGGAGAACCATTACAGTGCCGTCCCTGTGATCGATAAGCGCATCCAAGTCAACCTTCTTATGCAGTCTTTTTAAACGCTCATATAACGAGTTAACCTTGAGTTTATAAACTCACCCGCTCTTCAGGCGCAATTACACTGCATAGGCACGACGAGCAGAAATAACACACAACGGGTTACAAAGCACAAATTGTTCGATCTTGCCACGAAACTTGCAATTAATGCCTTGTTTTTAAATTATATAAATTGTCCAATTTATTGTTAACACACAGTAACTTGAACCCTGAACCCATTAAAAATGGGTAGATAATAGAATAAATTATAAACCCGCCATCAAAGTGTATGGTTTTATAAATAATTTCACGCGTGTTTAGTGAAAATGTATCAGAGATACGATGAGCAGAATGATAGAGCTGCACAGAATGACTATGAATATGAAATAAGCTATGGAATTATTTTTGATTGATTTTTTTTATTATGAAAAATTACTGGAAAAATATTTTTTTTAAATAAATGAACTCATATTTTATATGTTGAAACATCATACTAACATTCAGCATTTTTATTAATTTGGTATTACATTTAGTTTAGATCTTATAGATGCCCAAACTTTTTCTGAGATGCTGGTTGAAATAAGCTGTGAGCCACTGTTTACACTGTACATTTATTATTTATATTATATATTATATATATGTACATATATCGGCCGACCGACCGCTCGTATTGCACCGAGGTTGACATCTCACATTTTCATGAGAACTTAAAATTAGCGGAACGACTACGACCGACTTGCTGTGGTTAGAATTTAATGTGGAGAAACAATTTGTTCTAGTTCTTATTTATTTTTTTTTATGGTTAGTGCTTACTTTTAAACTATTTACATTACATACTGTGTAAACAAAACCATGTGAAAATATTGTTGACATACATACATATGGTATGTACATATGAAATGATCGTTGGCATATAACTTTTTAAGCCATTCCTTTTAGGGAAATGTGTTCCATGTGAATAGTTCATAATTAAACCCTCAACCCATTAAAAATAGGTAATCAAGGTATAATGGTTTTGTTGCAGCCCAAAAGTATGTAACAGGCAGAAGGAGGCGTGGCAGACCCCATAAAATATATATATTATCGATCAGGACGACAACCCAAATCGATTGAGCCCTGTCCGTCTGTTAGTATTTTTAAACGAGTGGATTTCAGAACGTATCATAGCTAGAGACTTTAATTTTGTTGGTTCGTATATATCACGCGCAAATCGAGTTTTTTTTTATTTCGATAACTCTTCTCGTTTCCCCCTTCACACAAATTTCCAAATCACGTAAATATTTCAAATATTAGAGACTTGTGCTTGCACATACACACATATGAATGCCATAATGTTACTGTATAAATTTGAATAAGAAAGTACATACATATAGAAAAAAAAATATTAAACATTTAGTTTCCCATGTCATAGGTATATTGCAGCCCGAGCGCAGTTAGGAGAGCGCGTGCTCATATTACGTTCGTGTGCCTGCGTATGTGTGTATGTGTTGCTTGCAATATACATATATGTACATATGTAAAATAATCATAGCATGCTTCGAATATCGAAGAGTTGAGGGTATCTTCTAGTCGAGAGGTCTTGACTAGAGCTTCCTTGTTTACTTTCATTTAAAATTATATAATTCAAACTGTGAAGTGCATTTAAAATCGCCGATAGGCAAGGCTTAGGGTATTTCCTAGTCGGACACCTCCGAGTACAGTTTCCTTACTTGTTCATCGTAGCTTGTTTTTATACTCATTCACAAAGTGAAATGAGTATATTGGGTTTGTGCAATGTCCGTAAACCATTTCTAGAGACTTGAAATTAGGAACATATACTCGTGTATACTTTCGTCGGATAAAGTGTAAAGATTTTCCCGATACGCCCACTAGGGGCGTGGAAAATTGGAAAATGAATTTTCCTGTATGTCAGAAATACTACTTGTAGCAGTCCTAGAGAGTTGAGATTTGGAATGTATACTCGCGTTGACATCCCAAGTTGAATAAGCTATGGCGAATATATCTGCGCCCATTGGGTCGTGGCAAATCTGGCAAAACTATCTTATACAATTTCAGAGCTCGAACGACCAAATTTGGCACGTGGCACCAAAAAATTATATATCCACGATTATTGGGCTTTTACCATCTTAATGAGTTGCTAAATATTATAAATGTAAAAACAAATATATTTTAGATAAAAAAAAATATAGAAATAAAAGAAAAGCCGACATAGAAAATCCGAGATTCAAACCTCCGCCTGCTTGCACGAGGCAAAATTCGTCATCTTTATCACGACGCCACCACTGTGCTTGTCAAACTAATAATAATTATAATACCTTCACGGAGATAAGACGTGTCACAGCAAACCAAACCTCGAGCTACGCACCGCAAAAACAAACAACAACAAAGTTACAACTGGACAAACGAAGTTCACGCACAAAGCAACCCAATAAACTACAAACCGTTAGACGGGGCTTGAGCCCAACAGCACCAACATGCACGAACCACCAGACATAAGCAAATTCAACCACAACAACTGCAACAATTAACATTTAGGCGAATCAAAATACATAATATATATATATATATATATATATATATATATATATATATATATATATATATATATATATATATATATATATATATATATATATATATATATATATTATAAACGGTGACACTTTTTCGAATGTATATATAATATACATAATACATATATATATATAAAATGAGATAACTGCACATTCGAAAAAGTGTCACCGTTTATAATAAAGAGAACGATTGATAACATTTGCGAAGGGGAAGTCGAATCTTGCAAAAAAATATTAGGGACGGCTCACTTCTAGTAAAAACAAAAAACAAACTGCAAGCATGTTTTAGTAGTTTTACTACTAAAACTAACAAAAATGACCGATTTCAACATTTCCGCGTCAGAACACAACACATTAAACTTCAGAAACGAATTATGCGACATAAATGAGAATGTCATCCTACAAGAACTAAAACCACAAAATGTAACAGAAGTAAAAATATTTAAAAAAAAAACAACGAAATACAACACAACAAACAACTATCAATGGAAACAACAATGCCATACCGAAACCGGACTCATCACGCTAATATTCGCAATTCTCAAACTACCAGAGGCCATCAAAATTGGGTTCGAAACCGTACGCATCGGACCATATATCCCACTTCCACTCAGATGCAAAAAGTGCTTTCGCTTTGGACACCCTACAACTGTTTGCAAAAGCACGGAAACGTGCAAAAACTGCTCAGAACCAAATTACACAGACGGTGTCGAACATTGCAAAAACAACCCAGAAATTGATGATTAACACCAATGATCACCAATGCCCCACATTCCGCAAACAGCAAGAGTTAACATCAATAAAAATCACCGAAAAGGTAGACCACAAAACAGCACTTAACATATATTCTACGGTAATCCATCAAACCCAACATATTCAACACAACAGACCAACAATTTAAAATTAAGAATCTTTGTCAACGATTCCAAAACTAACCCCTTAACCCCCCCAAGTTCAAACCAACAAAAACAAAAACCAAACCCGCAACCAAGAACTAACAGACCAACAACAGCGACAGCGAGTCTACCCAACCTTAAAACAATGCTAAAGATAATACTATGGAACATAAAAGGATACATCTATCCAACACACACAGATAAACCAAACCCTCCGTTTCGAATCCCTCATACATCTATCCAACACACCCAGATAAACCAAACCCTCCGTTTCGAATCCCTCAGCGTAGCAATAGAATCAAAAGTAAAAATTCGAATTACCTTAATGTATCTCCCCTAACAAGACTTACTCCCTTAAATTCGGAAACGACAACCAACACCAATCAGTTTATCGTAGGTGACTTCAACAGTTGGCACAACAGCTGTGGCTCACCACAACCAAACAAAAGAGGTAAAATCCTTCAAAAATTCCTAAACGCAAACCTCAACATCCTTAACGATGGCTCCCCAACACACCACTTCCTACTTCTTATCTCCCTATTCCCCCAATCGAAAACGAACAACCCTTTTCGTCCCTTTTTTAAAACAAAATAAGCCAATTGGCCAACCTTCACCCAAGCAACCCAAACTATAAGTGAGAATTTACCAATTAGCGTGAACTCAAACAAAGAAACTGCCAACATTTGCAAAACTTTTATCCAATCTGTAAACAAAGAAACTGCCAACATTTGCAAAACCATTATCCAATCTGCACACCATAACATACCACAATATTTTTCAATCGTTTTAATAAAAATACACCCTGGTGGAATAATACCCTCACTAAACTCAGAGCCAAAAAACAAATAACATGGAAAATTTTCAAACAACAATAACTTGGACAACCTTAATCAATTATAAAAAAAAGGCAACGTAGGGAACTCAAAATAGCCAAAACCAAAGCTACAACAATATTCACCTCAACAATAGAACTAAAATTCCCACAAAATCTGGGCCAATATCCGACGGTTTTGCGGTCTCAACCCAATCAAACACATCCACTGCATAAAAAACCCATCCAATAACCTACCCACAACACATACATCCATAGCCCAACTATTTTCCCAACACTGGTCAGACCAATCGAAAGACAACAATTTTAACCAAACCTTCATTACAAACAAACGAACAAGCAATTCATTAAACTATACACCCCACCCCTCAGCACAAAAAATAGAATCCGACATAAGCCGAATTGAACTGCTATCCGCACTACACTACCTCAAAGGAACCACCTGGCATCAACAGAATATTATACCCTATGATAATAAACACCTCCAACACAGTCAAAACACGTATTACCCACCTCTTCAACAATATATTTAAAAGTTTCATTCCACAGTCATTTAAAACCAGTCATTTATCCCCATTCTTAAACCAAACTCTCACAAAACATCAATAACCAACTATAGACCAATTTCTTTAAATTGCTGTCTATCAAAAACCCAGGAAAAAAATCATAGCCAAACGCCTTTGGTGGTTTGTCACCAAAAATAACCTTATCCACCCCAACCAATCTGGATTCAGGTATGGCAAGAACCAAGTCGCTGAGAAAAAAAGCAGTCCTCTTTCATTGCCCTTGACTTCTCAAAGGCTTTTGACAGGGTCGGAGTGCATTCCATAGTTGACCAACTAATAGAATGGAAAACTGGCCCCAAAATTATTAACTTTATAAAACACTTTATGTCCAACAGAACAATAAAAATTAAAATGAATAATACAATCAGTTCACCAATATCCGTTATCCTCTTCCTAATCGCTTACAACAAACTTGCAATTATAATCAGCCTACAAAAAGAAATCCTTTTTAGTGCTTACGCATACGACAACTTCCTTATAGTTCCCCTCAATAAAGATAAAAACCAAACACTCAACCTTGACTCCCTTTTCGCAAACATCCAAGAACGGTGCTCATGTTCTGCTGCATTAATATCCCCCAACAAATGCCAACACCTGAACATTTACAGGAAACAAAATTGCAAATGCACTCTATCCTGCAACAATATTGTAATCCCCGAAGTATCCTAACTCAAAATACTAGGACTAACAATAAACAATAAATAGAGATGGCACTCACACATAAAACACATGCACCCAGCCCTTAGTAAAAAACTGAACATAATAAAATGTCTAGCAAGCCCTAAGTTCAACTGCAACACCCACACACTGGTTAACATAACAAAGGCAACTCTCATAGCAAAAATAGATTACGCCATATTCATTTATGGGCACGCGCCAACGTCCACGCTAAATAAATTAAAAACAACATACAATGCAGGACAACGCACAGCCCTTGGCGCTCTTTCCTCAATACACATACCCAACCTACTTTTCGAAGCTAACCTACCTACAATAGAACAAAAAAGAGACCCATGACAGCCAAAGCATTCAAAACATTCCTTCACAGTGCTAACTCCCCAATCCACAAAAACACCAAACAAATAAGATACCAAAACAATAAGAAAATAAAATCTACAATAAAAAAATTACATCATCCTGCAAACAACTCAATTTACCCTACCTCCCACCACCCAACAAACAAACACCCACATCCCAATGGCTACTGCCACCTTCCATCATCAACACCTCCCTACACAACCTTAATAAATCCAACACCCCACCCATACCCAAAAATGTTCTTTGACCATAAAGAAAAACACAAAAATCACAAACATATATTTACCGACGGATCGCTGCAACATAAAACTGCCACATTCGCCATAACCACCGAAACAGCAGTACTAAAAACAGGCATTCTACAACACTATTCGTCTATCCTCACCGCAGAAACAATAGCCATTCTTGTAGAAGTAATGCTAATAAGAAATATCAACGGTAATTACGTCATATGCTCCGACTCCCTATCAGGCATCAACTATATAAGCAATATAAACAACACCGCCTTCTATTCCACGTTAATAAAATCAACTAAAAACCAACACCAGAATTTAACACCTATGGATCCCCAGTCACTGTGGCATAAAAGGCAACGAACTTGCTGACCAAACCGCCAAAGCTACAATAAATACCCGCCTCCACTACACTCCCAACTTTAACTGCACCGATATAAATTCCTCAAAAATAACGTTTCCCAAAAACTCAAAGACAACATAGATCGCTGCAACACATGGTACCAACAATTAAACAACCTAACACATACAGGACACTATCTCAAAAACATAAAATAACAAGTAAGGAAACTCTAGTCCGAGGTGCCCGACTAGGAAATACCCTGAACCCCGCCTATCGGCGGCTTTAAATGCACTTCAAAGTTTGTATATAATTTTAAATTAAATTAAAAAATTAAAAGAAAAAGATTAAGTAACTTGCATAAAAAAAGTTGACATCAGCTTAGAGAATCGAACCCGAGACTTTATGTCGGCGATCATCGCTTCTACCAACACAGCCGTTGCAATACATAAGAGTGAGATAGCGAATTCCTAAGTACAGTTATTGAGCTACTGAGCTGCTGCTACTGAGCTGCTGAACTTCTACTTAAAATTCATCCCAAATTTGTCTTTGTTGTTGTTGTTGTGAATTCTTCGAATTTTCTAGAGCTTCTGCTGCTGTTGCCACGCGCGTGTACGTAAACGTTTGGTAAACGTTTTCATCTATTCATATGTACATATGTATATTATATTGACTTTATTTAAGTTATATCAATGTTACTCTTATTTTATATATATGTAAATATATACAGTATGTACATGTGTACATACATATTTATGTATATTGCAAGCAACGCATACATACACACGCACACGCATACGCTCTGCTAACTGCGCAGTTTACTCAGCGACTGCGCTGCGCCAATATGTGCATGTTATGGAAAATTAAATGTTTAATAACTTTTTTTGTAGATCGATTTTCTTAATCAAACTTGCGCAGCGTAATTATATCATTCATATGCGTGTATGTGCAAAAGCACAAGTCTCTAGTATTTGAAATAAGTGTTTTGAAAATTTGGGCGAAGGGGGCGTGGCATCCAAAATTTAGCAAAAACCAAATTGTATAAAAGTCCCATTAAGCTAAATACAAGATTTGGAGTCTTTAACTATCAAGATATAGAAGATATAATTTTAAAACTGAAAAATCGATTTCGTTTTTAATCGATAAAAAAAGAACAGATAACTCTTATCGAATTTCTAAAACAAACTCGACCTGCGCGTGATATACACGAATCTATAAAAAAAAAGTTCAAGTCTCTAGCTATTATAGGTTTTGAGATCCACGCGTTCAAACATACGGACAGACGGACAGACGGACGGACGGACAGACGGACAGACAGACAGACGGACAGGCTCAATCGACTCGGCTTGTCGCCCTGATCAAGAATATATATACTTTATGGGGTCTGCCACGCCTCCTTCTGCCTGTTACATACATTTGGGTTACAACAAAATCATTATACCCTGATTACCCATTTTTAATGGGTTCAGGGTATAAAAAGACATAACATGAATAGACCAAATAAAAAATCTTAGGCTCCAATTAGGTTACACAAAACTTACCTAACAACACTACATCCACCCTAACGACATAACACCCTGTCCAAACATTCAACCAAAACATAATCCACATAGTTAAAAAATGTATGTATATAATTATGTATAGGATTAAGAGAATACACAGACCTAGCAGCCAGTGCTTTTAATAGTTTGGATTAATTTTAATCAATCCCAACTTTAAGATAAATAAATAAATAACATTATAAATCAAATGTGTAGAAAAAACCGACTCACCCGAAGCTCGTACTAAGGGTGCCATGATCGGCGCGTGCCACTTCTATTAGCAACGGCACTGAACCTCATAGTAAACAAATAAGTTTATGAGCATATGATTCATGCTGAATTCTATTGTATTTGTTATTTCTTAGAACATAAGAAAATGTTCGCTGTGCAGCAGATTTGTCAATTGCCTAAACATTTTGTTGAATAACTTCTGTGTTACTCAACGGATTTTAATGAAATTCAGCATATTAATTATATTTTCAACTGAATTATAAGAATTTAGTGTATAGAAAAAACCAAAATTGTTTTAAATACACATGACACTAAATACAAAATTTAGGAATAATTAGGGGTGTGGCAAATTGGTTTATTGGAATGTTAAGGAACTGTGAGCCGGCGGTGTGAATGAGTATTTCGCAGTCATTAGCGCCCGACTGCAACGTTTGTACTAACTTAGGCTGTCCCCAAGGACAACCCTTCCTTTTATGAGAACTGCTGAGTCTGTTTCTATCTTTCGAACGTCGAACGTGACTTTAATATAGCCGAGTGGAATGATTGGTTATTTTCCACCGTGGCTTGCAACACGGCTTCAACCGTGTCTGTGATGCCCCTTTTCTGGGATAAGTATCTTGCATCTATTTGCCCATTTGACGTGCTGCGAAACGGAGGGGCATTAACAATGTCGATGCAGTACTGATTTTTTAACATTGACGTTAATGTCTCTGAATTAAACGAAACTATGGTGTTGCAGTAGTCCGCCTTGATTGCCGGAAATAAATTTATTATCAATAGTATTGGAGTATTTATGGCCGAAATTGTGGCGATGCAATAAGCAAATATGAACCACAGAAAACTTAGGGAATTTGTCTATGACAGTCAAAAAATGCCTTCCTGCAGTAAATGTTCATGTGGGTGATTTCCCCTGCATAGGTTGGGACCGGGGTAGCTCTAAGCTTTTGCTTTTTGCGGTGCCTGTCGTACTTGACCTTAGCACACATTTTACAATTTACAACGACTTCTCCCGCAATTTTGTTCATAATTGGAAAGCACCGGTTTTTAATTTTTTTTTTGTGCTGCTCTGTGAGCGCGCCTGTGGTCGGCTAACACTATTTCCTTCCTTCTGTTCATCTTTGTTAAATATGTCAGTTCCCCTGCATTTTCAAAACCAAAATTTGGTAGAAGGGAAAGTTTTGAAAAGCGCGTACTCTGTGCTGTTGGTAACTCGCAGTAAATAGCGTTTACTACTTCTGTTCTAAAGGCCTCTTTGACCACACCAATATGCGTGTCCCAGTCATTAAAAAGAAATTCGTGTCAGACTTTTTGTTTGAAAAGCGCTGATGTGAGTTGCCTCTGATGTTCTCCAGAAAAATCTGGTTTCTAAAGCAATTTACGGGCTTTTCAGTGGCGTCGATCGTATAAGATAAAGACTGCTCAATATGAATTGTGCCTATGTCGGATTGTGGCAAGTTTTCAATGGCGTTTATATCTTGCTTGGACTAGGTTCTCTTTAACTGGTTTGTAAAAAAATTTGTCTCTGTGTTCATCGATGAATGAATAAAGGAAATAGCGCAAATTGCCCAATGCCCAAACTATAGCTGGCAACTCCTTTTCGCTTGTTGCGTGGTTTATCTCTCTGTCTTTGAGTGTCTTAGAGATCATAGTTACGGGCGCTCCTCCTTGAGACAGCACGGCTCCAATACCGGGGGAGAGAGATTAAACGGGGTTTTTATTTTTTTTGGATTTCTGTTTGCCAACTTATAATGTAGGACGAAACATCTAAAATCTTACCGCAAGCAAATTGGATTTTGTTTAAAAAATTTTGATCGCTTTTACCTTGTCTTCGCTTGTCGTTGTTCCATTGCTAAATACGACAAAGCCTATAAACTCAACATTAAAAAAAAATGCGTTTTTTTTTGCGACTCTCATATTGGCGTCTAAGAGGCACCTGAGAACTTGGTGGGAAAAAAGGATGACATCATCAACATAGAAATAACAACTCCAATGACGTGAAATACTGAGCCTTGTCAAGGGTTGCCAGTATCATAATCATACTAAGCATAGGGAACCCATTAAAAATGGGTAATCAGGGTATAATGGTTTTGTTGCAGCCCAAATGTATGTAACAGGCAGAAGGAGGCGTGGCAGACCCCATAAAGTATATATATTCTTGATCAGGACGACAAGCCGAGTCGATTGAGCCCTGTCCGTCTGTCTGTCTGTCCGTCTGTCCGTATGTTTGAACGCGTGGATATCAGAACCTATAATAGCTAGAGACTTGAATTTTTTTATAGATTCGTGTATATCACGCGCAGGTCGAGTTTGTTTTAGAAATTCGATAACTCTTCTCGTTTTTTTATCGATTAAAAGCGCAATCGATTTTCAGTTTTAAAATTATATCTTCTATATCTTGATAGTTAGAGACAAGTCCAAATCTTGTATTTAGCTTAATGGGACTTTTATACAATTTTGATTTTTGTTAAATTTTGGATGCCACGCCCCCTTCGCCCAAATTTTCAAAGCTCTTATTTCAAATACTAGAGACTTGTGCTTTTGCACATAAACGCATATGAATGATATAATTACGTTAAGAAAGTCGGTCTACAAAAAAAGTTATTAAACATTTAATTTTCCATAACATGCACATATTGGCGTAGCGCAGTCGCTGAGTAAACTACGCAGTTAGCAGAGCGTATGCGTGTGCGTGTGTATGTATGCGTTCTTTGCAATATACATACATATGTATGTATGTATGTACATACTGTATATATTTACATATGTATATATAAAATAAGAGTAACATTGATATAAATTAAATAAAGTCAATATAATATACATATGAATAGATGAAATGCATTATGTTATTAAACGAAACGTTTACCAAACGTTTACGTACACACGCGCATGGCAACAGCAGCAGAAGCATCTAGAAAATTCGAAGAATTCATAACAACAACAAAGACAAATTGGGGATGAATATTAAGTAGAAGTTCAGCAGCTCAGTAGCAGTAGCTCAGTAGCTCAATAACTTTACTTAGGAATTCGCTATCTCACTCTTATGTACTGCAATGGCTGTGGTGGTAGAAGCGATGACCGCCGACATAAAGTATCGGGTTCGATTCTCTAAACTGACGTCAAAATTTTTTTATCCAAGTTACTTAACCTTTTTTTTTTAATTTTTTAATTTAATTTAAAATTATATACAAACTTTGAAGTGCATTTAAAGCCCCCGCCTATCGGCGGGTATTTCCTAGACGGGCACATCCGACTAGAGTTTCCTTACTTGTTTCTTATCAAAATCTTCTTCTTCCACGACCATGAGTCGTCGACTCCTTTCTTGCCGACGTTCCAGATTGGGTTGTTGTTATGACCGTATTATTTTTTTTAACATTTTCCTTATTTTATTATTGACAAAGTCGGCCGCGCCCCTCGGAACTGGGAAAAGCTTTAAACTGGCTCTTTATCTTCGGTTCCGATTGTTTCGACAACCGACGTGTTATAAGGTAGCAGCTCGTCTGGTTTTGCAAAAACCTTTATGTTTTTTTCAATCTTTTCAATCACCGTACTTCAATCTTAGGAAAATTAACATTGTGATATGTATGGAATTGAATTTTTTCAACACCATTCTTGTGTTCTATGTCCTTACAAATTTGCGTTGCCGGTACTGTAGTTGTCCTCATTATTCCCTATTTCTTCAACGGCAGGGGAGGCAGCCCGCTCATACTACCTGGTCAGAGTACCTCTCAGAGGTGTTTGCCCTCTTATGGCTGGGCTGGCTCCCAGTCTGACCGGATCGCGGACGGTTTAACTAGCCTTGTTGTTGTTTTCGGAAATCCACCTGCTCCTGTTTGAAATAAGGGTTTTCTCCTTAGCTTCCTTTATCTCTCTGTTCCCCTTGATTTTGATATTTCATCTACATATGCTTTTGCTTTTGCTTTTGATATTTCCACTCTAAGGGGTTTAGATTATTACCTAGCTGCTTATTTGTCTTAACTAATACCACCTCACCTACTACAAATACTATATTATGTCTTGACGGGTGCTTTATGCAGTTTGTTTATTATATTCTGCCTTAATTCATCCGGTGCTCAATGGATGACGTCGAACGGGACTTTACCTATAGCCGACTGGACCGATTGGTTATATCCCACCGTGGCTTGCAACACGGCTTCAACCGAGTCTGTGAGGCCCCTTTTCTGGGATAAGCATCATGCATCTATTTTCCCATTTGACGTGCTGTGAAACGGAGGGACATTGACAATATCGATGCAGTAGTGAATTTTCAACAATGACCTTATTGTCTCCGAATTTAACGAAGCTTCACTGTTCCTGGTTGTTCCTTTCTTCTATGCTTTTGGCGTCATTTGACGCAAGTGCATACCTGTCGTTGTTGGCTTCAACCTCTTGAACCAGTGCCAGTGCAGCTACCAAACTGGGCTGCGAGTAGTACATCGGTAAGGGTTTTCGTAAGACTTGAAATAAAGATTCGGAGCACTTCCGGTCAGTACTTCTCGTTTATATGGTTGGCAATTGCCGTGACATATGACATTAGGAATTGGAGAAGAAATATTGAATCAGTACAATTTTGATTCTCCGCTAAATACAGTGATTGCTCCATCACTGCTAGTTCCCCCCTCCATTCAAGTATCGTCTCCTACCTTATCAACCCCTTGTCAAGAATTATCAATTCCAATATCTGATGATTCTGTTGAAATATCTGGGTCTAGTGTCATAATAGACACTCAAAAGGCCCCTCCTAAAAAAGTTAAAGTGTCGTCGAGTGTTGGTCAAACTAAAAACAACATTCAGACACCGTCTCTTACGCCGTCTCCTACTCTTCTATTACCCCATTTATCTGTTGTGTCTCCTCGAAAGCAAGTTTTCTTATCTAGGCTTTTATCAGATACGACATGTGAGGCTGTGTCTGCTTTTATTGAAAGTAAAATTTCGTCTATAGTTTTTATCGCGAAGTTTAATTTTGCGTCTCCTCGTGAAATTGCTACATTTAAAATCAATGTACCAATTGAATTTTTCGATACTATATGTGATCCAAACTTTTGGCCCCCTTGTGTTGTACATGAATTCAAACCTAAGATTCGGAATAGAATTTCTCCAGTGTCTTTCAAATCCGTTTTGGTACAACCTTCATCTGACGCTGTATCAAAAAAACTAAGTTTCTTTCCATCTTTTCTATTTATCAAAATGTTCGGGGCCTTAATTCTAAATTAAAAAATCTATTTCTGCATAGCTGTAGTGTCCACTCTGAACTTATAGCCTTCACTGAAACATGGTTAAGCCAAAATGTTTAAACAGTGAGGTTCTTTCAAATAATTTCACTATTTATAGACTTGATCGCTTGTCTCGTAGAGAGGGTGGTGTTTTAATAGCTGTTAAATCCCATTTTCTCTCGGAATCTTTTACCTTCTCATCAATTCACAATGTTGAGATTATTGGAGTTAAAATAACTTTGCAGTCTTGTTCCCTATACGTTACTTGTTCATATATCCCTCCCTCTTCCGATTTACAAGTTTATAGTCATTATATATCTTGTATTAAAGAAATGTATGAATATGTTCAAGATAATGACTTATTTCTTGTGTTGGGTGATTTTAATATACCTAACACTTCTTGGGCCTCATTTCCCGAATTATCTTATTCCAACAATTGATCATTATTTTTTTGATGAATTGTTTAATCTTTCTATGTATCAGATGAACTCAATTTCTAATCATTTAAATCGTTCTCTTGATTTTATTTTTACTAATGATGACGCCAGCATTAATATTTTAAGATCATCCCCCTTTTGTATACCTGAGGATTTCTATCATCCAACACTAGAGGTTTTAATACCTATTTACTGTCCAAAATTTTTACAATTTAATTTAATTTTAAATGCACACAGATGTTATATACACTGATCTGTTCAGCATGATATCTTGCTGCAAGAGCTTGACCAATTGGGATTTTCTCCTAAACTTCTGCCTTGGATTGCTTTCTATTTAAAAAGTAGAACCCAAAGAGTTCTGTTGAGAACATCTATTTCGAAGGTCATATTTGTCTCTTCGGGTGTTCCTCAGGGTAGTCACTTGGGCCCTCTACTTTTCTTCCTTTTTATAAATGACCTTCCCAGTTGTATTTCTTACTCTAGAATATTCATGTATGCAGATGACGTAAAACTCTGTCTCTCATGCAAAAACCGGAAGATCTAATTTCCTTTCAAAATTGGTGTAAAGCCAATCAGTTGCATCTAAATTGTTCTAAGTGAATGAGAATGACTTTCTGTCGTACCACTCCATTTTTTGCTGATTATACAATCAACAATGTCCTTGCAACGTATTTCTACAATCAAAGATCTCGGGGTGCTCTTTGACTGTAAACTTAGATTCAATACCCATATCCTAACCATCGTTAATGAAGCCAAAAGTATACTTGGTTTTTATATTGGGTTTGTGAAATGTCCGTCTTGCTGTCCGTCCGTCTGTCCGTCTGACCGTATGAACGCAAATCATTTCTATGCTATTAAAGCTAGAGACTTGAAATTTGGAACATATACTCGTGTATACTCTTGTCAGATAAAGTGTCAAGATTTTCCCGATACGCTCACTAGGGGCGTGGCAAATTGGAAAATGAATTTTCCTTTATTTCAGAAATACTACTATTTTAGCAGTCCTAGAGATTTGAGACTTGGAATGTATACTCGCGGTTACATTCTAAGTTGAATAAGCTATGGCGTGTTTGTGTTTTTGTGTTTTTTTCTGTGTTTTTTTTCTTGTTTTTTTTTTTGTGTTTTTTTTTGTTCTTGTGTTTTTTTTCTGTGTGTTTTTGTGTGTTATTTTTTAAAGTTTTTTTTGTGTGTGTTTTTTTGTTTTCTTTTTTTTTTTTGTTTTTGTTTTTGTTCTTTTTTTGTTTTTTTTTTTTTTTTAGTTTTTATTTTGTTTTTGTGGGAAGCAGCAATTAGCGGTCATAATTCCCACTCAATTATCGACTAAAAGAAAGTTTTTGTGTGTGTGTATTTTTTTGCGTTTTTCTTTTTTTATTATTTTGTTGTATTTTTGTTATTTTTTGTGTTTTTTTTTTGTGTTTTTATTTTGTGTTTTTTTGTTGTTTTTTTTTGTGTGTTTTTGTGTGTTATTTTTAAAAGTTTTTTTGTGTGTGTTTATTTGTGTGTTTTTTTATGTTATTTTTTTGTGTATTTTTTTTTGTTTTTTTGTTTATTTTTTTTGGTTTTTTTTTGTGATTTTTGTGTGTTTTTTTTTTATTTTTTTATGTTTTTTTTTGTGTGTTTGCCTACTCCATTTCTGCAGCTGGTTTTCTGACCTCCTGGCGGTTAGTCGTGAAGTGCAGTGTTTTTTGTGTTTCTTTGTGTTTTTTTTTATTGTTTGTTTGTGTTGTTTTTTTGTTGTTTTTTATTATGTTTTATTTTGTGTTTTTTTTTTTTTTTTTTTGTTCTTTTTGTTTTTTTTTCTGTGTGTGTTTTATGTGTTATTTTTGTGTGTGTTTTTTGTTGTGGGGCGTGGCAAATCGGATGAAACTGTATCTTCTACAGTTTTAGAGCTAGAAGAGCTAGTATTTGGCTCTACCTAACTGGTCGAGAATGTCATCGATTCTGGGAAGTGGAGATTTTTATTGATCTGGCGGTAATCTACTACTAATCGCCATCTTTTTGTAGCAGAACCTGGTAGACCTTTCTTAGGTACCAGCAATATTGGGCTATTATATTTTGAGGTGGATGGTTCAACTATTTTATCTAGAATGAGCTTTTCAACTTGTTTATTGATTTCTTCTTTGTGTGCGTGTGGAATTCTATAGTTTTTGGTGTATACTGGATTATTATCATTCAATCTTAGTTCTTGCTTATAAAAATTATTTGTTGTTATTGATTCGGTTTCAAGTCCGAATATGTCTGTATACTGGGTACATAAATCTTCAAGTTTTGCTTTGAATTGTGGAGGAAAGTTTTTTGTAAGATTTTTTATGACATCTTCGTGTCTGTTTTTGCTAATTTCTTGGACTATGTCATAGTCACTTAGCCTTTCGGTTTTTATATTATTAATGTGTATTATTTTGGTTACACTTGTTGTATTTAGGACTCGGACAACAATATTTTCTTTACTGGAGATAGTATTTCCAATAAATATTCCTTTCTCAATTTCTTGATTCGGAATTAGAACAGTTTGTTCTGTCGATTCTAATTAAATCTGTCGGACTACTTCAGTGCGGGCTGGAAGTAAAATGGCATTGTTATCACAACTATATGTGATGGGTATTTTTATTTGTGGGTTTAAATTATCTGGCCTAATTATTAGAGTGTCACTAGTATGTGTACAATCTAATAGGCAATTGAATTTTTTTATGAAGTCTATACCTATAATGCCATCGCTAGGGATTGGAAAGTTTTGTTCAACTAAGGATAGTTGTGCGGGATTATGTACTTTCCTGTAGATAATTCTACGAATGCTAAACCTTTTGAAAAGAACTGAACCTTCACCGATTCCTGATATTTTAGTTGATATGTTAGTGTTAACATTGTCAAAAATATCGACATTTTCTTTAATTATTGCTGATATGTCTGCACCAGTGTCTACTAAAAAAGTGAGAGAATTGTTTGTGCTTAAGTTTTTTAGTTTTATAAATAATCCTGAACTAAGATTGATGTTGTATACTATCGCACACTCTGAATATCTTAAGGGATTTATTCGTTTCCCAAACTACTTTCTGCAGTTCGTATGTTTGCATATGTTTGTTTTGGGGATTATGGCCTCTGTTCGAGTTACCACGGCCTCTAGAGTTTCCTCTATTTTGGCCTCTATTGTTCCCTCTATTATTATTATTGTGATTGTAATGGTAATTACCTCTATTTTGGTAATTACCTCTGTTTGAGTTATTATAACCGCGGTTATTGTAACCTCTTTGGTTACCGCGACTACCGTTGCCTCTGTAATAAAAGACAGTGTTGGCGCTTCCCGTAATCTCTGTGCTGCAATGGATATATTTACCCATTACATCATTAAAATTAACAAAATTGCCAGCTCCTAGTATTATACGCAACTTTTTATGTTCACAGTTGTGAATCAGAGCTGATATCGAGTCTTTGGTCGAAAATTGATCAGCATTTCCTGGGTCTAAACCTTCGTCAATGTACGCTGCTTCTAGCTGCTTGCGCAGACTGTCAATATCAGTCATATATTGCGATGCTGTTTTACCCTTTTGCTTTATATTTAGTAATTTTGCTTTGATAACATCAGAGGACTCTCCTTTAACGTTATCATTGAGTTTCCTAATAATGTCCTGGATTGTTGTTTCGTTTTGTACTTTATAAAGGATTGTGCCGGTTATCTTTGATTTGATAACTTCAACGGCTAGATCTTCTTGATCTCCTTTAATCCTATCAGTGATTCTTAACGCTGTAAGAAAGCGCTGGAGTGATAGTTTATTACCATCGAATTCGGCTATTGAAATTGAGACTTGTCTCACATATTGACGGTCTTTTTCTACTGTTGACGTTATGATTACTTCGTTTCCTATATCCCCTGAATGTTTTTGTTCAAGATTTGATTGTGGTTCGATATCCAGTAATACCGACTCATCAAATCTGGCTGGTGTGTTAATTATATTCGGAATAAATAGCTGTAGGCTATGTCTTTCCGATATATATCTAAGATTTTCTCTTAATCTTTTAAACACATCATTTACTTGCGTTACGTGCAATTGCGTTAATCTATTTAAATTAGTATGTACTATCTCACGAATATTATTATATGATTTTATCATACATTGAACGTATTTTACTTTCGTTGTGTTTGAAATCGGTGCACATTTATTTAGGCACTTAAACGATTTGTCAAACTCAAGACGTTCAAGTTTAATAATGGACGATATTTCGTTCCATTCCATTAGTCGATGAGATGTATATATATATATATATGTATATTTGTGTGTGGTGTAGGATCCACAAGATCTATGACGTTAATCACGTCTGCTGTGCTATCTTTTGGACTCATGGCCACCCATTTTGAAATCAAGAAGCTCACTTAAAAAATTTACGAACTAAAATTTAATAAGAGTCGTCCTAGGGTCGGGTTGGTCAATTCGAAGAAGAAAACAAACAGTTCATAGAATGAAAACAAATCCTGAATTAAAGGCAAACTCGAAATTTAGTAGTTGGAACGTGATTTAATAATTTGATACATATACATATATAAATGTTCCACTTTACACAAAAATTAAGGATAATTTTTTTTTTTTATTAATGCTTAACAATGATATCCTACCTATTTTGTCGTATGACTTCACGGACCATACTTTAGCGAGCAATGCAGTTATCGCTTCCGCTTACAATATTTTTCTTAAGTTTAGATATAGTTAATTTTTTTTTTTGGGGGGGGGGGGGGAATAAAAATTGCTTTTATATGTCCCTACCTAATGGTTCGTATAGCTTTACAGGCTATACTTCTATCGGGCAGATAAGTTTCCGCTCAATTTCACAATATTTCTTACAATTTTGTTTTTTATTAATATCTTAAATTTAAAAAAGTGGATTGATTTATTCCTTTTGCCTCTGAGTTAAAGGTGTTCCTCGTTGCTGCATCAGCTGGTCGTCGCCGGTTGGCTCGCTGATGCTCCATCGATGGTGTAAAAGACGGCCTGTCTTTCACATTTGTTGTCGTTGTTGTAGATCTCCGGGGCCTTTGGGCTTAGGCGATGCTGGTGCCGGTCGTCACACCAATCTTCATCCAGCATGTATACTCACAGTATACACTCTCCAGTGGTCCTGGACAATCCCTGGGGCACTTCCTTTCCTCGCTTGGAAGTGGCACTTGCTTAGGAGGAGGTATATTTGTATTAACTTTTTGGTTAGTTAAAGTTTTTATCACTGAGTGAGCGGGAGATAGTGGCTTTTTTTGTTGAAGGCTTGACTTGAGAAAGTCGAGCTCTTCTTGAAGCTTTATAGCTGTTGTCCAGGGGGGCGGTATTGTGCTTGTATATAATAATAATTTTCTTTTGCACACACCCTCTGTTTGCCATAACTCAAACGCTCTACTCACTCAGTTTCTTTTCATCATTTTCAGTTCATTAATTGATCCATTAGTTGAGCTGTCCTGTGCATTCAGCGGTGCTCTGCTCGATTGTGCTGCTGCTGTTGATGTACTGATGTCGATGACGAAGTTGGCGGTGGCAGCTGTTGCGTATTACTTTTGCTGTTGCTGTTATTTGTTAATTTTTGTTGTTGTTATTGCTGCTCCTTCAGCCTCAGCACCTTTGATATTATTGAGTTGATATTGGAGTTGTCACCGCCCTCCTGTGGCTCATCGCTATCACCCTGGGTATCGGAGATCCAAAGAGTCAGGTTATCTGGCAGGATCGCCATGTAATGATTAAAATAAAAGACTTGTGTCTTTGACGTCTTCATACATAATGAATCGGTCTTTCTTTATTCAAAATTGACTTAGCCTAAAGTACATAAGAGAGTATATAGTTCTGTCGCTCAAAGCAGCGACAGAATGGGAGTATATAGCGTGTCATATGTATTTGTATATATTATTATATGCACATGCAGAAGGCATATACATTGACATGCGCTTAGGACCGAATGGTCCGAACGTCATAGTGCTTACGCTGCACCACTTGGCGGTGGTTATGTTATGTAAACAAAGCGACAAAGTGTCTCTATGTTTATGCGCTTGATACTCTAACGTTTAATTAGGGCATATGACCACTTTACATATTGTATACACTACAATGTGGTGGGCATATGCTTATTTTGCATACTACTACACAACCAAATTAGCCAAATTGGTACGTGAGTAACTGGTATGGTCACCCCTACTGGGGGCGTGGCAATTCTGTTATATTTTGAACACTATTGATGGTAGAAACTTGAGATTTGGTACATATACTTGTATTAACGTCTCAAGTTCAAAAAGCTATGGCGGATATATCTACGCCCACAGAGGGCGTGGCAAACCGCACGAGTTTATAGCTCTTACAGTTTTAGCGCTAGAAGCCTCAAAATTGGACTAGTAGGTTGCTTTTTTTACGCCCTTTTTGGGCGTGAGCTATTTTTTGAGATACAATGAATCCTTCGAATAGTCGATATAGGAAGCATGCTATGATTATTTTACATATACACACATACATACATAAGTCTCTAGTCTTAATGGGTCACATTAATGAAAGTAAATGTATCGAATTTGATTGATAATTCAGAAACGAGATGAGTTATCGAAAAAAAAAACAAACTCGTATTGCGTATGGTATTCATGACTATACATGTCATTTCAGATCTATAGCTTTTTGATTTACGAGATCCTTGCGTTCATACAGACGGATGGACAGACGAACAGGGCTATATATATATATATATATATATATATATATACATATATAGCCCTGTTCGTCTGTCCATTCATTATGCATGAAGACGTCAAAGACACAAGTCTTTTATTTTAATCATTACATGGCGATCCTGCCAGATAACCTGACTCTTTGGACCTCCGATACCCAGGGTGATAGCGATGAGCCACAGGAGGGCGGTGACAACTCCAATATCAACTCAATGATATCAAAGGTGCTGAGGCTGAAGGAGCAGCAATAACAACAACAAAAATTAACAAATAACAGCAACAGCAAAAGTAATACGCAACAGCTGCCACCGCCAACTTCGTCATCGACATCAGTACATCAACAGCAGCAGCACAATCGAGCAGAGCACCGCTGAATGCACAGGACAGCTCAACTAATGGATCAATTAATGAACTGAAAATGATGAAAAGAAACTGAGTGAGTAGAGCGTTTGAGTTATGGCAAACAGAGGGTGTGTGCAAAAGAAAATTAAAAAAGAATAGCGCACTTAAAGTGGCTATTATATACAAGCACAACACCGCCCCCCTGGACAACAGCTATAAAGCTTCAAGAAGAGCTCGACTTTCTCAAGTCAAGCCTTCAACAAAAAAAGCCACTAACTCCCGCTCACTCAGTGATAAAAACTTTAACTAACCAAAAAGTTAATACAAATATACCTCCTCCTAAGCAAGTGCCACTTCCAAGCGAGGAAAGGAAGTGCCCCAGGGATTGTCCAGGACCACTGGAGAGTGTATACTGTGAGTATACATGCTGGATGAAGATTGGTGTGACGACCGGCACCAGCATCGCCTAAGCCCAAAGGCCCCGGAGATCTACAACAACAACAACAAATGTGAAAGACAGGCCGTCTTTTACACCATCGATGGAGCATCAGCGAGCCAACCGGCGACGACCAGCTGATGCAGCAACGGGGAACACCTTTAACTCAGAGGCAAAAGGGATAAATCAATCCACTTTTTTAAATTTAAGATATTAATAAAAAACAAAATTGTAAGAAATATTGTGAAATTGAGCGGAAACTTATCTGCCCGATAGAAGTATAGCCTGTAAAGCTATACGAACCATTAGGTAGGGACATGTATATATATATATATATATATATATTATGGGGTCAGGCAGGCCTCCTTCTGCCTGTTACATACACTTTCACAAAAATATTATACCGATGATTTCTTATTATCAAGGGTATAAAAGCATAAGTGAAGTCCTTCACTGACATCTTTCCAAAAATGAAAACACAGTGACTTTCATTGAATTTCGCTGAAAATAGCATCAAAAACTAACTATACATATTTTGTTTATGCTAAAAATAGAAAACGAAGGCTTGAAAAAGCAAAATATAAAAAAACAAGTTCCCATCATTCGAAATTTATTATTTATGTCTAGTTGTATTTTCAAAAATTCAGGTGTCTTTAATTGAATTTCGATTAGTGTATACTCATTTCTCTTTATGAATCAGTATAAAGAATCCATATGGATTCCCAATATTAAACAAGGTCGAGGATCATGGTATGGGGTTGTCAACGAAACAGAGAATCTGACATTATTTATTTATAGAGTCAACAATGGACCACAAGAACTCCATTAGGATCCATAACGAAAATTTAAATAAAAGTGGCAACAAATTAGATATTGATTTTTTCAATAAGACAACGTTCCGAAGCACCCACGATGTAAAGCTGCGGTTACTATATAAATCAGCTTAAATCGCCTCCCCAGTCTCTGAACATGAGCGAGCGTAGGATTCGGCAGCTTACCATAAGCTGGAAAGTATGCTAGAGAGAGTAAAACGAATTTTTGTTTGCGCTCCGTAGTTTTTATTTTTTCTCTTCTTTAATTTGGTTTTATATTTACATATTATTTGTATATTGGTGATTATTGCTTTTTTGATACTGCCGTGATTTGTGCTTCTAAACATTGTGTTTTTGTTTTTATTTACAAAGTTTTGTGAGCGTCTGTAATTATATCTAAATTGCAATTTTCATTTTAGTATTTCTATTCTTTCGTTTTTGTTCTTTGCTTTCTGGATTTTACACGGGTTAGTGTGTGTGCTCGCTATCGCTCGCTCACGCTTAGCTTAGTGTTTCTTTTTGTTTAATCCTGTTAATCCTCTCTTTGTCTTTTATTTTTTCTTATCTTAATCTGTTTTTATTTTTGTTTTGATTTTCTCCCCTGCTTGCCAATATGATACCGTAAGAAATCATGTACATTTAGGCAAGTCATTGATTCTGCAATAATGCAATTGGTTGGTTGCAGGTTGTGCAAGAATTAAATGTGCTGGCATCTTGGGGCGTGACGTTGATAGAGTCATGGCTGTTATCAAAAGTGGGTGTAGTGGATTACGCTGGTCTTGTCCGGATTGCTTGGAAAAACAATTAAGTTTTCCAATATGTATAATTAAGTGCGGGTTCAGTACTCAAATCTAAGTCAATTTTCAAAACAGCTTGAAGAGCAACGGAAGCTGGAGAAGAAATATTGAATCAGTACAATTTTGATTCTCCGCTTAATACAGTGATTACTCTATCACTGTTAGTTCGCCCCTCCATTCAAGTATCGTCTCCTACCTTATCAACCCCTTCTTCACCTTGTCAAGAATTCTGAATTCCCATATCAGATGATTTAGTTGAAATATCTGGGTCTAGTGTCATAATAGACACTCAAAAGGCCCCTCCTAAAAAAGTTAAAGTGTCGCTGAGTGTTGGTCAAACTAAAAACAACATTTAGACACCGTCTCTTACGCCGTCTCCTCCTCTATTATCCTATTTACCTGTTTTGTCTCCTCGAAAGCAAGTTTTCTTATCTAGGCTTTCATCAGATACGACATGTGAGGCTGTTTCTGTTTTTATTGAAAGTAAAACTTCGTCTAAAGTTTTTATCTCAAAGTTTAATTTTGCGTCTCCTCGTGAAATTGCTACATTTAAAATCAATGTACCAATTGAATTTTTCGATCCTATATGTGATCCAAACTTTTGGCCACCTCATGTTGTACATCATTTCAAACCTAAGATTCGGAATAAAGTTTCTCCAGTGTCTTTAAATCCCGTTTCGGTACAACCTTGATCTGATCTTTCGATCTTTTCCGCAGCTAACTATTATTTATCAAAATGTTCGGGGCCTTAATTATAAATTAAAAAATTTATTTTTGCAAGCTGTAGTGTCCAATCTGAACTTATAGCCGTCACTGAAACATGGTTAAGCCAAAATGATTAAACAGTGAGGTTCTTTCAAATAATTTAACTATTTATAGACTTGATGGCTTGTCTCGTATAGGGGGGGTATTTTAATAGCTGTTAAATCCCATTTTCGCTCCGAATCTTTTACCTTCACATCAATTTACAATGTTGAGATTATTGAAGTTAAAATAACTTTTCAGTCTTGTTCCCTATACGTTACTTGTTCATATATCCCTCCCTCTTCCGATTTACAAGTTTATAGTCATCATATATCTTGTATTAAAAAAATGTATGAATATGTTCAAGATAATGACTTATTACTTGTGTTGAGTGATTTTAATATACCTAACACTTCTTGGGCCTCATTTCCCGAATTATCTTATTCCAACAATTGATCATTATTTATCATTATTTTAAATTCTCGTTCTTATGAGAATTACCTCATAAGCTGTAAAATGCACTTAGCTCTTGGTACTGATCAAGATGCCTCAGATCTATTTGCAAATTTCTTCCAATCCACTACTCAGCTGCCATTGCAGAAACCAATTCAGTTCCAATTTTAATCTCTAAAATTTCCCCTGTCTCTTTTATCCGCTATGCGTACGTTGAAACCGTCGTTCTCTCCGGGGCGGATGGTATTCCCAGCTGTGTGATTAAAGAATGCAGTGCTTCTTTGTGGTCATCTTTATTAAAACTGTTTAATTTGTCTCTTGATACCTCGGTATTTCCTTCAATTTGGAAAGAATCATTTATTATTCTTCTGTATATAAAAGGAGGAAGATCTGATATTTAAAATTACAGAGGCATTGCCAAGCTTTCTGCTATTCCAAAGTTATTTGAAAAAATTATAACTTCTAATTTACAACACTTTTGTAAATCTATCATTTCACCATCGCAGCATGGTTTTGTTCAGAATCGATCAATCTCTACGAACTTATTAGAGTTTTCATCCTTAGTCAATGAAAGCTTTTTAAATAAAAAGCAAACAGATGTTATATACATTGATTTCAGTAAGGCATTTGACTCTGTTCAGCATCATATCTTGCTTCAAAAGCTTGACCAATTGGGATTTTCTCCTAAACTTCTGTCTTGGATTGCTTTCTATTTAAAAAGTAGAACCCAAAGAGTTCTGTTGAGAACATCTATTTCGAAGGTCATATTTGTCTCTTGGGGTGTTCCTCAGGGTAGTCACTTGGGCCCTCTACTTTTCTTCCTTTTTATAAATGACCTTCCCAGTTGTATTTCTTACTCTAGAATATTCATGTATGCAGATGACGTAAAACTCTGTCTCTCATGCAAGAACCGGAAGATCTAAATTCCTTTCAAAATTGGTGTAAAGCCAATCAGTTGCATCTAAATTGTTCTAAGTGAGTGACAATAACTTTCTGTCGTAACACTCCATTTTTTGCTGATTATACAATCAACAATGTGTCCTTGCAACGTATTTCTACAATCAAAGATCTCGGGGTGCTCTTTGACTGTAAACTTAGTGTCAATGCCCATATCCTAACCATCATTAATGAAGCCAAAAGTTTACTTGGTTTTAAACGTTGGTCTAAAGAGTTTAATGATCCGTTTGTCACTAAACTTCTTTTTGTCTCGCTGGTACGTCTCATTTTAGAATATTATTCTAAAATATTATTATATAGTCTCTACAGCAGAAATTGTATCAGAACCGTATTAAATCGGTTCAGGAACAATTTCTTCTTTTTGCCTTGCGCAATCCATCTGGGATGGTAACCTTCGTCTACCGTCTTTTCAAAGTAAGCTTCTACTTTTGAATTTTCCATCGTTAATCAATCGTAGAATAGTCTTGGGTATTACTTTTCTACATAAGTTGATTAACGGTATTATTGATTCGCCTTCTCTTTTATTTCAAGTCAATTTCCTAGTTCCTACCCGTGCTTCTCGTCACTTTGTCCTCTTTATTTACCTATATGTAACTGTTACTATTCTTTGTACAGTGCGTTTCGTGTTCTATGTATCAAGTACAATAATTATTTTCATGTATTTAGTTCTGAAATCTCTCTTTCCTTAATAAAATCTTTTCTTTTAACATATGTCAGAGAAATCACACACACACCCCAGTAGTGAGAATGCACCTGTGCGATTCTCCCTACATTTGTATTTCTCTTATTGTACTTTAGTTTTTAAGATTTTATTTATTCTTAAATTTTTATTACCTTTTTTTCACTTCTTCTATCTTGCTTATTGTTAGTATTAGACTTTTTCTTTTTCCTATTCTGTTTATAATTTTTAATTTTGTAATTTTATAATTTGACTCACGAATGTAGTAAAAATAAATGGATAAATAAATAAATTAATAAAACATTCAAGTTTTTTTCAAAAAACAGAACATAATATCAGCTATTTCAAATAATAATGTTCCGAATAATGTATTTGATCATTAAATAAGCTTGGAGAACGCAAGAGAAACAAGTAAAAACGTAGCAGTCGGTCGCAACCGACTGTGAAATACTCATTCACACCGCAAGCTCCATAAAATTCCAAGAAACCAATTTGCCACACCCCTAATTATTCCTAAATTTTGTATTTAGTGTCATGCGCATTTAATACAATTTTTGTTTTTGCTATACACAAATTTTTTATAATTCATCTTAAAATATTTAATATGTTGAAAATTTCATTAAAATCCGTTAAGTAACACAGAAGTTATTCAACAAAACGTTTAGGCAATTGAGAAATGTGCTGCACAGCTGTACAGCGAAAATTTTCTTATGTTATATAATATATTATATAACAAATACAATAGAATTCAGTATGAATCATATGCTCATTAAGTTACTTGTTTACTATGAGGTTCAGTGGCGTTGCTAATAGAAGTGAGGCGTACCGATCATGGCACCCTTGTTTCGAGCCTCGGTTGAGTCGATATTTTATACACATTTTATTTTTAATTATTATTGGTTTGACAAGCACAGCGGTGGCGTCGTGGTAGAGATGACGACTCGTGCAAGTAGGCGGAGGTTCGAACCTCTAATTTTCTTTTCTTTTATTTCTTAATTTTTTTGTTTTTAAATATATTTTTTTTTTACATTTATAATATTTAGCAACTCAATTAATATGGTAAAAGCTCAAAAAGTCAATAAATTGTGTATATTTGCCACGTCCCCAGTGGACGTAGACATATAAAGTCCCAGTCTCTGACAGGGGTGTAGGACAACGAAACTATGAATTTTTGACGCTTAAACTAAAAAAATTCTAAATTTATAGGGTATTTTTTAATATGTCACGCTCAAAAAGGGGCGTAAGAAAATTTTGGCCGATCGATAGAGGAGGTCACCAGCAACCTAAAAATCCAATTTTTAAGCTTCTAGCACTAAAACTGTATGAGCTATAAACTCGTGCGGATCGCCACGTCCCCTGTGGGCGTAGATATATCCGCCATAACTTATTACACTTGGGGCGTTCATACAAGTATATACACCAAGTCTCAACTTTCTAGCATCAATAGTGTTTAAAATATAATAGAAGATGCACAATTGATATATATTCAGATCCGATTTGCCACGCCCCCAGTTGGCGTGGATATATAGTTTTTTGGTCGATCTTTATAAGATCATAACAGTTACTCACGTGCCAAATTTGGTCGCTCTAGCTCTAAAACTATAGAAGATACAGTTTCACCCGATTTGCCACGCCCACTATGGGCATAGATATATCCGCCATAGCTTATTCAACTTGGGATGTCAACGCGAGTATACAATCCAAATCTCAACTCTCTAGGACTGCTACAAGTAGTATTTCTGACATACAGGAAAATTAATTTTCCAATTTGCCACGCCCCTAGTTGGCGTATTGGGAAAATCTTTACACTTTATCTGACTAGAGTATACCCAAGTATATATTCAAAATTTAAAGTCTCTATCTTCAATAGCATAGAAATGATTTGCGTTCATACGGACAGACGGACGGACATTACACAAACCCAATATACTCATTTCACTTTGTGAATGAGTATAAAAACCAGACAAACATAAACTAAAAACGTTGCAGTCGAGCGCTACCGACTGCGAAATACTCATTCACACTGCAGCACCAAGTTCCAAAACATTCCAAGATACGAATTTATCGATTTGCCACACCCCTAAATTTTTATGGAATTTCCTCCAATAGTAAAGTTAGAGTAAAGTTAAAATTTAGTTTATAGTACAGCAAAGCGGATAAAATATTTTGAAGCGGATAAAATGGATCCTGGACACAGGATGTCAGTGCTAAGTTAGAGTATACACAACGGCGCCACCTTGAAGATTAGTGCAGGATATTTCCTGGTTTCAAAGAAGCACCTGTGGAAAGAGGTTATTGGTCGGCAGGCATTAATGCAGTTCGACACAACCAGAACTACCATAGCTACAAAAAACCGTCTTAGACCCTGGCAAATTGTTTAATTAATTTTTTTTATACCCTGAACCCAGAGAGAGAGTTCTGAGTTTGTGAGACTAAGACGTATTTTCTTTGCGTTCAGTACTTTTATTTTTTTACTGTGCTTTAATTTGTTTTAATATTTAAATATTGTTTGCATATTCGTGATTATTACCTATTTGGTTTGATATTGCTGTGATTTGTGCTTCTAAACATTGTGTTTTTGTTTTTACTTACAAAATTTTATGAACGTTGGTAATTATATCTAAATTGCACTTTGCGGTTTAGTATTTCTATCCATTGTTTTTATACACTGAACCCATTAAAAATTGGTAATCAGGGTATAATGGTTTTGTTGCAGCCCAAATGTATGTAACAGGCAGAAGGAGGCGTGGCAGACCCCATAATATATATATATATTCTTGATCAGGGCGACAAGCCGAGTCGATTGAGCCCTGTCCGTCTGTCTGTCTGTCCGTATGTTTGAACGCGTGGATCTCAGAACTTATAATAGCTAGAGACTTGAACTTTTTTTTATAGATTCGTGTATATTACGCGCAGGTCGAGTTTTTTTTTTTTAGAAATTCGATAACTCTTCTCGTTTTTTTATCAATTAAAAACGAAATCGATTTTCAGTTTTAAAATTATATCTTCTATATCTTGATAGTTAGAGACTCCAAATCTTGTATTGAGCTTAATGGAACTTTTATACAATTTTTGTTTTTGTTAAATTTTGGACGCCACGCCCCTTCGCCCAATTTTTCAAAACACTTATTTCAAATACTAGAGACTTGTGCTTTTGCACATACACGCATATGAATGATATAATTCCGCTGCGCAAGTTTGATTAAGAAAGTCAATCTACAAAAAAAGTTATTAAACATTTAATTTTCCTTAACATGCACATATTGGCCCAGCGCAGTCGCTGAGTAAACTGCGCAGTTAGCAGAGCGTATGCGTGTGCGTGTGTATGTATGCGTTGCTTGCAATATACATACATATGTATGTATGTACATACTGTATATATTTACATATTAATAAAATAAGAGTACCATTGATATAACCACTAACCATACAACACATAGACGCGCCATCTAGTGCACCGCTTTTCAGCCCATAAAAAGTGAGCTCTGACGCCCCATCGCCTAATTCGCCGAATTCGCTTCACTTTTAAGTTCGGGCAACGAACATATTTGACAGCGGAATCATTGCGCTGCGAACGCTCGTTCGGCAATTGTCCATTTATGCAAGCTCTTTTTGTACAACTATGTATGCTTATTCTCTGATCTCTTTTCTCTTATATATTTTTATTCTCCGCTCTCTTCTCCCTCAAATATATCCATCACCAGCAGCCGAGCACAAAAATTGATATTTTCTGGCTGCTTCTTTTTGTTCTCTTGCGAGAGTAGAGTATACCAAACTGTTCAAACGGTTTGTCATGCTCATGCAAAATGTTCATACTGTCGTTATTAATATATGCGAAAAGGGTATGCAAATGTGAGGCACATAAATAATATTATTTCACGACGAGCATGCACACACACTTTCAGAACTTACCGTTACACTTGCTACATGTATGAGGATTTGTGTTCCTGTATAAGAAACTGGCCGTTACAGTTCCTCACATATGTGAGCGAAACTTTAACTGCTTTAACTTTGAATAAAACTAGTTTCTGCCATAGTTTTGAAAACAACTTATATGTTAATAAAATATATATAGGTGTTCACGGTGACCAGTTATATTCAATTGTGCAGTGATGGATACCGCAGGCTTCTTGTTTACGATGCCACGGCCATTCACGTAAAGTGTACCGTTTAGCAGTACACGGTCATCAGATACCGTCAAATATGTCCCGTTGATGGTGTGACCGTTACCCTTGTTGTCCTCTACTCTCATGGTGGCGTCGTTGATGATTATGACGCCTTCACTTCACTGGTGGTAGGTGACCGGGCCGAGTGTTGCAGTGTGCGACATCCCCAGCTATTAGTTGTTGCGTACAGGTTGAATTTTAACGTCTCCTACAGAATGTGGTGCCGGTTTAAGGTACTTAATAAGAAAATATAACATATCGGAATTTTGAAAAGCCTTAATGCTAGAAACTCTTAGGATGTCTGATATACTTATATTTGTGACATGCTCATCTGCCAGTTGTTTTACATCAATGCTGTCCAAAATAAGAGGGCTGATTAAGTTTACTTTGGCGAGTGTAACCGTGAGAATTAAGTCTTCAAAATGTGTGATTATCATTCTGTTTTTTGTCATAATAATTTCGAATAAGTAACCTGAATCTGGGTCATCTGTTTTGCGGATGGCGTTTATATTTTTGGCCATTTCGTTAATTTTTTCCTGAAGTTCTATGTTTATCTCTACCTGTCTGTTTTTCGCGTCAGTCAGTTGCATCTGTCGACACCTAATTTGTTTCCAGTCATCGAAGTCCGGTGTACCTGCAATTAGCTTAAGTGCGAACCCAACATGTTTATACTACGGGTTGTTTATGATGCACTCTAATGGTATCTAATAGGTCTTCGATATGTCCGAGGTCTGCCATAAGTAATTTTCGTAAGTCGTCTCTTGTAATATAATTTTTTTCTCGTCAAGTCTCGTCGATGTAAATTTCGGAAGTTGTTATGTTCGTGGTATGTCCGAGGTATCTTTATTCGTCCCATTGGTCATGTCGTTGTCCAACACGGGTATGTAGGTCTTCGATATGTCTTCGATATGTCCGAGGTCTGTCATAAGTAATTTTTGTAAGTCGTCTCTTGTAATATAATTTTTTTCTCGTCTAGTATCGTCGATGTAAATTTCGGAAGTTGTTATGTTCGTGGTATGTCCTAGGTATCTGTATTCGTCCCATATGGTTACGACGTTGTCCAACACGGGTATGTAGTTAGTATGGGTATAGTCAGTCAATTTCATCATCGCTGAGATACGTATTTTGCTTGTTATGGTAGATACCAGTAGAATTGATATGAGCAAACACCCTAACCTGTGAGTTAGATAATGAAATTAAATAATAAAATTACATAGTGATAAGAATGCTTAAATTTATTTTAAAATGGCCTTATAGACCACCCTCCTTTTATAAAAACTGTCGAACCTAGGGCCGCCTCGACTACTTCTTCTGTGTAGAGGGTAGACAGTTTGTTGCTAATCTTTTGTTCGATTTTAGGAGAACTTTTTCTCCGGCCTGGTATTGTTTGTTGGCTCGCCCTTTGTTGCCTGATTAAGTGTTTTTTCCTTGTTCTTGATTTTTAGTATAAAATCTGGGGGCTGCGTGGATGATATCTATCGGTTTTTCGCCTGTAACACTATGTATTGACCTGTTATATTTTATAGTAGCCAAAAGCACCATGTCGGCAACATCGCTAATACCTGATTCCATTTTTTGGCAGTGAACAATATCGCCAAAGGTGCCGTAGAATCGTTCAACTACTCCGTTGGAAGTGCTATGTAGCGGTGGTGCGTTGGCAATCTGTATTTTGAAATTATTATTTAGTATAGTTTTTATAGTCTCAGAATTAATAGACTTTTCGTTATCGTCTTGGTCTTGGTTTTTGGAAATGAGTTAATAATTTGGAGGATTGGGCCTTTTATGTCGAACCAATGGGTTGAACTATTGCGAATTTCGAAAACTTGGCGACGACTTGGCGGCAAGTTAAGAAATATTTTTTGTCGGTGATGAATGTCGACGGTGATGAATGTCGACGTGGAGTGTCTCCCCTGCGTACTCCGGAATCGGAGTCTGCGCCACTAGTTGTTTAATGGGGTGGCGATTGTGCTTGCTCACGGAACACATTCTGCAATTTACAGCTATTTCGGCTGTTAGCTTGCCCATTTTTGGAAGGAAATAATCCCTAAATATCTGCTTCGCATTTCGATCGATTATGCTCGGCAGTGGCAATTTTCCTCTGTTCTGCTTCGTTTGTCACGTCGGTGACTAAAATTTTGCAGTATCTAAAAGTAGTTGCTGGAAAGGCATCGACTAACCCGTGTCGAACAAAAGCCAAAATAAGTAGTTCGCAGTAGATTGCGTTGACCGCATCTACATTAACAAGGTCTTTTATTGTCTGCAAGAGATTTTCGCGGTCGGAAAACCGGATTTTATTTATTTTATTTATTTTTATATAAAGAAAATTTTCTACATTCGTGAGTCAAATTATAAAATTGCAAAATTAAAAATTATAAACAGAAAAGGGAAAAGAAAAAGCGCAATATTAACAATATTTAGCAATGATATCACCAACCCGATGGTGGTGTTTTATTTGCCGGACCGACGAGTTATGCCCCAAATCACAGCAAGGTATGGTTAGTGATTTCATTGAAACTCTTGCTTAGTTTCAATGATATCACTATCCATACCATAGAAGAAGTAAATAAGAAGAAAAAAAATGTTAAAAAGTAGGGAGAATTGCACAGGTGCATTCTCACTACGGGGCTGTGTATGTGATTCCTCTGAAATATGCTAAAAGAGAAGATTTTATTAAGAAAAGACAGAGTTCAGAACTAAATACATGGAAATAATTATTTTAATTAGTACATAGAACACGAAACGCACTGTACAAAGAATAGTAACAGTTACATATAGGTAAATAAAGAGGACAAAAGTGACGAGAAGCACCGGAAGGAACTAGGAAATTGACTTGAAATAAAAGAGAAGGCGAATCAATAATACCGTTAATCAACTTATGTAGAAAAGTAATACCCGAGACTATTCTACGATTGATTAACGATGGAAGATTCAAAAGTAGAAGCTTACTTTGAAAAGACGGTAGACGAAGGTTACCATCCCAGATGGATTGCGCAAGGCAAAAAGAAGAAATTGTTCCTGAACCGATTTAATACGGTTCTGATACAATTTCTGCTGTAGAGACTATATAATAATATTTTAGAATAATATTCTAAAATGAGACGTACCAGCGAGACAAAAAGAAGTTTAGTGACAAACGGATCATTAAACTCTTTAGACCAACGTTTAAAACCAAGTAAACTTTTGGCTTCATTAATCATGGTTAGGATATGGGCATTGACACTAAGTTTACAGTCAAAGAGCACACCGAGATCTTTGACTGTAGAAATACGTTGCAAGGACACATTGTTGATTGTATAATCAGCAAAAAATGGAGTGTTACGACAGAAAGTCATTGTCAAAAACTTAATACAATTTAGAAGCAACTGATTGGCTTTACATCAATATTGAAAGGAAATTAGATCAATTAATTAAAAACTCCATTAGGATCCATAACGAAAATTTAAATAAAAGTGGCAACAAATTAGATATTGATTTTTTCAATAAGACAACGTTCCGAAGCACCCACGATGTAAAGCTGCGGTTACTATATAAATCAGCTTAAATCGCCTCCCCAGTCTCTGAACATGAGCGAGCGTAGGATTCGGCAGCTTACCATAAGCTGGAAAGTATGCTAGAGAGAGTAAAACGAATTTTTGTTTGCGCTCCGTACTTTTTATTTTTTCTCTTCTTTAATTTGGTTTTATATTTACATATTATTTGTATATTGTACATTGTGTTTTTGTTTTTATTTACAAAGTTTTGTGAGCGTCTGTAATTATATCTAAATTGCAATTTTCATTTTAGTATTTCTATTCTTTCGTTTTTGTTCTTTGCTTTCTGGATTTTACACGGGTTAGTGTCTGTGCTCGCTATCGCTCGCTCACGCTTAGCTTAGTGTTTCTTTTTGTTTAATCCTGTTAATCCTCTCTTTGTCTTTTATTTTTTCTTATCTTAATCTGTTTTTATTTTTGTTTTGATTTTCTCCCCTGCTTGCCAATATGATACCGTAAGAAATCATGTACATTTAGGCAAGTCATTGATTCTGCAATAATGCAATTGGTTGGTTGCAGGTTGTGCAAGAATTAAATGTGCTGGCATCTTGGGGCGTGACGTTGATAGAGTCATGGCTGTTATCAAAAGTGGGTGTAGTGGATTACGCTGGTCTTGTCCGGATTGCTTGGAAAAACAATTAAGTTTTCCAATATGTATAATTAAGTGCGGGTTCAGTACTCAAATCTAAGTCAATTTTCAAAACAGCTTGAAGAGCAACGGAAGCTGGAGAAGAAATATTGAATCAGTACAATTTTGATTCTCCGCTTAATACAGTGATTACTCTATCACTGTTAGTTCGCCCCTCCATTCAAGTATCGTCTCCTACCTTATCAACCCCTTCTTCACCTTGTCAAGAATTCTGAATTCCCATATCAGATGATTTAGTTGAAATATCTGGGTCTAGTGTCATAATAGACACTCAAAAGGCCCCTCCTAAAAAAGTTAGTGTCGCTGAGTGTTGGTCAAACTAAAAACAACATTTAGACACCGGCTCTTACGCCGTCTCCTCCTCTATTATCCTATTTATCTGTTTTGTCTCCTCGAAAGCAAGTTTTCTTATCTAGGCTTTCATCAGATACGACATGTGAGGCTGTTTCTGTTTTTATTGAAAGTAAAACTTCGTCTAAAGTTTTTATCTCAAAGTTTAATTTTGCGTCTCCTCGTGAAATTGCTACATTTAAAATCAATGTACCAATTGAATTTTTCGATCCTATATGTGATCCAAACTTTTGGCCACCTCATGTTGTACATCATTTCAAACCTAAGATTCGGAATAAAGTTTCTCCAGTGTCTTTAAATCCCGTTTCGGTACAACCTTGATCTGATCTTTCGATCTTTTCCGCAGCTATCTATTATTTATCAAAATGTTCGGGGCCTTAATTATAAATTAAAAAATTTATTTTTGCAAGCTGTAGTGTCCAATCTGAACTTATAGCCGTCACTGAAACATGGTTAAGCCAAAATGATTAAACAGTGAGGTTCTTTCAAATAATTTAACTATTTATAGACTTGATGGCTTGTCTCGTATAGGGGGTGGTATTTTAATAGCTGTTAAATCCCATTTTCGCTCCGAATCTTTTACCTTCACATCAATTTACAATGTTGAGATTATTGAAGTTAAAATAACTTTTCAGTCTTGTTCCCTATACGTTACTTGTTCATATATCCCTCCCTCTTCCGATTTACAAGTTTATAGTCATCATATATCTTGTATTAAAAAAATGTATGAATATGTTCAAAATAATGACTTATTACTTGTGTTGGGTGATTTTAATATACCTAACACTTCTTGGGCCTCATTTCCCGAATTATCTTATTCCAACAATTGATCATTATTTATCATTATTTTAAATTCTCGTTCTTATGAGAATTACCTCATAAGCTGTAAAATGCACTTAGTTCGAGATCCCAAAATATTTTATTCATTTATAAATTTGAAGCGTTTCCCCCCTTTTTCTAGGTTCTGACAAAACTTGTACTGATCAAGATGCCTCAGATCTATTTGCAAATTTCTTCCAATCCACTACTCAGCTGCCATTGCAGAAACCAATTCAGTTCCAATTTTAATCTCTAAAATTTCCCCTGTCTCTTTTATCCGCTATGCGTACGTTGAAACCGTCGTTCTCTCCGGGGCGGATGGTATTCCCAGCTGTGTGATTAAAGAATGCAGTGCTTCTTTGTGGTTATCTTTATTAAAACTGTTTAATTTGTCTCTTGATACCTCGGTATTTCCTTCAATTTGGAAAGAATCATTTATTATTCTTCTGTATATAAAAGGAGGAAGATCTGATATTTCAAATTACAGAGGCATTGCCAAGCTTTCTGCTATTCCGAAGTTATTTGAAAAAATTATAACTTCTAATTTACAACACTTTTGTAAATCTATCATTTCACCATCGCAGCATGGTTTTGTTCAGAATCGATCAATCTCTACGAACTTATTAGAGTTTTCATCCTTAGTCAATGAAAGCTTTTTAAATAAAAAGCAAACAGATGTTATATACATTGATTTCAGTAAGGCATTTGACTCTGTTCAGCATCATATCTTGCTTCAAAAGCTTGACCAATTGGGATTTTCTCCTAAACTTCTGTCTTGGATTGCTTTCTATTTAAAAAGTAGAACCCAAAGAGTTCTGTTGAGAACATCTATTTCGAAGGTCATATTTGTCTCTTCGGGTGTTCCTCAGGGTAGTCACTTGGGCCCTCTACTTTTCTTCCTTTTTATAAATGACCTTCCCAGTTGTATTTCTTACTCTAGAATATTCATGTATGCAGATGACGTAAAACTCTGTCTCTCATGCAAGAACCGGAAGATCTAAATTCCTTTCAAAATTGGTGTAAAGCCAATCAGTTGCATCTAAATTGTTCTAAGTGAGTGACAATGACTTTCTGTCGTAACACTCCATTTTTTGCTGATTATACAATCAACAATGTGTCCTTGCAACGTATTTCTACAATCAAAGATCTCGGGGTGCTCTTTGACTGTAAACTTAGATTCAATACCCATATCCTAACCATCGTTAATGAAGCCAAAAGTGTACTTGGTTTTATTAAACGATGGTCTAAAGAGTTTAATGATCCGTTTGTCACTAAACTTCTTTTTGTCTCGCTGGTACGCCCTATTTTAGAATATTGTTTTATTATATAGTCGCCACAGCAGAAATTGTATCAGGACCGTATTGAATCGGTTCGGAAGCAATTTCTTCTTTTTGCCTTACGCAATCGTTAATCAATCGTAGAATAGTCTTGGGTATTACTTTTCTACATAAGTTGATTAACGGTATTATTGATTCGCCTTCTCTTTTATTTCAAGTCAATTTCCTAGTTCCTACCCGTGCTTCTCGTCACTTTGTCCTCTTTATTTACCTATATGTAACTGTTACTATTCTTTGTACAGTGCGTTTCGTGTTCTATGTATCAAGTACAATAATTATTTTCATGTATTTAGTTCTGAAATCTCTCTTTCCTTAATAAAATCTTTTCTTTTAACATATGTCAGAGAAATCACACACACACCCCAGTAGTGAGAATGCACCTGTGCGATTCTCCCTACATTTGTATTTCTCTTATTGTACTTTACTTTTTAAGATTTTATTTATTCTTAAATTTTTATTACCTTTTTTTCACTTCTTCTATCTTGCTTATTGTTAGTATTAGACTTTTTCTTTTTCCTATTCTGTTTATAATTTTTAATTTTGTAATTTTATAATTTGACTCACGAATGTAGTAAAAATAAATGGATAAATAAATAAATTAATAAAACATTCATAGTGTTTTTCAAAAAACAGAACATAATATCAGCTATTTCAAATAATAATGTTCCGAATAATGTATTTGATCATTAAATAAGCTTGGAGAACGCAAGAGAAACAAGTAAAAACGTAGCAGTCGGTCGCAACCGACTGTGAAATACTCATTCACACCGCAAGCTCCATAAAATTCCAAGAAACCAATTTGCCACACCCCTAATTATTCCTAAATTTTGTATTTAGTGTCATGCGCATTTAATACAATTTTTGTTTTTGCTATACACAAATTTTTTATAATTCATCTTAAAATATAATTAATATGTTGAAAATTTCATTAAAATCCGTTAAGTAACACAGAAGTTATTCAACAAAACGTTTAGGCAATTGAGAAATGTGCTGCACAGCTGTATAGCGAAAATTTTCTTATGTTATAAGAAATAACAAATACAACAGAATTCAGTATGAATCATATGCTCATTAAGTTACTTGTTTACTATGAGGTTCAGTGGCGTTGCTAATAGAAGTGAGGCGTACCGATCATGGCACCCTTGGTTCGAGCCTCGGTTGAGTCGATATTTTATACACATTTTATTTTTAATTATTATTGGTTTGACAAGCACAGCGGTGGCGTCGTGGTAGAGATGACGACTCGTGCAAGTAGGCGGAGGTTCGAACCTCTAATTTTCTTTTCTTTTATTTCTTAATTTTTTTGTTTTTAAATATATTTTTTTTTTACATTTATAATATTTAGCAACTCAATTAAGATGGTAAAAGCTCAAAAAGTCAATAAATTGTGTATATTTGCCACGTCCCCAGTGGACGTAGACATATAAAGTCCCAGTCTCTGACAGGGGTGTAGGACAACGAAACTATGAATTTTTGACGCTTAAACTAAAAAAATTCTAAATTTATAGGGTATTTTTTAATATGTCACGCTCAAAAAGGGGCGTAAGAAAATTTTGGCCGATCGATAGAGAAGGTCACCAGCAACCTAAAAATCCAATTTTTAAGCTTCTAGCACTAAAACTGTATGAGCTATAAACTCGTGCGGATCGCCACGTCCCCTGTGGGCGTAGATATATCCGCCATAACTTATTACACTTGTGGCGTTCATACAAGTATATACACCAAGTCTCAACTTTCTAGCATCAATAGTGTTTAAAATATAATAGAAGATGCACAATTGATATATATTCAGATCCGATTTGCCACGCCCCCAGTTGGCGTGGATATATAGTTTTTTGGTCGATCTTTATAAGATCATAACAGTTACTCACGTGCCAAATTTGGTCGTTCTAGCTCTATAGAAGATACAGTTTCACCCGATTTGCCACGCCCACTATGGGCATAGATATATCCGCCATAGCTTATTCAACTTGGGATGTCAACGCGAGTATACAATCCAAATCTCAACTCTCTAGGACTGCTACAAGTAGTATTTCTGACATACAGGAAAATTAATTTTCCAATTTGCAACGCCCCTAGTTGGCGTATTGGGAAAATCTTTACACTTTATCTGACTAGAGTATACCCAAGTATATATTCAAAATTTAAAGTCTCTATCTTCAATAGCATAGAAATGATTTGCGTTCATACGGACAGACGGACGGACATTACACAAACCCAATATACTCATTTCACTTTATGAATGAGTATAAAAACCAGACAAACATAAACTAAAAACGTTGCAGTCGAGCGCTACCGACTGCGAAATACCCATTCACACTGAAGCACCAAGTTCCAAAACATTCCAAGATACGAATTTATCGATTTGCCACACCCCTAAATTTTTTATGGAATTTCCTCCAATAGTAAAGTTAGAGTAAAGTTAAAATTTAGTTTATAGTACAGCAAAGCGGATAAAATATTTTGAAGCGGATAAAATGGATCCTGGACACAGGATGTCAGTGCTAAGTTAGAGTATACACAACGGCGCCACCTTGAAGATTAGTGCAGGATATTTCCTGGTTTCAAAGAAGCACCTGTGGAAAGAGGTTATTGGTCGGCAGGCATTAATGCAGTTCGACACAACCAGAACTACCATAGCTACAAAAAACCGTCTTAGACCCTGGCAAATTGTTTAATTAATTTTTTTTATACCCTGAACCCAGAGAGAGAGTTCTGAGTTTGTGAGACTAAGACGTATTTTCTTTGCGTTCAGTACTTTTATTTTTTTACTGTGCTTTAATTTGTTTTAATATTTAAATATTGTTTGCATATTCGTGATTATTACCTATTTGGTTTGATATTGCTGTGATTTGTGCTTCTAAACATTGTGTTTTTGTTTTTACTTACAAAATTTTATGAACGTTGGTAATTATATCTAAATTGCACTTTGCGGTTTAGTATTTCTATCCATTGTTTTTATACCCTGAACCCATTAAAAATTGGTAATCAGGGTATAACGGTTTTGTTGCAGACCAAATGTATGTAACAGGCAGAAGGAGGCGTGGCAGACCCCATAAAGTATATATATTCTTGATCAGGGCGACAAGCCGAGTTGATTTTTTTTTTTTTTTAGAAATTCGATAACTCTTCTCGTTTTTTTATCAATTAAAAACGAAATCGATTTTCAGTTTTAAAATTATATCTTCTATATCTTGATAGTTAGAGACTCCAAATCTTGTATTGAGCTTAATGGAACTTTTATACAATTTTGGTTTTTGTTAAATTTTGGACGCCACGCCCCTTCGCCCAAATTTTCAAAACACTTATTTCAAATACTAGAGACTTGTGCTTTTGCACATACACGCATATGAATGATATAATTACGGTGCGCAAGTTTGATTAAGAAAGTCAATCTACAAAAAAAGTTATTAAACATTTAATTTTCCTTAACATGCACATATTGGCCCAGCGCAGTCGCTGAGTAAACTGCGCAGTTAGCAGAGCGTATGCGTGTGCGAGTGTATGTATGCGTTGCTTGCAATATACATACATATGTATGTATGTACATACTGTATATATTTACATATTAATAAAATAAGAGTACCATTGATATAACCACTAACCATACAACACATAGACACGCCATCTAGTGCACCGCTTTTCAGCCCATAAAAAGTGAGCTCTGACGCCCCATCGCCTAATTCGCCGAATTCGCTTCACTTTTAAGTTCGGGCAACGAACATATTTGACAGCGGAATCATTGCGCTGCGAACGCTCGTTCGGCAATTGTCCATTTATGCAAGCTCTTTTTGTACAACTATGTATGCTTATTCTCTGATCTCTTTTCTCTTATATATTTTTATTCTCCGCTCTCTTCTCCCTCAAATATATCCATCACCAGCAGCCGAGCACAAAAATTGATATTTTCTGGCTGAGCTTCTTTTTGTTCTCTTGCGAGAGTAGAGTATACCAAACTGTTCAAACGGTTTGTCATGCTCATGCAAAATGTTCATACTGTCGTTATTAATATATGCGAAAAGGGTATGCAAATGTGAGGCACATAAATAATATTATTTCACGACGAGCATGCACACACACTTTCAGAACTTACCGTTACACTTGCTACATGTATGAGGATTTGTGTTCCTGTATAAGAAACTGGCCGTTACAGTTCCTCACATATGTGAGCGAAACTTTAACTGCTTTAACTTTGAATAAAACTAGTTTCTGCCATAGTTTTGAAAAAAACTTATATGTTAATAAAATATATATAGGTGTTCACGGTGACCAGTTATATTCAATTGTGCAGTGATGGATACCGCAGGCTTCTTGTTTACGATGCCACGGCCATGAATCTGGGTCATCTGTTTTGCGGATGGCGTTTATATTTTTGGCCATTTCGTTAATTTTTTCCTGAAGTTCTATGTTTATCTCTACCTGTCTGTTTTTCGCGTCAGTCAGTTGCATCTGTCGACACCTAATTTGTTTCCAGTCATCGAAGTCCGGTGTACCTGCAATTAGCTTAAGTGCGAACCCAACATGTTTATACTACGGGTTGTTTATGATGCACTCTAATGGTATCTAATAGGTCTTCGATATGTCCGAGGTCTGCCATAAGTACTTTTCGTAAGTCGTCTCTTGTAATATAATTTTTTTCTCGTCAAGTCTCGTCGATGTAAATTTCGGAAGTTGTTATGTTCGTGGTATGTCCGAGGTATCTTTATTCGTTCCATTGGTCATGTCGTTGTCCAACACGGGTATGTAGGTCTTCGATATGTCTTCGATATGTCCGAGGTCTGTCATAAGTAATTTTTGTAAGTCGTCTCTTGTAATATAATTTTTTTCTCGTCTAGTATCGTCGATGTAAATTTCGGAAGTTGTTATGTTCGTGGTATGTCCGAGGTATCTCTATTCGTCCCATATGGTTACGACGTTGTCCAACACGGGTATGTAGTTAGTATGGGTATAGTCAGTCAATTTCATCATCGCTGAGATACGTATTTTGCTTGTTATGGTAGATACCAGTAGAATTGATATGAGCAAACACCCTAACCTGTGAGTTAGATAATGAAATTAAATAATAAAATTACATAGTGATAAGAATGCTTAAATTTATTTTAAAATGGCCTTATAGACCACCCTCCTTTTATAAAAATTGTCGAACCTAGGGCCGCCTCGACTACTTCTTCTGTGTAGAGGGTAGACAGTTTGTTGCTAATCTTTTGTTCGATTTTAGGAGAACTTTTTCTCCGGCCTGGTATTGTTTGTTGGCTCGCCCTTTGTTGCCTGATTAAGTGTTTTTTCCTGTGTTGCTATTATTTTGTTCTTGATTTTTAGTATAAAATCTGGGGGCTGCGTGGATGATATCTATCGGTTTTTCGCCTGTAACACTATGTATTGACCTGTTATATTTTATAGTAGCCAAAAGCACCATGTCGGCAACATCGCTAATACCTGATTCCATTTTTTGGCAGTGAACAATATCGCCAAAGGTGCCGTAGAATCGTTCAACTACTCCGTTGGAAGTGCTATGTAGCGGCGGTGCGTTGGCAATCTGAATTTTGAAATTGTTATTTAGTATAGTTTTTATAGTCTCATAATTAATAGACTTTTCGTTATCGTCTTGGTCTTGGTTTTTTGAAATGAGTTAATAATTTGGAGGATTGGGCCTTTTATGTCCACGATTGAACGCGAACTAATGGGTTGAACTATTGCGAATTTCGAAAACTTGGCGACGACTTGGCGGCAAGTTAAGAAATATTTTTTGTCGGTGTGATGAATGTCGACGTGGAGTGTCTCCCCTGCGTACTCCGGAATCGGAGTCTGCGCCACTAGTTGTTTAATGGGGTGGCGATTGTGCTTGCTCACGGAACACATTCTGCAATTTACAGCTATTTCGGCTGTTAGCTTGCCCATTTTTGGAAGGAAATAATCCCTAAATATCTGCTTCGCATTTCGATCGATTATGCTCGGCAGTGGCAATTTTCCTCTGTTCTGCTTCGTTTGTCACGTCGGTGACTAAAATTTTGCAGTATCTAAAAGTAGTTGCTGGAAAGGCATCGACTAACCCGTGTCGAACAAAAGCCAAAATAAGTAGTTCGCAGTAGATTGCGTTGACCGCATCTACATTAACAAGGTCTTTTATTGTCTGCAAGAGATTTTCGCGGTCGGAAAACCGGATTTTATTTATTTTTATATAAAGAAAATTTTCTACATTCGTGAGTCAAATTATAAAATTGCAAAATTAAAAATTATAAACAGAAAAGGGAAAAGAAAAAGCGCAATATTAACAATATTTAGCAATGATATCACCAACCCGATGGTGGTGTTTTATTTGCCGGACCGACGAGTTATGCCCCAAATCACAGCAAGGTATGGTTAGTGATTTCATTGAAACTCTTGCTTAGTTTTAATGATATCACTATCCATACCATAGAAGAAGTAAATAAGAAGAAAAAAAATGTTAAAAAGTAGGGAGAATTGCACAGGTGCATTCTCACTACGGGGCTGTGTATGTGATTTCTCCGAAATATGCTAAAAGAGAAGATTTTATTAAGAAAAGAGAGAGTTCAGAACTAAATACATGGAAATAATTATTTTAATTAGTACATAGAACACGAAACGCACTGTACAAAGAATAGTAACAGTTACATATAGGTAAATAAAGAGGACAAAAGTGACGAGAAGCACCGGAAGGAACTAGGAAATTGACTTGAAATAAAAGAGAAGGCGAATCAATACTACCGTTAATCAACTTATGTAGAAAAGTAATACCCGAGACTATTCTACGATTGATTAATGATGGAAGATTCAAAAGTAGAGGCTTACTTTGAAAAGACGGTAGACGAAGGTTACCATCCCAGATGGATTGCGCAAGGCAAAAAGAAGAAATTGTTCCTGAACCGATTCAATACGGTTCTGATACAATTTCTGCTGAGGCGACCATATAATAGAACAATATTCTAAAATATGGCGAACCAGCGAGACAAAAAGAAGTTTGGTGACAAACGGATCATTAAACTCTTTAGACCATCGGTTTATAAAACCTAGCACATTTTTGGCTTCATTAACGATGGTTAGAATATGGGTATTGAATCTAAGTCTACAGTCAAAGAGCACACCGAGATCTTTGATTGTAGAAATACGTTGCAAGGACACATTGTAGATTGTATAATCTGCAAAAAATGGAGTGTTACGAAAGAAAGTCATTGTCATACACTTAGAACAATTTAGATGCAACTGATTGGCTTTACATCAATATTGAAAGGAAATTAGATCATCCTGTAGGCATAGATGATCTATTCCGTTCTTGTATGAGAGACAGAGTTTTACGTCATCTGCATACATGAATATTCTAGAGTAAGAAATACAGCTGGGAAGGTCATTTATAAAAAGGGAGAAAAGTAGAGGGCCCAAGTGACTACCCTGAGGAACACCCGAAGAGACAAATATGACCTTCGAAATAGATGTTCTCAACAGAACTCTTTGGGTTCTACCCTTTAAATAGGAAGCAATCCAAAACAGAAGCTTAGGAGAAAATCCCAATTGGTCAAGCTTTTGAAGCAAGATATCAGCTGAACAGAGTCAAATGCCTTACTGAAATCAGTGTATATAATTTCTATTTGCATTTTATGTAAAAAGCTTTCATTGACTAGGGATGAAAATCCTAATAAGTTCGTAGAGGTTGATTGATTCTGAACAAAACCATGCTGCGATGGTGAAATGATAGATTTACAAAAGTGTTGTAAATTAGAAGTTATAATTTTTTCAAATATCTTCGGAATAGCAGAAAGCTTGGCAAAGCCTCTGTAATTTGAAATATCAGATCCTTTTTTATACAGAGGAATAATAAATGATTTTTTCCAAATTGAAGGAAATAAACAGTTTTAATAAAGGTGACCACAGAGAAGCACTGCACTCGATTTACAAGTTTATAGTCATCATATATCTTGTATATGTTCAAGATAATGACTTATTTCTTGTGTTGGGTGATTTTAAAATACCTAACACATCTTGGGCCTCTTCTCCCAATTCGAATTATCTTATTCCAATAATTGATCATTATTTTTTTGATGAATTATTTGACCTTTCTATGTATCAGATGAAGTCAATTTCTAATCATTTAAATGTGATCTTGTTTTTACTAATAATGACGTCAGCATTAATGTTTTAAGATCATCCCCCTTTAGTATACCTGAGGATTTATATCATCCAACACTAGAGGTTTTGTCCACCAATTTTTACGCCCTCATCATCTAAAAAGCGTCGTTGTTTTAATAAATGTAATTTTGTTTTGCTTAATGATCTCATTAATGCAACAGATTGGTCTGCTTTATATGAGACAGTTGATGTAAACTTAGCAGTTTCAACATTCTACAATACTTTAAATTCTATTCTAGACAAGTGTGTTCCTATGCGTCTTCCTAAATCTTTCTCGAATAAACCTTCCAGGATCACTTCGACTCTTTCAATTTTAAAAAATATTAAATCTAAATGTTTTAAAAAGGTCGTTGACTGGTCTAAATACTCCTTAGCTAAGGCCAATTCCAATATTTTAAACTCTCGTTGTTAGGAGAATTACCTTATATGCTGTAAAAGGCAGTTTGCTCGTGATCCCAAAAGATTTTATTCGTTTGTAAATTTGAAGCGTAAATCTTCTGGATTTCCATCCTCGTTTTTCCTAGGTTGTGACAGTACTTGTAATGATCAAGATACCTGAGATCTATGCAAAACTCTTCCAATCCACTTATTCAACAGCCATTCCAGAAACCAATTCATTTGCAATTTTAAATTCTAAAATGAATGGAAATGCCATTATCGTTTCTAATATTTCTCCTGCCTATCTTTTTTTCCGCTATGCGTACGTTGAAATCGTCGTTTTCTCCGGGGGCGGATGGTATTCATAGTTGTGTGATTAAAGAATACAGTGCTTCTTTGTGGTCACTTTTATTAAAACTGTTTAATTTGTCTCTTGATACCTCGGTATTCCCTTCAATTTGGAAAGAATCATTTATTATTCCTCTGTATAAAAAGGAGGAAGATCTGATATTTCAAATTATAGAGGCATTGCGAAGTTTTCTGCTATTCCGAAGTTATTTGAAAGTATTATAACTTCTAATTTACGACACTTTTGTAAATCTATTATTTCACCATCGCAGCATGGTTTTATTCAGAATCGATCAACCTCTACGAACCTATTAGAATTTTCATCTGTCTTGGATAGCTTCCTATTTAAAGGGTAGAACCCAAAGAGTTCTGTTGAGAACATCTATGTCGAAGGTCATGTTTGTCTCTTTGTTTGTTCCTCAATAGATCATCCACGCCTTCAGGATGATCTAATTTCCTTTCAATATTGATGTAAAGCCAATCAGTTGCTTCTAAATTGTATTAAGTTTATGACAATGACTTTCTGTCGTAACACTCCATTTTTTGCTGATTATACAATCAACAATGTGTCCTTGCAACGTATTTCTACAATCAAAGATCTCGGTGTGCTCTTCGACTGTAAACTTAGTGTCAATGCCCATATCCTAACCATCATTAATGAAGCCAAAAGTTTACTTGGTTTTAAACGTTGGTCTAAAGAGTTTAATGATCCGTTTGTCACTAAACTTCTTTTTGTCTCGCTGGTACGCCTCATTTTAGAATATTATTATATATATATATAATGTTTTTGTGAAAATGTATGTAACAGGCAGAAGGAGACGTAGCAGACCCCATAAAGTATATATATTCTGGATCAGCTCGACAAGCTGAGTCGAACTAGCACTGTCCGTCTGTCCGTCCGTCCGTTCGTCTATCCGTCCGTTCGTCCGTCCGTCCGTATGAACGCGCTGATCTTGTAAACCACAAAAGCTAGTGATCTGAAATTTGACATGTATACTCGTGAATACCATAAATAATCATAGATAACTTCGGAATAGCAGAAAGCTTGGCAATGCCTGTGTAATTTGAAATATCAGATCTTCCTTCTTTTTTATACAGAGGAATAATAAATGATTCTTTCCAAAGGGTATGCCGAGGTATCAAGGGACAAATTAAATAGTCTTAATAAAGGTGACCACAAAGAAGCACGGCATTGTTTAATCACACAACTAGGAATAACATTCGCCCCCGGAGAAAACGACGATTTCAACGTACGCATAGCGGATAAAAGAGAGACAGGAGAAATATTAGAAACGGTAATGGTATTTCCAATAACATAAGAATTTAAAATTTTTAATGAATTGGTTTTTGGAATGGCTGTTGAATAAGTGGATTGGAAGAACTTTGCATAGATCTGAGGTATATTGATCATTGCGAGTACTGTCACAACCTAGGAAAAACGAGGATGGAAACCCAGAAGATTTACGCTTCAAATTTACAAATGAATAAAATCTTTTGGGATCACGAGCAAACTGCTTTTTACAGCGTATAAGGTAATTCTCATAACAACGAGAGTTTAAAATATTGAAATTGGCCTTAGCTAAGGAGTATTTAGACCAATCAACGATCGAACCCGACTTTTTGAACTTTTTAAAACATTTAGATTTAAAATTTTTTAGAGTTGAAAGAGTCGAAGTGAACCAGGGAGGTTTATTAGAAAGAGATTTGGGAAGACACATAGGAACACACTTGTCTAGAATAGAATTTAAAGTACTGTAGAATGTTGAAACTGCTAAGTTTACATCAACTGTCTCATATAAAGGAGACCAATCTGTTGCATTAATGAGATCATTAAGCAAAACAAAATTACATTTATTAAAACAACGACGCTTTTTAGATGATGAGGGCGTAAAAATTGGTGGACAGTAAATAGGTATTAAAACCTCTAATGTTGGATGATATAAATCCTCAGGTATACTAAAGGGGGATGATCTTAAAACGTTAATGCTGGCGTCATTATGAGTGAAAACGAGATAAAGAGGAAGGTTAAACAATTCATCAAAAAAATAATGATCAATTGTTTGAAGAAGATAATTCGAATTGGGAGATGAGGCCCAAAAAGGGTTAGGTATATTAAAATCACCCAACACAAGAAATAAGTCACTATCTTGTACATTTTCATACATTTCCTTAATACAAGATATATGATGACTATAATCTTCTAAATCGGAAGAGGGAGGGATATATGAACAAGTAACGTATAGGGACCAAGACTAAAAAGTTATTTTAAATCCAATAATATCAATATTGTGAATTGATGAGAAGGTAAAAAAAAGGAAAAAATTGGGAATTGGGTTATGTTATAGTTATTGTTAAAAAATTTGTTAATTGTTTTTCTAAAGATTACAAATTAAAAAAAATATATAAAAAAAAATTTCAGATCTCTAGCTTTTGTGGTTTGTGAGATTAGCGCGTTCATACAGACAGACAGGGCTATATCGCCTTAGCTCGTCGAGCTGATGAAGAATATATATACTTTATGGGGTCTGCGACGTGTCCTTCTGCCTGTTACATACATTTTCCCTGATTTCCCATTTTCAATGGGTTCAGAGTATAAAAATAAAGAAATAAAAGAAAAGCCTATATAGAAAATTGGAGACTCGAACCTCCGCCTACTTGCACGAGTCGTCATCTCTACCACGACGACACCGCTGTGCTTGTCAAACCAATAATAATTAAAAATAAAATGTGTATAAAATATCGAATCAACCGAGGCTCGAACCAAGGGTGCCATGATCGGTGCGCGTCACTTCTATTAGCAACGCCACTGAACCGCAAAGTTATCACGTAACTTAATGAGCATATGTTCACGCTGAATTCTATTGTATTTGTTATTTCTTAGAACATAAAAAATTGTTTGCTGTACAGCTGTGCATCACATTTGTCAATTGCCTAAACGTTTTGTTGAATAACTTCTGTGTTACTTAACGGATTTTAATGATATTTTCAGCATATTAATTATATTTTCAACTGAATTGTAAGAAATCGGTGTATAGCAAAAACCAAAATTGTTTTAAATGCACATGACACTAAATACAAAATTTAGGAATAATTAGGGGTGTGGCAAAATGGTTTCTTGGAATGTTACGTTTTTACTTGTTTAAATTCCACCTTCGAAAATTTGTGACTGCAAAATTAGTGCGCTGCTTGCGCTTGTTCAGCAATAGTCCATATTTATATGAAGCCCTTCTATGTACGCTTAATCTCCGATCTCTTCTTTCTTATATATTTTTATTTTCCGCTATTTTCTCTTTCAAATATATATATTTATGAAAAATTGATATTTGCTCGCCGCGGTTCCATTTCATATCTAGCGAGAGTAAAGCATGCATATATAACGTAACATAACTTGGCGTAGACTTATGATTATGGCATTCATATGTGTCTATTTGCCAAAGCAAAAGTCTCTAGAATTTGAAATACGTTTTTACGGTTTTGCAATTTGGGGCCGAAGGAGGCGTGGCATCCAAAATCCAAAAGCTACAAATTGTCCGCATTTACTACACCTATATGCACATCAAATTTTAAGTCTCTAGCTTTAATGGGTCACATAAATGAAAGCAAATTTATCGAAATTTATCGATAATTTAGAAACGGGATGAGTTATCAAAAAAAAAAACAAACTCGTACTGCGTATGGTATTCACGAGTATACATGTAAAATTTCAGATGTCTAGCTTTTGTGGTTTGCGAGATCAGCGCGTTCTTACAGACGGGCGGACGGACCGACAGACGAACAGGGCTACATCGACTCAGCTCATCGAGCTGATCAAGAATATATATAATTTATGGGGTCTGCGACCTGCCTGTTACATACATTTTCACAAAAATATTATACCCTGATTTCTCATTTTCAATGGGTTCAGGGTATAAAAACGAAAGAATAGAAATACTAAAACAAAAATTGCAATTTAGATATGCACCGACGCTCACAAAACTTTGTAAATAACAAAAAAAAATTGTTTAGAAGCACAAATCTCGGCAGTATCTAACCAAAAAGGCAATAATCACCAATATACAAATAATGTGTAAATATAAAAGAAATTAAAGAACAGAAAAAATAAAAAGTTCGCAGCGCAAACAAAAATATGTACGTCTTACTCTCACAAACTTAGAACTCTCTCTTGAAGTCTATTATGGTCGTGACGCCAGATGAATACTTCGAGTTATGAGACTGAAGATCGAATCAAAGACCAGGTGGTAAGTTCTGAAATTTTGAGCATTTGTAGGTAGTATGTTCAGGGTTATTAAAAAAAACATAGTCCCGTTTCCGTCCCATGGACTGCTGACCGGTTAGTGAGAAATTTGCTACTACTATTCACATTCTTTCCTGATGAATAATTTGTCATAGCAAACTCCATTAATTGCAAAATACAGCAACGAAGCTTAAGGAATGTTGATACTTGTTTGCATGTTGATATACGGGAAGCCGTTTCTGAATTCTCCAACTATTCTTCCCACTTGCTCTGCTTGTGTGGCCACATCCAACTTCTTTACAAGCGCCTGGCTGGCACCGGCTATCTGCTCTGTTGTGACCAGGCTTCTGAGTGACTGCTTGCTTTGAAATTGACCGCCAAATTTCATTACCCTCTTCAGTCTCAAGATCTTTACGATGTGAGCCTAGAAAATTATAGAACATTGGTGTTCATATCTTTGTTTTAATATGTTTATGGCTTTCGTATAGTTATCGTTTGATATCTCCAGGGAGCGATTAGTGTCTCACACTGACGCTGTCCAAACACGATCGTTAGTGCTGAAGCTTTTCCATACCACGCGACTTCGGGCGACTGTCAATAATTGTTAAAAACATTGAGTAAAATTCCTCTCACTTTTGGTATCCAAGGCTAAACATAGGTAATTTTAATGCTGGTAGTAGGTGTGCGGTTAAAGTGTAACTATGGGGTACTTGAGTGCTACGACTGTGGCTGCAGGCATCAATGCTTCCAAATTCATTAATCGAATTTCATGAGCAACTCCATTTCTCATTATAATTAAATTGATTCAGCTTCACTATAGCATAACTTTCCCACATGCTATAATATATCTGTGAAAGTGTCACTGTGATAAGCGCCTGAATAAACATTGTTTCGACTTTTTAAACGCTCATATACCGAGTTAAAATTGAGCTTATAAAAACTCACACGTTCTTCAGGTTTTCTAAATTCTCCACAATTTTCCACAAAATTTTGCCTTATTTTATTAGCACTACCAATCACAACGTAATGCGTATTTATATTGTTTGTGGTTAACGCATAGTTCGACAAGGTGTTTATGCAGAGCTCGTAAATAACAATTGAATGTTTTGAGCAAGAGACTGTTTTCTATTTTGCTTCGATTTTCCCTTGAGCGCTGTTGTTGAGTTCTTCGTGTTAAATATAAAGCAAATCGGATCTGATAATACATTAATTTTGTATCATTTGTTATATTTTGAACACTATTGATGCTAGAAACTAGAGACTTGGTATATATACTTGTATTAACGTCCCAAGTTCAATAAGCTAGCTTAAGAATAGTTTTAAGTCAGTTTTAAAAGAGAAGCTCATTCGACTGGTAGTTGGTCGTCTCAATAAATACAATTAAATAATACAAACCGTGTCTCGTTAACTGGCGCTCAATGGCTGATGTTTCCGTAACGATTAAAGTATTCGCGAATTAGTTCAAACTGAAGTTTAAAAAAAAAAGAACAAACGCATATTTCGTCAGACTAGCGTCGCGAGTGCTGTTTGAACCGTAAAAGAAAAAAGGCGCAGCGCGCACCGAACAACAATAAAATACAAAACAAGAAAACAACATAGACATCGGTAACAAGCTTCACTACAACCACTAACCATACAACACATAGACGCGCCATCTAGTGCACCGCTTTTCAGCCCATCAAAAGTGAGCTCTGACGCCCCATCGTCTAATTCGCCGAATTCGCTTCACTTTTAAGTTCGGGCAGCGAACATATTGGACAGCGAAATCATTGAGCTGCGAGAGCTTGTTCGGCAATTGTTCAGTTATGCAAGAAGCTCATTCTGTATAACTATGTGTGCTTATTCTCTGATCTCTTCTCTCTTATATATTTTTATTCTCCGCTCTCATCTCCCCAAACTGTTCAAACGGTTTGTCATGCTCATGCAAAATGTTCACACTGTCATTATTAATATACGCGAAAAGGGTATGCAAGTGTGAGGCACATAAATAATATTATTTCACGACGAGCACACACACTTACAGTCCTTACCATTACACTTGCTCACATGTACGAGGATTAGTCTTCATGTGTAAGAAATTGGGCGTTAAACCGATGGACGTTGACTCGTCATAGCGTTGGCGACAGCCAACAAATGCAAAAAAAGCCCGCCTTCAGCCGATTAATCTATGAGAACTGCTCAGCTAATGAACAATTTACCGATTATGAATGTCGCAGCAAAACGTAACTGCTTTCGAGGACGACTTGTCCGATCAGCCCGAGAGTTGCAATTTTTTAGTTTGATTATTTTCCCTGCTCCCGTACATCACACGTACAGCAGGGAAAATAATCAAACTCTTAATAGACACAGGGGCATCAAAAAACTATATTAAGCCACTCCCGGTACTACCACATTTCGTGCCGGTAGACAAAACATGCCAGGTAAAATCCATTCACGGCCGTTTTAACGTTAAAACGTATTTTTTCGTCTTAAATTCACTTAAAGAGTTCACTGGCATAGTCGGCCTCGATTCACTAAATCGCGTCAACGCAAAAATTGATTTTACGGAAAATATTATCACTCACGATAATGGCTCTGAACCAATTCAGTTCACAAAGCCTCATAATGTCAACTTTATTAAAATCAACGATAAAGACGTTTCCATAGCCGTTCGAAATAATTTCAACAACATGATTAACCGAACCGCCAAAGCATTCGCCGACCCAAACGAGTTTCTCCCTTATAACATTAATACCCTCGCTACTATCCAAACCGATGGCGAGGTAGGTTACTCAAAATTATACCCATACCCAATGGGTGTATTCGATTTTGTAAATCTTGAAGTTAAACAACTTCTAGAAAATGACATCATACGGCCATCAAAGTCACCATACAACAACCCGCTGTGGGTCGTTGACAAGAAAGGTGTCGACCAGCACGCCCACAGGATGAAACGGCTAGTGGTCGATTTCCGCAAGCTTAATATGAAAACTAAGGATAAGAAATACCCAATGCCTAATATCTCTTCGATTTTGTCCAATATGGGTAAGTCGCAATACTTTACAACCTTAGACCTCAAATCAGGCTCCCATCAGATAGAGTTAGCCGAAAGAGATAGAGAGAAAACGGCCTTTTCGGTAAATAACTGAAAGTACGATTTCTGTAGGCTCCCCTTCGGGCTGAAAAATGCCCCAAGTATATTTCAAAGGGCTATAGACGATGTATTGCGCGAAAAAATCGGGAAGACATGCTACGTTTACGTAGACGATGTCATAATTTAAAAAAAAAACAAAGAAGACCATATCAAAGATATTGAATGTGTCTTAAAAAGTCTCCGGGACGCAGGCATGAGGGTGTCCCAGGAAAATTCTAAGTTTTTCAAAAAAAGCGTAGAATATTTACCGTGTCCAGGGGGGTATTCAAAGTTCACCTCAAAAAGTGCAGGCTCTGAAAGACTTTCCGGCCCCAAAAACCTTGTTCAGCCTGAGATCATTTCTGGGGCTGGCAAGTTATTATAGGTGTTGTATCAAAAGTTTTGCCAACATCGCGAAGCCGCTGACGGACGTCTTAAAGGCGACAACGGCAAGATAAGCGCCAATCAGTCAAGAAAGGTAAACCTGACCTTGATCAGAACCAATTAAGATCCTTTAATAAACTTAAGGATATACTGACCTCTGAAGACGTGATACTAGCGCATCCAAATTTTAAAATGCCACTTGATTTGACCACTGACGCTTCGGGCTATGGCCTTGGCGCCGTACTGCCCCAAGGAGGACCACCTGCCTACCTCGTACACTAAGGGATAATGAACTTAACTTTGCCACAAATGAACGAGAGCTGTTAGCTATTGTTTGGGCTCAAAAAAATCTCCGTAACTATTTGTATGGAGTCAAAAATTTGAACATTTTTACCGATCACCAACCACTTACGTTTGCGGTATTGAAAAGAATCCAAACGCCAAGATAAAACGCTGAAAAGCTTTTATTGACGAGCACAATGCCAACATATTCTATCAATCTGGCAAAGCGAATTTTGTGGCAGACGCTTTGTCTCGCCAAAGTATCAATGTTCTGAACGAGTCAAATATCAACCCTTTAGGCGAATCTGCAAATTCGGATGTCACCAAAATTCATAGCGAGGAATCGCTCACATACACCATAGAAGCCACGGATAAGCCTGTTAATTGCTTCAGAAACAGTAATTTTTTTTAGATAAAAAATCAGGCACTTCATCCGTTTTTCACAAAACTTCTTTTGGTCTCGCTGGTACGCCCTATTTAGAATATTGTTCTATTATATGGTCGCCACAGCATAAATTGTATCAGGACCGTATTGAATCGGTTCAGAAGCAATTTTTTCTTTTTGCCTTGCGCAATCTAAACTGGGATGGTAAACTTCGTCTACCGTCTTATCAAAGTAGGCTTCTTCTTTTGAATCTTCCATCGTTAATCAATCGTAGAATAGTCTTGGGTATTACTTTTCTACGTAAGTTGATTAACGGTAGTATTGATTCGCCTTCTCTTCTATTTCAAATCAATTTCCTAGTTCCTTCCCGTGCTTCTCGTCACTTTTGTCCTCTTTATTTACTTATATGTAACTGTGACTTTTCTTTGAACAGTGCGTTTCGTGTTCTATGTACTAAGTATAATACTTATTTTCATGTATTTAGTTCTGAACTCTATCTTTCCTTAATAAAATCTTTTCTTTTAGCATATTTCAGAGAAATCACATACACAGCCCAGTAGTGAGAATGCACCTAGCAATTCTCCCTACTTTTGTAGTGATTTCTCTTATTGTACTTTACATTTAAACATATTATTTTTCTTATATTTTTATTACCTTTTTTTTAGCTTTTTTTATTTTGCTTAGTTTCAATGATATCACTAACCATACCTGGCTGTGATTTGGTGCATAGCTCGCCGGTACGGCAAATAAAACACCACCATCGGGTTGGTGATATCATTGCTATATATTGTTAATATTAGGCTTTTTCTTTTCCCTATTCTGTTTATAATTTTTAATTTTGCAATTTTATAATTTGACTCACGAATGTAGTCAATTTTCTTTATATAAAAATAAATAAAATAAATAAAATCCGGTTTTCCGACCGCGATAATCTCTTGCAGGCAATAAAAGACCTTGCTAATGTAGATGCGGTCAATGCAATCTACTGCGAACTACTTATTTTTGCTTTTGTTCGACACGGGTTAGTCGATGCCTTCCCAGCAACTACTTTTGGATACTGCAAAATTTTATTCACCGACGTGACAAACGAAGCAGAACAGAGGGAAATTGCCACTGCCGAGCATAATCGAGCGCACCGTGCGGCTCAAGAAAATGCGAAGCAGATAATTAGGGATTATTTCCTTCCAAAAATGGGCAAGCTAACAGCCGAAATAGCTGTAAATTGCAGAATATGTTCCGTGAGCAAGCACAATCGCCACCCCATTAAACAACTAATGGCGCAGACTCCGATTCCGGAGTACGCAGGGGAGACACTCCAAGCAACTACTTTTGGATACTGCAAAATTTTAGTCACCGACGTGACAAACGAAGCAGAACAGAGGGAAATTGCCACTGTCGAGCATAATCGAGCGCACCGTGCGGCTCAAGAAAATGCGAAGCACATATTTAGGGATTATTTCCTTCCAAAAATGGGCAAGCTAACAGCCGAAATAGCTGTAAATTGCAGAATGTGTTCCGTGAGCAAGCACAATCGCCACCCCATTAAACAACTAGTGGCGCAGACTCCGATTCCGGAGTACGCAGGGGAGACACTCCACGTCGACATTCATCACACCGACAAAAAATATTTCTTAACTTGCCGCCAAGTCGTCGCCAAGTTTTCGAAATTCGCAATAGTTCAACCCATTAGTTCGCGTTCAATCGTGGACATAAAAGGCCCAATCCTCCAAATTATTAACTCATTTCAAAAAACCAAGACCAAGACGATAACGAAAAGTCTATTAATTATGAGACTATAAAAACTATACTAAATAATAATTTCAAAATTCAGATTGCCAACGCACCGCCGCTACATAGCACTTCCAACGGAGTAGTTGAACGATTCTACGGCACCTTTGGCGATATTGTTCACTGCCAAAAAATGGAATCAGGTATTAGCGATGTTGCCGACATGGTGCTTTTGGTTACTATAAAATATAACAGGTCAATACATAGTGTTACAAGCGAAAAACCGATAGATATCATCCATGCAGCCCCCAGATTTTATACTAAAAATCAAGAACAAAATAATAGCAGCACAGGAAAAAACACTTAATCAGGCAACAAAGGTTGAGCCAACAAACAATACCAGGCCGGAGAAAAAGTTCTCCTAAAATCGAACAAAAGATTAGCAACAAACTGTCTACCCTCTACACAGAAGAAGTAGTCGAGGCGGCCCTAGGTTCGACAGTTTTTATAAAAGGAGGGTGGTCTATAAGGCCATTTAAAAATAAATTTAAGCATTCTTATCACTATCTAATTTCATTATATAATTTCATTATCTAACTCACAGGTTAGGGTGTTTGCTCATATCAATTCTAGTGGTAGCTACCATAACAAGTAAGGAAACTCTAGTCGGAGGTGCCCGACTAGGAAATACCCTGAACCCCGCCTATCGGCGGCTTTAAATGCACTTCACAGTTTATATATAATTTTAAATTAAATTAAAAAATTAAAAAAACAAAAAAAGATTAAGTAACTTGCATAAAAAAAGTTTTGACGTCAGCTTAGAGAATCAAACCCGAGACTTTATGTCGGCGATCATCGCTTCTACCAACACAGCCGTTGCAGTACATAAGAGTGAGATAGAGAATTCCTATGTAAAGTTCTTGAGCTACTGAGCTGCTGCTACTGAGCTGCTGAACTTCTGCTTAAAATTCATCCCCAATTTGTCTTTGTTGTTGTTGTTATGAATTATTCGAATTTTCTAGAGCTTCTGCTGCTGTTGCCACGCGCGTGTGTACGTAAACGTTTGGTAAACGTTTCGTTTAATAACATAATGTATTTCATCTATTCATATGTACATTATATTGAATTTATTTAAGTTATATCAATGTTACTCTTATTTTATATATATGTAAATATATACAGTATGTACATGTGTACATACATATGTATGTATATTGCAAGCAACGCATACATACACACTCACACGCATACGCTCTGCTAACTGCACAGTTTACTCAGCGACTGCGCTGCGCCAATATGTGCGTGTTAAGGAAAATTAAATGTTTAATAACTTTTTTTGTAGATCGACTTTCTTAATCAAACTTGCGCAGCGTAATTATATCATTCATATGTGTGTATGTGCAAAAGCACAAGTCTCTAGTATTTGAAATAAGTGTTTTGAAAATTTGGGCGAAAGGGGCGTGGAATCCAAAATTTAACAAAAATCAAAATTGTATAAAAGTCCCATTAAGCTAAATACAAGATTTGGAGTCTCTAACTATCAAGATATAGAAGATATAATTTTAAAACTGAAAATCGATATCGTTTTTAATCGATAAAAAAAGAACGAGAAGACATATTGAATTTCTAAAACAAACTCGACCTGCGCGTGATATACACGAATCTATAAAAAAAATTCAAGTCTCTGGCTATTATATGTTCCGAGATCCACGCTTTCAAACATACGAACAGACGGACAGGGCTCAATCGACTCGGCTTGTCGTCCTGATCAAGAATATATATACTTTATGGGGTCTGCCACGCCTCCTTCTGCCTGTTACATAAATTTGGGCTGCAACAAAACCGTTATACCCCGATTACCCATTTTTAATGGGTTCACGGTATAACAAGCAAAATACGTATCTCAGCGATGATGAAATTGACTGACTATACCCATACTAACTACATACCCGTGTTGGACAACGACGTAACCATATGGGACGAATACAGATACCTCGGACATACCACGAACATAACAACTTCCGAAATTTACATCGACGAGACTAGACGAGAAAAAAATTATATCACAAGAGACGACTTACGAAAAGTACTTATGGCAGACCTCGGACATATCGAAGACCTATTAGATACCATTAGAGTGCATCATAAACAACCCGTAGTATAAACATGTTGGGTTCGCACTTAAGGTAATTGCAGGTACACCGGACTTCGATGACTGGAAACAAATTAAGTGTCGACAGACGCAACTGACTGACGCGAAAAACAGACAGGTAGAGATAAACATAGAACTTCAGAAAAAATTAACGAAATGGCCAATAGTATAAATGCCATCCGCAAGACAGATGACCCAGATTCAGGTTACTTATTCGAAATTATTATGACAAAAAACAGAATGATAATCACACATTTTGAATACTTAATTCTCACGGTTACACTCGCCAAAGTAAACTTAATCAGCCCTCTTATTTTGGACAGCATTGATGTAAAACAACTGGCAGATGAGCATGTCACAAATATAAGCATATCAGACATCCTAAGAGTTTCTAACATTAAGGCTTTTCAAAATTCCGATATGTTATATTTTCTCATTAAGTACCCTAAACCGGCACCACATTCTGTAGGAGACTTTAAGATACAGCCTGTGCGCAACAACTAATAGCTGGGGATGTCGCACACTGCAACACTCGGCCCGGTCACCTACCACCAGTGAAGAGAAGGCGACGCCCGGCTGATCGAAAGATGTCTTCAGGGAAATCCGAGGACGGCTTCCACTTAACTTAAGAGGGAGAAGTCAATACGAGTCAGCCAGAGAATGCTGATCTAAGCAAAAGACCAGACGTTAAGCAACATAGTCGCGCCGAAACCCGAAACCATCATGCCAGCGCTGAGTGTCCACTATGAGCACGAGACGCCTTGTCAGCAGTCCTGTCCTGTCTCAATAAATACAATTAAATAACACAAATCATGTCTCGTTAACTTATACACACCGATTAGATGGACTTAATTACATTTTCAGAGTGTGATTATGGCATTCATATGTGTCTATTTGCCAAGTTACATGTCTCTAGTATTTGAAATACGGGTTTTTACAATTGGGGGCGAGTGGCATCCACAATCCAAAAACTACAAATTGACCGCATTCACTACACCTATCTGCACAAATTTTAAGTCTCTAGCTTTAAATAAGCTGGATGAGCTATCGAAAAAAAAGACAAACTTGTTTTGCGTATGGCATTCGCGAGTATACAAGTAAATAAGTTTATCCTTCCCTCAACGGCAGTGATGACGTTTCCGGTCCAGTAGTAATATCCTGATGATAGTTGGATTTATGAAGTTTAGGTTGGAGGACTTGACTTCGTCCCCTTTGTTGTATCGTTGGCCTTGTGGCTCAATAATTAGTATTCAATAAATCAAGTGTTAACGGCAGCGGCCGGAGTAAATGCAAATTGTAGTTTATTTGACAATTGTCTCGCAAGAACTAATTACAAAAATGGAATGGACAAAAGACTAAGGCTAAGTACATAAAGGGAAATATGAATCAAAATCTAAATACATAGCAAGCATATAAGTGATCATGCGATGGGTTTGTGGCCAGCAAAGCCGACTCAGCATATTTCCGCTGCGAGCGACATACCCGGAACGACTGGCCGTTGCCCCCGTCCACGATCTTTTGGCTACGTTGCATATCTGCTTGGATACAGCAACATTGTTATCGCGTAGGTTGCTTGATGAATTCATTGCGAGGGCTGCTCGTTGACTTCGCTGTTAACTAGTCTCCCCTTAAAGTTGTTGCCGTCCTCGGTGACGCTTAACTCCTTTACCAGATTCTGCAGTTTGATGGAAGATCTTCTCCGGTACCAGTACTGGTAAATGATGCCCACACAGCTCAAGGTGAGGCTGAGAATTACACCAAGTAGGAACCAAACTTTGTGATCCCCTCCGGAAAACACGTCGTCTCTTAATTTTCGAATTACATGCAGGTTATATTCATTCATTCTTTGCAGCAATGGTAGGCTAAGAACTTGGTCGTGCCCTGTAATATTCAGTAACGGAGACGCCGCGATACCTGGGCTCTTGTTTACAACTCCATTGTAATTAATGTATGTGGTCTCGTTTATGGTTGCAATTCGTTCGAATGTGATGAGATGCGTGCCTTTAAGTGTTATTAGGGGTCCGTCATTTATTCTTATCCTTGCTGATAATTCGTTGACGATGACTATTCCTTCGTCTACTATGGTAACAGGCTCCAGATGGCTTGGTTGTGTGTGGCATGACGCTGAACCTCCAGAATGTAGTCCACTGGCGCAGGTGTCGTTGGCCGCCTTCTTGCAGAATGTCGCATAGTTTGTTGCGGCGCATTCTGTTACTGCTAGAACTCCATCGTCGCATTCGGCTACTATGTTTTCACGTACTTGTAGGATGGTGTTGTTATGTGAAACCGGGAATATCGTAACTTTCTTACAATTTATCTTAACGTTAGGATATTTTATAATTATGTGGATTAGGTTATTTGATTGAAATATTTTTATATTTGATACTGTCATTAAACTAACTATTGGGACTCCTGTGAGCTGTTCGGTAAAAATAGATTTTAAATCTTCGTGGTCGAGAATTGTGGGGTTTATGATACTAGACTTGGCAAGCGTTATGGTAAGCATAAGGTTTTGGATTCCGGTAGTTAACAATCTATTTCGTGCAAGCAGAGTTTCATATAAATGAGGAGAGTCTAGGAATTCGCCTTTTTTTTCCCTAATTAACTTGTTAACTGCATCCGTTAATAAGTTAATCTGTTTCTGAGCTTCAGTGATTACTAATGTTTGTCTATTATTTGATTCTATCAATTCGGCTTCGGTGAGCTTGATTTTTTCTAAATCTGATGCGTCTGGTGTGCCTGCAACGATTTTTAATGCCGTACCTAGAAAGTCTAGACTTCTGGCCATTCTATGGAGTATCATTAAACTGGATAAAATATTCTGTATATGATCGATATCTATATCTAACAATTTTCGCATATGCGACTGAGGGAAAAGTTTTGACAATTTTATTGTATCATCTATAATGCATTTAAAATTAGATAAATTCGTAGAATGTCTCACGTAGCTATGTTGTTCCCATACGAAAACGTTGCCATCCACTACCGGAATATAGTCTGCGTGCGAGAAGTCGGTGATTCGTGCGTGAGTCGTGGATAGGAGTAGAATGGTAACACCGATGCATCTGTATGAAATGATTAAACTGAATGTTGTAACTATCTGTAAGAATTTTATGTGCTATGATCTATATTTATCTCACGTTGTCCTTATGGACCACCCTCCCCTTAACAAGTACAGACTTTCCCAGGTCTGCTTGTATGGCTCCTTCTGTGCATAAGGGGGATAGCTTGTTACCTAGTCTCTTGTTATTTTTGAGGTAAGCCTTTTCCCCTACATCAAACACCCTGTTCTGTCTGTTTGGGTTGCAACGGGCTAATTGGTCTTGCTGGGTTTTTGCTAATCGATCCATGATTATTTGTTTAGTTTCTTCTGGTATATAGTGAACTACATCTATTGGTTTGTGTTATGTTACTGAATGTATGGTTTTGTTGTATTCTATAGTTGCTCTCATGATAGCCTGAACTGTGTCGCTATTTTTTTTTTTCGAGCTTTAAACATCTGGCAATTTCTATTAATGTACTGTGGAAACGTTCCACTTGTCCATTGGAACAGCTATGCAATGGCGGGGCGTTCACAACGTCGATGTTAAACTGATTTTTTAACAATGAAGTAATGGTTTCGGAGTTAAACGATGGTTCAATGTCGCAATAAATGGTTTTTGTGTTTGGAAATGTAATAATTATAAGTAAAATAGGGTTGACAATATCTGCTATTGATCGAGAAGGTAAAGGCTGGACAACGGTGAATTTGAAAAATTTATCGATGCAAGTCAGGAAAAGCTTTTGATCGGTAGAAAAAATGTCGATGTGTAACATTTCTCCGGTAAATGAAGGAATTGGCGTCTCCCCGAGTTCTTGCTTTTTGGGGTGCCGGTCGTACTTAGCAATAGCACAAACTTTGCAATTCAGTACCACCTCGTTGGCCAGTTTAGTAATTTTTGGGGAATAATAGTCCCGGAGTATCTGTTTAACATTTTCTTGTGCGGCTCTATGTGCACGATTATGTTCGGTGTTGATTATCTCTACCTGTTCGTCTTTGGACACAATTCTTCTGCAATGCCAGAATTTGGTTGTAGGGAATAATGAAACCAGCTCATGTTGAAATATAGCCAAAGTAGGGAGGTCGCAATAAAGTGCGTTAACGACATCGGGGTTCACAGCAAGTTTTAATGTTTCTATAAGATTGTTTTTATCTGTAAATTGGATTAAGTGACGTGTCTTTTTGCCAAATAAAATAAGTCTTCGATGCAATGAATAACGTGATTGTTCTAAAGTTATTTGATTTGTATAACAATTTAAGGGATTATCAGCTGTTTCTATACTGTATGTAAGGGACGCCTCACTGTGAATAGTGGCTATGTCTGATTTCGTTTCGTCTTGGATAGCGTTGAGCTCTTGCCTAGATAAGGCATCTGTGACGAAATTTTCTTTCCCTGGCTTGTAGTGCAAATGGGCGTTATGTTGTTCTATATACGTCTTCCACCTTTTGATTTTTGCATTAGTATTTCTCACGGACACTGCGAATGTGAGAGGCTGATGGTCTGTAAATATATCCAACTCTCTTGTACCATAAAGGTAATTTTGCAGTTTGCCGAGAGCCCACACAATCGCCAACAACTCTCTTTCGTTTGTGGCGTAGTGAGTTTCGGACATTTTTAGTGTTCGGGAGATCATGGTGATTGGTCTCCCCCCTTGAGATAATACTGCTCCAATGCCATTTGCAGAAGCATCTGTAGTTAAGTCAAAAGGTTTTTTAAAGTCAGGGTACATGAGCATAACATCTTCCGATGCTAGTATGTTTCTCAAGCGGTTAAAAGCGTCGCGCTGAGATTCGTCAAATTCGACTGATACTTTTCTAGACATGTGTTTGCTTACAGTGCCATTTTCGCCTTTTAGTATATTAGTCAAAGGTCTTGCTATGGCTGCAAAATCTTTGATAAACACCCAATAGTAGCTGGCTAGGCCTAGAAAAGATCTCAGAGAGTACAGATTTTTTGGCTCAATGTACTCTTGGATCGCTTTGACTTTTTCTGGGTCTGTTTTTGCTCCCTCGTTAGTAACAATAAAGCCTAAGTACTCGACACTTTCTTTGAAGAACTTTGTCTTTTCTTTAGAGACTCTCATGTTAGCATCAGAAAGTTGTTGCAGTACTATGTCGATATGGCGAACGTGATCAGCGGCGTTTTCAGAGAAGATGATTACGTCATCAACATTGACGTAACATATCTTGCCAATTTGCTCTCGCAAGACATCGTCGATTGCTCTTTGAAAAATGCTTCCCGCATTTTTTAAACCAAAGGGCAGTCGACAGAACTCGTACTTTCCGCCATTTACTGAGAAGGATGTCTTTTCACGATCGTCCTCCGCTAAGTATATCTGGTGGTATCCGGATTTAAGATCCAATGTGGTAAAGAATTTAGATTTTCCGAGGTTAGCTAAAATTACTTGGATACTTGGCATCGGATAACAGTCGGCGACAGTTTTTTCATTTAGCTTCCTAAAGTCAATGACAAGCCGTTTGTTCTTATTACCGTTGGTATCTATCCTTTTCTTATCAACAACCCAGGCTGGGCTGTTATACGCAGATCTTGATGGTCTTATGATGCCATCTTTCAACAGCTGTGCGATTTCGTTGTTTACAAAATCTGACTCGCCTACCGGGTACGGATAGAGTTTTGAATACACCTCCTTATTGTCTATAGTCCGGATTCTGGCGACGACTGAAGTATTATAGGGCAGCGCTTCGTTAGAAGTCGCGAACACACTAATTCTCTTCAGTATCATTTTCTTAAATTCGCCTTTCACAGAATTAGGGACTACGATATCATCGACACGAGTAAAGTTGACGTTATCGCATGGGTGGTGTTTGAGTGTCTCTGAGGTATTGCCGTAGTTTATGCTGTTTCCCATAAGGTCTATAGTTACCCCCGCCTGCGTAAGCAGATCGAAGCCTATTATGGCATCAAAGGTGTCAAGGGTATCTAATATGAAAAACGTGGCAACTTTCCCAAAAATTACCATTGAACATTTTTGTTGAATTTTACTTGATCCATGAATGGAGTTCACAGTGAATGGGGTGTCGACAGGTGTTACGTTCTTTAGCTCCTACGGGCTTGACGTAGTTTTTTGCCGCCCCTGTGTCAATAAGAATCTTTAATTTTTTGTCAGCCAACCGACGCTCGATGAACGGCAGTTGGGAACGTCCCCTAAAAAATTCAGCAAATCATTGTCCTCGGGTTCGTCACTTTCGTCATCTATTTCAACACATGCAGCTTCGGCCAATTCTTCGTATTCTTTTTCGTCTTGGCTATGCTCTTGTTGGGTAAGGTTGTTAATTCTTTGACGCCTATTGCCTGACGTACGCTCGGAAGTATTATGTCTCTTTTGGGCCCCATCTTGTGCAAAATAGCCCTGTGGCTTTCCCCAATTAGTTTGCTGTGTAAATTTGGATATTGAAGGATCAACATCCATGGGTTGGATCTGATTCTTTGTCTGTGCTTCTTTATCATTCGATGGTGTCTTAGGGTCATGGGTCAGGGTATGGTGCGCTTTGTTTTGGCCTTGATTTCCACCGAAATGTGGATTTCTTTCCTGGCCCCTAACTTGTCTACCTGGGTTACGATTGCCAAATCTAGTATTGTCGCTGCTATGGTTTCTTTCCTCCATTACTTTGGCATAAGATGCGGCAAAAACACTTCGTTCAATGCTATTTTCGCCTCACGGGCCACTGCTAATGCAGATGGCAAATATTTGGGCTTAGCTGGAATCACTAAAGATTTGAGGGACCTCTTGAGTCCTGCCATGAAGACATGTAGTGCATCGTCTCTGATCTCTGCACAAAGGATGGACGCAGCTTGTTCGTCGTGTGTCATTACTATTTTGTTTGTCACAAGAGTGAGTTTTTTCTCTACTTCATCATAGTAGTCCATTAGGTTAAGGTCACCTTGCCTAACCAGTTCCAATTGCTGTCTTAGAACACGCAAGGATGTCTTGTCCGCGGACGTGCAGTCGAGTCTAGCGATAATGGCGTCGAAATTAAGCACTGTGTTGTGTGACGTAAGAATGGCTCGAGCTGGTCGATTAACTTTATTCTTTAAAATGGCCACAGCCTCATAATGCGACTCACTGCCTACGTATCTTTTGAAAATTTCATATGCGTCTATAGCTGCCTGTCGCCAAGACACGTATTCCTCGTGGTTTCCACTAAAGCTAGGCACTGACTTTACAATGTCCAATTTCACTTCACATTTCACATTAGGGTCAATTGTCACTCTCTGGTATGCCTCAACCTGTGGGGTCTCTATTCTTAAAGCACTAACCTGACCTCTAACGGTTTCAAGTTCCGCCCGAAACTCGTCTTTTAGTCTCCTTTCTTGTTCGAGGAGTGCACTGCTCACTGCGCCTTCTACTAACGCTTTTAGCAATGTCGGGTCCATTTCTAATTGACCTCTTACCTCTTGCCTAAATCCTACTTCTTGCTCTTCGTCACTGTCTAACTCTACCTTTATGTTTCTATAGGCCCAAGTCATGAGCAACCAATGAAGCGGAGATATTAACTTGTTTCTCTTTTCTTTTTATTTATATTTCTTTTTTTTCTTTTTTTTTTAAAAACTGCACTTGCACGTCAATATTTTTACAATAATTAGATTATACAGCAATGCTCACTTTCGCGTTGCCAATTCGTTCACAAATTTTTATTTCAATATTTTTTAATAGTATTTTAATTATTTTTACCGAACATTCACTTACATGTTCTTGTTTAGGGCCATGGTATTCCTGTCTTAATAGATATCGTAAGATTATCCTATTAAAGTATAAATCTTGTTGGGCGCCAGTAAATAAGTTTATCCTTCCCTCAACGGCTGTGATGACGTTTCCGGTCCAGTAGCAATATCCTGATGATAGTTGGATTTATGAAGTTTAGGTTGGAGGACTTGACTTCGTCCCCTTTGTTGTATCATTGGCCTTGTGGCTCAACAATTAGTATTCAATAAATCAAGTGTTAACGGCAGCGGCCGGAGTAAATGCAAATTGTAGTTTATTTGACAATTGTCTCGCAAAAACTAATTACAAAAATGGAATGGACAAAAGACTAAGGCTAAGTACATAAAGGGAAATATGAATCTAAATCTAAATACATAGCAAGCATATAAGTGATCATGCGATGGGTTTGTGGCCAGCAAATCCGACTCAGCATATTTCCGCTGCGAGCCAATGCTTGCGACATACCTGGAACGGCTGGCCGTTGCCCCCGTCCACGATCTTTTGGCTACGTTGCATATCTGCTTGGATACAGCAACATTGTTATCGCGTAGGTTGCTTGATGAATTCATTGCGAGGACTGCTCGTTGACTTGGCTGTTAACTTACATGTCAAATTTCGGATCTCTGCAGTCACACTAAGCGGTCAGACAATACCAGTTAGCGAATCGGTAAAATACCTAGGTGTTCTTTGATCGGCGGCTAACTTGGAAGCAGCACATCAGAGCAAAACAGGAGCAGCTCAAGGCGAAAACCATTAAAATGTATTGGCTATTAGGACCACGTTCTAAACTTAGTCTTGAGAACAAGTTAAGACTATATAAGGCCGTACTGAAGCCAGTTTGGACCTATGCCTTGCAGCTGTGGGGTACAGCTAGTAATTCGAACATCGAGATTATACAATTGTACCAGAACAAGACGCTCAGAGTTATCACATGTGCTCCTTGGTATGTGTCTAATCATAATATCCACAAATATGTACCTCAAACTGCCTTCTGTCAAAGAAGAAATAAAACTATATGCAGAAAGATATATGATTAGACTACATAAACACGGTAATGCTCTAGCACTAGGTCTACTGGACAACACAAGCAACCATAGATGGCTTACGATATTTCACGCCCTAGACCTGCCCCATAGATAATTGTGAATATGTAATTATTCAAATGTGTAAATAAGTATATGTGTAAATATGTGTATATGTAAATATATGGTTTGAGCTCACTGGAGCCCAAGCCATCCAGTTATGTTATAGTTATTGTTAAAAAGCTTAAAAAGCCTAGCTCGTCGAGCTGATCAAGAATATATATACTTTATGGGGTCTGCGACGTGTCCTTCTGCCTGTTACATACATTTTCTCAAAAACATTATACCCTGATTTTCCATTTTCAATGGGTTCAGAGTATAAAAATAAAGAAATAAAAGAAAAGCCGATATAGAAAATTGGAGATTCGAACCTCCGCCAACTTACGCGAGTCAAAATTCGTCACATCTACCAGCACGCTACCACTGTACTTGTCAAACCAATAATAATTATAAATAAAATGTGTATAGAATAATGAACCACCCGAGGCTCGAACCAAGGGTGCCATGATCGGTGCGCGTCATTTCTATTAGCAACGCCACTGAACCGCAAAGTTATCACGTAACTTAATGAGCATATGATTCACGCTGAATTCTATTGTATTTGTCATTTCTTAGAACATAAGAAAATGTTTGCTGTGCAGCACATTTGTCAATTGCCTAAACGTTTTGTTGAATAACTTCTGTGTTACTTAACGGATTTTAATGAAATTTTCAGCATATTAATTATATTTTCAACTGAATTGTAAGAAATCGGTGTATAGCAAAAACCAAAATTGTTTTAAATACACATGACACTAAATACAACATTTAGGAATAATTAGGGGTGTGGCAAATTGGTTTATTGGAATGTTAAGGAACTGTGAGCCGGCGGTGTGAATGAGTATTTCGCAGTCGGTTGCGCCCGACTGCAATGTTTTTACTTGTTTAAATTCGATATTATATATAATTTATGGGGTCTGCGACCTCTCTTTCTGCCTGTTACATACATGTTCACAAAAATATTATACCCTGATTTCTCATTTTCAATGGGTTCAGAGTATAAAAACGAAAGAATAGAAATAATAAAGCAAAAATTGCAAAAATTACAAAAATTTAGATATACACCGATGCTCACAAAACTTTGTAAATAACAAAAAACACAATGTTTAGAAGCACAAATCACGGCAGTATCAAACCAAAATATATGTAAATATAAAAGAAATTAAAGAACAGAAAAAATAAAAAGTAAGGAGCGCAAACAAAAATACGTTTTACTCTCACAAACTCAGAACTCTCTCTTGAAGTCTATTATGGCCGTGACGCCAGATGAATACTCCGAGTTATGAGACTGAAGATCGAATCAAAGACCAGGTGATAAGTTTGGAGATTTTGAGCATTTGTAGATAGTATGCTCAGGGTTATTAAAAAAAACATAGGACTGATGACCGGTTAGTGAGAAATTTGCTACTACTATTCACATTCTTTCCTGATGAATAGTTTATCATAGCAAACCCCATTAATTGCAAAATACAGCAACGAAGCTCAAGGAATGTTGATACTTGTTTGCATGTTGATATACGGGAAGTAGTTTCTGAATTCTCCAACTATTCTTCCCACTTCCTCTGCTTGTGTGGCCACATCCAACTTCTTTACAATCGCCTGGCTGGCACTGGCTATCTGCGCTGTTGTGACCAGGCTTCTGAGTGAACACATATGCTTTGAAATTGACCGCCAAATTTCTTTACCCTCTTCAGTCTCAAGATCTTTACGATGTGAGCCTAGATTATTGAATATTGGTTTTCATATCTTTATTTTAATATGTTTATGGCTTTCGTATAGTTATCGTTTGATATCTCCAGGAAGCGATTAGTGTCTCACACTGACGCCGTCCAAACACGATCGTTAGTGCTGAAGCTTTTCCATACCGCGCGACTTCGGGCGACTGTCAATAATTGTTAAAAACATTGAGTAAAATTCCTCTGACTTTTGGTATCCAACGCTAAACATAGGTGATTTTAATGCTGGTAGTAGGGGTGCGGTTAAAGTGTCACTATGGGGTACTTGAGTGCTAGGACTCTGACTGCAGGCATCACTGCTTCCAAATGCAGTAATCGAATTTCATGAGCAACTCCATTTCTCATTATAATTAAACTAATTAAGCTTCACATGCTATAATATATGCCCACATGCTATAATATATCTGTGAAAGTGTCACTCTGATAAGCGGCTGTGAATAAACATTGTTTCGACTTTTTAAACGCTCATATACCGAGTTAACATTGAGCTTATAAAAACTCACATGCTCTTCAGGTTTTCTAAATTCTTCACGATTTTCCACAAAAAAATCATTTTATTATCACAGACAATCACAACGTAATGCGTATTTATATTGTTTGTGGTTAACGCATAGTTCAACAAGGTGTTTATGCAGAGCTCGCAAATAACAATTGAATGTTTTGAGAAAGAGACTGTTTTCTATTTTGCTTCGATTTTCCCTTGAGCGCTGTTGTTGAGTTCTTCGTGTTAAATATAAAGCAAATCGGATCTGATAATACATTAATTTTGTATCATTTGTTATATTTTGAACACTATTGATGCTAGAAACTAAAGACTTGGTATATATACTTGTATTAACGTCCCAAGTTCAATAAGCTAGCTTAAGAATAGTTTTAAGTCAGTTTTAAAAGAGAAGCTCATTCGACTGGTAGTTGGTCGTCTCAATAAATACAATTAAATAATACAAACCGTGTCTCATTAACTGGTGCTCAATGGCTGATGTTTCCGTAACGATTAAAGAATTCGCGAATTAGTTAAAATTCAAACTGAAGTTAAAAAAAAAAGGACAAACGCATATTTCGTCAGACTAGCGTCGCGAGTGCTGTTTGAACCGTAAAAGAAAAAAGGCGCAGCGCGCACCGAACAACAATAAAATACAAAACAAGAAAACAACATAGACATCGGTAACAAGCTTCACTACAACCACTAACCATACAACACATAGACGCGCCATCTAGTGCACCGCTTTTCAGCCCATCAAAAGTGAGCTCTGACGCCCCATCGTCTAATTCGCCGAATTCGCTTCACTTTTAAGTTCGGGCAACGAACATATTTGACAGCGAAATCATTGAGCTGCAAGATCTTGTTCGGCAATTGTCCATTTATGCAAGAAGCTCATTCTGTATAACTATGTATGCTTATTCTCTGATCTCTTCTCTCTTATATATTTTTATTCTCCGCTCTCATCTCCCTCAAATATATCCCTCACCAGCAGCCGAGCAGAAAAATTGATATTTGCTGGCTGAGCTTCTTGTTGTTCTCTTGCGAGAATAGAGTATACCAAACTGTTCAAACGGTTTGTCATGCTCATGCAAAATGTTCACACTGTCATTATTAATATACGCGAAAAGGATATGCAAGTGTGAGGCACAGAAATAATATTATTTCACGACGAGCACACACACTTACAGGCCTTACCGTTACACTTGCTCACATGTACGAGGATTAGTCTTCATGTGTAAGAAATTGGGCGTTAAACCGATGGACGTTGACTCGTCATAGCGTTGGCGACAGCCAACAAATGCAAAAAAAGCCCGCCTTCAGCCGATTAATCTATGAGAACTGCTCAGCTAATGAACAATTTACCGATTATGAATGTCGCAGCAAAACGTAACTGCTTTCGAGGACGACTTGTCCGATCAGCCCGAGAGTTGCAATTTTTTAGTTTGATTATTTTCCCTGGTCCCGTACATCACACGTACAGCAGGGAAAATAATCAAACTCTTAATAGACACAGGGGCATCAAAAAACTATATTAAGCCACTCCCGGTACTACCACATTTCGTGCCGGTAGACAAAACATGCCAGGTAAAATCCATTCACGGCCGTTTTAACGTTAACGTATTTTTTCGTCTTAAATTCACTTAAAGAGTTCGCTGGCATAGTCGGCCTCGATTCACTAAATCGCGTCAACGCAAAAATTGATTTTACGGAAAATATTATCACTCACGATAATGGCTCTGAACCAATTCAGTTCACAAAGCCTCATAATGTCAACTTTATTAAAATCAACGATAAAGACGTTTCCATAGCCGTTCGAAATAATTTCAACAACATGATTAACCGAACCGCCAAAGCATTCGCCGACCCAAACGAGTTTCTCCCTTATAACATTAATACCCTCGCTACTATCCAAACCGATGGCGAGGTAGGTTACTCAAAATTATACCCATACCCAATGGGTGTATTCGATTTTGTAAATCTTGAAGTTAAACAACTTCTAGAAAATGACATCATACGGCCATCAAAGTCACCATACAACAACCCGCTGTGGGTCGTTGACAAGAAAGGTGTCGACCAGCACGCCCACAGGATGAAACGGCTAGTGGTCGATTTCCGCAAGCTTAATATGAAAACTAAGGAAAAGAAATAATAATATCTCTTCGATTTTGTCCAATATGGGTGAGTCGCAATACTTTACAACCTTAGACCTCAAATCAGGCTTCCATCAGATAGAGTTAGCCGAAAGAGATAGAGAGAAAACGGCCTTTTCGGTAAATAACTGAAAGTACGATTTCTGTAGGCTCCCCTTCGGGCTGAAAAATGCCCCAAGTATATTTCAAAGGGCTATAGACGATGTATTGCGCGAAAAAATCGGGAAGACATGCAACGTTTACGTAGACGATGTCATAATTTAAAAAAAAAACAAAGAAGACCATATCAAAGATATTGAATGTGTCTTAAAAAGTCTCCGGGACGCAGGCATGAGGGTGTCCCAGGAAAATTCTAAGTTTTTCAAAAAAAGCGTAGAATATTTACCGTGTCCAGGGGGGTATTCAAAGTTCACCTCAAAAAGTGCAGGCTCTGAAAGACTTTCCGGCCCCAAAAACCTTGTTCAGCCTGAGATCATTTCTGGGGCTGGCAAGTTATTATAGGTGTTGTATCAAAAGTTTTGCCAACATCGCGAAGCCGCTGACGGACGTCTTAAAGGCGACAACGGCAAGATAAGCGCCAATCAGTCAAGAAAGGTAAACCTGACCTTGATCAGAACCAATTAGGATCCTTTAATAAACTTAAGGATATACTGACCTCTGAAGACGTGATACTAGCGCATCCAAATTTTAAAATGCCACTTGATTTGACCACTGACGCTTCGGGCTATGGCCTTGGCGCCGTACTGCCCCAAGGAGGACCACCTGCCTATCTCGTACACTAAGGGATAATGAGCTTAACTTTGCCACAAATGAACGAGAGTTGTTAGCTATTGTTTGGGCTCAAAAAAATCTCCGTAACTATTTGTATGGAGTCAAAAATTTGAACATTTTTACCGATCACCAACAACAAGAATCCAAACGCCAAGATAAAACGCTGAAAAGCTTTTATTGACGAGCACAATGCCAACATATTCTATCAATCTGGCAAAGCGAATTTTGTGGCAGACGCTTTTTCTCGCCAAAGTATCAATGTTCTGAACGAGTCAAATATCAACCCTTTAGGCGAATCTGCAAATTCGGATGTCACCAAAATTCATAGCGAGGAATCGCTCACATACACCATAGAAGCCACGGATAAGCCTGTTAATTGCTTCAGAAACAGTAATTTTTTTTAGATAAAAAATCAGGCACTTCATCCGTTTTTCACAAAACTTCTTTTGGTCTCGCTGATACGCCCTATTTAGAATATTGTTCTATTATATGGTCGCCACAGCATAAATTGTATCAGAACCGTATTGAATCGGTGCAGAAGCAATTTTTTCTTTTTGCCTTGCGCAATCTAAACTGGGATGGTAACCTTCGTCTACCGTCTTATCAAAGTAGGCTTCTTCTTTTGAATCTTCCATCGTTAATCCTTTATTTTTATTATTTGTGTATTGGTGATTATTGCATTTTTAGTTTTGATACTGCCGTGATTTTTGCTTATAAACATTGTGTTTTTTATTTTATTTACAATAGTTTTGTGAGCGTCGGTGTATATCTAAATTGCAATTTTCATTTTAGTTATTTCTTCTATTCTTTCATTGTTCTTATTTGCTTTTCTGTTCTTTTTTTAAACGCGTTACTGTGTGTGTTCGCTGTCGCTTATTCACGCTCATCTTTTTACACGGGTTAGTGTGTGTGTTCGCTGTCGCTTTTTTGCTTTTATTTCTTGCGAAATTTATTGCGTTTGTAGTGCAGCTATCTCCCGCTCTATTTTCTGTTTCTTCATCTACTATTTATTCTTTTGATCTTTGTAGTAGCTGAGTGTTGTTGTTTGTGATTTTTGTTTCTCTCAATCACAGTTAATCAACTCTTTGTCTTTTATCTTTTATTTTTTTTTACTATCTAAATCTGTTTGTATTTTTGTTTTGATTATCTCCCCTACTTGCCAATATGATTTGCTGTAAGAAATCATGTACACTTCGGCATATCACTGATTCTGCACAAATGCAATTTGTTGGGTGCTGGTTGTGCGAGAATCTAATGCACATTAAATGTGCTGGCATCTCGGGGCGTGACTGTGATAGAGTCATGGCTGCTCCCAAAAGTGGGTGTGGTGGATTACGCTGGTCTTGCCCGGATTGTTTGGAAGAACAATTAAGTTTTTCCAAGATGTATAATTCTGTGCGCGTTCAGTATTCAAATCTGAGCAAATTTTCAAAACAGCTAGAAGAGGAACTAAAAGCTGGAGAAGAAATATTGTATCAGTATAAGTTTGATTCTCCGCTGAATACAGTGATTACTCCATCACTGCTAGTTCCTCCCTCCATTCAATTATCATCTCCTACCTTATCAACCCCTTGTCAAGAATTATCAATTCCAATACCTGATGATTCTGTTGAAATATCTGGGTCTAGTGTGAGCACAGACATTCAAAAGGCCACTAATAAAAAAGGTAAAGTTTCTCCGAGTGTTGCTCAATCTAAGAACAACATTCAGTCACCGTCTCCTACACCGTCTCCTACTCCTATATTACCCCATTTATCTGTTGTGTCTCCTCGAAAGCAAGTTTTCTTATCTAGGCTTTCATCAGATACGACATGTGAGGCTGTGTCTGCTTTTATTGAAAGTAAAATTTCATATAAAGTATTTATAACGAAGTTTAATTTTGCGACTCCTTGTGAAATTGCTTCGTTTAAAATCAATGTCCCAATTGTATTTTTCGATACAATATGTGATCCAAACTTTTGGCCACCTCATGTTGTTGTACATGAATTCAAACCTAAGACTCGGAATAGAATGTCTCCAGTGTCTTTAAATCCCGTTTCGATTCAACCTTCATCTGAGGCTGTATCAAAAAACTAAGTTTCTTTCCATCTTTTCCGCAGCTATCTATTATTTATCAAAATGTTCGAGGCCTTCATTCTAAATTAAAAAATCTATTTCTGCATAGCTGTAGTGTCCAATCTGAACTTATAGCCCTCACTGAAACGTGGTTAAGCCAAAATGTTTATAATAGTGAGGTTTTTTCAAATAATTTCACTATTTATAGACTTGATCGCGCGTCTCGTAGAGGGGGTGGTGTTTTAATAGCTGTTAAATCCCATTTCCTCTCTGAATCTTTTACATTCTCATCAATTCACAATGTTGAGATTATTGGAGTTAAAATAACTTTTCAGTCTTGTTCCCTATACGTTACTTGTTCATATATTCCTCCCTCTTCCGATTTACAAGTTTATAGTCATCATATATCTTGTATTAAAGAAATGTATGAATATGTTCAAGATAATGACTTATTTCTTGTGTTGGGTGATTTTAATATACCTAACACTTCTTTGGCCTCATTTCCTAATTCGAATTATCTTATTCCAACAATTGATCATTATTTTTTTGATGAATTGTTTAATTTTTCTATGTATCAGATGAACTCAATTTCTAATCATTTAAATCGTTCTCTTGATTTTATTTTTACTAATGATGACGCCAGCATTAATGTTTTAAGATCATCCCCTTTTGTATACCTGAGGATTTATATCATCCAACATTAGAGGTATTAATACCTATTTACTGTCCACCAATTCTTACGCCCTCGTCATCTAAAAAGCGGCGTTGTTTTAATAAATGTAATTTTGTTTTGCTTAATGATCTCATTAATGCAACAGATTGGGCTCCTTTATATGAGGCAGTTGATGTAAACTTAGCAGTTTCAACATTCTACAATACTTTAAATGCTATTCTAGACAAGTGTGTTCCTATGTGTCTTCCCAAATCTCTTTCTAATAAACCTCCCTGGTTCACTTCGACTCTTTCAACTCTAAAAAATTTTAAATCTAAATGTTTTAAAAAGTTCAAAAAGTCGGGTTCGATCGTTGATTGGTCTAAATACTCCTTAGCTAAGGCCAATTTCAATATTTTAAACTCTCGTTGTTATGAGAATTACCTTATACGCTGTAAAAAGCAGTTTGCTCGTGATCCCAAAAGATTTTATTGATTTGTAAATTTGAAGCGTAAATCTTCTGGGTTTCCATCCTCGTTTTTCCTAGGTTGTCACAGTACTTGCAATGATCAAGATACCTCAGATCTATTTGCAAAGTTCTTCCAATCCACTTATTCAACTGCCATTTCAGAAACCAATTCTTTTCCAATTTTAAATTCTGAAATTAATGGAAATGCTATTTTGGTTTCTAATATTTCTCCTGTCTCTCTTTTATCCGCTATGCATACGTTCAAATCATCGTTCTTTTCGGGGGGCGGATGTTATTCCTAGTTGTGTGATTAACGAATGCAGTGCTTCTTTGTGGTCACCTTTATTAAAACTGTTTAATTTGTCTATTGATACCTCGGTATTTCCTTCAATTTGGAAAGAATCATTTATTATTCCTCTGTATAAAAAAGGAGGAAGATCTGATATTTCAAATTACAGAGGCATTGCCAAGCTTTCTGCTATTCCGAAGTTATTTGAAAAAAACTATAACTTCTAATTTACAGCACTTTTGTAAATCTATTATTTCACCATCGCAGCATGGTTTTGTTCAGAATCGATCAACCTCTACGAACTTATTAGAATTTTCATCCCTAGTCAATGAAAGCTTTTTAAATAAAATGCAAACAGATGTTATATACACTGATTTTAGTAAGGCATTTGACTCTGTTCAACATGAAATTTTGCTTTAAAAGCTTGACCAATTGGGATTTTCTCCTAAGCTTCTGTTTTGGATTGCTTCCTATTTAAAGGGTAGAACCCAAAGAGTTCTGTTGAGAACATCTATTTCGAAGGTCATATTTGTCTCTTGGGGTGTTCCTCAGGGTAGTCACTTGGGCCCTCTACTTCTTTCCCTATTTATAAATGACCTTCCCAGCTGTATTTCTTACTCTAGGATATTTATGTATGCAGATGATGTAAAACTCTGATGTAAAACTCTCTCTCATACAAGAACTCAATAGATCATCTGCGCCTATAGGATGATCTAATATCCTTTCAAAATTGGTGTAAAGCTAATCAGTTGCATCTAAATTGTTCTAAGTGTATGACAATGACTTTCTGTCGTACCACTCCATTTTTTGCTGATTACACAATCAACAATGTGTCCTTGCAACGTATTTCTACAATCAAAGATCTCGGTGTGCTCTTTGACTGTAAACTTAGATTCAATACCCATATTCTAACCATCGTTAATGAAGCCAAAAGTGTACTTGGTTTTATTAAACGATGGTCTAAAGAGTTTAATGATCCGTTTGTCACTAAACTTCTTTTTATCTCGCTGGTACGTCCTATTTTAGAATATTGTTCTATTATATGGTCGCCACAGCAGAAATTGTATCAGGACCGTATTGAATCGGTTCAGAAGCAATTTCTTCTTTTTGCCTTGCGCAATCTAAATTGGGATGGTAACCTTCGTCTACCGTCTTATCGTAGTAGGCTTCTTCTTTTGGATCTTCCATCGTTAATCAATCGTAGAATTGTCTTGGGTATTACTTTTCTACATAAGTTGATTAACAGTAGTATTGATTCGCCTTCTCTTCTATTTCAAGTCAACTTCCTAGTTCCTTCACGTGCTTCTCGTCACTTTTGTCCTCTTTATTTACCTATATGTAACTGTAACTATTCCTTGTACAGTACGTTTCGTGTTCTATGTACTAAGTACAATACTTATTTTCATGTATTTAGTTCTGAACTCTCTCTTTCCTTAATAAATTCTTCTCTTTTAGCATATTTCAGAGAAATCACACACACACCACAGTTGTGAGAATGCACCTATGCAATTCTCCTTACTTGTGTAGTGATTTCTCTTATCGTATTTTACTTTTTAAGATTTTTATTTTTTCTTATATTTTTATAACCTTTTTTTAACTTCTTCTATCTTGCTTAGTTTCAATGATATCACTAACCATATCTGGCTGTGATTTGGGGCATAGCTCATCGGTCCGGCAAATAAAACACTCCCATCGGGTTGGTGACATCATTGCTATATATTGTTAATATTAGGCTTTTTCTTTTCCCTATTCTGTTTATAATTTTTAATTTTGCAATTTTATAATTTGACTCACGAATGTAGTCAATTTTCTTCATATAAATAAATAAATAAAATAAATAAATAATCAATCGTAGAATTGTCTTGGGTATTACTTTTCTACGTAAGTTGATTAACGGTAGTATTGATTCACCTTCTCTTCTATTTCAAGTCAATTTCCTAGTTCCTTCCCGTGCTTCTCGTCACTTTTGTCCTCTTTATTTACCTATATATAACTGTAACTATTTTTTGCACAGTGCGTTTCGTGTTCTATGTACTAAGTATAATACTTATTTTCATGTATTTAGTTCTGAACTCTCTCTTTCCTTAATAAAATCTTTTCTTTTAGCATATTTCAGAGAAATCACATACGCAGCCCAGTAGTGAGAATGCACCTATGCAATTCTCACTACTTTTGTAGTGATTTCTCTTATTGTACTTTACTTTTAAACATATTATTTTTCTTATATTTTTATTTCCTCATTTTAGCTTTTTTTATTTTGCTTAGTTTCAATGATATCACTAACCATATCTGGCTGTGATTTGGTGCATAGCTCGCCGGTCCGGCAAATAAAACACCCCCATCGGGTTGGTGATATCATTGTTATATATTGTTAATATTAGGCTTTTTCTTTTCCCTTTTCTGTTTATAATTTTTAATTTTGCAATTTTATAATTTGACTCACGAATGTAGTCAATTTTCTTTATATAAAAATAAATAAAATAAATAAAATCCGGTTTTCCGACCGCGAAAATCTCTTGCAGACAATAAAAGACCTTGTTAATGTAAATGCGGTCAATGCAATCTACTGCGAACTACTTATTTTTGCTTTTGTTCGACACGGGTTAGTCGATGCCTACTTTTGGATACTGCAAAATTTTAGTCACCGACGTGACAAACGAAGCAGAACAGAGGGAAATTGCCACTGTCGAGCATAATCGAGCGCACCGTGCGGCTCAAGAAAATGCGAAGCAGATATTTAGGGATTATTTCCTTCCAAAAATGGGCAAGCTAACAGCCGAAATAGCTGCAAATTGCAGAATGTGTTCCGTGAGCAAGCACAATCGCCACCCCATTGAACAACTAGTGGCGCAGACTCCGATTCCGGAGTACGCAGGGGAGACACTCCACGTCGACATTCATCACACCGACAAAAAATATTTCTTAACTTGCCGCTAAGTCGTCGCCAAGTTTTCGAAATTCGCAATAGTTCAACCCATTGGTTCGACATAAAAGGCCCAATCCTCCAAATTATTAACTCATTTCCAAAAACCAAGACCAAGACGATAACGAAAAGTCTATTAATTCTGAGACTATAAAAACTATACTAAATAATAATTTCAAAATACAGATTGCCAACGCACCACCGCTACATAGCACTTCCAACGGAGTAGTTGAACGATTCTACGGCACCTTTGGCGATATTGTACACTGCCAAAAAATGGAATCAGGTATTAGCGATGTTGCCGACATGGTGCTTTTGGCTACTATAAAATATAACAGGTCCATACATAGTGTTACAGGCGAAAAACCGATAGATATCATCCACGCAGCCCTCCAGATTTTATACTAAAAATCAAGAACAAAATAATAGCAGCACAGGAAAAAACACTTAATCAGGCAACAAAGGGAGAGCCAACAAACAATACCAGGCCGGAGAAAAAGTTCTCCTAAAATCGAACAAAAGATTAGCAACAAACTGTCTACCCTCTACACAGAAGCAGTAGTCGAGGCGGTCCTAGGTTCGACAGTTTTTATAAAAGGGAGGGTGGTCTATAAGGCCATTTTAAATTAAATTTAAGCATTCTTATCACTATCTAATTTCATTATTTAATTTCATTATCTAACTCACAGGTTAGGGTGTTTGCTCATATCAATTCTACTGGTATCTCCCATAACAAGCAAAATACGTATCTCAGCGATGATGAAATTGACTGACTATACCCATACTAACTACATACCCGTGTTGGACAACGACGTAACCATATGGGACGAATAGAGATACCTCGGACATACCACGAACATAACAACTTCCGAAATTTACATCGACGAGACTTGACGAGAAAAAAATTATATCACAAGAGACGACTTACGAAAATTACTTATGACAGACCTCGGACATTTCGAAGACCTACATACCCGTGTTGGACAACGATGTAACCATATGGGACGAATAAAGATACCTCGGACATACCACGAACATAACAACTTCCGAAATTTACATCGACGAGACTTGACGAGAAAAAAATTATATTACAAGAGACGACTTACGAAAATTACTTATGGCAGACCTCGGACATATCGAAGACCTATTAGATACCATTAGAGTGCATCATAAACAACCCGTAGTATAAACATGTTGGGTTCGCACTTAAGGTAATTGCAGGTACACCGGACTTCGATGACTGGAAACAAATTAGGTGTCGACAGACGCAACTGACTGACGCGAAAAACAGACATAGAACTTCAGATAAAAATTAACGAAATGGCCAAAAGTATAAACGCCATCCGCAAGACAGATGACCCAGATTCAGGTTACTTATTCGAAATTATTATGACAAAAAACAGAATGATAATCACACATTTTGAAGACTTAATTCTCACGGTTACATTCGCCAAAGTAAACTTAATCAGCCCTCTTATTTTGGACAGCATTGATGTAAAACAACTGGCAGATGAGCATGTCATAAATATAAGCATATCAGACATCTTAAGAGTTTCTAGCATTAAGGCTTTTCAAAATTCCGATATGTTATATTTTCTCATTAAGTACCTTAAACCGGCACCACATTCTGTAGGAGACTTTAAGATACAACCTGTACGCAACAACTAATAGCTGGGGATGTCGCACACTGCAACACTCGGCCCGGTCACCTACCATCAGTGAAGTGAAGGCGTCATAATCATCAACGACGCCACCATGAGAGTAGAGGACAACAAGGGTAACGGTCACACCATCAACGGGACATATTTGGCGCTATCTGACTACCGTGTACTGTACGTGAATGGCCGTGGCACGGTAAACAAGATCCCTGCTGTATCCATCACTGCACAATTGAATATAACTGATCACCATGAACACCTGAACCTTCCCTTCCTCCACAACCTGAGCCTTCCATACCTGCAACACATCGGCGCTCAGATCTAACGACAAAACCTTGGACGAGCAGCGCAATAATATTTGCCTTCATCATGACCTGCTACGGAATAATCTGGGCGATACGTCATTACCGTCGACGCCCGGCTGATCAAAAGATGTCTCCAGGGAAATCCGAGGACGGCTTCCACTTAACTTAAGAGGGAAAAGTCAACACGAGTCAGCCAGAGAATGCTGATCTAAGCAAGAGACCGGACATTAAGCAACATAGTCGCGCCGAAACCAGAAACCATCATGTCAGCGCTGAGTGTCCACTATGAGCACGAGACGCCTTGTCAGCAGTCCTGTCCTGTCTCAATAAAAACAATTAAATAATACAAACCGTGTCTCGTTAACTTATACACACCGATTAGATGGACTTAATTACATTTTCAGAGTGTGATTATGGCATTCATATGTGTCTATGGCATTCACGAGTATACATGTCAAATTTCATATCTCTGCAGTCACACTAAACGGTCAGACAATACCAGTTAGCGAATCGGTAAAATACCTAGGTATTCCTTGATCGGCGGCTAACTTGGAAGCAGCACATCAGAGCAAAACAGGAGCAGCTCAAGGCGAAAACCATTAAAATGTATTGGCTATTAGGACCACGTTCTAAACTTAGTCTTGAGAACAAGTTAAGACTATATAAGGCCGTACTGAAGCCAGTTTGGACCTATGCCTTGCAGCTGTGGGGTACAGCTAGTAATTCGAACATCGAGATTATACAATTGTACCAGAACAAGACGCTCAGAGTTATCACATGTGCTCCTTGGTATGTGTCTAATCATAATATCCACAAATATGTACCTCAAACTGCCTTCTGTCAAAGAAGAAATAAAACTATATGCAGAAAGATATATGATTAGACTACATAAACACGGTAATGCTCTAGCACTAGGTCTACTGGACAACACAAGCAACCATAGATGGCTTACGATATTTCACGCCCTAGACCTGCCCCATAGATAATTGTGAATATGTAATTATTCAAATGTGTAAATAAGTATATGTGTAAATATGTGTATATGTAAATATATGGTTTGAGCTCACTGGAGCCCAAGCCATCCAGTTATGTTATAGTTATTGTTAAAAAGCTTAAAAAGCCTAGCTCGTCGAGCTGATCAAGAATATATATACTTTATGGGGTCTGCGACGTGTCCTTCTGCCTGTTACATACATTTTCTCAAAAACATTATACCCTGATTTTCCATTTTCAATGGGTTCAGAGTATAAAAATAAAGAAATAAAAGAAAAGCCGATATAGAAAATTGGAGATTCGAACCTCCGCCAACTTACGCGAGTCAAAATTCGTCACATCTACCAGCACGCTACCACTGTACTTGTCAAACCAATAATAATTATAAATAAAATGTGTATAGAATAATGAACCACCCGAGGCTCGAACCAAGGGTGCCATGATCGGTGCGCGTCACTTCTATTAGCAACGCCACTGAACCGCAAAGTTATCACGTAACTTAATGAGCATATGATTCACGCTGAATTCTATTGTATTTGTTATTTCTTAGAACATAAGAAAATGTTTACTGTGCAGCACATTTGTCAATTGCCTAAACGTTTTGTTGAATAACTTCTGTGTTACTTAACGGATTTTAATGAAATTTTCAGCATATTAATTATATTTTCAACTGAAATGTAAGAAATCGGTGTATAGCAAAAACCAAAATTGTTTTAAATACACATGACACTAAATACAAAATTTAGGAATAATTAGGGGTGTGGCAAATTGGTTTATTGGAATGTTAAGGAACTGTGAGCCGGCGGTGTGAATGAGTATTTCGCAGTCGGTTGCGCCCGACTGCAACGTTTTTACTTGTTTAAATTCGATATTATATATAATTTATGGGGTCTGCGACCTCTCTTTCTGCCTGTTACATACATGTTCACAAAAATATTATGCCCTGATTTCTCATTTTCAATGGGTTCAGAGGTACATAGGTAATTTTAATGCTGGTAGTAGGTGTGCGGTTAAAGTGTAACTATGGGGTACTTGAGTGCTAGGACTCTGACTTCCAAATGCAGTAATCGAATTTCATGAGCAACTCCATTTCTCATTATAATTAAATTGATTCAGCTTCACTATAGCATCACTTTCCCACATGCTATAATATATCTGTGAAAGTGTCACTGTAATAAGCGCCTGAATAAACATTGTTTCGACTTTTTAAATGCTAATTTACCGAGCTAAAGTTTAGCTTATAGTTCGAAAAGGTTTATATGCAGAGCTCGCAAATAACAATTGAATGTTTTTTTCTTTACGCTCAATGTCCGAAGATAAGCAAAAGAAGTAAAAACAAGTAAGGAAACTCTAGTTGGAGGTGCCCGACTAGGAAATAGCCTAAACACCGCCTATCGGCGGTTTTAAATGCACTTCAAAATTTGCATATCATTTTAAATTAAATTTAAAATTTTAAAACAAAATATAGATAAGTGTAACTTGCATACAAAAATTTTTGACGGCAGTTTAGAGGATCGAACCCGGGTCTGCATGTCGGCGATCGGCGCTTCTACCAACACAGCTGTTGCACTACATGAGAGTGAGATAGCAAATTCCTAACTAAAGTTATTGAGCTAATTTGTCTTTGTTGTTGTTGTTTTGAATTCTTCGAATTTTCTAGAGCTTCTGCTGCTGTTGGCACGCGCGTGTGTACGTAAACGTTTGGTAAACGTTTCGTTTAATAACATAATGCATTTCATCTATTCATATGTATATTATATTGACTTTATTTAAGTTATATCAATGTTACTCTTATTTTATATATATGTAAATATATACAGTATGTACATATGTACATATATGTGTGTATATTGCAAGCAACGCATACATACACACGCACACGCATACGCTCTGCTAACTGCACAGTTTACTCAGCGACTTCGTTGCGCCAATATGTGCATGTTATGGGAAATTAAATGCTTAATAACTTTTTTTGTAGACCGACTTTCTTAATCAAACTTGCGCACCGGAATTATATATTGCATATGCGTGTATTTGTCAAAGCACAAGTCTCTAGTATTTGAAACAAGTGTTTTGAAAATTTGGGCGAAGGGGGCATGTCATCCAAAATTTAACAAAAACCAAAATTGTATAAAAGTCCCATTAAGATAAATACAATATTTGGAGTCCCTAACTATAAAGATGTAGAAGATATAATTTTAAAACTGAAAATCGATTTCGTTTTTAATCGATAAAAAAAGAACAGAAGAGTTATCGAATTTCTAAAACAAACTCGACCTGCGCGTGATATACACGAATCTATAAAAAGAAAGTTCAAGTCTCTAGCTATTATAGGTTCTGAGATCCACGCGTTCAAACATACGGACAGACGGACAGACGGACAGACAGACAGACGGACAGGGCTCAATCGACTCGGCTTGTCGTCCTGATCAAGAATATATATACTTTATGGGGTCTGCCACGCCTCCTTCTGCCTGCTACATACATTTGGGCTGCAACAAAACCATCATACCCTGATTAACCATTTTTAATGGGTTCAGGGTATAAAAAAAGTAAAATAGAATAAGAGAAATCACTACACAAGTAGGGAGAATTGCTAGGTGCATTCTCACTACTGGGGTGTGTGTGTGATTTCTCTTAAATATTCTGAAAGAGAGGATTTTATTAAGAAAAGAGAGAGTTCAGAACTAAATACATGAAAATAAGTATTATACTTAGTACATAGAACACGAAACGCACTGTGCAAAGAATAGTTACAGTTACATATAGGTAAATAAAGTGGACAAAAGTGACGAGAAACACGGGAAGGAACTAGGAAGTTGACTTGAAATAGTAGAGAAGGCGAATCAATACTACTGTTAATCAACTTATGTAGAAAAGTAATACCCAAGACTATTCTACGATTGATTAACGATGGAAGACCCAAAAGAAAAAGCCTACTATGATAAGACGGCAGACGAAGGTTACCATCTCAGTTTAGATTGCGTAAGGCAAAAAGGGGAAATTGCATCTGAACCAATTCAATACGGTCCTGATACAATTTCTACTGTGGCAACCATATAATAGAACAATATTCTAAAATAGGGCGAACCAGCGAGACAAAAAGAAGTTTTGTAACAAACGGATCATTAAACTCTTTAGACCAACATTTAATAAAACCAAGTACACTTTTGACTTCATTAACGATGGTTAGGATATGGGCATTGAAAATAAGTTTACAGTCAAAGAGCACCCCGAGATCTTTGATTGTAGAAATACGTTGCAAGGACACATTGTTGATTGTGTAATCAGCAAAAAATGGAGTGGTACAACTGAAAGTCATTATCATACACTTAGAACAATTTAGATTCAATTGATTGGCTTTACACCAATATTGAAAGGAAATTAGATCATCATGTAGGTCATCTGCATACATGAATATTCTAGAGTAAGAAATACAACTGGGTCAAAGAGAAAAAAGTAGAGGTCCCAAGTGACTACCCTGAGGAACACCCGAAGAGACAAATATGACCTTCGAAATAGATGTTCTCAACAGAACTCTTTGGGTTCTATCCTTTAAATGGGAAGCAATCCAATAAGTTTAGGAGAAAATCCCAATTGGTCAAGCTTTTAAAGCAAGATGTCATGCTGAACAGAGTCAAATGCCTTACTGAAATCAGTGTATATAACATCTGTTTGCATTTTATTTAAAAAGCTTTCATTGACTAGGGACGAAAATTCTAATAAGTTCGTAGAGGTTGATCGATTCTGAACACAACGATGCTGCGATGGTGAAATAATAGATTTACAAAAGTGTTGTAAATTAGAAGTTATAGTTTTTTTCAAATAACTTCGGAATAGCAGAAAGCTTGGCAATACCACTATAATTTGAAATATTAGATCTTCCTCCTTTTTTATACAGAAGAATAATAAATGATTCTTTCCAAATTGAAGGAAATACCGAGGTATCAAGAGACAAATTAAACAGTTTTAATAAAGATGACCACAAAGAAGCACTGCATTCTTTAATCACACAACTAGGAATAACATCCGCCCCCCGAAAAAAACGATGATTTCAACGTATGCATAGCGGATAAAAGAGAGATAGGAGAAATATTAGAAACCATAATAGCATTTCCATTAATTTCAGAATTTAGAATTGGAAATGAATTGGTTTCTGAAATGGCAGTTGAATAAGTGGATTGGAAGAACTTTGCAAATAGATCTGAGGTATCTTGATCATTGCAAGTACTGTAACAACCAAGGAAAAACGAGGATGGAAATCCAAAAGATTTACGCTTCAAATTTACAAATCAATAAAATCTTTTGGGATCACGAGCAAACTGCCTTTTAAATCGTATTAGATAATTCTCATAACAACGAGAGATTAAAATATTGAAATTGGCCTTAGCTAAGGAGTATTTAGACCAGTCAACGACCGAACCCGACTTTTTGAACTTTTTAAAACATTTAGATTTAAAATTTTTTAGAGTTGAAAGAGTCGAAGTGAACCAGGGAGGTTTATTAGAAAGAGATTTGGGAAGACACATAGGAACACACTTGTCTAGAATAGCATTTAAAGTATTGTAGAATGTTGAAACTGCTAAGTTTACATCAACTGCCTCATATAAAGGAGCCCAATCTGTTGCATTAATGAGATCATTAAGCAAAACAAAATTACATTTATTAAAACAACGCCGCTTTTTAGATGACGAGGGCGTAAAAATTGGTGGACAGTAAATAGGTATTAAAACCTCTAATGTTGGATGATATAAATCCTCAGGTATACAAATGGGGGATGATCTTAAAACATTATTGCTGGCGTCATCATTAGTAAAAACAGGAACAAGAGAACGATTTAAATGATTGGAAATTGAGTTCATCTGATACATAGAAAGATTAAACAATTCATCAAAAAAACAATGATCAATTGTTGGAAGAAGATAATTCGAATTGGGAGATGAGGCCCAAGAAGTGTTAGGTATATTAAAATCACCCAACACAAGAAATAAGTCATTATCTTGAACATATTCATACATTTCTTTAATACAAGATATATGATGACTATAAAGTTGTAAATCGGAAGAGGGAGGGATATATGAACAAGTAACGTATAGGGACCAAGACTGAAAAGTTATTTTAACTCCAATAATCTCAACATTGTAAACTGATGAGAATGTAAAAGATTCCGAGAGAAAATGGGATTTAACAGCTATTAAAACACCACCACCACTACGAGACAAGCAATCAAGTATATAAGTGAAATTATTTGAAAGAACCTCACTATTTTTAGCATTAACCATGTTTCAGCGAGGGCTATAAGTTTAGATTGGATTCAGCTATGCAGAAATAGATTTTTAAATTTATAATTAAGGCCTCTAACATTTTGACCAAAGATAGCTGCGGAAAAGATGGAAAGAAACTTACTTTTTTGATACACCCTCAGATGACGGTTGTACCGAAACGGGATTTAAAGACACTGAAGAAATTCTATTCCGAATCTTAGGTTTGAATTCATGTACAACAACATGAGGTGGCCAAAAGTTTGGATCGCATGTAGTATCGAAAAGTTCAATTGGTACACAACAGATAAATATGGTAATATAGGAGTAGGAGACGGTGTCTGAATGTTGTTTTTAGTTTGACCAACACTCGGAGAAACTTTAACTTTTTTATTTAGTAGTGGCCTTTTGAGTGTCTGTTATGACCTTCGAATAGCTGATATTGGAAGCATAATTATTTTACATATATATTGCAAGCAACACATATACACACATATGCACTCACACAAACGTAATAAAAATAAAACATAATAAAAAACGTAATAAAAAGCAGCGACTGCGCTCGAGCTACAATATGCCTATGACATGGGAAACTAAATGTTTAATAACTTTTTATACCCTGAACCCATTAAAAATGGGTAATCAGGGTATAATGGTTTTGTTGCAGCCCAAATGTATGTAACAGGCAGAAGGCGTGGCAGACCCCATAAAGTATATATATTCTTGATCAGGACGACAAGCCGAGTCGATTGAGCCCTGTCCGTATGTCTGTCTGTCCGTCTGTCCGTCTGTCCGTCTGTCCGTCCGTCCGTCTGTCCGTCTGTCCGTATGTTTGAACGCGTGGATCTCAGAACCTATAATAGCTAAAGACTTGAACTTTTTTTTTTATAGATTCGTGTATATCACGCGCAGGTCGAGTTTGTTTTAGAAATTCGATAACTCTTCTCGTTCTTTTTTTATCGATTAAAAACGAAATCGATTTTCAGTTTTAAAATTATATCTTCTATATCTTGATAGTTAGAGACTCCAAATCTTGTATTTAGCTTAATGGGACTTTTATAGAATTTTGATTTTTGTTAAATTTTCGATGTCACGCCCCCTTCGCCCAAATTTTCAAAACACTTATTTCAAATACTAGAGACTTGTGCTTTTGCACATACACGCATATGAATGATATAATTACGCTGCGCAAGTTTGATTAAGAAAGTCGATCTACAAAAAAAGTTATTAAGCATTTAGTTTCCCATAACACGCACATATTGGCGCAGCGAAGTCGCTGAGTAAACTGCGCAGTTAGCAGAGCGTATGCGTGTGCGTGTGTATGTATGCGTTGCTTGCAATATATGTACATACATATGTATGTACACATGTACATACTGTATATATTTACATATATATAAAATAAGAGTAACATTGATATAACTTAAATAAAGTCAATATAATATACATATGAATAGATGAAATGCATTATGTTATTAAACGAAACGTTTATCAAACGTTTACGTACACAAACACGCGCGTGGCAACAGCAAGCAAGAAGCTCTAGAAAATTCGAAGAATTCATAACAACAACAACACAGACAAATTTGGGATGAATTTTAAGCAGAAGTTCAGCCGCTCAGTAGCAGCAGCTCAGTAGCTCAATAACTGTAGTTAGGAATTCGGTATCTCACTCTTATGTACTGCAACGGCTGTGTTGGTAGAAGCGATGATCGCCGACATAAAGTCTCGGGTTCGATTCTCTAAGCTGACGTCAAGTTTATGCAAGTTACTTAATCTTTTTTTTTTTTAATTTTTTAATTTAATTTAAAATATATAAACTTTGAAGTGCTTTTAAAGCCGCCGATAGGCGTGGTTCAGGGTATTTCCTAGTCGGACACCTCCGACTAGAGTTTCCTTACTTGTTTTGTAGATGGACTTTATTGATAAAATTTTCACAGTGTGATTATGGCATTCATGTGTGTCTATTTGCCAAAGCAAAAGTCTCTAGTATTTGAAATACGGGTTTGGCAAATTAGGGGCGAAGGGGGCGTGGCATCCAAAATCCAAAAGCTACAAATTGTCCGCATTTACTACACCTATCTGCATAGCAAATTTAAAGTGCTCTAGCTTTAATAAGTCACACAAATGAAAGTAAATTTGTCGAAATTTATCAATAATTCGGAAACAGGATGAGTTATAGAAAAAAAAAACAAACTCGTATTGCTTATGGTATTTCAGATCTCTAGCTTTTTTGGTTTGCGAAATCAGCGCGTTGAGACAGCCGGACGGACAGACGAGCAGGGCTATATCGACTCAGCTCATCGAGCTGATCAAGAATATATATACTTGTTACATACATTTTCAATAAAATATTATACCCTGATTGAAAATGAAATGAAAATGAAAGAATAGAAATACTAAAACGAAAATTGCAATTTAGATATACACCGATGCTCACAAAACTTTATAAATAACAAAAAACACAATGTTTAGAAGCACAAATCTCGGCAGTATCTAACCAAAAAGGCAATCATCACCAATATACAAATAATGTGTAAATATAAAACAAATTAACGAACAGAAAAAATAAAAAGTTCGCAGCGCAAACAAAAATACGTCTTACTCTCACAAACTCTCTCTTGAAGTCTATTATGGCCGTGACGCCAGATGAATACTCCGAGTTATGAGACTGAAGATCGAATCAAAGACCAGGTGATAAGTTTGGAGATTTTGAGCATTTGTAGATAATATGCTCAGGGTTATTAAAAGAAACATAGTCCCGTATCCGTCACATGGACTGCTGACCGGTTAGTGAGAAATTTGCTACTACTATTCACATTCTTTCCTGATGAATAGTTTGTCATAGCAAACTCCATTAATTGAAAAATACAGCAACGAAGCTCAAGGAATGTTGATACTTGTTGCCGTTGCCGTTTCTGAATTCTCCAACTTTTCTTCTCACTTGGTCTGCTTGTGTGGCCACATCCAACTTCTTTACAAGCGCCTGGCTGGCACTGGCTATCTGCTCTGTTGTGACCAGGCTTCTGAGTGAACATGAATTATTGAACATTGGTTTTCATATCTTTATTTTAATATGTTTATGGCTTTCGTATAGTTATCGTTTGATATCTCCAGGGAGCGATTAGTGCCTCACACTGACGCCGTCCAAACACGATCGTTAGTGCTGAAGCTTTTCCATACCGCGCGACTGTCAATAATTGTTAAAAACATTGAGTAAAATTCCTCTCACTTTTGGTATCCAAGGCTAAACATAGGTAATTTTAATGCTGGTAGTAGGTGTGCGGTTAAAGTGTAACTATGGGGTACTTGAGTGCTAGGACTCTGACTTCCAAATGCAGTAATCGAATTTCATGAGCAACTCCATTTCTCATTATAATTAAATTGATTCAGCTTCACTATAGCATCACTTTCCCACATGCTATAATATATCTGTGAAAGTGATGTCACTGTGATAAGCGCCTGAATAAACATTGTTTCGACTTTTTAAACGCTCATATACCGAGTTAAAATTGAGCTTATAAAAACTCACACACTCTTCAGGTTTTCTAAATTCTCCACAATTTTCCACAAAATTTTGCCTTATTTTATTATCACTGACAATCACAACGTAATGCGTATTTATATTGTCTGTTGTTTATGCATAGTTCGACAATAACAATTGAATGTTTTTTTTTACTCTCAATGTCCGAAGATAAGCGAAAAAACTAAAAAAAATTGATCTCACTCTGAGCAAGAGACTGTTTTCTATCTTGCTTTGATTTTCCCTTGAGTGCTGTTGTTGAGTTCTTCGTGTTAAACTGACTGAATAAGTTAATTCAAAAAGTCTTGCAAACACTATTTAAGGAATTTCTTTGATAAATAATATTTACTTCCTTTTTAATTTGTTTTTTTTTTATTATTTATTTATTTATTTAATTTTTACAGAGAATGAGCTCTAAATAACAATTTACTTAAATCCTGAGCAGCAAAGGCATTCTGCCTGAAGGCCTTTGCTGCTCAAGGTTTAAATAAATTGTTACATTATGTACAGTTTATATCTCTATGTGTAGTTTATTAATAATTTTTATAAAATTTTGTATTTGACTTTTTTTTTATTAATCATCCATCACTACTTGTGCGAGCGCATTTAAATTTGGCAATTTAAACAAGTAAAAACGTTGCAGTCGGGCGCAACCGACTGCGAAATACTCATTCACACCGCAGGCTCCCAGTTCCATAACAGTAGTACACAGCTGCACAGCGAACATTTTCTTATGTTCTAAGAAATAACAAATACAATAGAATACAGCGTGAATAATATGCTCATTAAGTTACTTGTTTACTACGAGCTTCAGTAGCGTTGCTAATAGAAGTGACGCGTGCACCCTTGGTTCGAGCCTCGGGTGGAGTCGGTATTTTATTTATAATTATTATCGGTGGAACAATCGCAGTGGTGGCGTCCGTGGTAGAGATGACAAATTTTGACTCGTGCAAGTAGGCAGAGGTTCGAATCCCGAATTTTCTATGTCGGTTGGTAAAAGCCAAAAGCTCAAGAAAAGTGTTTTAATTCTATTTGCCACGCCCCCAGTGGGCGTAAACATATAATTTTTGGCCAGTCCATGACAACGTAACTATGAATTTTGGACGATTACACTCAAAATATTTGAAAATTACAGGATATTTTTGAATATGTCACGTCCCAAAAGGGGCGTAAATATAATTTTGAAGCTTCTAGCACTAAAACTGTAGGAGCTATAAAATCAAGCGGTTTGCTACGCCTCCTTTGGGCGTATATATTAGCTTATTGAACATGGGACGTTAATACAAGTATATACACCAAGTCTCAACTTTCTAGCATCTATAGGGTTCAAAATATAACAGAAGATGGAAAATTTAGATATATATTCAGATCCGGTTTGCCACGCCCCCAGTAGGGCGTAGTCGTTCTAGCTGTAGAAAACTGTAGAAGATACAGTTTCACCCGATTTGCCACGCCCCCAATGGGCGTAGATATATCCGCACTAGCTTATTCACTTTGCAATATCAACGCGAGTATACATTCCAAATCTCAACTCTCCAGGACTGCTACAAGTAGTATTTCTGACATACAGGAAAATTCATTTTCCAATTTTCCCTAGTGGGCGTATCGGGAAAATCTTGACACTTTATCTGACTAGAGTATACACGAGTATATATTCCAAATTTCCAGTCTCTAGCTTCAATAGCATAGAAATTATTTGCGTTCATACGGGCAGATGGGCACTACGCCGTTGCACTACTTGAGTGTAAGATAGTAAAGTTATTGAGCTACTCAGCTACTGAACTTCTGCTGAAAATTCAATCCCAATTTATCTTTGTTGTTGTGAATTTTTAGAATTATCTAGATACTTCTGCTGATGCCACCACGTTAGTTTGATAATAAAAGTTTTGTTTAATTTATTTAAATTTATTTAATTAAATTCTGCTTATTTTATACGTACGCACATACATATGTATGTATATATATATTACAGTCAACGCATACATACACACGCTCTGCTAACCGCGCAGTTTACTCAGCGACTGCGCTGGGCAATATGTGCATGTTATGGGAAATTAAATGCTTAATGACTTTTTTTGTAGACCAAGTTTCTTCTATTTAGAAAAGCACAAGTCTCGAGTATTTGAAATATTTATATATTTATATGTTTTGCAAATTGTGTACAAATATTTTCCATGTCAAGGAAAACTATTTACAATGTTATAAATCGCGCGGAAACCGAAGGGAAGCTGGAAGCAAAGGTTGCTGGTGGTCGTAAAGGGTACGGGCAGACCGCCGCGTCTCATGAGAAAGGTTAGCAGAAATCACCAAATTCCGGTGAGAACTCTTGACAGAGAGTTCAAACATGAGTGGGACGTGGATGTGTCCCACGAAGCTGTGCGTTAGGCCAATCTACGCATGAGTATTTTTCGAGAGTAAATTTAATTTTTTGTAAAAATTTGTATTCTCCATTTTTATACCCTGAACCCATTGAAAATGAGAAATCAGGATATAATTCTTTAGCACAAACACACATATGAAAACACACTGTGAATATTTGATTAGGGAAGTCGATCTACAAAAAAAAGTTATTAAACATTTAAATTTCACTTTCATAGGCATATTACAGCCCAATCGCAGTCGCTGCTCAGTTAGTAGAGCGCGTGTTCATATTACGTCCGTGTGCGTGCGTATGTGTGTATTTGTTACTTGCAATATATATGTAAAATAATCATAGCATGCTTCCAATATCGGCTATTCGAAGAATTCAGGGTATCTCACAGTCGAGAAGTCTCGCCTAGAGCTTCCTTACTTGTTTTAATATGGTATGGTATGTATGTTCGTCAAAACTTTTTGATTCTGGGATGTATATATATGCCAAGTCTGATGTCTTTAGCATGAATATTGCTCAAAATATAACAGAATTTGCAAAATCACTATATAATCAGATCCACTCTAAAACCGTAAAACGTAAATAAATCCGAAGTAGGTTTTTGATCTTAGGGTGTCAACGAAAGTATAAATACAATACAATAGTCTTTGAGATCCAGATTTTCCATTTAAAAATGTGAAGTCTTTATCTTCAATAGCGTATAAATGGTTTACGTTCATAAGGCTAAACGGACGGATAGAATCGCATACATTTAACATTCAGAATTTATTATAAAACATCTTAACATTTAAAAATTGCTGAAATCTAGATAAAAGGCTTTTGCTTTTTATACCCTGAACCCATTAAAAATGGGTAATATATATTCTTGGTCAGGACGGCAAGAGAAGTCGAATAAGCCTTGTCCATCCATATGTCCATATGTTTGAACGTGTCGATCTCAGAACCTTTATTAGCTAGAGTCTCGAATTCTGTAGGTTCGTGTATATCACGCACATGAATGATATAATTACGTTGCGCAAGTTTGATTAAGAAAGTCGGTCTACAAGAAAAATTATTAAACATTTAAATTCTCATAACATGCACATAAATACATAATACATAAACACATAACATGACCCACCGCATTCGCTGAGTAAATTGTGCAGTCGCAGAACGTATGTTTGTGTGTGTATGTATTCGTTGCTTGCATACACAACATACATATACATGTGCATATATAAAATAAGGAAAACATAGATATAATTTAAATAAAGTCAATATAATATATAGATGAAATCAATTATGTTATTAAACGAAACGTTTATAGCGACTACAAAAATAAATTGGGGATGAATTTTCAACAGAAGTTCAGTAGCTCAGTAACTCAATAGCTTTACTTAGGAATTCGCTATCTTACACTCAAATAGCAACGGCAGTGTTGGTAGAAGCGTCGCTCCGTGGCACGGAAACTCAGGTTCTGTTCTCTGGACCGCCGTCAAAAGTTTTTTATGTAAGTTACTTATTTATTTTTATTTTTTTTAAATTTAATTCAAAATTATATAATTCTATGCAAACTGTAAAGTGCATTTACCGACTAGAATTTAATTACTTGTTTCATCTAAAGTCAACAAAATATTTTTGCAGTTAAGTGTTTCTTTACAAACTGTGTCTCTAGCTTTAATAGCGGTAAAACGATATTTCATTAATGAATATGGACGGACGTGTTTTGCAATATGCACACTAGAACAGAATAGCGCATACAAATCTTGACTAAATCAACACATGAAATAAATAAATATTGTATATCACAAAATAAACACATCGAATACCCTTAATTTTCAGACCATATATGAATCCTCGGAAAAGATCTTACTGTTCAAATACATACCATTTGTGCTCCAACTTCCTCTGATTCACTTACGTTGTTTACTCAATAATAATAATAATTCTATAAGACTCGATTTTGTATTCATATTAACAGTGCGATAAATTACTAGTTGAACCTTACAGAATGCTTTTTAAGACGCCCTTGAACTAACTTCAAAAATAGGCCAAGTACTCATTACGCCCCACCTAGCACGGTTCAAATGAGTTATATCTTCGGATGAAAAGAACTCAAGGAATTTATGATCTTTAAAGCTTCTACCTTCGGGCATGACACGATTAGGTAGTCCTAACTATGCAATAGTTATATATAAATAGAAAAGCATATACAGCTCTCTGCAGTATATGTAAAATTATGATTAAGGTAAACGTACTTCGAAAATGTATTAATCTTAAAATATTTTTTTTTTTTTAATTTTGCTGGAAGCAAATGTTGCTGGTGGTCGTAAAGGGAACGGGCAGACCGCCGTATCATGAGAAAGGTTAGCAGAAATCACCAAATTCCGGTGAAAACTCTTGACAGAGAGATCAAACACGAGTGTGACGTGGATGTGTCCCACGAAGCTGTGCTTGTTGTGCTGTTAAGCCAATCTACGCATGAGTATTTTTCGAGAGTAAATTTAATTTTTTGTAAAAATTTGTATTCTCCATTTTTATACCCTGAACCCATTGAAAATGAGAAATCAGGGTATAATGTTTTTGTGAAAATGTATGTAACAGGCAGAAGGACACGTCGCAGACCCCATAAAGTATATATATTCTTGATCAGCTCGACGAGCTGAGTCGATATAGCCCTGTTCCTCTGTCCGTCCGTCTGTATGAACGCGCTGATCTCGTAAACCTCAAAAGCTAGAGATCTGGAATTTTACATGTATACTCGTGAATACCTTACGCAGTACGAGTTTGTTTTTTTTTTTCGATAACTTATCCCGTTTCCGAATTATCAATAAATTTCGAAAATTCACTTTTAATGATGTGTACCATTAAAGCTAGAGATTTAAAAGATTTTGTGCAGATAGGTATAGTGAATGCAGGCATTTTGTAGTTTTTGGATTTTGGATGCCACGCCCCCTTCGCCCCCAATTTGCAAAAACCATATTTCAAATACTAGACTTGTGCTTTGGCACAAACACACATATGAAAACACACTGTGAATATTTGATTAGGGAAGTCCATCTACAAAAAAAAGTTATTAAACATTTAAATTTCACTTTCATAGGCATATTACAGCCCAATCGCAGTCGCTGCTCAGTTAGTAGAGCGCGTGCTCATATTACGTCCGTGTGCGTGCGTACGTGTGTATTTGTTGCTTGCAATATCTATGTAAAATAATCATAGCATGCTTCCAATATCGGCTATTCGAAGGGTTCAGGGTATCTCAGAGTCGAGAAGTCTCGCCTAGAGCTTCCTTACTTGTTTTAATATGGTATGGTATGTATGTTCGTCAAAACTTTTTGATTCTGGGATGTATATATATGCCATTAAAAATGGGTAATCAGGGTATAATGGTTTTGTTGCAGCCCAAATGTATGTAACGGGCAGAAGGAGGCGTGGCAGACCCCATAAAGTATATATATTCTTGATCAGGACGACAAGCTGTCTGTCCGTCTGTCCGTATGTTTGAACGCGTGGATCTCAGAACCTATAATAGCTAGAGACTTGAACTTTTTTTTATAGATTCGTGTATATCACGCGCAGGTCGAGTTTGTTTTAGAAATTCGATAACTATTCTCGTTCTTTTTTTATCGATTAAAAACGAAATCGATTTTCAGTTTTAAAATTATATCTTCTACATCTTTATAGTTAGAGACTCCAAATCTTGTATTTAGCTTAATGGGACTTTTATACAATTTTGATTTTTGTTAAATTTTGGACGCCACGCCCCCTTCGCCCAAATTTTCAAAACACTTATTTCAAATACTAGAGACTTGTGCTTTTGCACATACACGCATATGAATGATATAATTACGCTGCGCAAGTTTGATTAAGAAATTCGATCTACAAAAAAAGTTATTAAGCATTTAGTTTCCCATAACACGCACATAACACGCAGCGAAGTCGCTGAGTAAACTGCGCAGTTAGCAGAGCGTATGCGTGTGCGTGTGTATGTATGCGTTGCTTGCAATATACATACATATATGTACATATGTACATACTGTATATATTTACATATAAAATAAGAGTAACATTGATATAACTTAAATAAAGTCAATATAATATACATATGTACATACATATGAATAGATGAAATGCATTATGTTATTAAACAAAACGTTTACCAAACGTTTACCAAACGTTTACGTACACACGCGCGAGTTACCATCCCGAGGCTGGTCACAACTTCCCTTCCTCTTAAACCGCCCCGCACAATCTAAACGGGGTTCGGTGAGCATCACTGACCGAAAATCGAATCGGACGACAAAGTGCTCACTAAGCAACAATTCGCAGAAACAATTCGAAAAACAACTATTCGCAAGCAGCAAGTAGGGCTAGACTTAAGAATTATGTATGAAATAAAAACACTTTTACTTTGACGCTCAAGCAAGCCGGTTGTACATTTGTTTCGGATCTCAGAGATCCGCAATTCTCGAGCCCAGCGTTCTGGAAGCAAGAAGGGGGATCACTCCTCACTGTTGAATTCGGCTCCCCGCTTGGACCCGACTGTATTGTAACTGGCGCAGCCGGTAAACGGAGGAGATGATCAACGCAGCAGTAGCAGCAATACTTATTTCCTATGTAGTGTGGGTAAGAACGGCGAAGCGATCAACGAAAATGTGTGAAATAAATTATAAAAATATAGTGCAAATCACATACGTGTACAGATATAACAGTGTATTGCGGTATCATTTCGGTGACGCCGCCGTGCCTCTTCAAGTGCCACACAGCTAACTTCTCGACACGAAACGTTGTGATACATACATATATGTATGTATACATGTATACATATGTATGTGCATATGTGTGTTGTTGGCGTGTGCGGTTCCTGCTGTATGCATGTGTTTCGCAAGAATGCTATTTCATCATACCGTGAAAATTGCATCAGCCTTTATTTGAGATGCGATTGGCTGATGGCATTTTGTAGTTTTGGAAAGTACCGTTTTAGCGTGGTTCGATGGTAAGCACAAAAGAATAAGTGTGCGACGCAAATCAGTTCTATGATAGACTCCGGCCACAACTCGCTGCGCGATTAGAGACCGGATTAGTTTAATGACGCGTTTATATAGACATAAATCCCTGACGTCGTAAACCACAACCAAACCAGCGACAAATACCGCCGGTCACTATAAACGTATATATGTGCAATGTATGTACACCATTGAAACAGTGAATGTGTATTGCGTTATTGTCATTATCAACGGCGCCGCGTCTGCTTGAGTACCGCACATTACACTGTAAAGAAAATTCTTATTACGTTTCGAGCGATGCCCTGCAAGAAATATGGCAACGCAAGGTTGACCACTTAGCAGTCGTGCAACAACTACAACTAACATATATACTACGCCCGCCACTAAAAACAATCACATATAATACTCTTATCACGCTTCGAGCGATGCCCTGCAAGAAAAATAGCAATGCAAGGTTGACTACTTAGCAGTCGTGCAACAAACATAACACAAAAAAAAAAAAAAAAAAAATAAACAGGAAAACACTCTGCGCCATGTCGCTAAATAAACACATATTTTCGCCAGGTCATACACCGTTATATATCATATATCTAAGCAAAACATATACTAAATAAAATATATATTACAGTTCCGTGAACGAAAAGGCTTCACTATACAAATAGAGGAAACAACACGCACAACACTATAATCTTATTCGCACAATACACACCATTGTACTTAAATTTGACTAGTAACAAACTTCACTAAATTCATAAACTCTAGATCACAGAACACCTAAAATTAAATGCCAAAAACAAACGATTCAAAACTAATACCTAAGAAACATAAGTATTCACTTCGAAATAGCGTTAGCCTTCCGAGCCTTCCATTAATACAAGAAGAAGTGTTATTGACAAATAGAAACGCTAATAACATGGATTCCAGATCCTCCAATAACGAACCAGGTCCTTCCAACGCACAATTAACCTCTACAGTCAGCATGTCCTCAGCGAGCGGATTAACATTAACACACTCTGACATGCTAGCGTACGTCAAAGAGTTACAAACCTTCGATGGCACCCCTAACACCCTCGACTCGTTCTTAACTAGTGTAGAGGAAGTTATACTCCATATAGCAGAAACAAATGGGACACTACACGGACAAGTTCTCCTCAGAAACATTAGGAACAAAATCATAGGGAAAGCCAGAGACATCCTCGACCAAGACAACCCATCCTTAGACTGGGACAATATTAAGAAAAGCTTAACAAGAGCATTCGGAGTCAGGCGAAGTGAAGAAGCTTTAATCGGAGATATCGAAAATGTGTCAGGGGGTTCAACCTTAAGCAGACTATACTCTGACATATTCAACACAAAAAAACAACTGATTTCAGTACTTAAGTCCCAAAACATAACAAGCCAAGTCGCACAAGCTAAAGAAACCCTTTACAACAACTTATGCCTTAGAGTGTTCTTACGAGAACTTAGAGAACCTTTGAAATCCACCATTAGAGTAAAGGACCCAAAAACCATTGAAGAAGCATTTGACTTATGTAGGAATGAGAACGCATCTTCAAATCGAGGCAGACGAGACTATGAAGGTAATTACAGGAATAACAGAGACGTTCCTTCACCATATATGAGGTATAGACAAGGTAGACACATTCCCCAATGGAACCATAACTACAACACCAATCGAAATAGCAATTACAACCAGAATCGGAACTCCTTCGATAGAAATTCGGACTCACACGGATACAAACAAACAAATAACCACAATGAACAGAACAACGTTGGACGTAACCCATTTAATAAAAACTATCAACGAGGCAACTTCCATAATAGCAAATCACAGCAAGGCGAACTTTCTAATATAGAAGACGGGCAAAATTTTCGCCTGCAAGCCTCAACACATCAACCGGATACATAAATAGAACATCATACGGTTCTACACTCCCTTATATCGTCATTACTTCCGTCAGTAAGCAACCGTTGAAATTTTTATTGGACACAGGGTCCACTAACTCATTTATTAACCCCGAATTTGCCCCTATTACCAATAGAATTAAATTACAAGAGCCAAAAGTTATAACAACAGCGATAAATAGTTTTAAAATTTCCGAAAAGATTGATATCCCATTATTTCTTGAATTCTGACAAACCGGAGAATGCCAATTACTCCTATTCAAATTCCACCCATTTTTCGAAGGACTACTAGGCATAGACGTCCTCAATACACTTTGTGCAAAAATAAATTTAAATGACCTCCTACTCGAGACACCCAGAGTGTCATTAACCGTTCTCAATAGCGCTAATGACACATCCGAAATTTACCTCGTGTCAGCTGAGTCAAAAACTCTCATTTCAATACCGGTCGAAATTCAGAACGGCGATTTCTACTGCCAACAGACCAATATTAGAGATAACATTACTATTTCCGAAGGAATATACAAGGCAAAAGATAGCATGGGAAAGGTAGAAGTAATAAATAACTCAACTCAAGACCTATTATTCTATCTAGAACAGCCCTTAAAAGTAGAACCATACCAAGAAGATAACAATATCCATATTTTTAGTCTAAACAGCATCACACACACACACACACACACACACACACACACTCACACACACCCCCTCATCCTTCAGTACTCATTGTTCTGATCTAACTTGTATTAGAACAGAACATATGGACAAAGAAGAAAAAACTAAAATCCTCCAATTGTGTCATAGCTTCTCCGATTTGTTTTACAACGAAAACGATAACCTTAGCTTCTCAAACAAGATTAGACACTCGATCCCCACAACAGACAATGTACCCATCCACACAAAAACTTATAGATACCCCGCTATCCACAAATTAGAAGTCAAGAAACAAATAACATCCCTCCTTAAACAGAACATTATTCAGAATAGCTACTCACCCTGGAGTTCACCAGTGTGGGTCGTCCCAATAAAATCCGAACCAACCGGTAGTAAAAAGTGGAGGCTAGTGATCGATTATAGGAAACTCAATGAAAAAACTACCCCTGACAGGTACCCCATTCCAAATATAAACGACGTACTAGACAATATTGGCAGGGCTAATTACTTCTCTACTATCGACTAGCAAGCGGATTCCATCAAATAGAAATGGAACCCGACGACAGGGCAAAGACAGCATTTACAGTAGAAAACGGGCATTACGAATTCGTCCGAATGCCGTTTGGGCTGAAAAATGCCCCTGCAACATTCCAACGGGTTATGGACAATATCTTAGGCGAACTTATTGGCCCCATATGTCTGGTCTACTTAGACGACATAATCATCTTCTCGACATCCCTTCAACAACATATCAACGACATTTCAAAGGTATTCTCAAAACTAAGGACAGCCAACTTAAAAATCCAAATAAATAAATCCGATTTTCTCCGGAAAGAAATCGACTTCTTAGGACATATCGTTACAGGGAACGGAATAAAATCGAACCCTGACAAAATAGAAACGATAAAGAACTTCCCCTGTCCAAAAAATAGAAAAGAATTAAAATCATTTTTAGGATTACTTGGATACTACAGGAAATTCGTTAGAGATTTCGCCAAAATTACAAAACCATTGACTAAACAACTAAAAGGAAAGAAAAACATTTCTACAGACGCTGATTTTATGGACGCTTTCGAGAAATGTAAAACATTGCTTTCTAATGATCCAATCCTGCAACACCCTGATTTCAATAAACCTTTTATCCTCACAACAGACGCAAGCAACTTTGCGTTAGGCGCAGTACTTTCGCAAGGCAGTATCGTCAATGACAAACCTGTCGCATACGCTAGTAGAACACTTTCCGACACAAAAATAAACTACTCAACAGTAGAGAAGGAAATGCTAGCCATCGTCTGGGCCGTAAAGCATTTTAGACCCTACATCTTCGGTAACAAGGTAACACTTGTTACAGACCATAGGCCCCTCACTTGGCTAATGAACTTCAAAGAGCCAAACTCCAAACTCGTCAGATGGAAACTACAACTCCTTGAATATGATTATGAAGTAGTCTACAAAAAAGGCTCTCAGAACGTTGTAGCAGACGCGTTGAGTAGAATAGAATGCAACCTGAATGACGACAACACAAAATCGACCTCACCAAACATACCATGTACTGAAACGCCAATAAACAACTTTAAGTTCCAAATAATTTTTGAACACGGTCCTAACTCGACAAACAATGTAACAGTACCATTTAAAAACGAAGTACGACGAATAATTCAAGCACCCACTTTCACCGAACATGCAATAAAAACAATATTTAGGAACCATATTAAACCTCATCAAATATATGCTATTATGGCAAACGACCAAATTTTCTCAAGTATCCAAGATATATACAACATGTACTTCAAAGATAACAACTCATTCAAAATAATCAGATGCAAAAACATACTACAAGAAATAACTGACTCCTTACAAATAAATAAAACAATTCTGAAATACCACGTAGACAGAAACCACAGAGGAATCGACAAAGCATACCAACATTTCAAAAAGGAATATTATGTTCCTAAACTGAAAGAGAAAATAAGCGAAACCATAAAAAATTGTAGTGTCTGTCTAACAACGAAATATGATAGACATCCCCAAAAAGTACCTTTTGTCACACCTGAAATACCATCCCTACCCCTACAAATCCTACACATAGACATTTATACTATAAACAAAACATATAATTTGACGATCATAGACAAATTTTCGAAATCTGCACAAGCATATACAATAGACAATAGGAATACAATAAACATCGTTAAATCTATCAACGAATTTATTAAAACATTCGGCATCCCAAAGAAAATAGTTTGTGACCAGGGCCCAGAATTCGCAGGAAAAATCTTTAAAGACTTTTGCGATCAGTATAACATAGAACTTCACACGACATCATTCCAACAATCTTCTAGCAATGCCCCAGTAGAACGACTCCACTCAACATTGACCGAAACCTACAGAATTATATTAAATAAAAGAAAAAAACTAAAATGCACATTAGAACACGAAGATATATTAACAGAAACTATAATAACGTATAATAATTCAATAAATACAAGTACAAACCTCACACCATACGAAGTCTTCACAGGCAGAACCCACACTTTCGACAAAACATTCACACCAAACTCAGCTCATGATTATCTTAGTAAATTGAACGAATTCAGATCAAACATATACCCAACAATTAACCAACAACTAAACAAACAAGCTCAAACGAGAATCGAGAAATTAAACGTCAACAGGGAAACACCAGAAACGGTCAAAGAGGGGGACACCATCTTCAGGAAGGAAAACAGAAGAAACAAATTAACCAACAGGTTCTCCGAACATAAAGTGACTAGTGACGAGGGAGTTACACTGATCACATCTAAAGGCCAAAAAATACATAAAACAAAAATTAGGAAAATCACAACCTAACGGACGCTACGCATTCTCCTTTCAGTCTCACCACAGGCCAAGTATTTAAAATAGACAAACTAGACCAACTCAAAAGTAAATTTTCCAACCTCATGCCACACACACGACAGAAGAGAGACCTTATTAACGGACTGGGATCCATTATTGAATCTATTACTGGTAACATGGACGCGGAAGACTCAGACGCGGTTCGAAAAAAAAAAAGGAAAAAAAAACCTATGAATACAACACTAACACGCAAAAAGCATGGCAAACAGAAACACAAATTAGATTCAAAACAAGTATGGAACACATTAACAACGAACAAAAAATGATCAACGAGTTTATGAATAATAACCAAAATAGAATTTTTAAAGAAATCAACACCGAACAAGAAAACATCCAAACACTGTTATTAGCAAATAGAATAAACTTCAATATTGATATTGAATGATACTGAATGTTCTTGAACTCCAAAAAAAAAAAAAAAAAAAAAAAGAACTACATTTAATTCACAAAATATTACTGTAAGCACTAACAATCAAATGTACAACATCCTTCAGATGGAATCTTACACAGAAAATAAGATTATTATATTTAAAGTTAAAATACCAATTTTAATTAAAGATGTATACCACATTATATCATTACCCATTAACGAGAATCTTACACAGAAAATAAGATTATTATATTTAAAGTTAAAATACCAATTTTAATTAGAGATGAGTACCATGTATACCACATTATATCATTACCCATTAACGAGACAAAAAAAAAAAAAAAAAAAAAAAAAAAAAAAACCTGAATACATAGTAAATAATTCCGTAGAAATTAAGGAAATCGAGAATAATTATGTAAAATTAGATAGACTAAATATTTGTCAAACTAAACCTACTACTATAAACAAATGCTTGGAGAATCTGCTGAACAATCAAACACCAACATGTGACTTTATAGAAGTATATCCACAACAACAAATCTTCTCACCACAAGAAAGAGTTGTCGTTATCTTTAACAGCATTAACGAAGAGGTAAAAATCAACAATACGCCGCAACACAAACAAAAACCCTGGAAAAATTTAAATTAGAGATGCCAATAATCAAGCACATCAGAATTAACACCACAAGAAAAATCGTACAACTTTGAATACCCGATTCATACAAACACAACACACCTAACCACAATATATTCTGCAATAACCCTCTCATTGATCAGTATACTCACAAAGTATTGGAGGATAGAGGTTATCTTTAAAGAAACAATCACTAATGCACACTTCGTTCCGGCCGTTCCAAACCTTTGGCCGTCACTTCAATCTGGGGCGCGAGGAGTTACCATCCCGAGGCTGGTCACAACTTCCCTTCCTCTTAAACCGCCCCGCACAATCTAAACGGGGTTCGGTGAGCATCACTGACCGAAAATCGAATCGGACGACAAAGTGCTCACTAAGCAACAATTCGCAGAAACAATTCGAAAAACAACTATTCGCAAGCAGCAAGTAGGGCTAGACTTAAGAATTATGTATGAAATAAAAACACTTTTACTTTGACGCTCAAGCAAGCCGGTTGTACATTTGTTTCGGATCTCAGAGATCCGCAATTCTCGAGCCCAGCGTTCTGGAAGCAAGAAGGGGGATCACTCCTCACTGTTGAATTCGGCTCACCGCTTGGACCCGACTGTATTGTAACTCGCGTGGCAACAGCAGCAGAAGCTCTAGAAAATTCGAAGAATTCGTAACAACAACAACAAAGACAAATTGGGGATGAATTTTAAGCAGAAGTTCAGCAGCTCAGTAGCAGTAGCTCAGTAGCTCAATAACTTTACTTAGGAATTCGCTATCTCACTCTTATGTATTGCAACGGCTGCGTTGGTAGAACCGATGACCGCCGATATAAAGTCTCGGGTTCGATTCTCTAAGCTGACGTTCACTTTTTTTATGCAAGTTACTTAATCTTTAATTTTAAATTTTTTAATTTAATTTAAAATTATATACAAACTTTGAAGTGAATTTAAAGCCGCCGATCGGCGGGGTTCAGGGTATTTCCTAGTCGGGCACCTCCGACTAGAGTTTCCTTACTTGTTATACCCCGAACCCATTAAAAATGAGCTAGAGTCTCGAATTCTGTAGGTTCGTGTATATCACGCACATGAATGATATAATTACGTTGCGCAAGTTTGATTAAGAAAGTCGGTCTACAAGAAAAATTATTAAACATTTAAATTCTCATAACATGCACATAAATACATAATACATAAACACATAACATGACCCACCGCATTCGCTGAGTAAATTGTGCAGTCGCAGAACGTATGTTTGTGTGTGTATGTATTCGTTGCTTGCATACACAACATACATATACATGTGCATATATAAAATAAGGAAAACATAGATATAATTTAAATAAAGTCAATATAATATATAGATGAAATCAATTATGTTATTAAACGAAACGTTTATAGCGACTACAAAAATAAATTGGGGATGAATTTTCAACAGAAGTTCAGTAGCTCAGTAACTCAATAGCTTTACTTAGGAATTCGCTATCTTACACTCAAATAGCAACGGCAGTGTTGGTAGAAGCGTCGTTCCGTGGCACGGAAACTCAGGTTCTGTTCTCTCGACCGCCGTCAAAAGTTTTTTATGTAAGTTACTTATTTATTTGTATTTTTTTTAAATTTAATTCAAAATTATATAATTCTATGCAAACTGTAAAGTGCATTTACCGACTAGAATTTAATTACTTGTTTCATCTAAAGTCAACAAAATATTTTTGCAGTTAAGTGTTTCTTTACAAACTGTGTCTCTAGCTTTAATAGCGGTAAAACGATATTTCATTAATGAATATGGACGGACGTGTTTTGCAATATGCACACTAGAACAGAATAGCGCATACAAATCTTGACTAAATCAACACATGAAATAAATAAATATTGCGTATCACAAAATAAACACATCGAATACCCTTAATTTTCAGACCATATATGAATCCTCGGAAAAGATCTTACTGTTCAAATACATACCATTTGTGCTCCAACTTCCTCTGATTCACTTACGTTGTTTACTCAATAATAATAATAATAATTCTATAAGACTCGATTTTGTATTCATATTAACAGTGCGATAAATTACTAGTTGAACCTTACAGAATGCTTTTTAAGACGCCCTTGAACTAACTTCAAAAATAGGCCAAGTACTCATTACGCCCCACCTAGCACGGTTCAAATGAGATATATCTTCGGATGAAAAGAACTCAAGGAATTTATGATCTTTAAAGCTTCTACCTTCGGGCATGACACGATTAGGTAGTCCTAACTATGCAATAGTTATATATAAATAGAAAAACATATACAACTCTCTGCAGTATATGTAAAATTATGATTAAGGTAAACGTACTTCGAAAATGTATTAATCTTAAAATATTTTTTTTTTTTTAATTTTGCTGGAAGCAAATGTTGCTGGTGGTCGTAAAGGGAACGGGCAGACCGCCGTATCATGAGAAAGGTTAGCAGAAATCACCAAATTCCGGTGAAAACTCTTGACAGAGAGATCAAACACGAGTGTGACGTGGATGTGTCCCACGAAGCTGTGCGTTAAGCCAATCTACGCATGAGTATTTTTCGAGAGTAAATTTAATTTTTTGTAAAAATTTGTATTCTCCATTTTTATACCCTGAACCCATTGAAAATGAGAAATCAGGGTATAATGTTTTTGTGAAAATGTATGTAACAGGCAGAAGGACACGTCGCAGACCCCATAAAGTATATATATTCTTGATCAGCTCGACGAGCTGAGTCGATATAGCCCTGTTCGTCTGTCCGTCCGTCTGTATGAACGCGCTGATCTCGTAAACCTCAAAAGCTAGAGATCTGGAATTTTACATATATACTCGTGAATACCTTACGCAGTACGAGTTTGTTTTTTTTTTTGATAACTTATTCCGTTTCCGAATTATCAATAAATTTCGAAAATTCACTGTCAATGATGTGTACCATTAAAGCTAGAGATTTAAAAGTTTTTGTGCAGATAGGTATAGTGAATGCAGGCATTTTGTAGTTTTTGGATTTTGGATGCCACGCCCCCTTCGCCCCCAATTTGCAAAAACCATATTTCAAATACTAGACTTGTGCTTTGGCACAAACACACATATGAAAACACACTGTGAATATTTGATTAGGGAAGTCCATCTACAAAAAAAAGTTATTAAACATTTAAATTTCACTTTCATAGGCATATTACAGCCCAATCGCAGTCGCTGCTCAGTTAGTAGAGCGCGTGCTCATATTACGTCCGTGTGCGTGCGTATGTGTGTATTTGTTGCTTGCAATATCTATGTAAAATAATCATAGCATGCTTCCAATATCGGCTATTCGAAGAGTTCAGGGTATCTCAGAGTCTCGCCTAGAGCTTCCTTACTTGTTTTAATATGGTATGGTATGTATGTTCGTCAAAACTTTTTGATTCTGGGATGTATATATATGCCAAGTCTGATGTTTTTAGCATGAATATTGCTCAAAATATAACAGAATTTGCAAAATCACTATATAATCAGATCCACTCTAAAACCGTAAAACGTAAATAAATCCGCCATAGGTTTTTAATCTTAGGGTGTCAACGAAAGTATAAATACAATACAATAGTCTTTGAGATCCAGATTTTCCATTTAAAAATGTGAAGTCTTTATCTTCAATAGCGTATAAATGGTTTACGTTCATAAGGCTAAACGGACGGATAGAATCGCATACATTTAACATTCAGAATTTATTATAAAACATCTTAACATTTAAAAATTGCTGAAATCTAGATAAAAGGCTTTTGCTTTTTATACCCTGAACCCATTAAAAATGGGTAATATATATTCTTGGTCAGGACGGCAAGAGAAGTCGAATAAGCCTTGTCCATCCATATGTCCATATGTTTGAACGTGTCGATCTCAGAACCTTTATTAGCTAGAGTCTCGAATTCTGTAGGTTCGTGTATATCACGCACATGAATGATATAATTACGTTGCGCAAGTTTGATTAAGAAAGTCGGTCTACAAGAAAAATTATTAAACATTTAAATTCTCATAACATGCACATAAATACATAATACATAAACACATAACATGATCCACCGCATTCGCTGAGTAAATTGTGCAGTCGCAGAACGTATGTTTGTGTGTGTATGTATTCGTTGCTTGCATACACAACATACATATACATGTGCATATATAAAATAAGGAAAACATAGATATAATTTAAATAAAGTCAATATAATATATAGATGAAATCAATTATGTTATTAAACGAAACGTTTATAGCGACTACAAAAATAAATTGGGGATGAATTTTCAACAGAAGTTCAGTAGCTCAGTAACTCAATAGCTTTACTTAGGAATTCGCTATCTTACACTCAAATAGCAACGGCAGTGTTGGTAGAAGCGTCGTTCCGTGGCACGGAAACTCAGGTTCTGTTCTCTCGACCGCCGTCAAAAGTTTTTTATGTAAGTTACTTATTTATTTGTATTTTTTTTAAATTTAATTCAAAATTATATAATTCTATGCAAACTGTAAAGTGCATTTACCGACTAGAATTTAATTACTTGTTTCATCTAAAGTCAACAAAATATTTTTGCAGTTAAGTGTTTCTTTACAAACTGTGTCTCTAGCTTTAATAGCGGTAAAACGATATTTCATTAATGAATATGGACGGACGTGTTTTGCAATATGCACACTAGAACAGAATAGCGCATACAAATCTTGACTAAATCAACACATGAAATAAATAAATATTGTATATCACAAAATAAACACATCGAATACCCTTAATTTTCAGACCATATATGAATCCTCGGAAAAGATCTTACTGTTCAAATACATACCATTTGTGCTCCAACTTCCTCTGATTCACTTACGTTGTTTACTCAATAATAATAATAATCCTATAAGACTCGATTTTGTATTCATATTAACAGTGCGATAAATTACTAGTTGAACCTTACAGAATGCTTTTTAAGACGCCCTTGAACTAACTTCAAAAATAGGCCAAGTACTCATTACGCCCCACCTAGCACGGTTCAAATGAGTTATATCTTCGGATGAAAAGAACTCAAGGAATTTATGATCTTTAAAGCTTCTACCTTCGGGCATGACACGATTAGGTAGTCCTAACTATGCAATAGTTATATATAAATAGAAAAGCATATACAGCTCTCTGCAGTATATGTAAAATTATGATTAAGGTAAACGTACTTCGAAAATTTTTCGATCTTGGATACAACGCGGCTTGGCCCCAAATTTTAAATACTAGAGACTTGTGCATTGGCAACTATACATGTATTAATGCCATTATAAAATTTCTAATACTAATAGAATTTGGTTAGTCAATTCATTCATACTTAAAAATTCATTAAACATTTAATTTCCAAGCGATATAAAACTGCGTAATAAATAGAGGGTGTTAGAACCGACCATTTAGAATTATTGGAATATCCACAATTCTAAGCGTTTTACTTGTTTTAATATTGTCTAAAGAGTTATAGTATCCAATTTTAGTCAATGTCAAAAATAATTTATGGATGTTTAATAGGTAAAACTGACTAGATGTTCTATATACGTAAAGAACTTTGAAAATCGAACTCTGGACTTGATTACTTACTGTACATATCATTAGAATATATATACTAATAGTTATATATATATAGTAATAATAGTAAATAGTATATGTTGTATGATTTTAACGTATGGCAATATTAATTGATTAATAATTTTTAGGAAGTTTAGCTTCAGATCCATGGATTCATGGAAAATTTCGATAAAATAGTGAGCACATGGTCAAAAAATATGTTATTAGATTTAAATAAATGAAAATAAAATATATGTATTCCTGGTTGATCTGTCAAATACATTTAATTACAATCTTTTTCTAGTCGTTGGTAGATCACCGCTAAATCGGTTTTATAAAGCTTATCAGCTGATAATAATGTTTGAACTTATTTCACACCATCCAGCATATGTTGCAATATAAATGGATATATATAAGAAGTAAGCTAAATATACTAAGCATATTTAAAAATATTTTTGAATTTGCATATTCGAAATTAGTCTCCGAGAAATTAGTACAAAATAGCCAGGAAAATAGTAGAAAACGTTGTACCAACTGTGAAATATTCATTAATGTCCCAGCACAACGTACTAAAAAAAAACGATGTGAATTTACCATTTTAATTACTTACTACAACTTTTTAAATTCAGTTAACAGCCACATTTTTTCTCAAAAATTTTGAAACTTGCTGTAAAAAAACTGAACTGTGAAGGTTCTCCTATAAAAAAAAATGTTACAGAGACCGTAACAAAATTTGTCTGAAAGTTCTAAGTCTAGATAGAGAATATGTTGGGGTGTCCTAGCACATCTCATAAAAGATTCTAATGAGTCATCAAACTGGTTGAGGTCTTGCATTATCCTGGTGGAAAACTACACGTTTTCCATCGATCAATTTTTGCCTCTTCCCTTTGAATGCGTTACTCAATTTTACTCCAGCAATTTCTTGACTGGTCTATGGGGTTTTTTTAGACAAGCATTGGCACTGGTTATATATATATATATAATATTTGGCAAATAAAAAAGGTGAAGTTCGAAGATCATAGTTATTAAATTATATTTTCATATATAGGACTATATCTTGGATTGGGATTTGGTAGCTTACCGACAAAAAATGAGAAAATTACAGGCTATTTATTTTCCGATTTACAACGCTACTAGTAGGCGTAGCAGGAATATCGTTATATGATGAGGATAACCAAAAGTATATATTTAAAATTTAATCTTTGGCTTTTATAGTGTAAAAATGAGTTGCGTACATAAGGACGGACTTAAAACACGATAGACATTGCACAAAACCAATATTCACTTGTGAATGAGTATAATATACTCATTCTGCCTATGGTATACATAATTTCCCATTTTCAATGGGTTCAGGGTATAATAATAAGAAAATAGAATAGAAAAATAGATAGAATAGATCAATAGGCTTAAGAGAAGTATTTACTGTAAAATGTGTTACAAGTTAAAATATAGTAGTAAAATAAAAACGCCAATGCACTTTGATTTTTGATATTCGATTTTTTACAATGTATGTGTTACAATAAGTTTATACGTAGTACAGGCGAACCAATCTTTATTATTCACACGAACATTTTAAACAAATTGACGGTTTTTTAAGAACTCCAGCATACCTTGAACATTTGCGTTCACCTGTGTTTGAGATGTAGACTGCCCATTGATCATATTATTAGGCATGTTCATACCAGGAAGCACTTGTTGGGTTTGATTATTGTACACTCCTAAAAAAAATGTTATTTATTAAAACTAAAAAATTAACATATTAATTATTTTACCTTGTCCGTTATGCTGTTGATTTTGAGCCAAATGTTGCAGAAATAGATCTTGTGGCGGATGGTGAGGAATTTGAGCTTGATGTGGAAAAGATGAATACTGCCTGAATGACAAAATTGCAGGGTCCATTGCAGTCCAATCATTGCTACTATACACTATAATTAGAACATATATATATATTCCATCTTTTTATATAATTTATTATGGTAGAGCGTTACAGTATTGATCACTATAAAAATAAAAATTGAGTAAAACAAAAAAACAAGTAAGAAAGCTCTAGTCGAGATACCCTGAACCCTTCAAATAGCCGATATTGCACGAATGTTATGATTATTTTACATACAGTCGGTCAAGAAACTGTTTACACACTGAACAAAATTTCAATTTTTGTACTTTAACTGCAAAATTAGCCAGTTTTTAATTAATTTATCGTTTTTTTTTTTAATTACTATCATAATTTTAAGTAATATTAGAAATAAAAATAACAATAAAATAAGATGAAGCCGAAAAAACAACAAAAACTAAGGTTACCTACAATTGTCACTGTTTTACCTAAATTCTTAGTCTTAGAGTCGAGACCTAAACCTTTCATATATATATTGCAAGCAACACATACACACACAAACATAGACTGAGCGCAGTCGCTGCGCTTGGACTGCAATATGCCAATATTATCGGAAATTATTCATTGTTTAATAACTTTTTGTTATAGATTAACTTTCTTAATTAAATTTTCAGTCTATTTACGTGACATTCATGTGTGTATTTGCCAAAGCACAAGTCTCTAGTATTTTAAATAGGATTTTTGTGTAATTAGTTACCTTTATTTTGGATGCTAGCTTGGGCAATTTGCTGCTGTAAATGGGAGTCATTCATTGATGGTCCTTGGTGTTGGTGTAATGTTGCCAAATGGGAGTTCCAGTTAGTAGCTAGTTGGATTTGGTGTTGTTCGATTTGTGCTGTGTTGTTTCCAACCGAATTGCTTTGTAGATTAATAAAGGGAAGAATTTTACTCGAATGTATTCTATTTGCACTGTCTAATGCCAACGTATTCATATGATTAAAGCCAGGTGGAGGCATTCTGGCGCGTTGCATATTATCAAGAATTATATGATGAGGAGGTTGTGTTTGCTGTTGTAATTTTGGCCCACTAATATTCTGTTGAACAACCTCATTTTCCATAAGTTCAGCAAGTCCCTTCTGAGTTTCAATAAACGGGTCAAATCCTGAAATAAAAAATATCGTAGAAAGAATGTCAAACATTATAAATAATGAAATAAATTTATCAGATAATAATATTTAAATGATTGTGAAGTGTATATTCATTCGATCATTCTTATACCCTGAAACCATGGGCCTGGGTTTATTGTTTTTGTGAAAATGTATGTAACAAGTAGAAGGAGATCCCATAAAGTATATATTTATTCTTGATAAGCTAGAGACTTACAATTTTGTTACAAGGAAGTTCGTGAGGCAGGTCGAATTTGTTTTTAAAATTTGATTCGTTTTTATACCCCATTGAAAATGAGAAATCAGGGTATAATGTTTTTGTGAAAATGTAACAGGCAGAAGGACAGGGCAAGGACGTCGCAGACCCCTGTGACCTGTCTGCGAGATGACCTCATCATTTGAGTTAAATTTTTTGTTTACCTGTAGCCACCTTTTCAAGTTTGGAAATAAATAATAATCGCTGGGAGCTAAATCTGGCGAATAAGGTGGGTGAAGAACCAATTCTAATCCCAAATCGTTGATTTTGGCCATCGCTTTGACAGAGGTGTGAGCTGAAGCGTTGTCATGGTGGTACAAAACTTTTTTCCTTGCCATATTTTTTTTTAATTTCCTCTTTAAGTTTGTCCAAAAGTGCAGCATAGTATTCTCCAGTTATTGTTATACCCTTCTGGAGATAATCAATAAATAATATTCCATGGGTAAATAACGGGGGCTAGAACCTTCCCAGCAGAACGTTGGTCCTTTGGCCGCTTTGGTCTGCTTTCACCGCTTGGGAGCCACTCGGCTGACCTTCGATTTGACTCTAGTGTATGGTAATGGATCCATGTTTCATCCATTGTTATAAAGCGGCGAAAGAATTCCGTTCGATTTTTTTCTAACAATGCCAAGCCAGCCCTGGAAGCATCGACACGTTGTTGCTTTTGGTCAATTGCGAGCAATCGCGGCACCCACCTCGATTATGATTATGATTATTTTACATATATATTGCAAGCAACACATACACACACATACGCACGCACACGAACGTAATATGAGCACGCGCTCTGCTAACTAAACAGCGACTGCGCGTGGGCTGCAATATGACTATGATATGGGAAATTAAATGTTTAATAATTTTTTCTCTAGATGGACTTTCTTAATCAAATTTTCACAGTGTGAGTATGGCATTCATATGTGTCTATTTGCCAAAGTCTCTAGTATTTGATATACGGGTTTTGCAAATTATGGGCGAAGGGGGCTTGGCAAAATCCAAAATCAAAAATCCAAAAACTACAAAATGCCCGCATTCACTACACCTATCTGCACAAATGGGTCACATAAATGACAGAAAATTTATCGATAATTCGGAAACGGTATTCACGAGTATACATGTCAAATTTCAGATCTCTCGCTTTTGTGGCTTACGAGATCAGCGCGTTCATACGGACAGACGAACAGGGCTATATCGACTCAGCTCGTCGAGCTGATCAAGAATATATATACTTCATGAGGTCTGCGACGTCTCCTTCTGCCTGTTAATTTCTAACTAACAGCGAATTTCTAACTAAAGTTATTGAGCTACTGAGCTACTGCTACAGAGCTGCTGAACTTCTGCTGAAAATTCATCCTCAATTTGTCTTTGTTGTTATGAATTCTTAGAATTTTTTAGATGCTTCTGCTACTGCTATCACGTGGGTGTCTATGTAAGAGTTTGGAAAACGTTTTGTTTAATAACATTATAAATTTCATTTATATATTATAGTGACTTTATTTCATTTATATCAATGTTATTCTTCTTATGTATATATGTAAATATATACAGTATGTACATGTGTACATACATACATATGTATGTATATTGCAAGCAACGCATACATACACACGCACACACATACGCTCTGTTAACTGCGCAGTTTACTAAGCGACTGCGATGGGCCAATGTGTGCATGTTATGGGAAATGGGAAAAATACTTAATAACTTTTTTCGTAGACCGACTTTCTTAATCAAACTTGCGCAGCGTAATTATATCATTCATATGTGTATATGTGCATAAGTACAGGTCTCTAGTATTTGAGATACGTAATTTGTGAATTTTGGGCGAAGGGGGCATCCAAAATTTAACAAAAATCAAAATTGTATAAATGTCAATAAGGTCTGCCACGCCCCCTTCTGCCCCGCAACCCTGATTACCCATTTTTAAAGGGTTCAGGTATAACAAAAAAAACAAACAATATAAAAACGTTGCAGTCGGGCGCAACCGACTGCGAAATACTTCAAAGTAAGGAAACTCTAGTCGGAGGTGCCCGACTAGGAAATACCCTAAACCCTGCCTATCGGCGATTTTAAATGCACTTCACAGTTTGCATAGAATTATAAATTAAATTAAAACAAGTAAGGAAGCTCTAGTCGAGACTGCTCGACTAAGAGAAACCATGAACCCTTCGAATAGCCGATATGCTTCCTATATCTATGCTATGCTATGATTATTTTACATATATGTATATTGCAAGCAACACATGCACACATACGCACGCACACGAAAGTACTATGAGCATGCGGTCTGCTAACTGAGCAGCGTCTGCCCTCGGGCTGCAATATGCCTATGATATGAGAATTTAAATGTTTAATAACTTTTTTTGTAGATGGACTTTCTTAATCAAATTTTCACAGTGTGAGTATGGCATATGTGTCTATTTGCCAAAGCACAAGTCTCAAGTATTTGAAATACGGGTTTTGCAAATTGGGGGCGAAGGGGCCGTGGCATACAAAATCCAAAAACTACAAAATGTCCACATTCACAACACCTATCTGCACAGATGGACTTTCTTAATCAAATTTTAACAGTGTGAGTATGGCATATGTGTCTATTTGCCAAAGCACAAGTCTCTAGTATTTGAAATACGGGTTTTGCAAATTGGGGGCGAAGGGGCCGTGGCATACAAAATCCAAAAACTACAAAATGTCCACATTCACAACACCTATCTGCACAAAAAATTTTAAATCTCTAGCTTTAATGGTACACATCATTGAAAGTGAATTTTCGAATTGATAATTCGGAAAAGGGATGAGTTATCGATAAAAAAAACAAACTCGTACTGCGTAGGGTATTCACGAGTATACATGTCAAATTTCAGATCTCTACCTTTTGAAGTTGATCAGCGCGTTCATACAGACAGACGGACGGACAGACGAACAGGGATATATCGACTCAGCTCGTCGAGCTGATCAAGAATATATATACTTTATGGGGTCTGTGACGTGTCCTTCTGCCTGTTACATACATTTTCACAAAAACATTATACCCTGATTTCGCATTTTCAATGGGTTCAGGGTATAAAATGGAGAATACAAATTTTTAATGAAGGGTTAATTATTATATTTTAACTGAATTTAAAAAAATCAAAACTATATAAACTCACATTGAGTGAGGAAAATAGGTAAATTCATAACACTAATTGCTAAATATGCAAGTTCGAAAATATTTATAAGTATACTTAAATATATAAATAAATATATATATTATATATGTTAAAACGTATGCTGGATGCTGTGAAATAAATAGTACAAACATTACCGAGGTCATCATCAGCTGATGAGCTTTGTGAAAACCGATTTTGGGGTGAATGCACGTTTTGCGGTTGATTGGTTGATGACTAGAAAAAAATTGTTAATATTATCATTGTTATTATCAAGCAGATATATATTTTTTTTTCATTCATTTAAATGTAATAACATATTTTTTGACCTGTTCCGTTTAAGGTATGTACTCACTATTTTATCGAAATTTGCCATGAATCTTTGTTTTTGCAATTGCGTTTGTTGAGCTAAAATACCTAAAAATTAAAAATCAATTAATACTGACATACGTCAAAATAATACAACATATACTATTTACCATTGTCGAAAACTGATGGGTTAGCACGAGTGTTTTCCAAAAATATAGCCAATCGATGAGAATCTACATTACTTAACTGAGATTGGCCATTAATATATTGTTGATGGATTTGTTGTTGGCTTTTATGAAAGTCGAAAAACTTTGACATATTTCCACCGAAAATATTATTTTCATTAAGAGAATTTTCATCGTGCTGCTGTGGAATATTCTGTGGCTGTACGGAAGTATGTCCTTGCGTCCTATTTGCGTCAATGTAATATCTTGGAAAATCTAAGTAATGGAATAAATATATATTTTGTGATGATATGTAAGTACTTAATCAAGTCAGAGTTCGCTTGACATAGTTCTTTACTTATAGATTTTATTAAATAAACTTCAATAAGTTATTTTTGACGTTGAGTAAAGTTGGATACTATAACTATTTAGACAATAGTAAAACAAGTATACGCGATTGCGCGACTGGGAGATATCACGAACGGTTCGAAGTGTGGATATTCCAATAATTCTAAGTCGTCGATTCTAATACCCTCTCTGTTTTACTGTTTTACAGCGCGAGAATTAAAAAAAAACAAAGATCGACCAAAAAATTATATATCAACGCCTACTGGGGGCGTGGCAAATCGGATCTGAATATGTATCAATTTTCTGTTATATTTTGAACACTTGATGCTAGAAACTTGAGACTTATTATAAAAAAAAATTTTTTTAAATATATTTTAGTACAAAAAATTAAAGTAATAATAGAAAAGCCGATATATAAAAACTGAAATTCGAACCTCAACCTACTTGCACGAGCCAGAATTCGTCCTCTTGTCAAACCAATAATAATTATAAATAAAATGTGCAAAAAATACCGACTTCACCCGAAGCTCGAACCAAGAGTGCCATGATCGGCGTACGTCACTTCTACTAGCAACGACACTGAATTTTACAGTAACCAAGTAACTTAATTAGCAAATGATTCACACTGAATTCTATTGTATTTGTTATTTCTTAGAATATAAGAAAATGTTCGCTGTGCAGCCGAGCACATTTGTCTATTGCCTAATTGTTGAATAACTTCTATGTTACTTAACGAATTTTAATGAAATTTGCAGCATATTAGTTATATATTCTACTGAATTTTAATAAATGGTGCATAGCAAAAATAAAAATTTTATAAATACACACGACACTAAATACAAAATATGGGGATAATTATGAGTGTGGCATATTGGTAAATTGGTTTGTTGGAATGTTATAAAACTACGGTGTGAATGAGTATTTCGCAATCGGTAGGGCCCGACTGAAACGTTTTTACTTATTTTTGTTTGGAAGGGTTCATATTTGACACGTGCTCATAAGAAAATGAAGAAATCAAATGCAACCCTGTCAAAGAAGCTTATTTACTAAACGCCTGTACAACGCCATTTATTGCAAATCAATTTCGCCAAATATAGAGTACTACAGTTCTAAAAACAAAACAAACAAAAAATAATGGATTTCTTTTTACTCAACCTAATATAACAGAATACTATCTATATACTATCTCTATATAAACAAATCCAAATAGCACCGGCCACAATGGGTCGTCGTGGATATATAATTTTAATTATTATTATATATAATCGGTCGTTTTTTATTGAATCGTAACAATAACTCACATACCAAATTAGGGTATAAAATATAGGTTTATCCGATTTACCACGTCCCGATGGGCGTAGATAAATGTCAACACAAATTATTTTACCTTCTGTTTAAAGTCGATCAACCTTTACCAAACCTAGAACCTAGAACCTAGAACCTAGAACCAAACCTAAAAACTAGAAAATTACTTTTTAAGATTCCAAAGTTTGACTGCTGATGACTTCCCACAAAACTACTGAACCAGTTTTGTCGAGAACAGCTATTTCGAAACTTGTCTTTGTTCAGTTGGGTTGTCATTTGGGACCTTTGTCTCATGGGACTTTGTCTCTCGCCGTTCTTGTCACCCATATACAGCTCATATACTTCAACCATCACAAATCCACCAGTGCTTTATTAAACGCTAGGCAACAAATTAAATTATCAGTTTATAACAGTTTATTTCGGTTATAATAATTTGTCCAGTCAATGCTATATTAGTTTCAGTTCTCCTGTGCACATCAAATTGTTTTTAGTGAGTTTTACGTTTTATGTGTTAATATAATAAATTTAAATGAGTGTTTTCCGGTCCTATTAACACAATCATTACTTTTATTTATTCTGAGAAAAATGATTTTTTTTAATCTCTTTACTTTATTTTTATACCCGGAACCCAAATGGACGAATAGTGCTTTTTTTAAATATATATAACATGCAGAGGGAGACGTGGCAGGCCCTAAGCTGATTTCAAATAGCCATATCGGTCTGTCCAATATTGGCTATTCTCTGGATATTCTAGTGGAACTGTCCCGACTAGACCACTCTTTCTGGTTATGTTTGCTTTTATTAATATTTTTCATAAATAAGAATTTTCTATTAATAATATACAAGAATAATACAAAAAAAAATATATATAGATAAAAATCGAGTTTATATAATAATTACACTGAAGATTCTTAAATAAATAATTTTTTTATTAACACAGAAAACATATATGGCTTTGAAAAATAGAGTTGGTGATATTAATGAAATACCACGTTGTATATGGTATGGGGATATGGTAGATTACAATGATAATGAAAACGTTGGAAGAGATGTTGAAGATGAATGAAACTTGCACATCATAATTATATTATTCAAATATTATCATAAATTGTATAATATAAAATCAAAATTGTATAAAATTCTCATTAATCTAAATACTATGGTATATGATATAATTTTAAAACTGAATATCGATTTTCGTTTTTAATCGATAGTAAAAAAAAAGAATAGTTATCGAATTTTAAAAACCTTCAATCTGCCCTTGATATACAAGAATCTACAACATAATTTAGGTCTGCCACGCATCCTTCTGCTTATTACATTTCACAAAAAAAAAAATTATACTCTGATTTTCCGTTTTTAATGGTGGTATTCAAAGTTATTCAACGATCAATCGTGAGTAAGTGCGTTTTGCTTGTATTTATATATAAAATTAGAATACAATGTGTATCCAGTCGAGCAATCCCGACTTCTTTTAAGTATAATGAATTAAGTAAATCCAAGTACGACTTCTCTAATCGACACCGCTCGGCTAGCAGTTGCCCTAATCCCTTCAAAGAGCCGCTATTAGGAGAATTCACCACTTATATAATTGTACATTACCAGCAAGACAGATTAGCCCTAATGCTATGCTAACTGCAAATCTAAATTGAGTAGAAGGTAACTCAATCAAAATATGTAATAAATAAAATGTTATGAATTAATTTCAATTTCGTTTTTAATCAATTACATTAAAACGGAGTATAGTATGATTTTTCGAAACAAACTTAATGTGTGCGTGCTATGCAGAAACCTACCCAAAAAATTTAAGTCTCTAGCTCTTATAGTTTTTTAGATCGAAGCATTCACACATACGGATTGACGCACATGGTTACACATACTCGAATTGTCGCCCTGATCAAGAATATATGGAGTGTGGCACGCATCCTTCTGCCCTTTAAATACATTTAATGAAACCATTATACTCCATTTTCAAGGGAGTCGGGGTATAAAAAAGCAAAAATACTCGTCTAAAGATTTATGAAGTACAATTGTTATAAATAACCTACCATTGTTTGTAATATGGGAAATTCCATTATTTATTACGTTGGTCCGTTTTTGTAACTCATGAACACGTAGAAATTCTTCTTGCTGTTTTAGTACTTGTTGGTGATGTTGTTGCTGTTGCATTTGTAGTTGTTGCTGCTGTAGAACTTGCTCTTCTACTTGTCGGTTATTGCGTAACATTAAGCTTTTAAATGCTTCTTCCCATTCTGAAAATATACAATATTTTTTATTGAAGTTAAATCTGATCAAGATAAAATCTTTAGATAAATAAATTTTATTGAGGGTTTCGCCGATTATACAATCTTTGTTTATTGCTTGATCTGATCAATAAGCGCTTCATCAAAAAGGGGAAAGGTAGGTGTTTGACAAATTAATACTTTCAGCTATAAGCAGAAATTAAAAAAAAATGTACTTTTATTTTTTGAAATGCTGGCTAGCACAAGAATCCGCAAAAGATTTTGTCATCACCCTTGCACGTGAACTTAATTTTGTTGACGAGTGACCAACATAAAGATATAATTAAATGACAATTTTTCCGATTAATAATAAATACATTCGTTGTTATTTAATTATAATTAAAAAAAAAAAAAAAAAAAAAACGGCACGCCTAGATACTCCTAACGAACCGAAGAGCCGATATTCCAAAACATTATACAATGAAACCATTTAACACGGGAAATCTGTAATGGTTTTGTTAAAGTGAAACAAGCAGATAGCGGCGCGGATTACCTATTAAGTATACATATTTTTGACTGACTAAAATACGAGTATATTGAGCCCCTGGTCGCCTGTCTGTCCGTATATATGAACATATTGATCTCAGAACATATAACAGCAAGAGACTTGAAATATGCACGAAAATACACGTGTAACGGGGCAATTTGCGTAACGTCTGCAGTATGTCAATACTAATATTAATAATAATAATATAGCTTTTTTGATGATGGACTTTTTTCATCAAATTTTCTAATTATATCAGATGTGTGTATTTGCCAAAGCACAAGTATCTAATATTTGAAATTTATAAATTTTATAAAATATTTGTGGTAAAGAGGACGTGATATCCAAAAAAATAACTTTAATCAAAATCTTATATAATACACATTTAACTAATAAGAAACTTTCTACCCTCTATTCCTATACCCAAACCAATTGAAAACAAGTAAGAAAGCTCTAGTCGAGACTCTAAACCCTTCGAATAGGCGATGTTGCAAACATGCATATTGCACGCACATGGATGCAATAATGACCACGCGCTCTGCTTTCCTCAGTAAAACTGCGCTTGGGCTGCAATATTCCTAAGAGTCATTGCACACCTAAAGTTTTGGTATATACAATTTATTCAATTATAAGGCATTTTATTGCGACTAACCTATGACCAGCAGTGTATAATTCATTCGATTTATTCTTTGAGTTCTTTTCCCAGGTCTAGTATAATGTAACTATAAAATTGCGAGGACTTACGCTTCAAAAATGTGAAAATAACTGATCTTTTTCGATTCGATTATTAAGCTTCCAAAAAGGCGTAAAGATTATTTTTACGTCATAAGTAGAGAAGAATTCTAATTATCCAAATTTAAGGTTCTACCTCTGAATTTTTAAAAAGACTGATTTTAGCCATCGATTTATTTAATATTTTTAAAATTTAATGTATTAATATAATAACAATATTAATTCATAAACGTCGTTAACTGTTAGAAATTAAAGTAAAATATGTGAATTTTTTAATATGCAAAACAGTGTCGAAATATATATGTAATTACCATTTGTGTTGGCAGCATTTTGGTATCCATCAATGCCTTATTGATTCAAGACGCCATACAATTTTGTAGTGATATAAATTAAATAAAGAAGAAATTTAAGAACAATTTAATCACAAAGTACTGAAGTTTATATTATAAAATGTTAATGTAAAAAAATATTTTACCGTTAAGCAAGTCCGGTAAATGAGAATTCGTTACGCTGTTTGTTTGCAACTGCCTTACATCTCCATCCACTTTGTTCCTAAACAACATTGATTGCTCGATTGTAGCAGACGACGAGAAGAAGCTGTTGCTATCGTCAAACATGTTATGTTTAGGTATGTCATCTGAAACATTAAATATTGTTAAAGAGTAATACAAGTTACAAGAGATATTATATCGTATTCCTCGTTTGACAGTGTGTCGGTTAAATAAGAATTTTATGAATGCGTGCGCATGTGTATATGTGCTGAATTCAATATACAGTCGAGTCTCGATAATTCGAAATGGCAAGGGAACAGAATTTTTTACGAATTACAGAGGTTTTCGATTTACCGGGTTTTCCATATAACGGGGTTTAAAAAATCAATATACAAATTGAAGGGGTTTTTATATTTCACGTCGTTTCAACAATTTAAACTCATTAAAATTAAATAAAATACACGTTCATTCTAATATTATGTATTTAAAAACAAAATCATATTAATGAAAAAGTAAGATTTAAAAAAGCTTGTAATTTTTTATTGTTTCATGTTCTTCATTGCGTTTTCCAAGCTTATTAAATGATCAAATACTTTATTCGGAACATTTAATTTTAAATAGCTGATATTATGTCTTGTTTTTGTGAAATTGATAGTGTTTTATGAAAACGTTTACTAGACAATTTTACGAATCGTCTTCACGCTTCAAATATTGATGGTAAATATTAATTATTATTATTATTGGCTTAACATCCCAAGATTACGGTACACGACAAACCAAATAAATGAATTGAGATTTACCTAGATAAGTTTTAAAATGTTTAAAAAAAAAATAAAATGTTAAAAACTCGATTTTGTGGTTAACACCGCGTTCATGCAGACGGACGGACAGATGGACATCAGTTCGTCGAGCTGATCAACAACATAAGTTAACACCAGTCCCTAGCCGCTAGCCTTAACAGAACCGAAAAGTGCTTAATAAATATTTTTGGCCACCATGCGCTGCCCAAGCATTGCATGAGGTGCTGCATGAGGTGCTCATGGTATGTGGGAACCGCTTCATCTAGAACCAACATAGCGGGTACGCGGGTACAATAAGAAATTTATGATTTACTTTAAATTATTTATAATCTAGACTCGAAGCTGGCCAAACGGCATAAATTGAATAAATTAAATATAAAATAAATATTATAATTTGAATAAAAAATATATCAAATAAATATTATAACTACCAAACTCTCATAATTTATATATACTTTTGCGGTCTGCTTGTAATATACATATTCACAAGGGTATAAAAATCATTATGACACACTCATATTTATAATTATATACTCAATTTTTCTCTTTCAATAGTGTAGAAGTAGTTTTTGTTCATAAGGACAGACGAACGTATCGGACGTACATTGCACAAAACCAATATACTTAATTCACTTCTTAAAGGAGTATTAAATGTAATATTTATTTTCTCATTGGCCGAATGACTAGGAATAAAATAATATAAACAAGTAAGGAAGCTCTAGTCGAGACTGCTCGACTAAGAGATACCCTGAACCCTTCGAATAGCCGATATTGGAAGAATTCAATGATTATTTTACATATATATACACATACACGCACTCTGCTAACTGAGCAGCGACTGTGCTTGGGCTGCAATATGCCTATAATATGGCAAATTAAATGTTTAATAAATTTTTTCTGATGGACTTTCTTAATCAAATTTTCACAGTGTGATTATAGCATTCATATGTGTCTACTTGCCAAAGCACAAGTCTCTAGTATTTGAAATACGCATTCACTACACCTATATGCACAGTAAATTTGAAGTCTCTAGCTTTAATGGGTCACATAAATGAAAGCAAATTTATCGATAATTTGGAAACGCGATGAGTTATCGAAAAAAAAAACAAACTCGTATTGCGTATGGTATTCACGAGTATACATATCAAATTTCAGATCTCTAGGTTTTGTGGTTTACGAGTTCACCGCGTTCATACGGACGGACGGACAAATAATACATAGTAGAACAACAAGGGAACACGACTTAAAACGTTGGTAAACCGTTGGCTTACTATATTCTAGAGAATTAAATTCATAACCATTAATTTTAGTATTTTATACAGATATCCCATCATAATTAGTATGACAAAATGCATGTCTTAAATTCCTTTCAACATTACGGAATCATTACGATAACTAATAATTGGATGCCGAAATTTAAAATATTCGATGTCAAAAACCGTTTATATAAAAGATCATCCAGAAAATGAACTACAGTGTTCTACTCCTACTTTTCCACTCTTTTCCGTCATATGTTAGTTTATTAACAGAAAATTGATTAAACATTTAATTGCACATCAAACTAACTGCAGTCCAATCGCAGTCGCTACACTAACTACGCAGTTAACAGATCGTATTCTTATATGAGTGTGTTGTATATGCAATATATATGTCAAATAATGTTTTGGAATATCGGTTGGAGATATTTTGTAATATATACGATAATTTGGAATATATACTCGTGTATACTCTCGTCACTAGGGGCGTGGCAAATTGGAAAATGAATTTTCCTGTATGTCAGAAATACTACTTGTAGCAGACTTAGAGAGTTGAGATTTAAAATGTACATATACTCGCGTTGACATCCCAAGTTGAATAAGATATGGCGGATATATCTACGCCCATTGGGAACGTGGCAAATCGGGTGAAACTGTATCTTTTACAGTTTTAGAGCTAGAACAACCAAATTTGGCACGTGAGTAACTGTTATGATCCCATAAAGATCGACCAAAACATTATATATTCACGCCTACTGAGGGCGTGGCAAATCGGATCTGAATATACACATCAATTTTGCATCTTCTGTTATATTTTGAACACTATTGATGCTAGAAACTGTAGGCTAGGTTTATATACTTGTATTAACGTCCCAAGTTCAATAAGCCATGGCGGATATATCTACGCCTACAGGGGGCGTGGCAAACAGCACGAGCTCCTACAGGCTTAGTGCTAGAAGCTTCAAAATTGGTCCATACATAGGTTGCTAGTGAACTCCTCCATCGATCGACCAAAAATTATTTTTACGCCCCTTTTGGGGCGTGACCTATTTAAAAATACCCTGTAATTTTCGAATATTTTTAGTGTAAGCGTCTAAAATTCACAGATACCTTGCTCTAGACCCCTTTCATGTTCTGATAGAAAATTAGATGTCAACGCTCACTGGAGGCGTGGCAATTAGTATTAAACCACTATTTTTGAGCTATAAACTCACAATTTATTGACTTTTGGGATTTTACCACCTTAATTGATTTGCTAAATATTATAAATTAAAAAAAATATATATATCTTATTACAAGAAAATAAAGAAATGTCGACATAGAAAATCCGAGATTCTAACCTCCGGCTAGTTGTACGAGTCAGAATTCATCCTCTCTACCACGACACCACCAGTTTGTTTGTCAAACCAATAATAATTATAAATAAAATGTGTATAAAAAACCGACTTCACCCGAGGCTCGAACCATGATCGGCGTGCGTAACGCCACTGAAATTTATTATAACAGAGTAACTTAATTAGCATATGATTCACGCCGAATTCTATTGTATTTTTTATTTCTTAGAACATAAGAAAATGTTCGCTGTGCAGCCCAGCACATTTGTCAATTGCCTAAACGTTTTATTGAACAACTTCTGCGTTACTTAATGGATTTTAATGAAGCTATCAGCATATTAATTATATTTTCAACTGAATTGTAAGACATTGGTGTATACCAAAAATAAAAATTAAATGAAATACATATGACAATAAATACAAAAACAATTAGGAGTGTGGCAAATTGGTAAATTGGTTTCTTGAAATGTTATGGAAAATGTTATGGAACCTGCGGTGTGAATGAGTATTTCGCAGTCAGTAGCGCCCGACTGCAAGGTTTTTACTTATTTTGTCTATATTCTGCTAAATTATCACGTATTTAATATTAGAGCAAGCACCAAAATGAAGTATGATCTTTATGGCGGGAAGTAATTTTAGAGAGTTCAGTAATTCGCAATAGTTTTAAATAATTTCCTATCCTATTGAGTTGATTGTGACTACTCTTACAATTGAGGTGGTGTTCATTTTTTTTTCCTTCAATATCAGGCGACATGGCTATACTTTTACATCGCATCTACTATAGAAACCGCTAAGCGTAATATTTTAAGTTAATTTTTATGAATTAGGAACTTTATCAGTTGTTAAAACAATATCAACAATGTCTCGAGTTGAAGTTGAAATTTTTGAGGTTTCAATGCTTATCGCTGTCCAATTGCGAGGAAAATATACGGCCTTGTGTTTTTGTACAAATATTTTTTTTATAATCTGATTCGCCATTACGTAAATTTCCTTAAAAGCAAAAATATTTCTTGGAATTGATACTTTTACGATGAATGATTTGTTTTCAGCTATTTTAAGCGTATTCAAAATCTCAAAAAATAATAATAATGACTATATTTTCCAACAGGATACTCTTGCCATACATGTTTCACGAAGTAGAACCTGCTTTCAGGTTGGAGGAACCTTATTAGGCGGGTTTATGCTGGCGGAAGAAAATTTCAATCGGTAGACGAGCTTGGAAAAACAGTTTCTCTGGAATGGGCTCAAATACCACAAACCAAGTTTGGAAATGGAAACATAATTAATTCATATTTATCAGTCGCAGTTTTTATACCCTAACCCATTAAAAATAGGAAATCAGGGTACAAAAAATCAGAAAAATTCAGTAACTATTCTCGTTATTTAGTTATCGATTAAAAATCGTTAAAGCTAGAGTATTAAAATTAATGGGTAATTATTTGTAATTAGATTTATAAGACTATTATACAATTTCGATATTTGTTAAAATATTGATGCCCTCTTCGCCTTAAATTTGTAGCACCCGTACTTAGAAAATAAGCACATGAATGATATTATCACTGAAAATTTGATTTAGAAAATCGGTCTACAACAAAAATTTTTACGGATTTAATTTCCCTTAGTATGCGGTCAACATGACCGATCTCAGTTGCGGAGTTATAAAAATATATAAAATAAGCATAACAGATATAATTCAAAGAGCGTCAATATAATAATATAATATATAGATCAAATTCTGAAAAATTTATTAAGTTATTAAACGAAACGCTTGGCTAATTTCCATAAGTACGTGGCAGTAGCGGCAGAAACATCTAGAAAATTTTAAGAATTCAAAAACATAGTTAATTTGGGTTGAAATATTGCCGCTATTTTACTTAAAAATGATGTTCTAGTGGAGACCGGTAAACTAAGTCCAGAACCCTGTTAAGTGCCGATATTGCAAACATCCATTTTACATATATATTACAAGCCATACATACACACATACCCACGCATGAACGTGGCGCAGTTGACGAGTATACACGTCAGATTAAGTGTCATTACGTGCATGGCAAATCAGAAACTGCATTTTCCTGTATCTTTGAAACACTACTTGTGGAAGTCCAAAAGAGTAGAGATTTTGAAAGCATACTCGCGTTGAAATCCTAAGTTTAATAAACTATGGCGGATTGAGGGCGATTGGAAATCGGATAAAACTGTATCTTCTACAGTCTAAAAGTTAGAACGACCAAATAATAAACTATAAAGATCGACGAAAAAATTATTCACTCACGTACACTGGGGACGTGGCAAATCGAACCTGACTATAAAGCAATTTTTGCAAATTTCATAAAATTTAGAGACTTTATATATACAGTGGTTCAGAGCTTATTTCAACCAGCACCTTAAAAAAAGTTTGTTGGGCTATCAAATCTAAACGCAGGTTGTTAGTGTGGCTTTTAAACTAATACAAAATTAAATCATTTATTTTTAAAATATTTTTTTAATATTTAATAATGCTTAAAAACTAAAAAATAAGATTAAAACAGTTCTACTGCTAATTTCAACCGCTTATGAAATAAAATTTTTTAAAGCTAAGTATTTTTTTAAATAAAAAAAATTAATACTTGGTGTGACCACCCTTTTGGTTGACTACCATTTTGGGATAGATTCCACCAACTTTTTGATGACTTCTGGAGTAATTTTTCCCCATTCCTCAACCAATGCAGCTTTTAGGTCCGATTTGTTTGATATTTTGTGTTTGCGAATGTTGTTTTCCAAAATCGACCACAAATTTTAAGTCTTTTTGGGATAGATTCCACCAACTTTTTGATGACTTCTGGAGTAATTTTTCCCCATTCCTCAACAAGTGCAGCTTTTAGGTCCGATTTGTATGATATTTTGTGTTTGAGAATGTTGTTTTGTAAAATCGCCAAAAATTTTCAATTACATTTAAATCAGGTGACTGGGCTGGTGGTTTCATAACGTGTTCCGACAGTTCCAGATCGGCCAAGTCTGAACAATTTCCGAAGTGTGTTTCGGGTCGTTATCTTGGTAGAATCTAAAGTCCTCCTTTATGCCCATTTTCTGAGCACTTTGGATTAAATTTGACTTTTAAATGTCAAGATATTTGATTTTATCCATCGTAGTCTCGATGAACTCCAAGTTCCCAACGCCCGCTGCTGACATACAGGCCCAAACCATAAGGCTTACGCCACACATATGAGGGCCCATCCGACCTAAATAAATTAAATTTGGACTCATCACAGAATAAAACTGTGTTCCAGAATCCAATATCCCTGTGCAAGTGCTCCTGGGCAAATTTTAGGCGACACCTCTTTTTGTCGCTTATAAATGGCTTCTTCCGTGGTACTCTGCCATGAAAGGCATGTTCCCGAAGCACACGACGAATAGTTTCTGGGTGGCATGACTTGACCAACTCCTCCTTAACATCATTGGCCACTTGTCGAGCCGATAGCCTTGGGTTATCCCGGATTTTTCTCACAATATAGCGCTCGTCCATGGGATTAAAAATTTTGTTTGGAGCATTTCTCCCTTTATCGTGGGTTCTATTTTCCCACACAAATCGGTATATGATACTTTGAACTGTAGAATCACTTAATCCAACCATCTCCGCAATTTTTCTAGGTGAATGGCCATTTTTAATATGTTTGATAACAAGTTCTCGCTACTCAATAGTTGTGCGTGGTCCCATTTTACTAAATTCACTTTTCTGCAAGTTGAGCTCTCATAATAAAGCACATGTTCATTTCATCACATAGCGAAAACAGTGTATAAAGCATAGAACAAAAATCTACCGGTCCATTGCAAAATAACGGATCTTTGATCAGCTGCAAAGTTTGTGGTTCACATAAGCAGTGGAACTGTTTTGGTCTCATTTTTTAGTTTTTAAGCATTATTAAATATTAAAAAAATATTTTTAAAATAAATGATTTAATTTTGTATTAGTTTAAAAGTCACTAACAACATGCTTTTAAATTTGTTTGATATCCTCAATAGTTTTGATTTTATAGCCCAACAAACTTTTTTTAAGGTGCTGGTTGAAATAAGCTCTGAACCACTGTATACTATTGTTAACATCCCATGATTAATAAATTTTCAATGTGATTATTGGATTCATGTGCTTTTGCCAAAGCAATCTCTACTATTTGAAATATGTGTTTAGCAAAATGAACCGAAGGCGGTGTGGCATCCAAAATCCAAAAACTACAAAATGACTGTATTCGCTAAACCTATCTACACAGTAAATTTGAAGTCTCTAATTTTAACAGTACACATAAATCAAAGTTTATAGAAATTAATCGACAAGAAACAGGATGAATTATGAAAAAAAAAAAAAACTCGTACTGCGTATAGTATTGACAAATATACATATCAAACTTCAGATCTCTAGCTTTTGAGGTTTACGAGATCGATGCGTTCACACAGACGGAAAGACGAACAGGGCTATATCGACTCAGCTCATTGAGCTGAAAAAGAATATATATATACTATGGGGTCTGCAACACCTCCCTACCTAGATACATTTTCGCAAAAAACATAACCTGATTTTCAATGAGTTCAGGGAATAAAAAACTATGACGGATGTATTTACGCTTACAGGGGCGCGGCAAACCGCACGAATTTATTACCTCCTACAGTTTTAGTGCTAAAAGCTTTAAAATTGAATGCAAGGTTGGTTACTTGTGATCTCCTCTATCGATCACCCAAAAATTATATTTGTGCCTCTTTTGAGACGGGTCCTATTAAAAAAATACCCTGTAATCTTCGCATATTTTGAATGAAGGCATAAAAATGGAATGGTTAAAAATTATATGTCTACAGCCTCAGGTAAACAATGCTTTAGTATATAAAAAAAAGATGAAATAACAGAAAAACCGACATCACCCAACTGAAATTCAAACTAAATTTATCACCTTTACCATGCTTGTGAGAGCATGACGCCGTTTTTTTTTTGACAACACGCAGTTCTAATGCTCGTCAAACCAATAATAAATAAAAATAAGTAAGGAAACTCTAGTCGGAGGTGCCCGACTAGGAATTACCCTAAACCCCGCCTATCGGCGATTTTAAATGTACTTCAAAGTTTGCATATCATTTTAAATTAACTTTTACCAACACAACCGTTGCACTACATGAGAGCTAGATAGCGAATTCCTAACTGAAGTTATTGAGCTACTGAGCTACTGCTACTGAGCTGCTGAACTTCTTCATCCCCAATTTGTTTTTGTTGTTGTTATGAATTCTTAGAATTTTCTAGATGCTTCTGCTGCTGCTATCACGTGCGTGTGTACGTAAACGTTTGGTAAACGTTTTGTTTAATAACATAATAGATTTAATCTATATATTATATTGACTTTATTTAAATTATATCTTTATTACACTTATTTTATATATACATACATACGTAAATACATATGTATGTATATTGCAAGCAACGCATACATACACACACACACGCATACGCTCTGCTAACTGCGCAGCTTACTCAGCGACTGCGCTGCGCCAATATGTGCATGTCATGGGAAATTAAATGCTTAATAACTGTTTTTGTAGACCGACTTTCTTAATCAAACTTGCGCAGCGTAACTATATCATTCATATGCGTGTATGCACAAAAGCACAAGTCTCAGTATTTCGTAACTTAGAAGTTTTATCAAAATATAACAAAATTCAAAATTGTATAAACGTCCCATTAAACTAAATACCATTTGGAGTCTCTAACTTTAAAGATGTAAAATATATAATTTTAGAACGAAAAATCGATTTGCGTTTTTAATCGATAAAAAAGAACAAGAAGAGTTATCGAAATAAAAAAACAAACTCAATCTGCGCGTGATATACACGAATCTATACTTTATGGGGTCTGCCAGGTCTCGGTCTGCCTGTTACATACATTTGGGCTGCAACAAAACCATTATACCCTGATTACCCATTTTTAATGGGTTCAGGGTATAAAAAGAAGTAAGAAATCTGTAGTCGAGACTGCTCGACTAAGATATTACAAAAAGAGAGAGTTCTGAGTTTGTGAGACTAAGACGTGTTTTTTGTTTGCGCTCTGTACTTTTAATTATTTCTGTTCTTTAATTTGTTGTAAATTTATACATTATTTGTGTATTGGTGATTATTGCATTTTTAGTTTTGATACTGCCGTGATTTTTTATTTTATTTACAATAGTTTTGTGAGCGTCGGTGTATATCTAAATTGCAATTTTCGTTTAGTATTTCTATTCTTTCGTTGTTCTTATTTGCTTTTCTGTTCTTTTTTTAAACACGTTAGTGTGTGTGTTCGCTGTCGCTTGTTCACGCTCAGCTTTTTACACGGGTTAGTGTGTGTGTTTGCTGTCGCATCGCTCACGCTTAGCTTAGCGTTTTGTTTTTGTTTCTTGCGAAATTTATTTCGTTTGTAGTGCAGCTATCTCCCGCTCTATTTTCTGTTTCTTCATCTACTATTTATTCTTTTGATCTTTGTAGTAGCTGAGTGTTGTTGTTTGTGATTTTTGCTTCTCTCAATCACAGTTAATCAACTCTTTGTATTTTATCTTTTATTTTTTTTACTATCTAAATCTGTTTGTATTTCTGGTTTGATTATCTCCCCTACTTGCCAATATGATTTGCTGTAAGAAATCATGTACACTGCGGCATATCACTGATTCTGCACAAATGCAATTTGTTGGGTGCTGGTTGTGCGAGAATCTAATGCACATTAAATGGGCGTGACTGTGGGTGTGGTGGATTACACTGGTCTTGCCCGGATTGTTTGGAAAAACAATTAAGTTTTTCCAAGATGTATAATTCAGTGCGGGTTCAGTATTCAAATCTGAGCAAATTTTCAAAACAGCTTGAAGAGGAACTAAAAGCTGGAGAAGAAATATTGTATCAGTATAAGTTTGATTCTCCGCTGAATACAGTGATTACTCCATCACTGCTAGTTCCCCCCTCCATTCAATTATCATCTCCTACCTTATCAACCCCTTATCAAGAATTATCAATTCCAATACCTGATGATTCTGTTGAAATATCTGGGTCTAGTGTCAGCACAGACACTCAAAAGGCCACTACTAAAAAAGGTAAACTTTCTCCGAGTGTTGCTCAATCTAAAAACAACATTCAGACACCGTCTCCTACTCCTATATTACCCTATTTATCTGTTGTGTCTCCTCGAAAGCAAGTTTTCTTATCTAGGCTTTCATCAGATACGACATGTGAGGCTGTGTCTGCTCTTTTATTGAAAGTAAAATTCGTCAAATTGCTTAATTTAAAATCAATGTCCCAATTGAATTTTTCGATACAATATGTGATCCAAACTTTTGGCCACCTCATGTTGTTGTACATGAATTCAAACCTAAGACTCGGAATAGAATGTCTCCAGTGTCTTTAAATCCCGTTTCGATTCAACCTTCATCTGAGGCTGTATCAAAAAACTAAGTTTCTTTCCATCTTTTCCTCAGCTATCTATTATTTATCAAAATGTTCGAGGCCTTAATTCTAAATTTAAAAATCTATTTCTGCATAGCTGTAGTGTCCAATCTGAACTTATAGCCCTCACTGAAACGTGGTTAAGCCAAAATGTTTATAATAGTAAGGTTTTTTCAAATAATTTCACTATTTATAGACTTGATCGCGCGTCTCGTAGAGGGGGTGGTGTTTTAATAGCTGTTAAATCCCATTTCCTCTCTGAATCTTTTCCATTCTCATCAATTCACAATGTTGAGATTATTGGAGTTAAAATAACTTTTCAGTCTTGTTCCCTATACGTTACTTGTTCATATATCCCTCCCTCTTCCGATTTACAAGTTTATAGTCATCATATATCTTGTATTAAAGAAATGTATGAATATGTTCAAGATAATGACTTATTTCTTGTGTTTGGTGATTTTAATATACCTAACACTTCTTGGGCCTCATTTCCTAATTCGAATTATCTTATTCCAACAATTGATCATTATTTTTTTGATGAATTGTTTAATCTTTCTATGTATCAGATGAACTCAATTTCTAATCATTTAAATCGTTCTCTTGATCTTGTTTTTACTAATGATGACGCCAGCATTAATGTTTTAAGATCATCCCCATTTTGTATACCTGAGGATTTATATCATCCAACACTTGAGGTTTTAATACCTATTTACTGTCCACCAATTTTTACGCCCACTTCATCTAAAAATCGTCGTTGTTTTAATAATATAAATGTAATTTTGTTTTGTTTAATGCTTTCTTTATAGCAACAGATTGGTCTCTTTTATATTAAGCAGTTGATGTAAACTTAGCAGTTTCAACATTCTACAGTACTTTAAATGCTATTCTAGACAAGTGTGTTCCTATGTTTCTTCCTAAATCTTTTTCTAATTAACCTCCCTGGTACACTTCGACTATTTCAACTTTAAAAAATATTAAATCCAAATGTTTTAAAAAGGTCGTTGACTGGTCTAAATACTCCTTAGCTAAGTCCAATTTCATTATTTTAAACTCTCGTTGTTATGAGAATTACCTTATACGTTGTAAAAGGCAGTTTGCCCGTGATCCCAAAAGATTTTATTCATTTGTAAATTTGAAGCGTAAATCTTCTGGGTTTCCATCCTCGTTTTTCCTAGGTTGTGACAGTACTTGCAATGATCAAGATACCTCAGATCTATTTGCAAAGTTCTTCCAATCCACTTATTCAACTGCCATTTCTGAAACCAATTCTTTTCCAATTTTAAATTCTGAAATTAATGGAAATGCTATTATGGTTTCTAATATTTCTCCAGTCTCTCTTTTATCCGCTATGCGTACGTTGAAACCGTCGTTCTCTCCGGGGCGGATGGTATTCCTAGTTGTGTGATTAAAGAATGCAGTGCTTCTTTGTGGTCACCTTTATTAAAACTGTTTAATTTGTCTCTTGATACCTCGGTATTTCCTTCAATTTGGAAAGAATCATTTATTATTCCTCTGTATAAAAAAGGAGGAAGATCTGATATTTCAAATTACAGAGGCATTGCCAAGCTTTCTGCTATTCCGAAGTTATTTGAAAAAATTATAACTTCTAATTTACAACATTTTTGTAAATCCATTATTTCACCATCGCAGCATGGTTTTGTTCAGAATCGATCAACCTCGACGAACTTATTAGAATTTTCATCCCTAGCAATGAAAGCTTTTTAAAGAAAATGCAAACAGATGTTATATACACTGATTTCAGTAAGGCATTTGACTCTGTTCAGCATGACATCTTGCTTCAAAAGCTTGACCAATTGGGATTTTCTCCTAAACTTCTGTTTTGGATTGCTTCCTATTTAAAGGGTAGAACCCAAAGAGTTCTGTTGAGAACATCTATTTCGAAGGTCATATTTGTCTCTTCGGGTGTTCCTCAGGGTAGTCACTTGGGCCCCCTACTTTTTTCCCTATTTATAAATAACCTTCCCAGCTGTATTTCTTACTCTAGGATATTTATGTATGCAGATGATGTAAAACTCTCTCTCATACAAGAACTCAATAGATCATCTACGCCTACAGGATGATCTAATATCCTTTAAAAATTGGTGTAAAGCTAATCAGTTGCATCTAAATTGTTCTAAGTGTATGACAATGACTTTCAGTCGTACCACTCCATTTTTTGCTGATTACACAATCAACAATGTGTCCTTGCAACGTATTTCTACAATCAAAGATCTCGGTGCGCTCTTTGACTGTAAACTTAGATTCAATACCCATATTCTAACCATCGTTAATGAAGCCAAACGTGTACTTGGTTTTATTAAACGTTGGTCTAAAGAGTTTAATGATCCGTTTGTCACTAAACTTCTTTTTGTCTCGCTGGTACGTCCTATTTTAGAATATTGTTCTATTATATGGTCGCAACAGCAGAAATTGTATCAGGACCGTATTGAATCGGTTCAGAAGGAATTTCTTCTTTTTGCCTTGCGCAATCTAAACTGGGATGGTAACCTTCGTCTACCGTCTTATCATAGAGGCTTCTTCTTTTGAATCTTCCATCGTTAATCAATCGTAGAATAGTCTTGGGTATTACTTTTCTACATAAGTTGATTAACGGTAGTATTGATTCGCCTTCTCTTCTATTTCAAGTCAACTTCCTAGTTCCTTCCCGTGCTTCTCGTCACTTCTGTCCTCTTTATTTACCTATATGTAACTGTAACTATTCCTTGTACAGTGCGTTTCGTGTTCTACGTACTAAGTACAATACTTATTTTCATGTATTTAGTTCTGAACTCTCTCTTTCCTTAATAAAATCTTCTCTTTTAGCATATTTCAGAGAAATCACACACACACACCACACTTGTGAGAATGCACCTATGCAATTCTCCTTACTTGTGTAGTGATTTCTCTTATCGTATTTTACTTTTTAAGATTTTTATATATATATAACCTTTTTTTAACTTCTTCTATCTTGCTTAGGTTCAATGATATCACTAACCATATCTGGCTGTGATTTGAGGCATAGCTCGTCGGTCCGGCAAATAAAACACCCACATCGGGTTGGTGATATCATTGCTATATATTGTTAGTATTAGGCTTTTTCTTTTTGCTATTCTGTTTATAATTTTTAATTTTGTAATTTTATAATTTGACTCACGAATGTAGTCAATTTTCTTCATATAAATAAATAAATAAAATAAATGTATATGTCGTAGTTTCATTAATTTCATGTGGCTGGTCTGCCATATTAACACACAAACTTTGAGAGTGAAGCGAATCCCAACTTACGCGCACAACTGTCTCAACTTTGACTGATCTGCATTTACTCATTACGCATCGATTTAATACTTCTCTCTGCACGCGCAAGCTGGGCAACACTCGGCGAAAGCGCGACCACGCCGTCGCCTCACTCTTACGGTATATAGGCGCCAGTCATATTCTACGTCGTAGACAAATTCTACGTCGCAGTCACTAAAATGCTAAGAATGATTTTACCGTAACCAAACTCACTGCGCAGCTGCGCCGTGCAAGCACAGTGGTCATACTTAGCTCTTATTGTGGAATTGGTACAATGAGCGAGCAAGCCTATCCTACGACACGGCCATTCTGACAAATTACACGTGCTTGTGTACTCAACATTTCACAAAATGTTCAATTCAAAATTTCTTTCATAAAAACTGTTAACATTTATTCTTAATGTTAACATAATCGTATTTCGAACTTAAATCAATATCTCGTTATTGTACTCATAATCTTTCGTCAGTTAATTTTTTATTTCTTGTGAGCAAAATTTCAAACTTAATTTATTAATTCAATCATCATCTCACTTGGACGGATAACCTTTGTCTCACTTGGACGGATAACCTACTTGAACGAATAAGTTACACAAAATTAATCCATCGTTCTACTTGAACGGATAACCATCGTTCGTATAGAACGGATAACCATCGTTTCTCTAAAGCGGATAACCATCGTTCCTCTAATACTGATAATCATCCTAAACGGATAACCATTCTGACATTCACTCGTCCTCGTGTAATTAACATTTGATAAAATATTCAGTTCAACATTTCTTTCATACAAGCTTTCATTTATTCTTAACATAAATATAATCAATTCACTTCAATATTTCACATATGCAAATTACAAAACTTAAATAATCTTTTGTCAACATATTAATTTTGCATTTCTTCTGACCAAAACTTCAAACTTAATTCATAATTTCAATCATCGTCTCACTTGGACGGATCACTTTCAGTGTCCCATTGACCCTTTGACAAGCTGGAAATTTCTCTGTCAATATCCAATTCTTGAGGAACACCTTTTCTTATCAACCATTCAAGCATTACCAAGTATTCTGCCATTTTCTTTGGCCAGCCATACAACATATTTTTCCACCCTGATTGGTGAAGTTCACTCTTTTTCGTGACTTCAAGATTCTCAATATTATCATTTTCACTGTCTTTACAGTCTGCAATTGTATTATCAATCTCAACAATATTATTATAATTATCACACACATTCGCCTTCTCGGGCCCTTGCCCTTATCTTCTTCTTAAATCTTCTTGGGTATATTTGTAATTTCATTTATTGGTTAAGGACCTTAAAATGTATCTGTCACCCTCTGGGACATTTGTATCTAATTAGTTTTGCTTTATTTTTATGAAATCGTTCTTTGTCATAAACTCCTGTAGCTAAAATATTCTTTTCAGCCTGTGCTCTTACGTTTGGCAGATCAACCTCATTTTCAATGTCACTAGGTGGAAGTACGTGTCACCTTTTCCAATAACATTTCTAACGGACTCGCCTTCGTTACATGGTTAGTTGTAAAATTGATTGCCAACTGCACCTCTCCTAACACATCTTGCCAAGACTGAGTTCCAATTTCAACCGCTCTTAATAAATTCTTTGGAGTGCTCGTCACGCGTTCTACTTGACCATTTGAAAGTTCGGAGCACGACTGGCAAACATAGTGTTTTACCCTTTTTCTGTATTTTGCGAAACATCCCTTTTCTTAGATCATATGTTTTAATTATATCATCTCGTTGGAATTCAGCTATCTAGCAATGCTAAATATCTGATCCAGTTGCTGTTCGGCCAACAGCCAATCATTAGATATTTATGCAGTTTATTCGCTTTTCAGGAATTATATCCAAAACTAATTGTAGTGTTGAAAAAACTGGGTTTCTAGATAAAAAATCTACGTGCGCCATACATAAAGCTGTGTAATAAAACCACCAACGGCGAACTCAAGGAGTTAGTTCTGTTTTAGTGCATGATGCCTTCAATGAGTCGCAATCAGTATAAGCCACAAATTCTCTACCAAGTAAATAGTGGCGAAAATGTTTAACTAACGCAAATACTGCCAATGTTTCGAGCTCATACGAGTGATATCTAGCCACTTGCCTTGTCCAGACAGGTGAAGTAATTCGCGCCCCGCAATCTAGCAATCTGGTCATTTATTAACGGGAAAGGATACCTGTCTGCTACTGTATTAGAATTCAACTCTCTGTAATCGACACAAAGGCGATCTGTACCAGTTATCTTTTTGACAAGCAGCATGGGACTTGCAAAGGAGGAATAACTGGGTCGAAGTATATTAAATTCTAGTAGCTCACTCAACTTTCCTCTAACGATATCTCTTTCTTCAGGACTAAGTCTATAGGGTCGACGATGTAGTTTTGCTATGGTCAATCAATCGGATTTTCATTCCACCTTTCACACATGTAGATGGTGTTCCCTTGATAATAATTCTCAAGTAATTTTATTAACTTATTTTTATCAGATTCACACAACTCTGTATCAAGATTGGTAAGATCAACCGGATACACATCTACTGAACAAATATTTGCAGATTTGGTTTTCACGATTTCGAACTTGTTTGAAAATATAATAACATGAAGTCCTTGATTAACAATTTCACGACCAATAGCCAATAACAAGACTATTCTACGACATATATATATTGCAAGAAACACATACACACACATACGCACGCACTCGGACGCACGAATGAGCACGTGCTCTGCTAATTGAGCAGCGACTACGCTTGGACTGCAATATGACTATGGTATGGAAAGTTAAATGTTTAATAATTTTTTTTGTAAAATTAGCCCAAAATCAAATTTCAGTGTGATTATAGCATTTATATGTGTGTATTTGCCAAAGCACAATTCTTCAGTATCTGAAATATGTGTTTTGCAAATTTGATGCGAAGGGGGCGTTGCATTCACTACACCTATCTGCACAGTAAATTTGAAGTCTTTAGATTTAACAGTACATATAAATCAAAGTTAATTTATAAAAATTGATAGATGAGTTATCGAAAAAAAATAAACTCGTACTGCGTATGGTATTCACGAGTATACATGTGAAATTTCAGATATTTAGCATCACTGCTCTCGACTGCATATATCGACTTAGCTCGTCGAGTTGATTAAGATATGCTCTTTATGAGGTCTGCCTCGCGTCTTTCTGCCTGTTATATACATTTTCACAAAAACATTATACACTTATTTTCCATTTTCAATGGGTTCAGGGTATAATAAACAGAAAAACCGCCATCGCCAAGCAAGGGTGTCTATGACAACGCCACTGAATTTCGTTGCTGATGATTTAAGCTAATTCTATTGTATTTGTTATTTCTAAGAACACAAAAAAAAACCCAAGATCAATTGTCCATTGGCTAAACATTAAACATGTAGTTGATCACTACATGTAGTAGAGTTTAACTTACAGATAATTGACGTTACAAGGAATGCTATAAAAAATTTTAAGTTTCCAGATTTTTAGTGATACGTGGTTTGGGAATATATAAACATACATCCATATCGCGTAAGGAAGTCCATCTAAGTTCAAAGATTATAACAATTAATTTCACACAACAGTACTGCAACAAAGTAGTAAAAGTAAAATGTTCATTGAATCTGGAAGTAATGAGAAATTACACTACTTCTAATCTATATATATCATAACATGCAAATTACTGTTGACCGTAGAATTCACGATCGCAAATAATACGTTTGGCCAATACTCGTATATATACGCAAAAGACTTTTATTTTCATTTTACTCAAACAAACGGTCGGGGAATCCAGAGCAAATTAAACTGTTGATCGTCGAGCACGAACGAGCTCGGCAAGCAACCGTTTCAATTGGTTACTCTCTGAGTCTTTTCTCAAAGTGTGAGTGAAAGATACTCACTTGCACGACGAGAAACAGTCAACAGTTATTTACAAGCTATGATATATAGCCATAGTCAGGATTACATTTTTTGTTTGGTTCAAACAGTCGACAATGAAACAATATGAAATCTTTAAGATATATAAATATTAATATAAATAACATACCCGATACTTCCTTTGCAGAGTCAATTCCGTCGATATTTAATATTTCAATATTATCATGGATTTTTGTTTGAGTTATATCATCTCTTTTTTTAACATTAAGGTCGCATGGTTTATGAACGTTTATTTCTTTCGTTGTTGGCAGAATGTCATCATAACTTTCAGTTTCAATATTACTATTCAACATATCTGTATGGATATCGTTACTTGAACTATTGCATCGTATATTCATTAAATTTCCAGGCGAACTTTGTTCACTTGTACTGCTTTCAGATAAATGATCATCACTATTTTCACTACTAGAACTAAGCGACCGATGTACATTAGATGTTGGTCGACTTGGTAGTGAATGTATTTTAGTACCTTCATGACACTTCGTAATATTTATTTCTGTACTTATATTTGCATCGTCAGAATGATCCAACTGACTGTTGACTTCAATATTTTCGACGACGTTACTTTCCTTTTTGTCCTTTGAAAATGAGACACGGATTAGCGGTCCTTTTTCCTTGTTATTACGTTCAGATTTTTGTCGATTGGTAACAGAATCTAATTCTATTTTTGTTGTAGCAGTGATAGAATCTTCTGCTGGAGCTGATATTACGGTGCTTGTATAGTCACTAGTATCAGGAATGAAGTGCTCCTTGCTGGATGTTTTAGCGTTAGGAAATACTTGATTTTTGTTTTTAGATTTATTTTGACGACCTTTGTCATTTCGTGACTTTTCCTTTCTACTTTTTACGTTCCCATTGGAGGGTGTTTCTTTGCTAATAGGAGAAACTGATAAGCTTGGCCACGCCTCTTTTTGCTGTGCATTTACTGAACTAGAACTATTTCCAATCGATACCGATGATGTTGAAGATAACGATGACATCGTAACCGAAGCTGCACCAAATTAAATAGTTACCAGAGTCATTTTTATTAATAAATAAAAAGGTTTACCGTTTGCTTTTGAGGTACCGCAACCAGTTAAATTTGCACCATTAGCGGAGCTTCCAATTCCGGAGACATTATTTACCCCGGAAGTGGCAATTAAAACATCATGTAGTCGTTTTTCATACTCTTGATGTTTTCCTTGATGCATTTCCTTAAATTATGAATAAGAATGTACTACATAATATATTTGATATCCGGCATTTTACCTCTTTTGTAAAACTAGCTTCTGAATCACCCAACTCATGTAAGTACATACAATCACCTTTGGGACATTGTTGATTCTTCATAAAATGGCTGCAATATTTTGTTGTTCCGAGGCTAGTTTTTATTAAACGCCCATCTATCATTATATTATTTACACTTTGTATGGCTCGCAATGCATCTGTATTGTGGACATATGTGACATAGGCTGACGCTGAGGGACCCTTTTATTACATTTTACCATTAATAAAATATTATTAAAATTAACAAATCTGTATGCATACTTGTACTCCAGCGTAAGTTGTACTTGGGTTTATAACAACTTTATGAATTTTTCCATACTTTCCAAAATACTCGTGCTTTTTTAATATCTGTTACATATAATGTGTCATAAAAAGATCACAAGGACAGATATTCCTTACAATTGGTTATATACTTACGTCTGCGTCAGCAAGTCGAGGCGGCAAACCAACAACGAATACCAAATTTTTTTGAACCACACGTACATTTGCAAGGTGCTTCCTGTTTTCTGTTATTTTTTGTTTTCGTTGCTGATCTCTCTGGCGTTTTTGTGATTTAAAAGCAATCATCTAACATGATGAAAGGATTGAAATCGTATTAATATATAATTAAAGTATATTTGGTTTTATCCCCAATAAGTTATCTAGCGGTCTAGTCGAGACTGGTCGACTAGATACGTGTAATGAATACAAATATTTTTGTTTTATTTTGGATACCACACACCCTCACCTCAAATTTAATGAAAAGCGTATTTTTAATATTATAATATTTTTAATTTTGCTTTAGCAAATACACCCATATTTATCGCATTATACTGCTGTAAAGATCTAATGATCTACAAACAAGGTTAATAAACGTTTCACCATAATATTGGAATATTGCAGCCAAAGCGCAGTCACTGTGAAAACTGCACAGTCATCAGAGCGCATGTAAATGCGTACAAACGTATGGATTATTTGCAATATATTCATAAAATAAGTACAGCAGGGTTCAAGGTATCTCCTAGCCATGCAATTTCAACTAGAGCACTTTTACGTGTTTTTAACTTTATCAATAGTCTACACATCTACTAACACTATACAAAAAATAAAAATTAAATATTGGAAATTCAGATAAAACTATCACTTCCGCAGATTTAAGGGAGCGAAGCGAAATTTTAGATGTGAGTTACTGTGAAGTATTCGCATACAAATAATAATTCGAACAAGTAAAAACATTGCAGTCGAGCTCAAACGACTGCGAAATCTTCACTGGCGTTCCTAATAGAAGTGACGCGTGCCGATCATGGCACCCTTAGTTCGAGCCTGGGGTGAGTTGGAATTTTATACACATTTTATTTATAATTATTATTGGTTTAACAAGCACAGTGGTGGCGTCGTCTTTAGAGATGACGAATTTTGTCTCGTGCAAGTAGGCAGAGGTTCGAATCTCGGGTTTTCTTTTATTTCTTTATTTTTTTTGTTCTAAAATATATTTATTTTTACATTTATAATATTTAGCAACTCACCTAAGATGGTAAAAGCCTCAAAAGTCAAGAAATTGTTGAAATTGAAATAGTGGTTTAACAGGGGTGACAGGGGTGTAGGACAACGTAACACAGGGTATTTTTGAATAGGTCACGACCCAAAAGGGGCGTAAAAATAATTTTTGGCCGATCGATAGAGCAACCTATGGACCAATTTTGAAGCTTCTAGCACTAAACCTGTAGGAGCTATAAACTCGTGCTGTTTTCCACGCCCCCTGTGGCCGTAGATATATTCACCATAGTTTATTGAACTTAGGACGTTAATACAAGTATATAAACCTAGTCTACAGTTTCTAGCATCAATAGTGTTCAAAATATAACAGCAGATGCAAAATTGATATATATATATTCAGATCCGATTTGCCACGCCCCCAGTAGGCGTGAATATATAATGTTTTGGTCGATCTTTATAGGATCAGAACAGTTACTCACATGCCAAATTTGGTCGTTCTAGCTCTAAAACTGTAGAAGCATAGAAATGGTTCATACGGAGAGACGGGAGGACAGAAAGACGGACATTGCACAAACCCAAAATACTCATTTCACTTTGTGAATGAGTATAAAAAACGCCGTTGTATACCGTAATAGCTAAGGAAATTTTCTGTGTAGTTCCTTTTAATTATGAAATTCGCTCAATACTTACTTCTTCTTGAGAAAGGGGCTTAAAATCAGCTGGATTTTCTGGATATTCTTTTCGACATGCTGGGCACAGTTTATTTTCGTCTGTACGAATTCTGTGCCAACAGAATCTACAAATCTGTAAATATTATATATACACATACGTGAAATAATATTCTTAGCTACAATAAACTTACTTGATATCCACACGTGCATGGGAAAAAAGTCAAATCATCCACCTCCAAAGGTTCCATACACAGTGGACACTCAATAGTGTCGTCATTAGTGTTTCCTAAACCGTTCATTATTTTAATAAAAATAGTTATGTACTTCTTAATTGTGTCCTTTTTATTATTCCTGCACGAAAATATTAAAATATTTTTATTTAATAATTTTAACATTTATTTTAAATCACTCTGAAACCCCTGAACTTATATTGTATTGGTCTTTTAACGAAAATTAGAATGTGCCATTAAAAATGGGTAATCAGGGTATATTTTTGTTGAAATGGATGTAACAGGCAGAAGGAGGCGTGGAATAAACAATTTTTATGTGTCTACTTATACATACATACTTATAACCAGTTTAAATCAAATTCCTAGCAATCATTTATTATTCAAGTTCTCAATATAATTTTTGCTTGCACGAATTAAGTTGTGTCGACTGTATATATGTATATATCATGAAGAATGTAGACAATGACATACATATATATGTCCCGAGCTAAATCTGCATAAACCTTTGATTCAATCCAAGCCGTAGACCCATATGAACGAAAATATGTACACGTATATAATTTAAATACATATAAAAACATATGTACATATAAGCAAGACACCAACTAATTCATATCTCCACAGGAAAAATGGAATTGAATTTAAAAAAAAAAGATTTTAATTTTATATTAATTATTCCAATTTAACGAGTGTCAACAATTGTTAACAAGACGTGTACAATAATATTTATTTATATAGGTATATTTTGAACATCTATAAATTGATAATTATAAAATTATTATCATTTTTAGAGACCTACTACTGAACAACATATTGGACCTGAAGTGTTGCCACCTTGTCAATATTTCAGTGAATTTGCTTTCTACAAGTGAAAAACTAAAATTGATACGATAGAGTTAGGCAACTCATTAAATCTAAGATCTTGTTTTTTAAAGATACAAATATAAAAATAAACGCTTTATTATATATATATATATATATATATATATATGTATATATGTATAAATAATAAAATAGCATTTCATCGAACAATTTATTCGAAGTATGACAAACATATATTGATATAGTTATACATAAAAAGTACGCACATATGTACATACACATATACGGTATTAAAATAATAGTATGAAGTTTGATATAAAAGCTTAAAAATTTAAGGCGTATAACGTCACAATAAAACAAAACTCAGAAATATTCTGAAAGGCGTATGCCTAAGAGAAACAAAAAAATATTAAGTAAATTTATACGTACACAAATATAGTTTTTGGTACACTTATAAATGTACGAAGGTTTGTGTAAGTCGCAGTTTTAGCGCTTTCAGCTAAATAAAACCATATTCTTATTACACCGTATAAAGTTTTAAATAAACTAGTATGAGTACTAGCTTTCCGTACGAACAGAAAAGACAAAAGCAGACAGACTGATAATGAACCAAAAGGAAATGGTAAATATTTAAGAAAATTATCGAATATATTTATCGATAGGTTACATACTGTTAAAAAGCGTTTCAACTATGTTTGCCCGTTGCTTTAAATTTGTAAAACTTTTAGCCATACAACTAGAACAAATGTATTTAGCACATAAAATTTGCGCTTAATTCGGCGAATTCGCATCACTTTTAGCTTTCAAGCAACGGAATTATGTGCCTGAAAAATCAGTTCGCTGTGAGCGCTCGTTCGGCAATGGTTCATTTATGCATATGTAATCAGGGCTGCCAATTTGACTTTTTCCCCGCATATCTGACGTTTTGAAAATCCTAGATGCGGGAAGATATGTGATATGGCGTATAGCGGGATTTATGGCTTTTTTTAATCTTTGGCTGGATATCATTTCCGTGCCATTCAAAATTTAACAAAAATCTAAATTGTATAAAGGTCCTATTAACTACAAGATTTGTTCTCTGTAACAAAAAAAAAAAGTACAGTTATCGAATTTTGTTATCTGCCCACAAAACGGAGATCTTACTTGTCAGCTGTCACAAGAAAGTGGAGACGGTGTATTAATTTGTTCCTGGTGAAAAGGAGTTTGGTAAGCAATCCCAAGCTTGCTTTGTCAATTTTGTCCTCCACTGAAGGTAGGCCAGCTTCTGTAATCTCTATTTTGGTGGCGTGGTAAGGAGGAATTTTTATTTAAAGGTTAGTTTTTGCTGTCTGTCCATATATGGGCAGATCGTAGCCTATTTTTGAGGCTAGTAGGGTTGATGTAGATGAGAACATCATCCGCAAAAAGGATGTGTACCATATGCTTAAAGCGGTTTACTATTGAGGAAATTTTTCTTTAAATTCAAGGATAACGGGGATCCCTGGGAGATGCCATTGGCTAATGGGAGGGATGAGGAGTGGGACCCTTGATTACGGACAAATATTTTTCTGTGTGTTAAAAGACTGAGACTTATTGGAAGATTTTTGATCATGTCATATGTAATTTTGTCGAGTCCTGGTGATTTGCCTTTGGTCTTTGCCAGGGCAGAGTTATATTCAATCTCTGTTATAATCATTTTTGGAATTTTTGCTGTGTTTTCGGCAATGAATTGGATATGGAAGTTTCTATTGAGTGATTGGTTCGACCATAAATTACAGAAGTCATTAGCAAGTGTTAGTTGATCGTATTTATAAATATGAATAATTTTTAAAGTTTATTTGGGAGTTATTGTCAATGCCATAAAGAAATCTGATACTACACCATACTTTTGAAATACAGCTTTTTGGGCTTATGGCTTCTGTAAATTTTTGGAAACTGATAATTTTACTCTTTTTGCATATTTTATAGTTAATTAGGTTGGATGTGTTTTGGGTATTCTTATATTGGTTCCAGGCGTTTGTTTGATGTTCTTTAAGGAGTCTAGTTGGCTGTTCCACCAAGTAGGGTGTTTTATTTCTAAAAGTGGCCTTGGATTGGGGAATGTTGTAGTGTGTCGCAGTTCTAATTATTTTATTATTTTGTGGATATAGGCCATATCCTTGTTTATATTTGAACTCAAAATAACCTTAAGTAAGAAATTTGCTCATAAAGTGTTTCTTTAAAGATTGACTGGTGCGGATTAATGTTTTCAGCAGAAAGTGGTCGCTGCCGTAAAGCTCTCTGAGTGTAAACGAAGAAGAATACGGGAGCAGATTGGAGGAGCAGATGGAGAGTTGGGTGAATGAGCGGTGTGTAGAGAAGTGGGTGAGGTTACCGTCGTTACAAGTAAAACCGTTGCAGTCGGACGCCAATTTGCCACACCCCTAATAATCCCTAAATTTTGTATTTAGTGTCATGTGTATTTAATACAATTTTGGTTTTTGCTATACACCAATTTCTTACAATTCAGTTGAAAATATAATTAATATGCTGAAAATTTCATTAAAGTCCGATATGCAACACAGAAGTTATTCAACAAAACGTTTATGCAATTGATTTATTTATTTAGAAAGAAATTTGACTAAAATAGTGAGTAAAATTAAAATTACAATATTAAAAATTATAAAAGTATAGGGAAATGAAAAAGACTAATACTAACCATATATAGCAATGATATCACCAACCCAATGGGGGTGTTTTATTGCCGGACCGGCGAGCTATGCCCCAAATCACAACCAGGTTTGGTTATATCATTGAAACTAAGCAATATAGTAGAAGTTAAAAAAAAGGAAATAAAAATATAGAAAAATAAAAACTTAAAAAAGTAAAATACGATAAGAGAAATCACTACACAAGTATAGTAGAATTGCCAGATGCGTTCTCACTACTGTGGTGTGTGTGTGTGATTTCTCTGAAATATGCTGAAAGCCAAGATTTTATTAAGAAAAGAGAGAGTTCAGAACTAAATACATGAAAATAAGTAGTGTACTTAGTACATAGAACGCGAATCGCACTATGCAAAGAATAGTTGCAGTTACATATAGGTAAATAAAGAGGACAAAAGTGACGAGGAGCACGGGAAGGAACTAGGAAGTTGACTTGAAATAAAAGAGAAGGCGAATCAATACTACCGTTAATCAACTTATGTAGAAAAGTAATACCCAAGACTATTCTTCGATTGATTAACGATGGAAGATTCAAAAGAAGAAGCCTACTATGATAATACGGTAGACGAAGGTTACCATCCCAGTTTAGATTGCGTAAGGCAAAAAGAACAAATTTCTGAACCAATTCAATACGGTCCTGACACAATTTATGTTATATTATGCGACCATATAATAGAACAATATTCTAAAATAGGACGTACCAGCGAGACAAACAGAAGTTTAGTGACAAACGGATCATTTAACTCTTTAGACCAACGTTTAATAAAACCAAGTACACTTTTGGCTTCATTAAAAATGGTTAGGATATGGGTATTGAAACTAAGTTTACAGTCAAAGAGCACACCGAGATTGCAAGGACACATTGTTGATTGTGTAATCAGCAAAAAATGGAGTGGTACGACAGAAAATCATTGTCATACACTTAGAACAATTTAGACGCAACTGATTGGCTTTACACCAATTTTGAAAGGAAATTAGATCATCCTGAAGGCGGCGATGATCTATTGAGTTCTTGTATGAGAGACAGAGTTTTACGTCATCTGCATACATAAATATCCTAGAGTAAGAAATACAACTGGGAAGGTCATTTATAAATAGGGAAAAAAGTAGGGGGCCCAAGTGACTACCCTGAGGAATACCCGAAGAGACAAATATGACCTTCGAAATAGATGTTCTCAACAGAACTCTTTGGGTTCTACCCTTTAAATAGGAAGCAATCCAAAACAGAAGTTTAGGAGAAAATCCCAATTGGTCAAGCCTTTATTGCAAGATATCATGCTGAACAGAGTCAAATGCCTTACTGAAATCAGTGTATATAACGCTTCGCAATGCCTCTGTAATTTGAAATATCAGATTTTCCTCCTTTTTTGTACAGAGGAATAATAAATCATTTTTTCCAAATTGAAGGGAATACCGAGGTATAAAGAAACAAATTAAACAGTTTTAATAAAAGAGACCACAAAGAGCACTGCATTCTTTAAGCACACAACTTGGAATACCATCCGCCCCCGGAGAAAACGACGATTTCAACGTACGCATAGCGGATAAAAGAGAGACAGGAGAAATATTAGAAACGATAATGGCATTTCCATTAATTTTAGAATTTAAAATTGGAAATGAATTGGTTTCTGGAATAGCAATTGAATAAGTGGATTGGAAGTACTTTGCAAATAGATCGGAGGTATCTTGATCATTGCAAGTACTGTCACAACCTAGAAAAAACGAGGATGGAAACCCAGAAGATTTACGCTTCAAATTTACAAATGAATAAAATCTTTTGGGATCACGGGCAAACTGCCTTTTGCAACGTATAAGGTAATTCTCATAACAACGAGAGTTTAAAATAATGAAATTGGACTTAGCTAAGGAGTATTTAGACCAGTCAACGACCTTTTTAAAACATTTGGATTTAATATTTTTTAAAGTTGAAATAGTCGAAGTGTACCAGGGAGGTTAATTAGAAAAAGATTTAGGAAGAAACATAGGAACACACTTGTCTAGAATAGCATTTAAAGTACTGTAGAATGTTGAAACTGCTAAGTTTACATCAACAGCTTAATATAAAAGAGACCAATCTGTTGCATTAAAGAAAGCATTAAACAAAACAAAATTACATTTATATTATTAAAACAACGACGATTTTTAGATGAAGTGGGCGTAAAAATTGGTGGACAGTAAATAGGTATTAAAACCTCAAGTGTTGGATGATATAAATCCTCAGGTATACAAAATGGGGATGATCTTAAAACATTAATGCTGGTGTCATCATTAGTAAAAACAAGATCAAGAGAACGATTTAAATGATTAGAAATTGAGTTCATCTGATACATAGAAAAATTAAACAATTCATCAAAAAAATAATGATCAATTGTTGGAATAAGATAATTCGAATTAGGAAATGAGGCCAAAGAAGTGTTAGGTATATTAAAATCACCCAACACAAGATAAGTCATTATCTTGAACATATTCATACATTTCTTTAATACAAGATATATGATGACTATAAACTTGTAAATCGGAAGAGGGAGGAATATATGAACAAGTAACGTATAGGGAACAAGACTGAAAAGTTATTTTAACTCCAATAATCTCAACATTGTGAATTGATGAGAATGTAAAAGATTCAGAGAGGAAATGGGATTTAACAGCTATTAAAACACCACCCCCTCTACGAGACGCGCGATCAAGTCCATAAATAGTGAAATTATTTGAAAAAACCTTACTATTATAAACATTTTGGCTTAACCACGTTTCAGTGAGGGCTATAAGTTCAGATTGGACACTACAGCTATGCAGAAATAGATTTTTAAATTTAGAATTAATGTCTCGAACATTTTGATAAACAATAGATATCTGCGGATAAGATGGAAAGAAACTTTCTTTTTTGATACAGCCTCAGATGAAGGTTGTACCGAAACGGTTTAAACGATTTAAAGACACTGGAGAAATTCTATTCCGAATCTTAGGTTTGAATTCATGTACAACAACATGAGGTGGCCAAAAGTTTGGATCGCATATATTATCGATAAATTCAATTGGTACATTGATTTTAAATGAAGCAATTTCACGAGGAACCGCAAAATTAAACTTCGAGATAAAAACTTTAGACGAAATTTTACTTTCAATAAAAGCAGACACAGCCTCACATGTCGTATCTGACGAAAGCCTAGATAATAAAACTTGCTTTCGAGGAGACACAACAGATAAATAGGGTAATATAGGAGTAGTTTTAGTTTTACCAACACTCGGAGAAACTAACTTTTTAGAAGGAGCCTTTCGAATGGAGGGGGGAACTAGTAGTGATGGAGCAATTACTGTATTTAGCGGAGAATCAAAATTTTACTGATTAATATTATTTCTCCAGCTTTCAGTTCCTCTTCAAGCTGTTTTGAAAATGTACTTTGATTTGAGTACTGAACCCGCACTGAATTATAGATCTTGGAAAAACTTAATTGTTTTTCCAAACAATCCGGGCAAGACCAGCGTAATCCACCACACCCACTTTTGGGAGCAGCCATGACTCTATCACAGTACCGCCCCGAGATGCCAGCACATTTAATGTGCATTAGATTCTCGCACAACCAGCAGCTAAAAAATTGCACTTGTGCAGAATCGATGACATGCCGAAATGTACATGATTTCTTACAGTATACCATATTGGCAAGCAGGGGAGATAATCAAAACAAAAATAAAAACATATTAAGATAGAAAGAATAAAAGACAAAGAGAGGATTAACTGTGTTGGGAGAAACAAAAATCCCAAACAACAACACTCATACAGAGATCAAGAATAAACAGATGATGAAGAAACAGAAACAAAATACAGTACAAACGAAATAAATTTCGCAAGAAACAAAAACAAACACTAAGCTAAGCGTGAGCGAGCGAGAGCGAACACACACACTAACCCATGTAAAAAACAGAATTCAAATAAGAAAAACGAAAGAATAGAAATACTAAAACGAAAATTACAATTTATGTATACACCGACGCTCACAAAACTTTGTAAATAAAAAAAAAACACTATGTATGAAGCACAAATCACGGCAGTATCAAACCAAAAATGCAATAATCACCAATATACAAATAATGTGTAAATATACAACAAATTAAAAACAGAAAAAATCAAAGGTACGGAGCGCAAACAAAAGCACGTCTTACTCTCACAAACTCAGAACTCTCTCTGACAAACGTGCTGCACAGCAAACATTTTCTTATGTTCTGAGAAATAACAAATACAATAGAATTCAGCGTGAATCATATGCTCATTAAGTTACTTGGTTACCATGTGGTTGCTAAAAGAGGTGACGCGCGCCGATCATGGCACCCTTGGTTTGAGCCTCGGGTGAAGTCGGGTTTTTATACACATTTTATTTATAAGTATTATTGGTTTAAGAAACAAAGTGGTGGTGTCGTGGTAGAGATTATGAATTCTGACTCGTAAAGGTGGCGGAGGTTAGAATCTCGGATTTTCTATGTCGACTTTTCTATTATTTTTTTATTTTCTTGTACTAAGATATATTTTTTTACATTTGTAATATATAGCAAATCAATTAAGGTGGTAAAATGTCAAAAGTGAATAAATTGTAAGTTTATAGCTCAAAAATAATGGTTTAATACTAATTGCCACGCTCCCAGTGGAAGTAGACATATAATTTTTGGCCAGTCCATGACAGGGGGTGTAGGACAACGTACACTCAAAAAAAGCGAAACTTACAGAGTTTTTTGAATAATTTTTGGCCGATAGAGGAGGTCACCAGCAACCTACCAATACAATTTTGAAGCTTCTAGCACTAAAACTGTAGGAGCCGTGCGGTTATTAAACTTGGGACGTTAATATAAGTATATATACCAAATCCCAAGTTACTCGCATCAATAGTGTGATGGACGTATCGGGAAAACTTTGACACAAATTTCAAGTCTCTAGCTTCAATAGCATAGGAATGGTTTGCGTTAATACGGACAGACGGACGGCAAGATGGACATTGCACAAACCCAATAGACTCATTTTATTTTGTGAATGAGTATAATAAGGTGGAGATGTACTGCAGATGACATCTGAGAGGTGACTTGGGGGAAAATGTTGCTCAGGGTGGATATATATGTTAATAATTGATAATTTATAGCCGATGTTTACTTCCATCTCTAAGGAAGACATAGTGGAGGAATTGGCTATAATTCTATGGGGAATACCTTTTATTATAAGCAGAGCGATACCCTGTTTGTTGGAGTTGATGTGGGGTACGTTGTGAAAATAATGGGAGTAGTTATATGAGACTGTTGAGGTCGATTCATATTTTAAGTGAGTTTCTTGTAAAGCAAGAATATCAGGGTTACACTGTTTAATAAGCACCTGCAAGTCTGTTAAGTTATTAAGTTGACCGTTAATCCATTGAATAACGGATAAAGTCATTGTAGAATAAAGTAAAATAACAAATACAGTTAAATGTTTGAAATTTTGCAGGTGTGAAAAATTATAAGAAGCGAACCAAACAAGAATATGCCCAGCCCATCAGTTTTGCTTTGCTATTGCAAGGCAAAAGCGAGGGGGACAACAAATGTCAAGTAAGGCCCGCCTTCGATTTCGGTGGTTGTTACATTTTGTTTAATTTGTAAAGTGTGTTTTGTTGTTTGTTCCGTATTTCGAGCTGCGGTGTCATAGGATAGTTTAGCCGTAGCGGTGGAGGAATTGTGGAATAAAGTGTGGATTAGCTTAGCCTCCTTGTAGGTGGTCTGGGCTATCATTTTAAAATTTCCATATCTTGGGGAATTTCGGGCATCTGTTGCTGGATGAAGGATATTCACTACCGCAGTTTGCGCGTACGTAGCCAATCGCCCTCGTGGGAGTAAAGGTTGCACTTTTCGCACATGGACTGTTATGTGCAGCGCTTGGTGGTGTGGCCGAATAGTTAGCAATTTTCGCATTACATGGGGTTTGGAGTATAGGGACGGACATTGAGCCATGATATATCCATTGATTCCCGTAGATGGAAAAGGGTAAATGTAAGAGAATGACGTCAGATGGTTTTGTATGCCGTCAATTGTTTTGCTACATTTATATAATTCCTTGGGAATTGAGTTCTTTTAAGATATCGTCTTCAGACACATTAGATTAGCGTGGAGCGCAGACGGTGCCTTTGGATGACTTCAGGGTTTCGTGTAGTTGGCACCTGATTTTGCAGATGCCTAGAAGATCATTCGTGGCCAGAAACTTTGTGGCAGTGATGGAGTCTTTAGTGACGATCAGTAGTTTTCCGTCTTTTAATTGGCTTATTTTGGAATAGTCTATGATGATGAGATCCACCGCACAATGAATAGCAAAGCATGAATAATCACTCAATGGTTTAGTTGTATGAGCAGAGCTACGAACTACGAATCTTGGATTTGGTAATTCTTTTGTGTTTGGATGAGTCGGTTAGCATAGCAAACCGGTTATACCACAGTGTGCTATGCCCCGAGGGTATGGTTGTGCACTTATACGAATACTCTGTACCTTTTTTTTTAGATTATTGGTATCCGACGAAGAACAGAGAACAAAAAAGCTAACGAGACTTATTTACAGCAAGAACTGCTGATATGCGCGATCACCTAGAAAGACGTCTGCTCTGAACAAGAGATAGTCGATAACTGTATTGCATTCTAAAAACCTTCAATAACGAGCGAAAAGATCGAGATGTTGAAAGAGACAGTGTACAAAGTAGTGATAGGAAAACTGGCTAGAAGCCCAATGCCAACTGACCCATATCACCCTTGGTCAGCCTTTTAATGAGCCGAAAATTACAAATGCAGCAGAAGTCCGCAAAGCGGCGGGCCATTTAAGTCCAAACAAAGCTACGGCAACGAACAGTGCCAAAAATATTTAAACTGCTCCTGAAAAGAACAATTGAGGAGGAGTCGAGACCGCTCGACTAGGAGATATCTTCACAATATAAATATTTTTGGCACTGTTTGTTGCATAATTCAAACATGAAGCTAGGATCTTCGGAGCTATAGGTGGGAGTCCGCCTCCTGCCGTAGCTTTGTTTGGACTTAAATCTTCGAATAGTCTATTTTGACCATGCTATGATTATTTTACATAGATATTACCAGCAAAACATACACACCCATATGCACACGGACGCAACAATGATCACGCGCTCTGCTAGCTGCGCGCGACTGCGCTTGGGCTGCACTATGCCTATAATATGGGAAATTAAATGTTTAATTAATTTTGTTATAGGTGTTCTTTCTTAATAAATTATCAATTATATAATTAAAGAATGAAATTCACATTGTGATTATGGCATTCATATAGACAAAGCATAAGTTTCTAGTATTTGAAATACGTATATTGCAAATTTGCGGCGAAGGGTGCGTAGCATCCACTAAACCCATCTGCACAATAAATTTGAAGTCTCTAGCTTTAATGGTACACATAAATGAAAGTCAATTTATCGATAATTCGGAAACGCGATGAGTTATCGTAGTGCGTAGGGTATTCACGAGTATACATGTCAAATTTCAGATCTCTAGCTTTTGTGATTTACGAGATCTTTGCGTTCATACTGACGGGCTATATCGACTCAGCTCGTCGAGCTGATCAAGAATATATATACTTTATGGGGTCTGCGACGTCTCCTTCTGCCTATTACATACATTTTCACAAAAACATTATACCCTGATTCCCCATTTTCAATAGGTTCAGGGTATGAAATTAAAGAAAAACGAGTCCTGGTGGTGCAGAAAACTTGAATTTTCTAAATACCATATGCATGGCTGGTAAAAATCTTCTCCGCCGGCACCTGATTTTCGCTTCGTTTTATTTTTGCCAGTTCGAGCCTGTATGAAGCGCTCAGAGAATTTACCTTTTCTTTAGACAACGTCAATTATGGCGTTTTCGTCGATTTCTTTATATTTTAATAATAACGTGTCCCAAGTGTTGCAAAAATTTTAGTTTTATAGTTTTCACTTTTGTTTTGCTGGTTCATTTTGACACGTGTTGACTGATATTTTTCTAGAAATTATGTTCGTGCGAATCTATTGTCGAACATGTTTGCACGAACACGCGAAAGATAGAAACATTTCTATTTTTGCGGCCAACAAAAACTCGTACGAACGCCGCTATCCACGTTCGAACATATGACGAACACAACACGATCGTGTGACAGATTCGATTGTGGATACACCGCTTTAGTTTAATAATATTGCATTACAGGTTTTTTTTAGTTTCTCGTTACTTTTAAATACATTATGTAGTGGATTCGTAAATGTCACTCATCTCTAACTGCTATGGTCGAAATATTTATTTGGTATAAATTATGATATTACTATTAGTGTAAGATACATATATATAAATATATATATAGAATGTTTCGCACACTTAATAAAATAAGTACATTCGAGTGCTTATCAACTCCGATACTCCCCAAGAAATTGGTTCGGGTAAGATATACTACATATATAAAAAAAATGTTACGCAATATGTATTTATTCTAATTTTGTTATTTTTATAGTTTTCAACTATAGCAAAGTCATCGGCCAATTTAAAACTTCATAGGGGGACAAAAGTGCCATTATATGTTGTATCAGACCGTTCTCGCATACTTAGCGAACAGGAAGAGCAAAAAAGATTTAAAATGCCTTGGATGTCGAGTCCACATCCTAAAGTGGGCAGCATGTTAAATACATATAAAAAGCTTTCTAAGTTTCGCCTGACATGTAAGTATCCAAAAATTAATTGTTAAAATTTTAATTACTTTTCTTTCACAGCGTTAGTTGTAATAACAACAATGGGAGGCTATGCTATGGCACCTGCAAGTTTTGATACATCCTCATTTATTATGTGCACACTTGGAACTGGTTTGGTATCAGCAGCGGCGAATGCTGTCAATCAGTATCATGAAGTTCCATTTGACTCACAAATGTCCAGAACAAAGAACCGTGTATTGGTTACTGGACAAATAACCCCAGTTAATGCAGTTGGATTCGCAATAGTATCAGCGACCACTGGATTATGTTTGTTATATTTTGGAGTTAATGGGCTAACTGCTGCATTGGGTGCTGGAAACCTCTTTCTTTATACATCTATATATACACCAATGAAACGAATGAGTATTGCTAACACATGGGTAGGTTCAATTGTTGGGGCAATACCTCCACTGATGGGATGGTCCGGTTGCACAGGAACTCTAGACACAGGTGCAATGATTCTTGCGGGAGTTCTTTACGCATGGCAGTTTCCCCATTTTAATGCTCTTTCGTGGAACCTACGCCCAGATTATTCACGAGCCGGTTACCGTATGATGGCTGTTATTAATCCAGACCTATGCCGTCGAACTGCGTTTCGATATACATTCGTTATTTTGGGATTGAGCTTGGTAGCTCCACTTGTTGGCATTACTAATTATTGGTTTGCATTGGAAACTTTACCATTAAACACATACTTTTGTTATCTAGGTAAGTAAAGCCTTCAATGTTGAAAACTTGACCTTTAATAACCAAGTAAGATTGCTCTAGCCAAGATTGCTGAACTACGCTGTACACTGCGAGTGCATGCTTAAGTGCGATTCTTGTGGTGCATGCAGACATAAGACATTTCACTATTTACAATATTAGTATATTAAGTTTTTTAATTGAAACAACTCACAATTAATAATAATAACCTTTCTTATTTGCAGCATATAAATTTCATCACAAATCTGATAGTGGAAGCTCTCGAAGGTTATTTAGATTTTCATTAATTCATCTTCCTGTTCTTATGCTACTATTTCTGATGAATAAAAAAAATTGGAATTTTAATGATACTAATAACGATCAACTTGTGAAAAATGAGGAGACTTACGTATCTTTCCTTCCAAAATCGCACTGCAAAACGTAATACCAATTGAGGTAACAGTTTATTGTTTTTATTAGAAAATAGAAATTCCATAAAATGTAAGTAACATTTTTCTAATATTTTAAATTTTGAATAAAACAAAATGAGAGTCTAGTTTTTCTTTTAACTGCCCTTTACTCTTTTAATTTTGTTGTGTTAAGCTCGGACTGTACACAATTCACGCTGGTAACGAACTGTGAGCTCCCACCGTAAGACTGTGCACACACTCATATAAAGGATATGCAAAAGCCGTCGCTGTTAACGACAGGCCTGTAAGCAATTGGCCGACGCCAGTGCAAGATGCGCCATTGCTGATTGCCGACTCCCCGGAGCTGCCCTACAAATACTGCGATGACTTTGACAACAAAATCTAGCTGACGTCAGTAGAGAAATAAAATTTTAAGCCAGGCGCATGCCAGGAGCTGGCCCGTGCTAGGAGGTGAGCAGAAAAGTGCGCTAAGTAAAAGGAAAAAAGAGGTTAGGGTCAAAGTTTGCTGGTCTCGCATGTGAGTCCCAATATTGACAACAGTAGCCGTGTCGTGGTGATCCCGCCCTCACCCCGAGTGCTTTGCTGCTCTCAGCCTGCCAAATTGATGTGAAATTTCTCAGTACAACTAAGTTCAAACACTAAATGTATAAGGCATGAAATAAAAATAATAAGCAATTTTCTTCACTAGGTCCTACTACTAAAACATATATACAAATTTTTTCAATTTTACTTCTTATTTGACCAACAAAATTAGGAGATATCAAATCAGGTTTAGTCGAAATGGACTATTATTATTTGAAGTCTCACTGTATCTATCGCTGCGAAAGATAGTTAACTGAGTGAGAAGAATTGGTGATTGGTGTATATCAAACGCAGTACGAGTTTGTTTGATTTTTTTTCGACAGCTTATCCCGTTTTCTTATTATCGATATATTTCGATACATTGACTTCAATTTATGTGTACCGTTAAATCAAATTTGGATGCCACGGGTGAAGTCCCCAAATTTTCTTTGTCAAATACATATGAACGTCATAAGCACATTACAGGACAAGTAGAAAACCTCTAGTTGAGACAAGTCGATTAAAACAACTTTTTGTCCGACACGGCCATCCTAACCACAACACGGCCTCGTGTAAATCTACAATAGTTTAACAAAAATCAAAATTGTATAAAGGTCCCATATTAAGGTAAATACAAGATTTGGAGTCTCTAATTATAAAGATGTAGAAGATAGAATTTTAAAACTGAAAATTGATTTTCGTTTTTAATCGTTTAAAAAAAACGAGAAGAGTTACCGAATTTTTAAAATAACAAAATTCAGTCTCTAGCTATTATAGGTTCTGAGATCCACGCGTTCAAACATACGGACAGACAGACAGATGGACAAGGCTCAATGGACTCGGCTTGTCATCCTGATCAAGAATATAAGAATTAATAAAATGTTCTCTTTCAACATATTTCAGAGAAATCACACCCACACCCCAGTAGTGAGAATGTACCTGGAAATTCTCCCTACTTGTGTAGTTATTTCTCTTATTGTATTTTACTTCTTTATGATGATTATTTTTCTTATATTTTTATTACCTTTTTTTTAACTTCTTCTATCTTGCTTAGTTTCAATGATATCACTAACCATATCTGGCTGTGATTTGGGGCATAGCTCGCCGGTCCGGCAAATAAAACACCCCCATCGGGTTGGTGATATCATTGTTATATATTGTTAGTATTAGGCTTTTTCTTTTCCCTATTCTTTTATAATTTTGTAATTTTGTAATTTGATTCACGATTTTAATCAAATAAATATACTTTATAAGGTCTGCCACGCCTCCTTCCGCCTGTTACATACATTTGGGTTGCAACAAAACCATTATACCCTGATTACCCATTTTTAATGGGTTCAGGGTATAAAAAAGAAAAATAAAATAAAAGTCGACAGAGAAAAACCGAAATTCGAGCCTCCGCCTACTTGTACGAGACAGAATTCATAATCTCTACCACGGCGCCACCACTTTGTGAAACCAACAATAATTTTAAATAAAATATGTATAAAAAGCCGACTTCATCCGAGGCTCGAATCAAGGGTGTCATGATCGTCGCGTGTCACTTCTATGAGCAACGTTACTGAACCTTATAGTAACAAAGTAACTTAATGAGCTTATGATTCACGCTAAATTCTATTGTATTTGTTATTTCTTAAAACAGGAATATATTCGCAGTGCAGCCAAGCACATTTGTCAATTGCCTAAACGTTTTATTGAATAACTTCTGTTTAGCATATTAATTATATTTTCAACTTAATTGTAAGAAATTGGTGTATAGCAAAAATCAAAGTTGTATTAAATACACATGACATTAAATACAATTTTTGACGATAATTAGGGGTTGGAAAATTGGTAAATTGGTTTGTTGGAATGTTATGGAACTACGGTGTGAATGAGTATCTCGGAGTCGGTAGCGCCCGACTCAACGGTTTTACTTGTTTTTGGTCCAATTCTCTTGAAATTCATCATTCTTATTTGGCGAAGAGTTTTAAATTTTCGATCAACTTGTGCATTTCGTAAATTTCAAGCATCATAGTTTTAATAATTTCATTTTTTTGCATCTGGCAAAAAACTTAATTCTTTGAATGGAGGGTTTAGTTTAATTTAGTTTAATGCAACTAAATGAAATGTAGTTGGCCGAACACGCTTCTCCAACGAACTTAAGGTTTTCTCTTTTAATCGTTCCATAACATGGAATCAAATATTTAAACTTTGAAATTTTTTTTAGTTTTTCGTACCATAAAGCTTACATATATACAGAGAGAGTTCTGAGTTTGTGAGAGTAAGACGTGTTTTTGTTTGCGCTCCGTACTTTTGATTATTTCTGTTCTTTAATTTGGTGTATATTTACACATTTTTTGTATATTGGTGATTATTGCATTTTTGGTTTGATACTGCCGTGATTTGTGCTTCTAAACATTGTGTTTTTTGTTTTATTTACAAAGTTTTGTGAGCGTCGGTGTATATCTAAATTGCAATTTTCGTTTTAGTATTTCTATTCTTTCGTTGTTCTTATTTGCTTTTCTGTTCTTTTTTTTTAAACGCGTTACTGTGTGTGTTCGCTGTCGCTTGTTCACGCTCAGCTTTTTACACGGGTTTAGTGTGTGTGTTCGCTGTCGCATCGCTCACGCTTAGCTTAGCGTTTTGTTTTTGTTTCTTGCTAAATTTATTGCGTTTGTAGTGCAGCTCTCTCCCGCTCTATTTTCTGTTTCTTCATCTACTAATTATTCTTTTGATCTTTGTAGTAGCTGAGTGTTTTTGCTTGTGATTTTTGTTTCTCTCAATCACAGTTAATCAACTCTTCGTCTTTTATCTTTTATTTTTTCTATCTAAATCCGTTTGTATTTTTGTTTTGATTATCTCCCCTACTTGCCAATATGATTTGCTGTAAGAAATCATGTACACTTCAGCATATCACTGATTCTGCACAAATGCAATTTGTTGGGTGCTGGTTGTGCGAGAATCTAATGCACATTAAATGTGCTGGCATCTCGGGGCGTGACTGTGATAGAGTCATGGCTGCTCCCAAAAGTGGGCGCTGGTCTTGCCCGAATTGTTTGGAAAAACAATTAAGTTTTTCCAAGATGTATAATTCTGTGCGGGTTCAGTATTCAAATCTGAGCAAATTTTCAAAACAGCTAGAAGAGGAACTAAAAGCTGGAGAAGATATTTTGTATCAGTATAAGTTTGATTCTCCGCTGAATACAGTGATTACTCCATCACTGCTAGTTCCTCCCTCCATTCAATTATCATCTCCTACCTTATCAACCCCTTGTCAAGAATTATCAATTCCAATACCTGATGATTCTGTTGTAATATCTGGGTCTAGTGTCAGCACAGACATTCAAAAGGCCACTAATAAAAAAGGTAAAGCTTCTCCGAGTGTTGCTCAATCTAAAAACAACATTCAGTCACCGTCTCCTACACCGTCTCCTACACCGTCTCCTACTCCTATATTACCCCATTTATCTGTTGTGTCTCCTCGAAAGCAAGTTTTCTTATCTAGGCTTTCATCAGATACGACATGTGAGGCTGTGTCTGCTTTTATTGAAAGTAAAATTTCTACTAAAGTATTTATAACGAAGTTTAATTTTGCGACTCCTCGTGAAATTGCTTCGTTTAAAATAAATGTCCCAATTGAATTTTTCGATACAATATGTGATCCAAACTTTTGGCCACCTCATATTATTGTACATGAATTCAAACCTAAGACTCGGAATAGAATTTCTCCAGTGTCTTTAAATCCCGTTTCGGTTCAACCTTCATCTGAGGCTGTATCAAAAAACTAAGTCTCTTTCCATCTTTTCCGCAGCTATCTATTATTTATCAAAATGTTCGAGGCCTTAATTCTAAATTAAAAAATCTATTTCTGCATAGCTGTAGTGTCCAATCTGAACTTATAGCCCTCACTGAAACGTGGTTAAGCCAAAATGTTTATAATAGTGAGGTTTTTTCAAATAATTTCACTATTTATAGACTTGATCGCGCGTCTCGTAGAGGTGGTGGTGTTTTAATAGCTGTTAAATCCCATTTCCTCTCTGAATCTTTTACATTCTCATCAATTCACAATGTTGAGATTGTTGGAGTTAAAATAAGTTTTCAGTCTTGTTCCCTATACGTTACTTGTTCATATATCCCTCCCTCTTCCGATTTACAAGTTTATAGTCATCATATATCATGTATTAAAGAAATGTATGAATATGTTCAAGATAATGACTTATTTCTTGTGTTGGGTGATTTTAATATACCTAACACTTCTTGGGCCTCATTTCCTAATTCGAATTATCTTATTCCAACAATTGATCATTATTTTTTTGATGAATTGTTTAATCTTTCTATGTATCAGATGAACTCAATTTCTAATCATTTAAATCGTTCTCTTGATCTTGTTTTTACTAATGATGACGCCAGCATTAATGTTTTAAGATCATCCCCCTTTTGTATACCTGAGGATTTATATCATCCAACATTAGAGGTTTTAATACCTATTTACTGTCCACCAATTCTTACGCCCTCGTCATCTAAAAAGCGGCGTTGTTTTAATAAATGTAATTTTGTTTTGCTTAATGATCTCATTAATGCAACAGATTGGGCTCCTTTATATGAGGCAGTTGATGTAAACTTAGCAGTTTCAACATTCTACAATACTTTAAATGCTATTCTAGACAAGTGCGTTCCTAAGTGTCTTCCCAAATCTCTTTCTAATAAACCTCCCTGGTTCACTTCGGCTCTTTCAACTCTAAAAAATTTTAAATCTAAATGTTTTAAAAAGTTCAAAAAGTCGGGTTCGATCGTTGATTGGTCTAAATACTCCTTAGCTAAGGCCAATTTCAATATTTTAAACTCTCGTTGTTATGAGAATTACCTTATACGCTGTAAAAGGCAGTTTGCTCGTGATCCCAAAAGATTTTATTCATTTGTAAATTTGAAGCGTAAATCTTCTGGGTTTCCATCCTCGTTTTTCCTAGGTTGTGACAGTACTTGCAATGATCAAGATACTTCAGATCTATTTGCAAAGTTCTTCCAATCCACTTATTCAACTGCCATTTCTGAAACCAATTCTTTTCCAATTTTAAATTCTGAAATTAATGGAAATGCTATTATGGTTTCTAATATTTCTCCTGTCTCTCTTTTATCCGCTATGCGTACGTTGAAATCGTCGTTCTCTCCGGGGGCGGATGGTATTCCTAGTTGTGTGATTAAAGAATGCAGTGCTTCTTTGTGGTCACCTTTATTAAAACTGTTTAATTTGTCTCTTGATACCTCGGTATTTCCTTCAATTTGGAAAGAATCATTTATTATTCCTCTGTATAAAAAAGGAGGAAGATCTGATATTTCAAATTACAGAGGCATTGCCAAGCTTTCTGCTATTCCGAAGTTATTTGAAAAAATTATAACTTCTAATTTACAGCACTTTTGTAAATCCATTATTTCACCATCGCAGCATGGTTTTGTTCAGAATCGATCAACCTCTACGAACTTATTAGAATTTTCATCCCTAGTCAATGAAAGCTTTTTAAAGAAAATGCAAACAGATGTTATATACACTGATTTCAGTAAGGCATTTGACTCTGTTCAGCATGACATCTTGCTTCAAAAGCTTGACCATTTGGGATTTTCTCCTAAACTTCTATTTTGGATTGCTTCCTATTTAAAGGGTAGAACCCAAAGAGTTCTGTTGAGAACATCTATTTCGAAGGTCATATTTGTCTCTTCGGGTGTTCCTCAGGGTAGTCACTTGGGGCCTCTACTTTTCTCCCTATTTATAAATGACCTTCCCAGCTGTATTTCTTACTCTAGGATATTTATGTATGCAGATGATGTAAAACTCTGTCTCTCATACAAGAACTCAATAGATCATCTACGCCTACAGGATGATCTAATATCCTTTCAAAATTGGTGTAAAGCTAATCAGTTGCATCTAAATTGTTCTAAGTGTATGACAATGACTTTCTGTCGTACCACTCCATTTTTTGCTGATTACACAATCAACAATGTGTCCTTGCAACGTATTTCTACAATCAAAGATCTCGGTGTGCTCTTTGACTGTAAACTTAGATTCAATACCCATATTCTAACCATCGTTAATGAAGCCAAAAGTGTACTTGGTTTTATTAAACGATGGTCTAAAGAGTTTAATGATCCGTTTGTCACTAAACTTCTTTTTGTCTCGCTGGTACGTCCTATTTTAGAATATTGTTCTATTATATGGTCGCCACAGCAGAAATTGTATCAGGACCGTATTGAATCGGTTCAGAAGCAATTTCTTCTTTTTGCCTTGCGCAATCTAAACTGGGATGGTAACCTTCGTCTACCGTCTTATCGTAGTAGGCTTCTTCTTTTGGATCTTCCATCGTTAATCAATCGTAGAATAGTCTTGGGTATTACTTTTCTACATAAGTTGATTAACGGTAGTATTGATTCGCCTTCTCTTCTATTTCAACTCAACTTCCTAGTTCCTTCCCGTGCTTCTCGTCACTTCTGTCCTCTTTATTTACCTATATGTAACTGTAACTATTCCTTATACAGTGCGTTTCGTGTTCTATGTACTAAGTACAATACTTATTTTCATGTATTTAGTTCTGAACTCTCTCTTTCCTTAATAAAATCTTCTCTTTTAGCATATTTCAGAGAAATCACACACACACCACAGTTGTGAGAATGCACCTATGCAATTCTCCTTACTTGTGTAGTGATTTCTCTTATCGTATTTTACTTTTTAAGATTTTTATTTTTTCTTATATTTTTATAACCTTTTTTAACTTCTTCTATCTTGCTTAGTTTCAATGATATCACTAACCATATCTGGCTGTGATTTGGGGCATAGCTCGTCGGACCGGCAAATAAAACACCCCCATCGGGTTGGTGATATCATTGCTATATATTGTTAGTATTAGGCTTTTTCTCTTCCCTGTTTCTGTTTATAATTTTAATTTTGTAATTTTATAATTTGACTCACGAATGTTGTCAATTTCTTTATATAAATAAATAAATAATATGTATGTATATTAGGTTCTTTTTCAGATGACAATTTATCAGAACAATCTTTAAAGGATTTAAGAAAACGAAGTATATTATCGATACTAAACGAACTGAATGAGTGTTTCGTTGCCACATTTCTTAATTTTTTCGGGTTGAGCGGCCTACCCCACACCCCCCGCACCGAACACGAAATTTTATATATTACAGTCCGTAAATACCTCTACCCTGAACCCTCTGAAAAGCCGATATTCCAAAACATGCTGACTGCGTAGTTTAACTAGCGACTTCGCTTCGGCTGCAACATGCCTGGAAAACTAAATTTGTTTGAATTTGTCGGCGCCCTAGAAATGTGTGTAAGAGAGACGCATTGAGCGTGTATTTGTGCGCCTTTGGGTATTTCACAAGAAATCGCAATTGTAGTATGAGGCTGATGTTGTGTGGTTTGGTAAAGTTCCGTTTTAGCTGAGCGACAGCGTCTGTAGCTGATTAGAGGAACGGACAGTCAGTGTGATGTTCCGGATCTGAGTGCGATCGAAACTCGCTGCGCTAAAACAATGTCAAACGAGAATAATATGAGTGACGCTCAACATATACATATAATCTCGTCAGATAAAGTGCCAAGATTGTCCAGATACGCTTACTAGGAGCGTAGAAAATAGGAAAATGCATTTTCCTGTATCTCGGAAACACTACTTTTAGAAGTCATAGTGAGTTGAGATATGATCCGTCTGTCCATCTATCCGTCTGTCCGTCTATCTGTCTTCGTATGAATTCAGCTAATTCTAATCTATTGAAGCTAGAGACTTGAAATTTGAAATATATACTTGTGTATATGTGTAACGATTTTCCGATAAGCCCACTAGGGGAGTGGCAATTTTGAAGTCCTAGTCAGTTGAGATTTGGAAACTCGCGTTGACATCCCAACTGAAATAGGCTATAGCGGATATAACTATGCCCATTGAGGGCGTGGCAGATCGGGTGAAACACTATATTTTACAGTTTAGAGCTAAGCCGACACATGAATAATTGAAAAGATTGTATAAAGATCGACCAACAATATATACCCATTCCCACTAGGGGCGTGCCAAATCGGAATCTAAAGCACTTTTGCAAGTTCTGTTATATTTTGAACACTGTTTATATTACTTGTATTAACATCCCACGGTCAATGAATTATTAGGGGGATATATCTACGCTCACAGGGGCATGGAAAACCGCACGAGTTTATAGATCCTACAGTTTTAGTGCTAGAAGCTTTAAAAGTGTATGCTACATTACTGGATGTTAAGTTACTCCTCTATCGATCCCCCATAAATTATTGTTCCGCCTCTTTTGGGACGTGACCTATCAAAAATACTCTGTAATTTTATTTAATGTAAGCGTCCAAGTCACAGTTTCCTTGCTTCAATTCCATCCAATTTACTAGCTAAAAATTATATGACTATATGCCCACCGGGGCGTGGAAAATAGGGAAAAACTACCGTTTTTGAGTTATAAACTCACAATTTGTTTTTATACCCTCATTAAAAATGGGTAATCAGGGTATAATTGTTTTGTTGAAGCCCAAATGTATGTAACAGGCAAAAGGAGGCGTAGCAGACCCCATAAAGTATATATATGTATTCTTGATCAGGACGACAAGCTGAGTCAATTGAGCCCTGTCCATCTGTCTATCTGTCCGTATGTTTGAACGCGTGGATCTCAGAACCTATAATAGCTAGGGACTTGAAATTTTTTATAGATTAGTGTATATCACGCGCAGGTCGAGTTTATTTTAAAAATTCGATAACTTCTCGTTTTTTTATCGATTAAAAACGAAAATCGATTTTCAGTTTTAAAATTATATCTTCTACATCTTTATAATTAGGGACTCCAAATAATAAAGGTCCCATTAAGCTAAATACAAGAGCTTAATGGGACCTTTATACAATTTTGATTTTTCTTAAATTTTGGGATGCCAAGCACCCTTAGCTCGCAATTTCCAAATCACGTATTTCAAATACTAGAGACTTGTGCTTTTGCACATACATACATATGAATGATATAATTACGCTGCGCAAGTTTGATTAAGAAAGTCAATCTACAAAAACAGTTATTAAGCATTTAGTTTCCCATAACATGCACATATTGGCGCAGTGCACTCGATGAGTAAACTGCGCAGTTAGCAGAGCGTATGCGTGTGCGTGTGTATGTATGCATTGCTTGCAATATACACACATAAGTATGTACGTATGTATGTATATATAAAATAAGTACAACATAGTTATAATTTAAATAAAGTCAATATAATATATAGATGAAATCTATTATGTTATTAAACAAAACGTTTACCAAACGTTTACGTACACACGCACGTGATAGCAGCAGCAGAAGCCTCTAGAAAATTCTAAGAATTCATAACAACAACAACAAAGACAAATTGGGGATGAATTTTCAGCAGAAGTTCAGCAGCTCAGCAGAAGTAGCTCAGTAGCTTAATAACTTTGTTTAGAAATTCGCTATCCCACACTCATGTAGTGCAACTGCTTTGTTGGTAGACGCGCCAATCGCCGACATGAAGACTTGAGTTCGATTCTCTAAGCTTGCCGTCAAAACTTTTTTTATGCAAGTTACTTATTTTTATTTTTAAAAATTTTTAAATTTAATTTAAAATTATATGCAAACTTTGAAGTACATTTAAAATCTCCGACAGGCGAGGTTTAGGGTATTTCGTAGTCGGGCACCTCCCACTAGAGTATCTTTGTTTGTTTTTTTGAAAAATTGTTTAACCTTTTCTATGTATCAGATGAACTCAATTTCTAGTCATTTGAATCGGTCTCTTGATCTTGTTTTTACTAATGATGACGCCAGCATTAATGTTTTAAGATCATCCCCCTTTTGTATACCTGAGGATTTATAGCATCCAATTGATGTTTATACTTATTATACTTAAATACTTATTAATAGTCCACCAATTTTTACGCCCTCATCATCTAAAAAGCGTCGTTGTTTTAATAATAATAATGTAATTTTGTTTTGCTTAATGATGTCATTAATGCAACAGATAGGTCTTCTGTATATGAGGCAGTTGATGTAAATTTAGCAGTTTCAACATTCTAAAGTACTTTAAATTCTATTCTAGACAAGTGTGTTCCTATTTGTCTTCCTAAATCTCTTTCTAATAAACCTCCCTGGTTCATTTCGACTCTTTCAACTTAAAAAATTTTAAATTTAAATGTTTTAAAAAATGTAAAAAGTCGGGTTCGGTCGTTGACTGGTCTAAATACTCCATAGCTAAGGCCAATTTCAAAATTTTAAATTATCGTTGTTATGAGAATTACCCCATACGCTGTAAAAGGCAGTTTGCTCGTGATCCCAAAAGATTGTATTTATTTGTAAGTTTAAGCGTTTCCCTCCTCTTTTATCGCAGGTTGTGACAAAACTTGTACTGATAAAGATGTCTGACATCTATTTGCAAATTTCTTCCAATCCACTTACTCAACTGCCATTCCAGAAACCAATTCATTTCCAACTTCAAATTCAAATGAATGTAAAAGCCATTATTGTTCCTAATATTTCCCTTGTTTCCCTTTTATCCGGGAGCGGATGGTATTCCTAGTTGTTTGATTAAAGAATGCAGTGCGTGTCCCTTGATACCTCGATATTCCCTTCAATTTGGAAAGAATCATTTATTATTCCTCTGTATAAAAAGGACGAAAATCTGATATTTCAAATTACAGAGGCATTGCCAAGCTTTCTGCTATTCCGAAGTTATTTGAAAAAATTATAACTTCTAATTTGCAACACGTTTGTAAATCTATTATTTCACCATCACAGCATGGTTTTGTTCAGAATCAATCAACCTTTACGAACTTATTAGATTTTTCATCCCTAGTCAATGAAAGCTTTTTAAAGAAAATGCAAACAGATGTTATATACACTGATTTCAGTAAAGCATTTGACTCTGTTCAGCATGACATCTTGCTTCAAAAGCTTGACCAATTGGAATTTTCTCCTAAACTTCTGTTTTGGATTGCTTCCTATTTAAAGGGTAGAACTAAAAGAGTGCTGTTGAGAACATCTATTTCGAAGGTCATATTTGTCTCTTCGGGTGTTCCTCAGGGTAGTCACTTGGGCTCTCTACTTTTCTCCCTATTTATAAATGACCTTCCCAGTTGTATTTCTTACTCTAGGATATTTATGTATGCAGATGACGTAAAACTCTGTCTCTCATAAAATAATTCAGATTATGTCATCTACGCCTACAGGATAATCTAATTTCCTTTCAATATTGGTGTATAGCCAATCAGTTGCACCTATGACAATGACTTTCAGTCGTACCACTCCATTTATTGCTGATTATGCAATCAACAATGTGTCCTTGCAACGTATTTCTACAATCAAAGATCTCGGTGTGCTCTTTGACTGTAAACTTAGATTCAATACCCATATCCTAACCATCGTTGATCGATGAAGCCAAAAGTGTACTTGGTTTTATTAAACGATGGTCTAAAGAGTTTAATGATCCGTTTATCACTAAACTTCTGTTTGTCTCGCTGGTACGTCCTATTTTAGAATATTGTTTTATTATATGGTCGCCACAGCAGAAATTGTATCACGACCGTATTGAATCGGTTCAGAAGCAGTTTCTTCTTTTTGCCTTACGCAATCTAAACTGGGATGGTAACCTTCGTCTACCGTCTTATCATAGTAGGCTTCTTCTTTTAAATGCTTAATAACTTTTTTTGGTATCCAAAATTTCACAAAAATATATATATATATATATATATATATATATATATATATATATATATATATATTAAATTCATATGATCATATGCCGAAAATATCATTAAAATTATTAGGGGACTCCGAAGTTAAATGAAACGTTTCCCCAATTATCAATTCACTTTCTTATACATATACACATAAATAGACATAAAACTAAATACATTCAGTTTACAATTGAAAGTGTTTAAAGTATTATTTAATAACTGAATTTAGATTTCATTTTAATGAATAACATTAAGACAGGAATAGTATATCGATTTTTATACCCTGAACCCATTAAAAATAGTTAGTTAGGGTATAATGGTTTTGTTGCTGTTGAAATATATGCAACAGGCAGAAGGAGGCGTGGCAGATCCCATAAAGTTTGTTTTAGAAATTCGATAACTCTTCTCGTTTTTTTTTATCGATTAAAAACGAAATCGATTTTCAGTTTTAAAATTATATCTTCTAAATCTTTATAGGTAGAGACTCCAAATGTTGTATTTAGCTTAATGAGACTTTTATACAATTTTGATTTTTGTGAAATTTTGGATACCAAAAAAAGTTATTAAGCATTTAAAAGAAGAAGCCTACTATGATAAGACGGTAGACGAAGGTTACCATCCCAGTTTAGATTGCGTAAGGCAAAAAGAAGAAACTGCTTCTGAACCGATTCAATACGGTCGTGATACAATTTCTGCTGTGGCGACCATATAATAGAACAATATTCTAAAATAGGACGTACCAGCGAGACAAACAGAAGTTTAGTGATAAACGGATCATTAAACTCTTTAGACCATCGTTTAATAAAACCAAGTACACTTTTGGCTTCATCGATCAACGATGGTTAGGATATGGGTATTGAATCTAAGTTTACAGTCAAAGAGCACACCGAGATCTTTGATTGTAGAAATACGTTGCAAGGACACATTGTTGATTGCATAATCAGCAATAAATGGAGTGGTACGACTGAAAGTCATTGTCATAGGTGCAACTGATTGGCTATACACCAATATTGAAAGGAAATTAGATTATCCTGTAGGCGTAGATGACATAATCTGAATTATTTTATGAGAGACAGAGTTTTACGTCATCTGCATACATAAATATCCTAGAGTAAGAAATACAACTGGGAAGGTCATTTATAAATAGGGAGAAAAGTAGAGAGCCCAAGTGACTACCCTGAGGAACACCCGAAGAGACAAATATGACCTTCGAAATAGATGTTCTCAACAGCACTCTTTTAGTTCTACCCTTTAAATAGGAAGCAATCCAAAACAGAAGTTTAGGAGAAAATTCCAATTGGTCAAGCTTTTGAAGCAAGATGTCATGCTGAACAGAGTCAAATGCTTTACTGAAATCAGTGTATATAACATCTGTTTGCATTTTCTTTAAAAAGCTTTCATTGACTAGGGATGAAAAATCTAATAAGTTCGTAAAGGTTGATTGATTCTGAACAAAACCATGCTGTGATGGTGAAATAATAGATTTACAAACGTGTTGCAAATTAGAAGTTATAATTTTTTCAAATAACTTCGGAATAGCAGAAAGCTTGGCAATGCCTCTGTAATTTGAAATATCAGATTTTCGTCCTTTTTATACAGAGGAATAATAAATGATTCTTTCCAAATTGAAGGGAATATCGAGGTATCAAGGGACACGCACTGCATTCTTTAATCAAACAACTAGGAATACCATCCGCTCCCGGATAAAAGGGAAACAAGGGAAATATTAGGAACAATAATGGCTTTTACATTCATTTGAATTTGAAGTTGGAAATGAATTGGTTTCTGGAATGGCAGTTGAGTAAGTGGATTGGAAGAAATTTGCAAATAGATGTCAGACATCTTTATCAGGACAAGTTTTGTCACAACCTGCGATAAAAGAGGAGGGAAACGCTTAAACTTACAAATAAATACAATCTTTTGGGATCACGAGCAAACTGCCTTTTACAGCGTATGGGGTAATTCTCATAACAACGATAATTTAAAATTTTGAAATTGGCCTTAGCTATGGAGTATTTAGACCAGTCAACGACCGAACCCGACTTTTTACATTTTTTAAAACATTTAAATTTAAAATTTTTTAAGTTGAAAGAGTCGAAATGAACCAGGGAGGTTTATTAGAAAGAGATTTAGGAAGACAAATAGGAACACACTTGTCTAGAATAGAATTTAAAGTACTTTAGAATGTTGAAACTGCTAAATTTACATCAACTGCCTCATATACAGAAGACCTATCTGTTGCATTAATGACATCATTAAGCAAAACAAAATTACATTATTATTATTAAAACAACGACGCTTTTTAGATGATGAGGGCGTAAAAATTGGTGGACTATTAATAAGTATTTAAGTATAATAAGTATAAACATCAATTGGATGCTATAAATCCTCAGGTATACAAAAGGGGGATGATCTTAAAACATTAATGCTGGCGTCATCATTAGTAAAAACAAGATCAAGAGACCGATTCAAATGACTAGAAATTGAGTTCATCTGATACATAGAAAAGGTTAAACAATTTTTCAAAAAAACAAACAAAGATACTCTAGTGGGAGGTGCCCGACTACGAAATACCCTAAACCTCGCCTGTCGGAGATTTTAAATGTACTTCAAAGTTTGCATATAATTTTAAATTAAATTTAAAAATTTTTAAAAATAAAAATAAGTAACTTGCATAAAAAAAGTTTTGACGGCAAGCTTAGAGAATCGAACTCAAGTCTTCATGTCGGCGATTGGCGCGTCTACCAACAAAGCAGTTGCACTACATGAGTGTGGGATAGCGAATTTCTAAACAAAGTTATTAAGCTACTGAGCTACTTCTGCTGAGCTGCTGAACTTCTGCTGAAAATTCATCCCCAATTTGTCTTTGTTGTTGTTGTTATGAATTCTTAGAATTTTCTAGAGGCTTCTGCTGCTGCTATCACGTGCGTGTGTACGTAAACGTTTGGTAAACGTTTTGTTTAATAACATAATAGATTTCATCTATATATTATATTGACTTTATTTAAATTATAACTATGTTGTACTTATTTTATATATACATACATACGTACATACTTATGTGTGTATATTGCAAGCAATGCATACATACACACGCACACGCATACGCTCTGCTAACTGCGCAGTTTACTCATCGAGTGCACTGCGCCAATATGTGCATGTTATGGGAAACTAAATGCTTAATAACTGTTTTTGTAGATTGACTTTCTTAATCAAACTTGCGCAGCGTAATTATATCATTCATATGTATGTATGTGCAAAAGCACAAGTCTCTAGTATTTGAAATACGTGATTTGGAAATTGCGAGCTAAGGGTGCTTGGCATCCCAAAATTTAACAAAAATCAAAATTGTATAAAGGTCCCATTAAGCTCTTGTATTTAGCTTAATGGGACCTTTATTATTTGGAGTCCCTAATTATAAAGATGTAGAAGATATAATTTTAAAACTGAAAATCGATTTTCGTTTTTAATCGATAAAAAAACGAGAAGTTATCGAATTTTTAAAATAAACTCGACCTGCGCGTGATATACACTAATCTATAAAAAATTTCAAGTCCCTAGCTATTATAGGTTCTGAGATCCACGCGTTCAAACATACGGACAGATAGACAGATGGACAGGGCTCAATTGACTCAGCTTGTCGTCCTGATCAAGAATACATATATATACTTTATGGGGTCTGCTACGCCTCCTTTTGCCTGTTACATACATTTGGGCTTCAACAAAACAATTATACCCTGATTACCCATTTTTAATGAGGGTATAAAAACAAATTGTGAGTTTATAACTCAAAAACGGTAGTTTTTCCCTATTTTCCACGCCCCGGTGGGCATATAGTCATATAATTTTTAGCTAGTAAATTGGATGGAATTGAAGCAAGGAAACTGTGACTTGGATGCTTACATTAAATAAAATTACAGAGTATTTTTGATAGGTCACGTCCCAAAAGAGGCGGAACAATAATTTATGGGGGATCGATAGAGGAGTAACTTAACATCCAGTAATGTAGCATACACTTTTAAAGCTTCTAGCACTAAAACTGTAGGATCTATAAACTCGTGCGGTTTTCCATGCCCCTGTGAGCGTAGATATATCCCCCTAATAATTCATTGACCGTGGGATGTTAATACAAGTAATATAAACAGTGTTCAAAATATAACAGAACTTGCAAAAGTGCTTTAGATTCCGATTTGGCACGCCCCTAGTGGGAATGGGTATATATTGTTGGTCGATCTTTATACAATCTTTTCAATTATTCATGTGTCGGCTTAGCTCTAAACTGTAAAATATAGTGTTTCACCCGATCTGCCACGCCCTCAATGGGCATAGTTATATCCGCTATAGCCTATTTCAGTTGGGATGTCAACGCGAGTTTCCAAATCTCAACTGACTAGGACTTCAAAATTGCCACTCCCCTAGTGGGCTTATCGGAAAATCGTTACACATATACACAAGTATATATTTCAAATTTCAAGTCTCTAGCTTCAATAGATTAGAATTAGCTGAATTCATACGAAGACAGATAGACGGACAGACGGATAGATGGACAGACGGATCATATCTCAACTCACTATGACTTCTAAAAGTAGTGTTTCCGAGATACAGGAAAATGCATTTTCCTATTTTCTACGCTCCTAGTAAGCGTATCTGGACAATCTTGGCACTTTATCTGACGAGATTATATGTATATGTTGAGCGTCACTCATATTATTCTCGTTTGACATTGTTTTAGCGCAGCGAGTTTCGATCGCACTCAGATCCGGAACATCACACTGACTGTCCGTTCCTCTAATCAGCTACAGACGCTGTCGCTCAGCTAAAACGGAACTTTACCAAACCACACAACATCAGCCTCATACTACAATTGCGATTTCTTGTGAAATACCCAAAGACGCACAAATACACGCTCAATGCGTCTCTCTTACACACATTTCTAGGGCGCCGACAAATTCAAACAAATTTAGTTTTCCAGGCATGTTGCAGCCGAAGCGAAGTCGCTAATAATTTTAATGATATTTTCGGCATATGATCATATGAATTTAATATATATATATATATATATATATATATATATATATATATATATATATATATATATATATATATATATATATAATAAATGTATATATATATATATATATATATATATATATATATATAAATGTATATGTATACGTATATGTATATGTATATTTATTTATTTAAATTAAAGGTCAGTTACAAATAAAGCCAATATATGATTGGCTGATTAAATTCAATATGTTTTTGGGTGATTTATATATATAATAAAAAATAAAAATAAAGTTATTTTAGGGGCTTATGTTATTAACGATGTTTTTAGCATAAGAGGCTGATGTTGATTTGACTTGTGGGGCTTCAGGGCCAATATGTGCATGTTGTGGGAAATTAAATGCTTAATAACTTTTTTGCAAATGGACTTTCTTAATAAAATTTTCACAGAGTGGCATTCATTTGTATGTATGTGCAAAAGCGAAGGGGACATCACAAATTTAAAAAAAAATCATAATTGTATAAAGGTCCCAATCAACTAAATACAATATTTTGAGTCTCAAACTTTAAAGATATAATTTTAAAACTTAAAATCGATTCGTTTATAACCGTTAAAAGATAACCGGAATAGTTATCGAATTTTTAAAACAGACCCGATTTGCGCGGGATATACACGAACAGACATAAAAATTAAAGTCTCTATCTATTATAGGTTCTGAGATCGACGGGTTCAAATATACGGACAAACGGACAGGGCTCAATCGTCTCTGTTTTTCGTCCTGATTAAGAATATATATAATTTATGGGGTCTGACACGCCTTCTTCTGCCTATTATATACAATTAATCGACAACAAACCGATTTTACCCTGATTACCCATTTTCAATTGATTGAGCCACTAATCATACAATCAATACAAGAAGCTCTTTTTGTACATTTATGTGTGCTTATTCTCTGATTTTTATTCTCCGCTCTCTTCTCCCTCAAATATATCCCTCACCAGCAGCCGAGCAGAAAAATTGATATTTGCTGGCTAAGCTTCTTTTTGTTCTCTTGCGAGAGTAGAGTATACCAAACTGTTCAAACGGTTTGTCATGGTCAGGCAAAATGTTCACACTGTCGTTATTAATATACGCGAAAAGGGTATGCAAACGCCCAGTTTCTTATACAGGAACACAAATCCTCATATATGTAAGCAAGTGTAACGGTAAGTACCGTCAGTGTGTGTGCATGCTCGTCGTGAAATAATTTATTTATGTGCCTAACACTTGCATACCCATATTAATAACGACAGTGTAACTTTTTGCATGAGCATGACAAACCGTTTGAACAGTTTGGTATACTTTATTCTCCCAAGAGCACAAAAAGAACCTCAGCGATCAAATACCAATTTTTATGTTCGCTTGCTGCTGAGTTAATAGACATACATATGTATATATTTGAGGGAGAAGAGAGCGAAGAGTAAAAATATATGAGAGAAGAGATCAGAGAATAACCATACATATGTACACAGTAGTACAGAAAGAATTTCATATACATATACATATGTATAAATGGATAGTTGCTGAACGAACGCTCGTAACACAATGATTTCGCTGTCACATACATACATATGTTCAACTATCCGGACTTAAAAGTGGAGCAAATTCGACGATGGGGCGCCGCAGCTAACATTTGATAGGCTGTAAAACAGTGTTCTAGTTGGCCTATCTATGTGTTGTATAGTTAGAGAATCAGGGTATATAAACGAGAGCAGTTATCGGATTTTTCAACCAAACTCAATCTGCGCTTGATATACACGAACCTAAACATAAATTCCATACCTATAAATTGCCTTTAAAGTACTTTCAATTCATTCAAACCAAACTTATGACACAGAGGGTTACCGAGTTTTTCTTGAGGTGGATTGAATGGCATTGCAGGAAAGTTAAAAAAATATACTTTTTAAATTGAAACAAATTTTTTCTGGTGTTTTTCAATCGTTGTATAGCTATTTCTGGCGTTTTTTTTTACATCTGGCTGGTTGAGGGCAGCTGGAAGTTGTGATTAGTGATTCGAGTAAATTAAGTCATGAGTCGTGACTCACGACTTATTTAAAAATGTAATAATAATAATAAGTATTCGATATTTAAAAGTCAAAATATATGTTATAGCGATATATAGCGGTGTAGCCGTCATTTTGATACATTCTTCTAATTAAAAATTGTGGATTTATAAAATGAAAGCTGGAAAATTGAAAAGAAATTTTTGGTTAACTGCCGAAATTGAATGCATGCTTAATTTAATAAAAGAAATAAGAATTACTCAAGGATCTTCACACACCGCAACGACACACAACACTTTTACTCAAATTGCCAGTAAAATGAAAAGGCACGGTTTTCCTAACAAATCGCCAACTCAAGTTCGTCGGAAATGGTTTCAGATGAAGTCAGCATACCTATGTTTCAAAAAAGGAAACGTGGATAGGCTCTTCCTAATTCCGGAAAAATTTCGAAGTGTAATTGCTCAATTTGTTGAAAATGGAAGTAAAGTACGGCGAGTTATCTCAACTGCACCACCAACAATTGAGGCGCAAACGCAGTCCCAAAGTAAATGAAACATTTATGTATTTAGCGATGTTAAAAATGTATACTGTTTAAAATGTGTGCAAATTTTTATTTCAGTAGTAAAAACAAAGACGGCAGTTGGTGCATTTGTAGTCCAACTAAAACAGAGTAACAAATTATTGAATGCCGAATTCAATAAATTGGAATCAACGCTTTTTAATTATGAGCAAAGGTGTCAATCAATGAGAGATTTCAATATAATTAAATATATGACTTCCTAAACAATTTTGTGTTAATTGCTAAACATACAACATACAGTGGCTCACAGCTTAATTCGTGCAAGCTAAAATTAAAATTGAGAAGTTGAATATAAGTTAAACTCTGATATCTTCAAATCTTTTTTTATGGTAGTGTTTCTTATAAGTATGTTTTTAAATATACAGTCAAATTTTTTTCCAAAATAATGAAAAATATAATAATTAAGCGTCACAGCTTATTTTGCGCAAAAGCTTAATGTATACTAAAACATCGCTGTTTTTATCTGAATTTCTTTATTCCCTTTGTATACTTTATACACTAATTTACTTATTCCTGAATTGAGCTTGGTCACAGTGATTATAAGATTTTTGGGAAGTACAAAAATGTCCACGAACAACAAATACACACCGGGAATTAATTATGCATTTTAAAAATGGCCAAAATCAGCTGAAATGCAGAAATGGTTAATCTGAGTCCCAAGCACAGTACAACGTTTTGTCAGCGGAAACCTGTATGTACATACATGTCCATTAATTGTTTGCAAAACGAAAAAACGCATACAGTTAAACTTTAACACCCTACAGTGTGCCACTAAAGTCATCGTACTCTTGTACTTGCACAAATCATCCTGAAACTTGGCCAAATTTTTGTTAAATTAAAAAAAATTGTAATGCAGGATTAAATTAAAAAAAATTGTAATGCAGGATTATAAACTAATATATTTTCTTCTAAAATATAACAGAAAAACATTTATTTTTAATTTTAGTTCCATAATATTGCGAATGTAAACATACCCAAATATTTACGTCAACAAAAGTCTACGTACTCTTATTTTCTTGTGGTTTCGGGGTGATTTTTACAAGCACCAAAAAGAATACGGCGACTTTAGTGGTACACTGTATTTTAGTGAGAAAGGTACTCTTCATTTTTTTTTTATAGTAAGGAACAATACTGGAACAAAATTATATATTCTTAAATAAAATAAGTAACAAAAATCATAAGAAAACAAAACAAAGCATAAAAAATAATGCAAATTATAATAATAAAATTATTATTATGTCTTCAGAAGACTGTGCCATGCAGTGCTGCCAAATATTGCCAGATCAACGTCCAAAAAACGCCAGAAATAGCCAGACAACAATTGAAAAACGCCAGAAAAAAAGCTATTTTAATGTAATGAGTATTTTTTATTAGTCTTGGAGCAATGCCATTCAACTATCCACCTCAAGAAAGCCTTGGTCCCCGTTCCCCGGTTGGTAACAATGAATTTAAAGTACATACAGTTTGACACGAAAGTGTTTTCACAACGAAAAATTTTCATATATTTTTACTTTAAGGCTTAAAAAAACAGACAATGGCTAAGATTTCAATAATTTTTTTAATTATAGCTAGTAATTTAAACAATTATCTCTTAAAATTAATAACAAAAAGTTCAAAACTTATTCATGTTGCTGAGATAAATAACATTAACTAAAAAATGAATTAAATTCAGGTGACACGAAAGTGTTTGCACAAACGGTAATTCTATTTTCTACTTATTCCGTTATTCGCGTTTACCGTAATTTTCGGAACTTTGAGTATGCAGCTGTGTTGCTGATGCCATATTTTGACTAATTTCATCACTTTTCGTTTGAGTTGATGAAAATTAGACACACATTTGAGAAAATTTAAAATGCCTGGAAAACGTTTATCATTTGATATGATTCAGTTGGTTTATTATAACCATTCCATTGGGAAAACGGTCCCGCAGATTGCAGAAATGTTCGCAATCTGAAGGAGAACCGTTTACAATATTATAAGTCGCGCTGAAAATGAGGGAAGACTGCAGCCGAAACCTCCAATTGGACGACCTCGCGCTTTAAATGATAGGGCAGAGCGGATTATGACCCGGAAAATTAATGATAACCCCACAATTTCGACCAGAACGCTTGCCAGTGAGCTTCAAGAAGAATGTGGTATTACAATTTCTAGGGAAGGTGTTCGCAGAGCCTTGAAAAGGAATGACTTTTCATCTAGAGCTGCGCGGAAAAAACCATTGATGTCGGCTGAACACATAAATAGACGCCTAACTTTCGCCAGAGTGCACGTGGAACAGCCAGACTCATATTGGAATGAAGCTATATTTTGCGATGAGACCAAAATTATGCTTTACTACAATGATGGTCCCAGCAGAGTGTGGCGGAAGCCTTTAAAAGCGCTGGAAACAAAAAATATAATTCCCACAGTAAAGTTTGGAAAACTTTCCGTGATGGTTTGGGGGTGCATCTCAAACAAAGGTGTGGGCGACTTGTGCTTTATTGAGAACACCATGGATGCTAAGCAATATTTAGACATTTTGCGCACACATTTGGTGGCGAGTGCCCACAAATTTCAGTTTTATAGGGATGGTAAGCCAACTTTTAAACTTTACCAAGACAATGACCCTAAGCACAAAGCCAACTCCGTGAGGTGCTGGCTGCTATACAATTCGAAAAAGGTGTTCGATACTCCTGCTCAGAGTCCGGATCTCAATCCAATCGAGAATTTGTGGGCCGATCTAAAAAAACGGACAGCTAAGCGACGGCCAACAAATAAAACTGATCTCAGGGCGATTATTATGGAGGAATGGGAGAAAACACCGATTGAATACGTTCAAAGGCTTATTAACTCGATGAATAGACGATTGGAAGCGGTTGTTAAAGCCAACGGTGGATACACCAAATACTAATTTTAGAATTTAAGCTGTTCAAATTGGATCTTTTTCTTTTAATTTACTTTTGTGCAAACACTTTCGTGTCACCAGAATTTAATTCATTTTTTAGTTAATGTTATTTATCTCAGCAACATGAATAAGTTTTGAACTTTTTGTTATTAATTTTAAGAGATAATTGTTTAAATTACTAGCTATAATTAAAAAAAATTATTGAAATTTTAGCCATTGTCTCTTTTTTTAAGCCTTAAAGTAAAAAAATATGAAAATTTTTCGTTGTGAAAACACTTTCGTGTCAAACTGCATGTAATATAATAAAATTGACTACATTCGTGAGTCAAATTATAAAATTACAAAATTAAAAATTATAAACAGAACAGGAAAAAGAAAATGCCTAATACTAACAATATATAGCAATGATATCACCAACCCGATGGGGGTGTTTTATTTGCCGGACCGACGAGTTATGCCCCAAATCACAGCCAGATATGGTAAGTGATATCATTGAAACTAAGCAAGATAGAAGAAGTTAAAAAAAGGTTATAAAAATATAAGAAAAAATAAAAATCTTAAAAAGTAAAATACGATAAGAGAAATCACTAACAAGTAAGGAGAATTGCATAGGTGCATTCTCACAACTGTGGTGTGTGTGTGATTTCTCTGAAATATGCTAAAAGAGAAGATTTTATTAAGGAAAGAGAGAGTTCAGAACTAAATACATGAAAATAATAATAAAATAGAATACTTGAAATAGAAGAGAAGGCGAATCAATACTACCGTTAATTAACTTATGTAGAAAAGTAATACCCAAGACTATTCTACGATTGATTAACGATGGAAGATTCAAAAGAAGAAGCCTACTATGATAAGACGGTAGACGAAGGTTACCATCCCAGTTTAGATTGCGCAAGGCAAAAAGAAGAAATTGTTTCTGAACCGATTCAATACGGTCCTGATACAATTTCTGCTGTGGCGACCATATAATAGAACAATATTTTAAAATAGGACGTACCAGCGAGACAAACAGAAGTTTAGTGACAAACGGATCATTAAACTCTTTAGACCATCGTTTAATAAAACCAAGTACACGTTTGGCTTCATTAACGATGGTTAGAATATGGGTATTGAATCTAAGTTTACAGTCAAAGAGCACACCGAGATCTTTGATTGTAGAAATACGTTGCAAGGACACATTGTTGATTGTGTAATCAGCAAAAAATAGAGTGGTACGACAGAAAGTCATTGTCATACACTTAGAACAATTTAGATGCAACTGATTAGCTTTACACCAATTTTGAAAGGATATTAGACCATCCTGTAGGCGTAGATGATCTATTGAGTTCTTGTATGAGAGACAGAGTTTTACATCATCTGCATACATAAATATCCTAGAGTAAGAAATACAGCTGGGAAGGTCATTTATAAATAGGGAGAAAAGTAGAGGGCCCAAGTGACTACCCTGAGGAACACCCGAAGAGACAAATATGACCTTCGAAATAGATGTTCTCAACAGAACTCTTTGGGTTCTACCCTTTAAATAGGAAGCAATCCAAAACAGAAGTTTAGGAGAAAATCCTAATTGGTCAAGCTTTTGAAGCAAGATGTCATGCTGAACACTGAAATCAGTGTATATAACATCTGTTTGCATTTTCTTTAAAAAGCTTTCATTGCTAGGGATGAAAATTCGAATAAGTTCGTCGAGGTTGATCGATTCTGAACAAAACCATGCTGCGATGGTGAAATAATGGATTTACAAAAGTGCTGTAAATTAGAAGTTATAATTTTTTCAAATAACTTCGGAATAGCAGAAAGCTTGGCAATGCCTCTGTAATTTGAAATATCAGATCTTCCTCCTTTTTTATACAGAGGAATAATAAATGATTCTTTCCAAATTGAAGGAAATACCGAGGTATCAAGAGACACATTAAACAGTTTTAATAAAGGTGACCACAAAGAAGCACTGCATTCTTTAATCACACAACTAGGAATACCATCCGCCCCCGGAGAGAACGACGATTTCAACGTACGCATAGCGGATAAAAGAAAGACAGGAGAAATATTAGAAACCATAATAGCATTTCCATTAATTTCAGAATTTAAAATTGGAAAAGAATTGGTTTCTGGAATGGCAGTTGAATAAGTGGATTGGAAGAACTTTGCAAATAGATCTGAGGTATCTTGATCATTGCAAGTATTGTCACAACCTAGGAAAAACGAGGATGGAAACCCAGAAGATTTGCGCTTAAAATTTACAAATGAATAAAATCTTTTGGGATCACGAGCAAACTGCCTTTTACAGCGTATAAGGTAATTCTCATAACAACGAGAGTTTAAAATATTGAAATTGGCCTTAGCTAAGGAGTATTTAGACCAATCAACGATCGAACCCGACTTTTTGAACTTTTTAAAACATTTAGATTTAAAATTTTTTAGATTTGAAAGAGTCGAAGTGAACCAGGGAGGTTTGTTAGAAAGAGATTTGGGAAGACACATAGGAACACACTTGTCTAGAATAGCATTTAAAGTATTGTAGAATGTTGAAACTGCTAAGTTTACATCAACTGCCTCATATAAAGGAGCCCAATCTGTTGCATTAATGAGATCATTAAGCAAAATACAATTGCATTTATTTAAACAACGCCGCTTTTTAGATGACGAGGGCGTAAGAATATGTATTAAAACCTCTAATGTTGGATGATATAAATCCTCAGGTATACAAAAGGGGGAGGCCATTAATGCTGGCGTCATCATTAGTAAAAACAAGATCAAGAGAACGATTTAAATGATTAGAAATTGAGTTCATCTGATACATAGAAAGATTAAACAATTCATCAAAAAAATAATGATCAATTGTTGGAATAAGATAATTCGAATTAGGAAATGAGGCCCAAGAAGTGTTAGGTATATTAAAATCACCAAACACAAGAAATAAGTCATTATCTTGAACATATTCATACATTTCTTTAATACAAGATATATGATGACTATAAAGTTGTAAATCGGAAGAGGGAGGGATATATGAACAAGTAACGTATAGGGACCAAGACTAAAAAGTTATTTTAACTCCAATAATCTCAACATTGTGAATTGATGAGAATGTAAAAGATTCAGAGAGGAATTGGGATTTAACAGCTATTAAAACACTACCCCTCTACGAGACGCGCGATAAACTCTATAAATAGTGAAATTATTTGAAAAAACCTCATTGTCATAAACATTTTGGCTTAACCACGTTTCAGTGAAGGCTATAAGTTCAGATTGGACACTACAGCTATGCAGAAATAGATTTTTTAATTTGGAATTAAGGCCTCGAACATTTTGATAAATAATAGATAGCTGATTAGAATGTAAAAGATTTAGAGAGGAAATGGGATTTAACAGTTATTAAAACACTACCCCTCTACGAGACGCGCGATCAAGTCTATAAATAGTGAAATTATTTGAAAAAACCTCACTATTATAAACATTTTGGCTTAACCACGTTTCAGTGAGGGCTATAACTTCAGATTGGACACTACAGCTATGCAGAAATATATTTTTTAATTTAGAATTAAGGCCTCGAACATTTTGATAAATAATAGATAGCTGCGGAAAAGATGGAAAGAAACTTAGTTTTTTGATACAGCCTCAGATGAAGGTTGAACCGAAACGGGATTTAAAGACACTGGAGAAATTCTATTCCGGGTCTTGGGTTTGAATTCATGTACAACAACATGAGGTGGCCAAAAGTTTGGATTACATATTGTATCGAAAAATTCAATTGGGACATTGATTTTAAACGGATCAATTTCATGAGGAGTCGCAAAATTAAACTTCGATATAAATACTTTAGATGAAATTTTACTTTCAATAAAAGCAGACACAGCCTCACATGTCGTATCTGATGAAAGCCTAGATAAGAAAACTTGCTTTCGAGGAGACACAACAGATAAATAGGATAATATAGGAGTAGGAGACGGTGTAGGAGACGGTGACTGAATGTTGTTTTTAGATTGAGCAACACTCGGAGAAACTTTACCTTTTTTAGTAGTGGCCTTTTGAGTGTCTGTGCTGACACTAGACCCAGATATTTCAACAGAATCATCAGGTATTGGAATTGATAATTCTTGACAAGGGGTTGATAAGGTATGAGATGATAATTGAATGGAGGGGGGAACTAGCAGTGATGGAGTAATCACTGTATTCAGCGGAGAATCAAACTTATACTGATACAATATTTCTTCTCCAGCTTTTAGTTCCTCTTCAAGCTGTTTTGAAAATTTGCTCAGATTTGAATACTGAACCCGCACTGAATTATACATCTTGGAAAAACTTAATTGTTTTTCCAAACAATCCGGGCAAGACCAGCGTAATCCACTACACCCACTTTTGGGAGCAGCCATGACTCTATCACAGTCACGCCCCGAGATGCCAGCACATTTAATGTGCATTAGATTCTCGCACAACCAGCACCCAACAAATTGCATTTGTGCAGAATCAGTGATATGCCGCAGTGTACATGATTTCTTACAGCAAATCATATTGGCAAGTAGGGGAGATAATCAAACCAAAAATACAAACAGATTTAGATAGTAAAAAAAATAAAAGATAAAAGACAAAGAGTGGATTAACTGTGATTGAGAGAAACAAAAATCACAAACAACAACACTCTGCTACTACAAAGATCAAAAGAATAAATAGTAGATGAAGAAACAGAAAATAGAGCGGGAGATAGCTGCACTACAAACGAAATAAATTTCGCAAGAAACAAAAACAAAACGCTAAGCTAAGCGTGAGCGATGCGACAGCGAACACACACACTAACCCGTGTAAAAAGCTGAGCGTGAACAAGCGACAGCGAACACACACACTAACGCGTTTAAAAAAAGAACAGAAAAGCAAATAAGAACAACGAAAGAATAGAAATACTAAAACGAAAATTGCAATTTAGATATACACCGACGCTCACAAAACTATTGTAAATAAATATAAAAACACAATGTTTAGAAGCACAAATCACGGCAGTATCAAACCAAAAATGCAATAATCACCAATACACAAATAATGTATAAATTTACAACAAATTAAAGAACAGAAATAATTAAAAGTACGGAGCGCAAACAAAAAACACGTCTTTAACACGATATCACTTATGTCTACTGAGGTCCTAGAATGCTACACCTGTCAGCCCAGGGGCAATTAATTTAAAATCGTTTGTCTGTTCGTAGTCGGTGGTCAATCAAAGATTTTTACAAGTTCCATCTTTGTAATTCATCTAAAGTCGCTGCACACATTAGTTAACAAATTGGGCGATTGCCCAGTTGTTTATTCAGTGGGGCCGCGGGGAACGCGGAGGCTGTGTGTCAACTTGGATTGCCAGGGACAAGGATTGCCACTGAGGGTCCCTAGATGAGTGTCCTCTAGTAGCGCTGCATTGTTTTTGTAAGCCCATCCCACCAGACGATGATTTCTTGCGCTTTACATTATTGTAAACAGCCCACTTTTCGTCGCCGGTAACAATGCGCTTTAAAAATGGATCGTTTCTTTGACTTCGAATAAGCGTATCGCAGTAATTAATGCGACGAAGCATTTCGTTCGGTAAGAACATGGGAAACCCATATGTCAAGCTTGCAAATTAATCCTTGTTTGTGAACGGTCTCGTTTGACAGAAATTAATCTTTCTGCAATCTCTCGAGTTGTTATTCGACGATTTGCATCGACTAACGACTTTATTTTGTCGGCTTCAGGAGGCCTTCCAGGATGTGGTGCATCCTCAAGATTGAAATTCCCGGAATGAAATTTTGCAAATCAATTTTGGCATTGGCGTTCTGTCAATACATCCTCTCCATACACATCGCATAGTTTTTGCCTTGCTTTAACTGCATTTTTGAGCTTTCGTAAAACAGTAAAATATGCCGAAATTGAAACCAACGTAATTTTTTACAAATAAGGTTTACTATATCAGCTGTTGAAATTTCTAACGGTAAAGCGGTTAAGCGCGAAGTTGGCTGCGCATAAATTTAATAAGATCAGCTGATGCCATAAAACGAAATTACTTAGTGAGCCCAATAGTTATTTTTTCTTTGGTTTTGGAATTGATTTACAATGTTAGTGGGCTCATTTATTTTCGTTTGCGTTTCCGTGTAAATCGTTACTTGCCTGTTATTTGATTTCGATTCATTTACTTTTATTCTTTCTAAATGTGGTGAGTCAGAGGTACTTGCTGCAATTTTTACTGTCGTCCTATAAGTAATCTAAGTTTCTGGTAGTTCTATGATGGTTTTTATAACAGACCAGAAATCCCTTATATGATTGACGTCAAAGAGCAATAGTTTTCTCATATGAGACTGGGGAAATAGTTCGGACAACTTTCTTTTTTCTTCTACCATTTCAGAGAAATCGTTGAAACTGGTAAAGCTAAAAGTAAAATAAATAAATCTACTGTGTTTATTAGCTTACTTATTTATCTACTAATCCTTTTCTTTTGGAGAGCATTAATATTTCTTGGTATTGGTGTTAGTTTATTCCCTAAGCTGTTGTTGGATTTCACAAAGACTTTTTCTTCAACATCAAAGCTCTGTTCTGTCTGTTCGTATTGATTCTGTCTACTTCTTTCTATCGATTTTCTCAATTTTATTTGAAATTTCCTCCCTAAGGAGCGTGTATAGATGTTGCAGTTTGCCAATTGTAATTATTAATTTTTAGAGAACCTGAAATTAAACGTAGGGAAAACAGCACCAACTCATACTCAAATACTTGTCAGCATTGGTATGTATCTTAAACTTCGTTTAATAAATCGATTTCTCCCGTAAAGTTTAAATGACGATTTTACACCAAATAGTCCAAAATTTCCTTTTAGACAAAAGTGGGATTAACCTAAAAATACTTGATTCCTAAAGCAGTTCACGGGTTATCCGTAGCTTCTATCGTATGGTAATGATAACTATCTGTGAATTGTTGCTTTTTTTATGCAAGTTACTTATTTTTATTTTTAAAAATTTTTTAATTTAATTTAAAATTATATGCAAACTTTGAAGTACATTTAAAATCGCCGACAGGCGGGGTTTAGGGTATTTCGTAGTCGGGCACCTCCCACTAGAGTTTCCTTACTTGTTTTTTTAATAAATTGTTTAACCTTTCTATGTATCAGATGAACTCAATTTCTAATCATTTGAATCGTTCTCTTGATCTGATGTTTTAAGATCATCCCCCTTTTGGATTTATATCATCCAATTGATGTTTATACTTAAATACTTATTAATAGTCCACCAATTTTTACGCCCTCATCATCTAAAAAGCGTCGTTGTTTTAATAATAATAATGTAATTTTGTTTTGCTTAATGATGTCATTAATGCAACAGATAGGTCTTCTGTATATGAGGCAGTTGATGTAAATTTAGCAGTTTCAACATTCTAAAGTACTTTAAATTCTATTCTAGACAAGTGTGTTCCTATTTGTCTTCCTAAATCTCTTTCTAATAAACCTCCCTGGTTCATTTCGACTCTTTCAACTTAAAAAATTTTAAATTTAAATGTTTTAAAAAATGTAAAAAGTCGGGTTCGGTCGTTGACTGGTCTAAATACTCCATAGCTAAGGCCAATTTCAAAATTTTAAATTATCGTTGTTATGAGAATTACCCCATACGCTGTAAAAGGCAGTTTGCTCGTGATCCCAAAAGATTGTATTTATTTGTAAGTTTAAGCGTTTCCCTCCTCTTTTATCGCAGGTTGTGACAAAACTTGTACTGATAAAGATGTCTGACATCTATTTGCAAATTTCTTCCAATCCACTTATTCAACTGCCATTCCAGAAACCAATTCATTTCCAACTTCAAATTCAAATGAATGTAAAGGCCATTATTGTTCCTAATATTTCCCTTGTTTCCCTTTTATCCGGGAGCGGATGGTATTCCTAGTTGTTTGATTAAAGAATGCAGTGCGTGTCCCTTGATACCTCGGTATTCACTTCAATTTGGAAAGAATTATTTATTATTCCTTCAAATTACAGAGGCATTGCCAAGCTTTCTGCTATTCCGAAGTTATTTGAAAAAATTATAACTTTTAATTTGCAACACGTTTGTAAATCTATTATTTCACCATCACAGCATGGTTTTGTTCAAAATCGATAAACCTCTACAAACCTATTAGAACTTTCATCCCTAGTCGATGAAAGCTTTTTAAATAAAATGCACTGATTTCAGTCATATACACTGATTTCATTTAGGCATTTGACTCTCAGCATCTTCAGCATGATATCTTGCTTCAAAAGCTTGACCAATTGGGATTTTCTCCTAAACTTCTGTCTTGGATTGCTTCTTATATAAAGAGTAGAACCCAAAGAGTTCTGTTGAGAACATCTATTTCAAAGGTCATATTTGTCTCTTCGGGTGTTCCTCATGGTAGTCACTTGGGCCCTCTACTCTTGTCCCTTTTTAAAAATGACCTTCCCAGTTTTCTTTCCTACTCTAGAATATTCAAGTATGCAGATGACGTAAAATTCTGTCTCTCATACAATAACTCAATAGATTATCTCTGATCTAATTGCCTTTCAATATTGGTGTAAAGCCAATCAGTTGTATCTAAATTGTTCTAAGTGTATGACAATGACTTTCTGTCGTACCACTCCATTTTTTGCTGATTATACAATGAACAATATGTCCTTGCAACGTATTTCTACAATCAAAGATCTCGGTGTGCTCTTTGACTGTAAACTTAGATTCAATACCCATATTCTAACCATCGTTAATGAAGCCCAAAGTGTACTTGGTTTTATTAAACGATGGTCTAAAGAGTTTAATGATCCGTTTGTCACTAAACTTATTTTAGTCTCGTTGGTACGCCCTATTTTAGAATATTGTTCTATTATATGATCGCCAGAGCAGAAATTGTATCAGGACCGTATAGAATCGGTTCAGAAGCAGTTTCTTCCAATTTGCCTTGCGCAATCTTAACTGGGATCGTAACCTTCATTCATTGTCCTATCGTAGAAGGCTCCTTATTTTAGGTCTTTTAATAAAATCCTTGCTTTCAAGTTTCCGCAAAGAATTCTGGCAATTCTCTCTACTTTTGTAGTGTTTCCTATCCTTTAAAATTTATTTATTTATTTATTTTTATTTTGTTACAGTTGTATTGAATTTTGTTATTGTCTGCATTAATTATTAATATTGTACTTTAATTTATTAGTGTTGTCTTAAATTCTATGTCTTCAGCCATTTTACAATTTCTCTTAATGATACAGTTCGTTAGTGGTTTTGTGTTCTTCATACACTTGCTCTCATATCTGTGCGTACACTCAAGAAAATTTTTGTATTTCAAGTTTGACCATTAATAGCACTCAGTAGAAACAAGATACCGAGTTTTTTTCTTTTCTTATTTGTTTTTTAATTATTAAACTTAATACTTACTATGATTTTATTTATCAAAACAAAGAACTAAATTATAATATACTCATTAGAAAAAAAACATAACAAAAAAAGACCTTCCAAAAGTCTGCGTACATAAAAAAAGGAACCACAAAAAATCTGCATACAATGCTTTTTAGTTTTCAATCAATATATGGTTGGATACCCCTTGTTCTTTAGCACATCCGCCAGACGTCTAGGCATCGAATCTACAAGTTTGCCTGTATCCTCAGGGGTTATTTTGTCCACTCCTCTAAAATTACCTCCTTTAGCATTGTTTTTGAGGTAATGGTATGCTGCCGAATCCTGCGCTCAAGTAAATCCCACAGATGGTCTATTGGATTCAAGTCAGGAGCCATAGCTTAACGTTATGAACTGTGTGCTTCGGATCATTATCTTGCTTGAAGTAAAAATCATCAGCAATCTCCAATTTTTGGCACTCTGCTTCAAATTCCGCTTCAAAATGGTCATGTAGTCCTTGTGATCCATGGTAGAGTCTATAAATGTCAATGAGTAATCTAAGTTTTTGTTGTTTTTCACTCATATTGTTTTTGTTTCTGTTTTTTTTTTTATAATTTAATTTAAAAATACCTATTAAACAGTTAGCCATTAAAAAAAATTAGTTAAATTAAACAAAAACTCTTTATTTTTATACAAAAATTGAATTTTTTCCACTGTGTAAAGTGTTTCTTGACAGACTGTATATGTTTTATTATTATTTTTACTATTCTTTCTGGACTCATGTCTGGTATGTTATTACTTTAGTTGGCATTTTAATTATTTTCGAGTGTCATAACTCCTATGCAGATTAGTTTAATTTTGTAAAGTTTATATTATAGAGCATGAAATCTTCATTTGTTAGTATTGATGGGTGAAAAAGGTTGTACTAGGCTGATGGTATGGCATCCAAAAAGGTATTTACTTTGTCATGCAAAAATTTAAATTTTATTAATTGATCGTGATATATTACAACAGTGCTCAACATATTAATAAATGTTTCTATGCTATTGATTCAAATTCTTCTTCAGTCCGGTTTGGAGTTATGTTTATCATTGCTGTTGACAGCGTTGGCAGTAGGCATATGGTGAAGATTGTTAGTATTACCTGACAAAATTTGTGGGTCTTTTAATGTTTGTTGTATGTATGTTTTGAAAATTTGCTTTTTTAAATTTTGGTTCTTCCTTGTGTCTTAAGTTTTTGTAATTTTTTATGAATCCCTAGTTTCCCTCTAGTCTGTTTTCTATGTTTATTTATTTATTTTCGTTTAGTTTTGCCATTCCTTCATTTTTTTTTGCGTTAACCTTTTGTTGTATAATTCTTGGTGATCTGAGGTATGAGTTTCGTGGTGCTATGGTATATGTTGTTGTAAAAGTACACTGCTCTAGCCATTTACTCAATTATGGGTATTTTTTCTTCTAGATTCAATGTACGAATTTTCTCTGTTAGTGTATTATTGAGTCTTTCAACGTCGCTGTTACCAGTGTGATTGTTTGGCTTTGTTGAGTGATGTTCTATACCTTCTTTATCTAAAAATGCTCAAACGTTTAAATTATTAAATTCGTTGGACTATTGGACTATTTCATTGCATGTTTTTTGAGTTTCTGTCAAATGGAATTTGTTTTGGATGGGGTTTCTGTCGTATTTCCCACCGTTACAGACGTCGCAACTGTGTTTTGGTAGGTCGCGACTATCACGCAATGGCCACTTTCATTTTTATGAAACAAGGCTATTTCGGTGTGCAACTCATCTTCGGACTCAATATCTCTACGAACCTTGTGCATTTTACGAATTTTACTCTTGGATTCGATTTTTTGGAATCGGTAAAATCCATGGTCACTTAGGTGTGAGAAAACTCCTATCTTTCCCGTTGTCGTCTTCGTCGGCCGATTCGGTATCTATTAAGATTATTTCGTCTTCTCTGATCCTACTCAAAATGTTGGCAATATTATTAATTTTTCCTTTTATGTAATCTATGTGGAAGTTGTATTCTCCTCGATTAATGAGCCATCTCTGTAGTCTTGGGTTTATATCTTTGCCGATATATTTGTCCATCAACCATTTTAATGGCTGGTGACCGCTCTTAAGATCAAATTCTCTACTATAAACGTACGGTCGAAAGTATTTCACGGCCCAAAGTATTTCAATGGCTAGAAGTTCTTTCTATATAGTTGAGTAATTGCATTCATGCTGATTTAGCGTTCGAGATGCATAAGCGATTGGGTGGCATCTGCAGTGACTGTGAATTTTTTCAAGAAGTTAGGGTATCGTAGGACCCGACTATTCGTTACTAGTGTTTTACATTTTTCAAATGCTGCTATATAGCTTCGGTCGTCTGTGTTGAGTGTTTGAATTTTCCTTAGGTACCTTGACATAGGGCATCTAATCCCCAACGAATTTTCTGTAAAATCCTGTCATCCCTAGAAAAGATTTCATTTGTTTAGGAGTTCTGGGCAGTTTTAAAGATTGAATACTATTCACCTTGTCTGGATTTGGCTTAATGCCATTAGTGGTTATGATGTGACCTAGAAATTACGTTTCTTAAGAAAGTCCCACTTATCTGCTTGAATTTTTAAATTTGCTTTTTTTAAATTTTTAAATGTTTTCCTCAATGTGGTTATATATTCCTGAAGGGATGTACTAAAAATTAGTATGTCATTCATGAAGACGACACAATTATTGCCAATGAAGTCCTTGAAGACCTCGTGAATCAGTCTTTGGAAAGTCGATGGAGCATTTTTTAGTCCAAACGGCATTCTGATGAATTCGGCCTGACGGTGTTGAAAATGCCGTCTTCGCTAAATAGAGGGTTGTGAAATATTGAGATTTGCTTAGGTTATCCAAAAGAGAGTTAAAATTTGCAATTGGGGATCTGTCGTCTCATTCAATTTACGGTAATCGATGACAAGTCTGAATTTTGTTATCCCTGAATTCTCGGCGACCCATAAGGGTATAAGGTGATTTACTTTATTATTTATTATGTTTTGTTCTAGAATTTCTTTTATTTGCCTATTTATTTCTTCTTCGTGGATTTGTGGATATCGGTGTATTTTTGAGTATAAAGGTCTATCTATTGTTGTAATGATTTCATGGGAGGTCTGATTTGTTGCTGACGAAACATCTCCCTCATGAAAAAACAACTCCTCGGACTCCGCAAGCAGTGCCTCGACAACTCGCCGTCCCTCGTCGTTTAAATGTGCGAGGTTAAAACGGTCTTTCATATCCTTTGTATTTATTGTTTGGAGTGTACAAGCGTTGTCCATCGACTCTGGGTACTCAAAAGAGAATTCTCAGCTTGTGAGAGTAAGACGTGTTTTTGTTTGCGCTCCGTATTTTTAATTATTTCTGTTCTTTAATTTGTTGTATATTTACACATTATTTGTATATTGGTGATTATTGCATTTTTGGTTTGATACTGCCGTGATTTGTGCTTCTAAACATTGTGTTTTTGTTTTTATTTACAATAGTTTTGTGAGCGTCGGTAATTATATCTAAATTGCAATTTTCGTTTTAGTATTTCTATTCTTTCGTTGTTGTTATTTGCTTTCTGTTTTTTTTTACACGGGTTAGTGCATGTGTTCGCTGTCGCTCGCTCACGATTAGCTAAGTGATTGTTTTTGTTTCTTACGAAATTTATTTCGTTTGTAATGTAGCTCTCTCCCGCTCTATTTTCTGTTTCTTCATCAACTGTTTATTATTTTGATCTGTGTATTAGCTAAGTGTTGTTTTTTTTTCTGTTTGTATTTTTGTTTTGATTATCTCCCCTACTTGCCAATATGATATGCTGTAAGAAATCATGTACATTTCGGCATATCACTGATTCTGCACAAATGCAATTTGTTGGTTGCTGGTTGTGTGAGTATCTAATGCACATTAAATGTGCTGGCATCTCGGGGCGTGACTGTGATAGAGTCATGGCTGCTCCCAAAAGTGGGTGTAGTGGATTACGCTGGTCTTGCCCGGATTGTTTGAAAAAACAATTAAGTTTTTCCAAGATGTATAATTCAGTGTGGGTTCAGTACTTAAATCTAAGTAAATTTTCAGAACAGCTTGAAGAGGAACTGAAACCTGGAGAACAAATATTGAATCAGTATAATTTTGATTCTCCGCTAAAAATACAGTGATTACTCCATCACTGCTAGTACCCCCCTCCATTCAAATATCGTCTCCTAACTTATGAACCCCTTCTTTACCTTGTCAAGAATTATCAATTCCCATATCAGATGATTCAGTTGAAATATCTGTGTCTAGTGTCATAGTAGACACTCAAAAGGCCAATACTAAAAAAGTTAAAGTTTCTCCGAGTGTTGCTCATACTAAAAACAACATTCAGACACCTACACCATCTCCTACACATATATTACCCTATTTATCTGTTGTGTCTTCTCGAAAGCCAGTTTTCTTATCGAGCCTTTCATCAGATACGATATGTGAGGCTGTGTCTGCTTTTATTGAAAGTAAAATTTCGTCTAAAGTTTTTATCTCGAAGTTTAATTTGTGAAATTGCTGCGTTTAAAATCAATGTCCCAATTGAATTTTTCGATACTAAATGTGATCGAAACTTTTTGCCCCCTCATGTTGTTGTACATGAATTCAAACCTAAGATTCGGAATAGAATTTCTCCAGTGTCTTTAAATCCCGTTTCGGTACAATCTTCATCTGAGGCTGTATCAAAAAACTAAGCTTCCTTCCATCTTTTCCGCAGCTATCTATTATTTATCAAAATGTTCGAGGCCTTAATTCCAAATTAAAAAATATATTTCGGCATAGCTGTAGTGTCCAATGTAAACTTATGGCCTTCACTAAAACATGGTTAAACCAAAATGTTTATAACAATGAGGTTCTTTCAAATAATTTCACTATTTGATCGCTTGGCTAGTAGAGAGGGTGGTTTTTTATTACCTGTTAAAACTCGGAATCTTTTACCTTCTCATCAATTCACAATGTTGAGATTATTGGAGTTAAAATAACTTTTCAGTCTTGTTCCCTATACGTTACTTGTTCATATATCCCTCTCTCATCCGATTTACAAGTTTATAGTCATCATATATCTTGTATTAAAGAAATGTATGAATATGTTCAAGATAATGACATATTTCTTGTGTTGGGTGATTTTAATATACCTAACACTTCTTGGGCCTCATCTCCCAATTCGAATTATCTTATTCCAACAATTGATCATTATTTTTTTGATGAATTGTTTAACCTTTCTATGTATCAGATGAACTCAATTTCTAATCATTTAAATCGTTCTCTTGATCTTATTTTACTAATGATAACGCCATCATAAATGTTTTAAGATCATCCCCCTTATGTACACTTGAGGATTTATATCATCCAACACTAGAGGTTTTAATACCTATTTACTGTACACCAATTTTTACCCCCGTATCATCTAAAAAGCGTCGTTGTTTTAATTAATGTAATTTTGTTTTGCTTAATGATCTCATTTATGCAACAGATTGGGCTCCTTTATATGAGGCAGTTGATGTAAACTTATCAGTTTCAACATTCTACAATACTTTAAATGCTATTCTAGACAAGTGTGTTCCTATGTGTCTTCCCAAATCTCTTTCTAATAAACCCCTGGTTCACTTCGACTCTTTCAAATCTAAAAAATTTTAAATCTAAATGTTTTAAAAAGTTCAAAAAGTCGGGTTCGGTCGTTGATTGGTCTAAATACTCCTTAGCTAAGGCCAATTTCAATATTTTAAACTCTCGTTGTTATGAGAATTACCTTATACGCTGTAAAAGGCAGTTTGCTCGTGATCCCAAAAGATTTTATTCATTTGTAAATTTGAAGCGTAAATCTTCTGGGTTTCCATCCTCGTTTTTCCTAGGTTGTGACAATACTTGCAATGATCAAGATACCTCAGATCTATTTGCACAGTTCTTCCAATCCACTTATTCAACTGCCATTCCAGAAACCAATTCTTTTCCAATTTTAAATTCTGAAATTAATGGAAATGCTATTATGGTTTCTAATATTTCTCCTGTCTTTCTTTTATCCGCTATGCGTACGTTGAAATCGTCGTTCTCTCCGGGGGCGGATGGTATTCCTAGTTGTGTGATTAAAGAATGCAGTGCTTCTTTGTGGTCACCTTTATTAAAACTGTTTAATGTGTCTCTTGATACCTCGGTATTTCCTTCAATTTGGAAAGAATCATTTATTATTCCTCTGTATAAAAAAGGTGGAAGATCTGATATTTCAAATTACAGAGGCATTGCCAAGCTTTCTGCTATTCCGAAGTTATTTGAAAAAATTATAACTTCTAATTTACAGCACTTTTGTAAATCCATTATTTCACCATCGCAGCATGGTTTTGTTCAGAATCGATCAACCTCGACGAACTTATTCGAATTTTCATCCCTAGCAATGAAAGCTTTTTAAAGAAAATGCAAACAGATGTTATATACACTGATTTCAGTAAGGCATTTGACTCTGTTCAGCATCATATCTTGCTTCAAAAGCTTGACCAATTGGGATTTTCTCCTAAACTTCTGTCTTGGATTGCTTCCTATATAAAGGGTAGAACCCAAAGAGTTCTGTTGAGAACATCTATATCGAAGGTCATATTTGTCTCTTCGGGTGTTCCTCAGGGTAGTCACTTAGGCCCTCTACTTTTCTCCCTTTTTATAAATGACCTTCCCAGTTGTATTTCTTACTTTAGAATATTCATGTATGCAGATGACGTAAAACTCTGTCTCTCATACAAGAACTCAATAGATCATCTACGACTACAGGATGATCTAATTTCCTTTCAAAATTGGTGTAAAGCCAATCAGCATGTAAGTGTATGACAATGTCTTTCAGTCGTACAACTCCATTTTTTGCTGATTATACGATCAACAATGTGTCCTTGCAACGTATTTCTACAATCAAAGATCTCGGTGTGCTCTTTGACTGTAAACTTAGATTTAATACCCATATCCTAACCATCATTAATGAAGCCAAAAGTGTACTTGGTTTTATTAAACGTTGGTCTAAAGAGTTTAATGATCCGTTTGTGACTAAACTTCTTTTTGTCTCGCTGGTACGCCCTATTTTAGAATATTGTTCTATTATATGGTCGCCACAGCAGAAATTGTATCAGAACCGTATTGAATCGGTTCAGGAACAATTTCTTCTTTTTGCCTTGCGCAATCCATCTGGGATGGTAACCTTCGTCTACCGTTTGTTCAAAGTAAGCTTCTACTTTTGAATCTTCCATCGTTAATCAATCGTAGAATAGTCTCGGGTATTACTTTTCTACATAAGTTGATTAACGGTATTATTGATTCGCCTTCTCTTTTATTTCAAGTCAATTTCCTAGTTCCTTCTGGTGCTTCTCGTCACTTTTGTCCTCTTTATTTACCTATATGTAACTGTTACTATTCTTTGTACAGTGCGTTTCGTGTTCTATGTACTAATTAAAATATTTATTTCCATGTATTTAGTTCTGAACTCTCTCTTTTCTTAATAAAATCTTCTCTTTTAGCATATTTCAGAGAAATCACATACACAGCCCAGTAGTGAGAATACACCTGTGCAATTCTCCCTACTTGTGTAGTGATTTCTCTTATTGTACTTTACTTTTTAAGATTTTTATTTTTTCTTATATTTTTATTACCTTTTTTTACCATCTTCTATCTTGCTTAGTTTCAATGATATCACTAACCATATCTGGCTGTGATTTGGGGCATAGCTCGCCAGTCCGGCAAATAAAACACCCCCATCGGGTTGGTGATATCATTGCTATATATTGTTAGTATTAGGCTTTTTCTTTTCGTTTATAATTTTTAATCTTTTTATAATTTTTAATTTTTTAATTTTGTGATTTAACTCACGATTGTAGTCAATTTTCTTTATATATAATAAATAAAATAAAAAATTTCTGCGATAGTAACTTTGTTAAGTTTTCGATTGTCAATGACCATCCTATACTTTTTTTCGCCAGATGCATCCAACTTTTTGGATACAATCCACACTGGGTAATTGTAGGGTGATCGTGAAGCTCGGATAATACCATCCTTTAGAAGTTATCTAATTTGTTGGTCTATTTCGTCATTTAAGGACATAAGAAATTGATAAAATTTAGAATATACTGTGGATTCGTTTAAAGTTCGGATTTCTGCTTTTATATTGGTTGCGTACGTGAGTCTTTCGTTTGGATCTGCAAAAAGGTTTGGTATTCCGTCGTCTGTCGTTTAAATGGTCTGTTCTGGGAATAATATTGTTTACTGCCTCATATTTTTTTTTATGTGTATTTTAATGTTTCCTTTTACTATCATTATCTTCTTGGCTATGTCTATTATGGCTTCTAGATCGCGAAGGCTATCGCTTCCTAGAATGGCATCAAAAAATTCTTACCCAAAGTAATAAAACGGGTTGTGTCTGGTTATGATATTGCCCTGGTTGTTGGAAAATGTTTCGTGGAGGGATTGGTGGGGGCTGGAAAATATTTCGGGAAGGATGTGTGGATGCATCTGGGTTGAGTAGCTTGTGGTTGCTGCGTTATTGGCCTGCACTGGTGAATTTTTTCGATATGGCGGAACTGGTTTTTGGTCTGAATTCCTAAAGGTCAAATTATGTGTTCTATTGTTTGCATAATTAGTCTTATAGGTCTGGTTTTCCAATTTTAGGCACAAATGCAAATCTTGAGGTAGATCTTTTGGCTCTTTTATGCCAAGACGTCGTGGTAGATCACCGCGCAGACCCCTCACAAATGTGTCTAGTGCCTCTGTGTCTCTGTATGACTTTGTCATATTCTGTATGTCTATCCAAGTTCATGGAACTGACCTTGTTGAGGATGAGTGACAAGTGTTTGTAGATATTCTGATAGAATTCTTTTACAGTGTGTTGTCCTCCTTGCATCATAGTTGTCAGATGATATTCTAGGGTGCTCAGATCTCGTTTGTCTGCGAAGTGTAATATATTGCCTCCCAATTTAAAGGCATATTGTACGAATCAAGCACTTGATCTGCATGACGCGTTATTTTCTGGCGGATGGTCTGTAAAATACCGCCCCCTTGATGCCATAGTATGCTTCTAGGATTCTGTCAACGTTTTTTTTCCAAGAGCTAAACTCAGACGGATCGCCTAAGAATTCCCTCATACACTTCACTATATCTGGAACACGATCCAGTTCTGTAACGTTACCCTGGTATTCTGGGTCTATAGTATAGGCTACTGCTTCGCCAAAATCGCCGAGCAATTAACTGGTCGATTTGGTCATCAAATAAAATTCCTTCAGCATTACGGTTGCCCTAAAATTCTATCTGCCTATTTGCAATTGTTTGCTGTTGCCTCATATTTGCTTCGTCACTGACAGCGTTGTTTGCTTGCTGCAGGCGTGCAACCCCTTCTGGTATGCCTAGTACAGGAGGTCGTATTAGATTGTTTGAATTTGCCATATTAACTCGGTAAGATGTGGACGATTGCGTTTTTAATGCGAATCGTATTATGGTAAGAAGCGTGTTAGTAAAAGCGATCTTTGGTGTAGTTGTTGATAAAACTTAATGTGTCGATGTGGAAACGTTACAATTTGTAAAAATATACGTAAAAAGTAAATAAATGTATTACGTTTAAACTTTAGTTTATTTTATTTATTTTATTCAAGTGCAACCACAAGTCGGTGTGTCTCTGGTTGGTATTCTACAGCGCTTTTGTGTTTTTTATTTTATTTATTCTTTTGCTTTGTATCAAATTACGGTGCTGATCTTCAAGCTTTCGTTGCACTTGAACACAAAATTGAAAATGAACAGCAGGGGAAAAGGGAAACTTATCTTTTCTGTTTTTTGTTTTACTGCGTTGGTTTCTTTTAATTGGTCGCGGTATTGCCGAGTGTAGTCCAGCTTGCGCGTGCAGACAGAAGTATAAAATCGATGCGTAATAAATAAATACAGATCAGTCAAAGTGAAGACAGTAGTGCACGTAAGTTAGGATTCGCTTCACTCCCAAAGTTTGTATTTTAATATGACAGACCAGCCACATGAAATTAACGAAACTACGACATCAGAAGTGGGATCGCCACGACGTCCTGCATTCTCAGAGGATCAGTGGCGCATAATCTAACAGATGCAAAATCAAAATCAAAATCTAGTGGAGCTTGTAAAAACTATGCAAGTATCAATACGCGAACAACAAACAACAGAAGACCGTGAACCAGTGTTAAGTGCCAGAGCCAACAGGAAGTATGATATAGCGAGGTGAGATCTACCCAATTACTTTTGATTCCGGTGCAGAATGTTCACTTATAAAAGAGAAAATGAGTAGCAAGTTGTCCGAAAAGCGCTTTAATAATATTATCATGTTAAAAGGAACTGGTAATACTGGTATATATAGCACCTTACAAATTTTAAGTAAGGTTACTATAAATGAAAACTCACTTTAAATATTGTTTCATGATGTTCAAGATAAATATTTAAAAATTGACATTGTTATTGGTCGTGCAATTATTAATCAAGGATTTAATGCTATTATATCTTCAAACAAGTTCGAAAGCCAAACCTGTAAATATTTGTTCAGTAGATGTGAATCCAATTGATCTTACCAATCTTGATACAGAGCTGTGTGAATCTGATAAAAATAAGTTAATAAAATTACTTGAGAATTATTCGATGGGAACATCTACACGTGTGACTACAGTTGAAATGAAAATCCGATTGATTAACCATAGCAAAACTGTACAACGTCGACCCTATAGACTTAGTCCTGAAGAAAGAGATATCGTTAGAGGAAAGTTGAGTGAGCTACTAGAATGTAATATACTTCGACCCAGTTGTTCCTCCTTTGCAAGTCCCATGCTGCTTGTCAAAAAGAAAAGTGCTACAGATCGCCTTTGTGTCGATTACACAGAGCTGAATTTTAATACAGTAGCAGACAAGTATCCTTTCCCGTTAATAAATGACCAGATTGCTAGATTGCGGGGCGTGAATTACTTCACCTGTCTGGACAAGGCAAGTGGCTTTCACCAGATTCCAATTCACACCGATTCCATAGAATATATTGCGTTTGTTACTCCTGATGCCCAGTATGAATTCTTAACTATGACGTTCGGATTAAAAAATGGGCCAAATGTAGTTTTTGAAAACCTCTGTCCAGTATCTGGGATATGAAATAAAGGCAGGGGAAATTCTGAATCTAGATATCAATCGCATGAGCTCGAAACATTGGCAGTATTTGCGTCCGTTAAACATTTTCGCTAGTATTTACTTGGTATAGAATTTGTGATTTATACTGATTGCAACTCATTGAAGGCATCACGTTGATCGTTGGTGGTCTTATTTACAAAGCTTTAATTTCACAATACAATATAGAGAAGGGAAACGTATGGCAGACGTAGATTTTCTATCTAGAAACCCAGTTCCTCCAACACAATCGTTGGTTTTGGATAAAATACCTGGAAGGCGAGTTAACATAGCGAAAATATCAAGCTTTGCCTGTTATCCGAACAGCAACTGGATATTGTTGACATTGTTAATAAGCTGAATTCCAACGAGCTGTCAGACGATATAATTAAAACATATGATCTAAGAAAAGGGATGTTGTTTCGCAAAATACAGAAATAGGGTAAAACACTATGTTTGCCAGTCGTGGTCCGAACTTTCAAATGGTCAAGTAGAACGCGTGACGAGCACTCCAAAGAATTTATTAAGAGCGGTTGAAACTTGAACTCAGTCTTGGCAAGATGTGTGGAGAGGTGCAGTTGGCAATCAATTTTACAACAAACCATGTAACGAAGGCGAGTTCGTTAGAAATTTTATTGGGAAAGGCGACACGTACTTCAACCTAGTGAAATTGAAAATGAGGTTGATCTGCCAAACATAAGAGCACAGGCTGAAAAAAATATTTTAGCTACAGCAGTTCATGATAAAGAACGATTTAATAAAACTAAGACAAAACTAATTAGACACAAATATGCCAGAGGGTGACAGGTACACTTTAAGGTCCTTAATCAATAAATTAAATTACAAATATACCCAAGAAGATTTAAGAAGAAGGGCAAGTGCCCGAGAAGGCGAATGTGTGTGATGATTATAATAATATTGTTGAGATTGATAATACAATTGCAGATTGTAAAGACAGTGAAAATTAAAATATTGACAGTTATGAAGTCACGAAAAAGAGTGAACTTCACCAATCAGGGTGGAAAAAGATGTTGTATGGCTGGCCAAAGAAAATGCTAAATTAATATGTGGACAAAAGATTATTTAAGTTTTGTAATTTGCAGATGTGAAGTATTGAAGTGAATTGATTATGTTTATGTTAAGAATAAATTTTAAAAGTTTGTATGAAAGAAATGTTGAGCTGAATATTTTATCAAATGTTAATTACACAAGGACGAGTCAGAATGGGTATCCGTCTAGGAGATACGATGGTTATCCGTCTAGGAGAGACTATGGTTATCCATCTAGGAGAGAGTTTTAGAGAAATGATGGTTATCCGTTCTATAGGAAAGATGGTTATCCGTTCAAGTAGAACGATGGATTAAATTTGTGTAAATTATTCGTCCAAGTGAGACGATGGTTATCTGTTCAAGTGAGACGAAGGTTACCCGAAGGTTACCCGTTCTTTAAAGATTTTTCCCTAATGTGTGAGGTTACAGGACAGTTTTTAAGTATGTGGATTATGTTTTGGCTGAATGCTGCGTAGCAATTTGGACAGGGTGTTATGTCGTTCGGGTTGATGTAGTGTTGTTGGGTGAGTCTTATGTAACCAAATCGGAACCTAATAATTTTTATTTTGTCTAGCCGTGTTATGTCTTTTTGTTTAGTGTTTTTTATATAGTGTCCTGTATGTGTTAGGGTGCTGTTTAATTGTTGGTACCATGTGCTGAAGCGATCTATGTTGTCTTTGAGTTTTTGGGAGAGGTTATTTTTGAGGAATTTGTTTATATCGGTGCAGTTAAAGTTGGGAGTGTAGTGCGGGTATTTATTGTAGTTTTGGCGGTTTAGTCAGAAAGTTCGTTGCTTTTTATGTCACAGTGAGTGGGGATCTATAGGAGTTTAATTCCGATCTTGGTTTTAATTAGGGTTGATCTTATTAACGTGTTATAGAAGTTGGTGTTGTTTATATTGCTTATTAAGTTGACAGCTGATAGGGAGTCGGAGCATATTACGTAATTACTGTAGACATTTCGTTTTAGCATTACTGCTTCAAGAATGGCTATTGTTTCTGTGATGAGGATAGATGAATAGTGTGGTAGAATGCCTGTTTCTAGGATTGCTATTTCGGTGGTTATGGCGAATGTGGCAGTTTTGTGTTACAGCGATCCGTCGGTAAATAAATGTTTGTGATTTTTGTGTTTTTCTTTATGGTCCAAAAGCATTTTTTGGTATATTTCTGGCGGGGTGTTAGATTTGTAATGGTTGTGTAGGGCGGTGTTGATGATGGAAGGTGGAAGTAGCCATTGGGGTGTGGGTGTTTGTGGGAGGTAGGGTGAAAGAGAAGTTTAGATTGCGCAAGGCAATAAGAAGAAACTGCTTCTGAACCGATTCAATACGGTCGTGATACAATTTCTGCTATGGCGACCATATAATAGAACAATATTGTAAAATAGGGCGTACCAGCGAGACAAAAAGAAGTTTAGTGACAAACGGATCATTAAACTCTTTAGACCAACGTTTAATAAAACCAAGTACACTTTTGGCTTCATTAATGATGGTTAGGATATGGGTATTGAATCTAAGTTTACAGTCAAAGAGCACCCCGAGATCTTTGATTGTAGAAATACGTTGCAAGGACACATTGTTCATTTTATAATCAGCAAAAAATGGAGTGGTACGACTGAAAGTCATTGTCATACACTTAGAACAATTTAGATGCAACTGATTGGCTTTACACCAATTTTGAAAGGAAATTAGATCATCATGTAGGCGTAGATGATCTATTGAGTTCTTGTATGAGAGGAGAGTTTTACGTCATCTGCATACATGAATATTCTAGAGTAAGAAATACAACTGGGAAGGTCATTTATAAAAAGGGAGAAAAGTAGAGGGCCCAAGTGCCTCCCCTGAAGAACACCCGAAGAATCAAATATAACCTTCGATATAGATGTTCTCAACAGAACTCTTTGGGATCTACCCTTTAAATAGGAAGCAATCCAAGACAATGTCTCTATTATTTGAAATATCAGATCTTCCTCCTTTTTTATACAGAGGAATAATAAATGATTCTGTCCAAATTGAAGGAAATACCGAGGTATCAAGAGACAAATTAAATAGTTTTAAAAAAGGTGACCACAAAGAAGCACTGCATTCTTTAAGCACACAACTTGGAATACCACCCCCGGAGAGAACGACGATTTCAACGTACGCATAGCGCATAAAAGAGAGACAGGAGAAATATTAGAATCGATAATAGCATTTCCATTAATTTTCGAACTTAAAATTGGAAATGAATTGGTTTCTGGAATGGCAGTTGAATAAGTGGATTGGAAGAACTTTGCAAATAGATCTGAGGTATCTTGATCATTGCAAGTAATGTCACAACCTAGGAAAAAAGAGGATGGAAATCCAGAAGATTTACGCTTCAAATATATGTTTGTGATTTTTGTGTTTTTCTTTATGGTCCAAAAGCATTTTTTGGTATATTTCTGGCGGGGTGTTAGATTTGTAATGGTTGTGTAGGGCGGTGTTGATGATGGAAGGTGGAAGTAGCCATTGGGGTGTGGGTGTTTGTGGGAGGTAGGGTGAAAGAGAAGTTTAGATTGCGCAAGGCAATAAGAAGAAACTGCTTCTGAACCGATTCAATACGGTCGTGATACAATTTCTGCTATGGCGACCATATAATAGAACAATATTGTAAAATAGGGCGTACCAGCGAGACAAAAAGAAGTTTAGTGACAAACGGATCATTAAACTCTTTAGACCAACGTTTAATAAAACCAAGTACACTTTTGGCTTCATTAATGATGGTTAGGATATGGGTATTGAATCTAAGTTTACAGTCAAAGAGCACCCCGAGATCTTTGATTGTAGAAATACGTTGCAAGGACACATTGTTCATTTTATAATCAGCAAAAAATGGAGTGGTACGACTGAAAGTCATTGTCATACACTTAGAACAATTTAGATGCAACTGATTGGCTTTACACCAATTTTGAAAGGAAATTAGATCATCATGTAGGCGTAGATGATCTATTGAGTTCTTGTATGAGAGGAGAGTTTTACGTCATCTGCATACATGAATATTCTAGAGTAAGAAATACAACTGGGAAGGTCATTTATAAAAAGGGAGAAAAGTAGAGGGCCCAAGTGCCTCCCCTGAAGAACACCCGAAGAATCAAATATAACCTTCGATATAGATGTTCTCAACAGAACTCTTTGGGATCTACCTTTTAAATAGGAAGCAATCCAAGACAATGTCTCTATTATTTGAAATATCAGATCTTCCTCCTTTTTTATACAGAGGAATAATAAATGATTCTGTCCAAATTGAAGGAAATACCGAGGTATCAAGAGACAAATTAAATAGTTTTAAAAAAGGTGACCACAAAGAAGCACTGCATTCTTTAAGCACACAACTTGGAATACCACCCCCGGAGAGAACGACGATTTCAACGTACGCATAGCGGATAAAAGAGAGACAGGAGAAATATTAGAATCGATAATAGCATTTCCATTAATTTTCGAACTTAAAATTGGAAATGAATTGGTTTCTGGAATGGCAGTTGAATAAGTGGATTGGAAGAACTTTGCAAATAGATCTGAGGTATCTTGATCATTGCAAGTAATGTCACAACCTAGGAAAAAAGAGGATGGAAATCCAGAAGATTTACGCTTCAAATTTACAAATTAATAAAATCTTTTGGGATCACGAGCAAACTGCCATTTACATCGTATTAGGTAATTCTCATAACAACGAGAGATTAAAATATTGAAATTGGCCTTAGCCAAGGAGTATTTAGACCAGTCAACGACCGAACCCGACTTTCTGAACTTTTTAAAACATTTATATTTAAAATATTTTAGACTTGAAAGAGTCGAAGTGGACCAGGGAGGTTTATTAGAAAGAGATTTAGGAAGACACATAGGAACACACTTGTCTAGAATAGCATTTAAAGTATTGTAGAATGTTGAAACTGCTAAGTTTACATCAACTGCCTCATATAAACGAGACCAATCTGTTGCATTAATGAGATCGATCATTAAAAAAAAAATACATTTATTAAAAAAACGACGCATTTTAGATGATGAGGGCGTAAAAATTGGTGGATTTACTGTCCACCAATTAGGTATTAAAACCTCTAGTGTTGGATGATATAAATCCTCAGGTATACAAAAGGGGGATGATCTTAAAACATTAATTCCGTCGTCATTATTAGTAAAAACAAGATCAAGAGAACGATTTAAATGATTAGAAATTGAATTAATCTGATACATAGAAAGGTTAAACAATTCATAAAAAAAATAATGATCAATTGTTGGAATAAGATAATTCGAATTGGGAGAAGAGGCCCAAGAAGTGTTAGATATATGATGACTATAAACTTGTAAATCGTAAGAGGGAGGGATATATGAACAAGTAACGTATAGGGAACAAGACTGAAAAGTTATTTTAACTCCAATAACCTCAACATTGTGAATTGATGAGAATGTAAAAGATTCCGAGAGAAAATGGGATTTAACAGCTATTAAAACACCACCCCTACGAGACAAGCGATCAAGTCTATAAATAGTGAAATTATTTGAAAGAACATTTTGGCTTAACCACGTTTCAGTGAAGGCTATAAGTTCAGATTGGACACTACAGCTATGCAGAAATAAATTTTTTAATTTAGAATTAAGGCCTCGAACATTTTGATAAATAATAGATAGCTGCGGAAAAGATGGAAAGAAACTTAGTTATTTGATACAGCCTCAGATGAAGGTTGTACCGAAACGGGATTTAAATACACTAGAGAAATTCTATTTCGAATCTTAGGTTTGAATTCATGTACACCAACATGAGGTGTCCAAAAGTATATAGTATCGAAAAATTCAGTTGGTACATTGATATTAAATAAAGCAATTTCACGAGAAGCCGCAAAATTAGACTTCGAGATAAAAACTTTAGACAAAATTTTACTTTCAATAAAAGCAGACACAGCCTCACATATCGTATCTGATGAAAGCCTAGATAAGAAAACTTGCTTTCGAGGAGACACAACAGATAAATAAGGTAATATAGGAGAAATTTACTTAGATTAAAAGTACTGAACTCAGCTAATACAGAGATCAAAAGAATAAACAGTTGATGAAGAAACAGAAAATAGAGCGGGAGAGAGCTACATTACAAACGAAATAAATTTCGTAAGAAACAAAAACAATCACTAAGCTAAGCGTGAGCGAGCAACAGCGAACACACACACTAACCCGTGTAAAAAAAACAGAAAGCAAATAACAACAACGAAAGAATAGAAATACTAAAACGAAAATTGCAATTTAGATATAATTACCGACGCTCACAAAACTATTGTAAATAAAAACAAAAACACAATGTTTAGAAGCACAAATCACGGCAGTATCAAACCAAAAATGCAATAATCACCAATATACAAATAATGTGTAAATATACAACAAATTAAAGAACAGAAATAATTAAAAATACGGAGCGCAAACAAAAACACGTCTTACTCTCACAAGCTGAGAATTCTCTTTTGAGTACCCAGAGTCGATGGACAACGCTTGTACACTCCAAACAATAAATACAAAGGATATGAAAGACCGTTTTAACCTCGCACATTTAAACGACGAGGGACGGCGAGTTGTCGAGGCACTGCTTGCGGAGTCCGAGGAGTTGTTTTTTCATGAGGGAGATGTTTCGTCAGCAACAAATCAGACCTCCCATGAAATCATTACAACAATAGATAGACCTTTATGCTCAAAAATATACCTATATCCACAAATCCACGAAGAAGAAATAAATAGGCAAATAAAAGAAATTCTAGAACAAAACATAATAAATAATAAAGTAAATCACCTTATACCCTTATGGGTCGCCGAGAATTCAGGGATAACAAAATTCAGACTTGTCATCGATTACCGTAAATTGAATGAGACGACAGATCCCCAATTGCAAATTTTAACTCTCTTTTGGATAACCTAAGCAAATCTCAATATTTCACAACCCTCTATTTAGCGAAGACGGCATTTTCAACACCGTCAGGCCGAATTCATCAGAATGCCGTTTGGACTAAAAAATGCTCCATCGACTTTCCAAAGACTGATTCACGAGATCTTAAAGGACTTCATTGGCATTGTGTCGTCTACATGGATGACATACCAATTTTTAGTACATCCCTTCAGCAACACATGACCACATTGAGGAAAATATTTAAATTTATTTTTTTTTTATTTGTTTTTCCAAACAATTTTGGGAGCAGCCATGACTCTATCACAGTCACGCCCCGCGATGCCAGCACATTTAATGTGCATTAGATTCTCGCACAACCAGCAACCAATAAATTGCATTTCTGTAGAATCAGTGGAATGCCGAAATGTACATGATTTCTTACAGCATATCATATTGGCAAGTAGGGGAGATAATCAAAACAAAAATACAAACAGATTAAGATTGAAAAAATAAAAGATAAAAGACAAAGAAAGGATTAACTGTGATTGGGAGAAACAAAAATGACAAACACTAACACTCAGCTAAAACAAAGATCAAAAGAATAAACAGTTGATGAAGATCAGAAAATAGAGCGGGAGAGAGCTCAAGAGTCTAGCTTTTAGTTGTACAAGCTTCAAAGTGAGATTGGTAGGTTGATGGTCACCTCCTCTATCGATCGGCTAAAAATTATTTGAGCAATTCAAAATACCCCATAATTTCCGCATTTTCTGAGTGTAAGCGTCCAGTTAGTTTGCCCTACACCCCTGCCGTGGACAGGCCAAAAATTATATGGCTACGCCCACTGGGGGCATGACAAATAGAATTAAACCACTATAAACATACAATTTATCGGGTTTTGGGCTTTTACCACCTTAATTGAGTTTCTAATTATTATAAATATAAAAGTGTATAAATAAAACTTTTGCACAAAAAAATAAAGAAATAAAAGAAAAGCCGACATAGAAAATCCGAGATTCGAACCTCCGCCTACTTGAACGCGTCAAACTTCGTCATCTCTTCCACGAAGCCACCACTGTGGTTGCCAAACCAATAATAATTATAAATAAAATGTATATTTCTATACACCGATTTAACCTGAGGCTCGAACCATCCCGGGAATATGGGATGATGTTGCCGTGGCCGAGGATATGTTGTTCAAGTTCCACTCAGATTCAAGTTGAAGCAAATGGTTTTTATATTTTTTTCTTTTTTTTGAATTCGATGCGTTCGCTCCTAAACTAGAATGCGAATGAAAATCGTCGTAGTCGTGGGTTTGTCTCTTTCCTCGCGCCGAACGAGACTTTTTCAAGCTACAGTGCTAGATAGGCTGATGCAATATTAGCGTCTTGTTGCGAAATGCTATTGTATTGTAATACCCGAAGGCTCACCAACACTCTCATTGCAGCTACGCACACATATTTCCAGCATGCGCCGTCGCGGCGCCAGCGACTTAAAATCTTAGGTGTGAAGGGGCTTAGGTGGGAACAGCGTATTATTATCCGCTGTTAACTCGCGCATCACTTCTATTAGCAACGCCACTGAACCTCATAGTAACTAAGTAACTTAATAAGCATATGATTCACGCTGAATTCTATTGTATTTGTTATTTCTTAGAACATAAGAAAATATTCGCTTTGTCAATTCCCTAAACGTTTTGTTGAATAACTTTTGTTACTTAACGGATTTTAATGAAATTTTCAGCATATTAATTATATTTTTAACTTTATTGAAAGAAATTGATTTATAGCAAAAACTAAAATTGTATTAAATACACAAGATACTAAATACAAAAAAGGGATAATTAGGGGTGTGGCAAATTGGTTCCTTGGAATGTTATGGAACTGGGAGCTTGCTGCAGCGTTTTCACTTGTTTTTAAATCCATTCTGTCGTTTATCGAATTCACATGCCTCGGACATAAGTTGCCGCTCACTGTTTATCCGAATCTTTAATTCTATATTCTTGAATCGATTGATCTTTCACTGATCCCACTTTCATCTATTCAAATCAGACAAAAAATAGATATTTATTGCGTTTTTCGTATAGAGTCTTACACTTAACTCTTTTATTGTTCTCATTTATAATAAACATCCGAAAATTTTTTACCTTGATTTTCGCAGAACAAATTTTGATATTTACGTTTTAATTTAAGATTGCGCTGCAATATCCAACGCGTAACGTAGATCATTTATTAAATCATCAGAATCCTCAAGACCAACTGACAAACGAATAAGAGCATCAGTTATACCCAAAATCTTTCGGTCTTCAGCAGGGACGGAGGCATGAGTCATAATTGATCTAAAAAAAAAAACAAACTACTGTTGATGGCTTTACACGGAATATAATTTTAATTGCTTCCGTTGAACCGAAAATAATGTGTTCTTATCCCATTATCTTATTATTTAATGTGTTCAGGAATACCCAACTTAAAAGCTGAATACTTACGGTAACTCAGCCAAACTCTCATATCCCCCAAGACTCTCGGCCAATGTAAACACTTTAAGAGCTTTTAAAAATGCTGTAGAGTGCTTTAGGGATCCCTTAATATAGAATGAAAAGACTCCACTATATCCATATGTCTGTTTAAGAGCTATAGAATGATGTGGATGGGATTCCAGTGCTGGATGGAGTACTTTTTCTACAAAATAATGTGACTCAAGAAATTTAGCGACATCGATAGCATTTTGTTGGTGTTGTTGCATGCGCAATGATAGTGTTTTTAGACTACGGTTTACTTGATAACAATCAAACGGAGATGGAACAATTCCAACCGCTGCAATAAAGATAAGAATAATTAAGGGTAAAGAATCTTTTAATTTGAGTTTACCGTTTTGTAAAAATTTTAATCTATTATATAGATTATCGCTGTTCATTGTTATTCCACCCATAACCACATCTGTGTGTCCGTTCATGTACTTCGTTAATGAATAGCAAACTAAATCCGCCCCCAAATCGAGAGGCCTTTGAAAGTATGAGGTAAGAAATGTATTATCTACCGCAACTATTATGTCTCCAGCGTGATGACTAATTTTTACTATCTCTTGGATGTCCGCTACTTTTATAAGTGGATTTGTTGGTGATTCTACCCACACCAGCTAGAAAAAATTAATATTAAAATTTTAATGAGAATGGAGACAATAACGGAACTATTGAAAGTTATATATATTTAAATATAACAAACCTTTGTTTCAGGCTTAAAAGCAGCTCTAAGATTGTTTAAATTAGTAGCATCCACAAAAGTTGCGGATATCCCTAAACGTGATGCCACTTGCCTGAAATAGTTAGAAACAAATAAGAATGTTGCAGTCGGATATTACCAATATAAGGATACTCATTCGCGGCCCTTCTGCAAGCTCCTAAACTTAACAAGTATAAATTTTCCTATATGCCTTGCATATATACGTGTGAAATTAATTGCAAAATTTGGAGACTTATAGCTCCAAACACGTACTAGATATAATTTTATACCTGAATTCGTTCAATCGATAATATTAAAATGGAAATAATAACCGATTTATTTAAAGAATCTCGATCTGCTCATGATTTATAGAGACCTTCATACAAAATTTCAATCTTTTCTAGGTTGTGAGAACAACAAGTTGAAACATACGAAAGGAGAGGGCTACATCAACTCAGGGCGCCGGCTGATCAAAAATATGTATAGTTTTACAAAGCTGCTGCAGAAAATGCAGTTTTTTCAGATTTACCACGCCATAGACATTTAATTTTAAACAAGTTCGTATAAGGATTCTATGGTTATGTAATTACGAAAATTATTGAGTATTTTTTAGATACGTATAAATTAAATTTTATAGATACGTATAAATTTTATAGATACGTATAAATTATTTTTAGACCATAAGTTAGAGAGATTAGAATTCGCCAGTCCAATTTTAATATTTTTAAGATACTAGTTCTCCAACCGTAGGAGCAATAAACTATTACGGTGTGGCACGCCCAATATAAGTAGATACATAAGCTATATCTTATTTTATACGCTGAACCCATTGAAAATGGGAAATCAGGGTATAATATTTTTGTATATTTTCTGATAATGAATGTAACAAGCAACAGGAGGCGTGGCAGACCCCATAAGTATACATATATTCTTGATCAGCTCGACGAGCTAAGTCGATATAGTCTTGTCCGTCTGTCCGTTCGTCTGTATGAATTAAGCGATCTAATAAACCACAATAACTAGATCTGAAATGGAACATGTATACTCGAAAATACCATACGCAGACGAGTTTTTTTTTTTATAGCTTATCCCGTTTTCGAATTATCGATAAATTTCTATAAATTGACTTTGATTGACTTCAAATTTACTCTTTTGGATTTTGGATGCCACATCCCCTTCGCCCCAAATTCGCAACACACATATTTGGCGTGGTTTTTGGTTTGGCGAATACACGAGCGGTCTCGACTAGAGCTTTTTGTTTTATATAGATGTATTATCAGCACATGTATACATACCAAGTCTGCGTCTGATGTATGCAACATGCATACGACCCAAGTTAACCGGAAAAATCTTGACACTATCAAAAAAGGGTATATATTGCTATTTTCTCTAGATTCAATAGCGGAGAAATGGTTTCCGTATATGCGGATAGACGAATGGACAGCAAGATAGGCAAAACTAATATACTCATTTCAGTTTCATGAATGAGTATAACAACTAGTATATATGAATAATAAAATATAAATCTTACCTTATCAGTCGATTTGTTCCCCCGTACACATCATCTCCCATTACAATGTGATCGCCACTATTGAGCATTGTAAGAACGGCAGTAGTTGCACCAAGACCGGATGAAAAAGTCAAGCCATACTTTGCATTGTCCAGAGCTGCTAAGCACTTTTCTAATACATTCCGTGTGGGATTTCCACTTCTTGAGTACTCGTACCCCTTAATACAAAAATTATACATATTATTAATTCAAAGGAATAGGTTATTTGGCAAATCAACAGTACAAAGTCATTAAGTTATTTTGTCATTTTCAGTTTATAGCTGCAAAAATCTTTCAAATATAGTCGTTCCCGATATTCAATGCTTCAAGTTTATTTATTTATTTATTTATATATAAAGAAATTTGACTAAAATCGTGAGTTAAATTACAAAATTACAAATTATAAAAGAATATGGAAAAAGGCCTATTGCTAACAATATATAATAACAATATCACCAACACGATGGGGGTGTTTTATTTGCCGGACCGGCGATCTATGCCCCAAATCACAACCAGATATGGTTAGTGATATCATTGAAACTAAGCAAGATAGAAGAATAAAAAGTAAAATAGAATAAGAGAAATCACTACACAAGTAGGGAGAATTGCCAGGTGCATTCTCACTACTGGGGTGTGTGTGTGATTTTCTGAAATATGCTGAAAGAGATTTTATTAAGGAAAGAGAGAGTTCAGAACTAAATACAAGAAAATAAGTATTGTACTTAGTACATACAACACAAAATGCACTGCGCAAAGAATAGTTACAGTTATATATAGGTAAATAAAAAAGACAAAAGTGACGAGAAGCACGGGAAAGAACTAGAAAATTGTATTTTAAATAAAAGAGAAGGCGAATCAATACTACCGTTAATCAACTTATGTAGAAAAGTAATACCAGAATATTCTACAATTGATTAACGATGGAAGATCTAAAAGAAGAAGCCTATTATCATAGGATGGTTAACGAAGGTTACGATCCCAGTTTAGATTCCGCAAGGCAAAAAGAAGAAATTGCTTCTGAACCGATTCAATACGGTCCTGATACAATTTCTGCTGTGGCGACCATATTATAGAACAATATTCTAAAATAGGGCGTACCAGCGAGACAAAAAGAAGTACTGTACAACCTATGAAAAACGAGGATGGAAGCCCAGAAGATTTACGCTTCAAATTTACAAATGAATAAAATCTTTTGGGATCACGAGCAAACTGCTTTTTACAGCGTATAAGGTAATTCTCACAACAACGAGAGTTTGAAATATTGAAATTGGCCTTAGCTAAGGAGTATTTAGACCAATCAACGACCGATCCCGACTTTTTGAACTTTTTAAAACATTTAGATTTATTATTTTTTTAAGTTGAAAGAGTCGAAGTGAACTAGGAAGGTTTATAAGAAAAAGATTTAGGAAGACACATAGGAACACACTTGTCTAGAATAGCATTTAAAGTACTGTAGAATGTTGAAACTGTTTACATCAATTGCCTCATATAAAGGAGCCCAATCTGTTGCATTAATGAGATCATTAAGCAAAATAAAATTACATTTATTAAAAAAATGATGAGGGCGTAAGAATTGGTGGACAGTAAATAGGTATTAAAACCTCTAGTGTTGGATGATATAAATCCTCAGGTATACAAAAGGGGGATGATCTCAAAACATTAATGCTGGCGTCATCATTAGTAAAAACAAGATCAAGAGAACGATTTAAATGATTAGAAATTGAGTTCATTTGATACATAGAAAGGTTAAACAATTCATCAAAAAAATAATGATCAATTGTTGGAAGAAGATAATTCGAATTAGGAGATGAGGCCCAAGAAGTGTTAGGTATATTAAAATCACCCAACACAAGCAATAAGTCATTATCTTGAACATATTCATACATTTCTTTAATACAAGATATATGATGACTATAAACTTGTAAATCGGAAGAGGGAGGGATATATGAACAAGTAACGTATAGGGGACCAAGACTGAAAAGTTATTTTAACTTTAAATAAATATAATATATGTTGGAACTTCATCGATTTGATTCACAGTAGCGTACTAAGCGAAGCGAGTTTCGGTGCTAATGCTTCCACGTTTCTTTCTAAACTGCCTGACTACGCCAGTGTCATTTTCTCAGCTTAGCTCCGAAGCACACTCGACGACAGCGTTGTAGCGCTGTCGTCCCTCTAAAACGGTACTTCTTTAAGCGACAAAAATGCAAAGGACCAATCAGAGCGCAGTTAGCGGCTGATGCAATATTACTAATATGATGAAATTAGGAAATCTGGTGAAAACCAGAATTCCCATACTCCGCAACACACATACACAGTGCGTGCATACCGTTCGCTTTGGCAAATGTTGGATTCTGGTGTAAACCAGAATATCCATACACACATACACAGCCACACAGTGCGTACGTGCAGTACGCAGCAACAATCACGTACAATGCGTACATACAGTACGCTCCGACACGGCCATCCTGATCTTGACACGTCCTCGTGTAGTACTCCCAATTTTAGATTCAAATTTCTTACGTAACTCTCTCATAGACGGATAACCATCGTCTCTCATAGACGGATAACCATTCTGATTTCTTACGTAACTCTCTCATAGACGGATAACCATCGTCTCTCATAGACGGATAACCATTCTGACATTCACATGTCCTCGTGTAATGTCCAGATATCAAGTTCAAAGACACCTTTTGTGTTTCATAATATAAACTGAGATAAAGCTTTTATTCTGAACCATAACATACAGAGTATCTTCTTTTTTTTTTTTTAACAAAATTCATAAATTCACTTAAATTTTAACAAAACAACTAATCATTGTACTTGCACTATGCGACTTTAACAAAACAATAAAGTATTTGCTTAACTTTCAAATGAATGTGCACTAGAAAATGAATGTCCAATATATAAAAATTACAAATAGAATAAAATAATAAATTTAATTCATAGTCTCACTTGGACGGAACACTCTCAGTCTCAACTATGTTCTCTGATAAGCTCTGATTTTCATTATCAATAACCAATTCATCAGGAATTTTACCATCTGGAATTCTTCTAATGTCTTTGTGACAATATTTGAAAAGTCGCTTATTTGTTAACGACCTTAACATATACCTGTCCCCATCCAGGACTTCAGTAACCAACAAGTAAGGAAACTCTAGTCGGAGGTGCCCGACTAGGAAATACCCTGAACCCCGCCTATCGGCGGCTTTAAATGCACTTCAAAGTTTATATATAATTTTAAATTAAATTAAAAAATTAAAAAAAAAAAAAAGATTTAGTAACTTGCATAAAAAAAGTTTTGACGTCAGCTTAGAGAATCGAACCCGAGACTTTATGTCGGCGATCATCGCTTCTATCAAAACAGCGGTTGCAATACATAAGAGTGAGATAGCGAATTCCTAAGTATAGTTATTGAGCTACTGAGCTTCTGCTACTGAGCTGCTGAACTTCTGCTGAAAATTCATCCTCAATTGTCTTTGTTGTTGTTGTTATGAATTCTTCGAATTTTCTAGAGCTTCTTGCTTGCTGTTGCCACGCGCGTGTGTGTGTACGTAAACGTTTGGTAAACGTTTCGTTTAATAACATAATGCATTTCATCTATTCATATGTATGTACATATGTATATTATATTGACTTTATTTAAGTTATATCAATGTTACTCTTATTTTATATATATGTAAATATATACAGTATGTACATGTGTACATACATATGTATGTATATTGCAAGCAACGCATACATACAAGTTAACAACTAAACTTTAGCTAACAGAATAGCGCAATATGTGCAATGGACACTCGATACTCGCGATGCAACTCCGTAACGCCACGCTTGCAGAAACGAGGCTACCAGTTTCCGGTTCGCCGAACTCTCGTCCACTTTATTCAAGTCTGTTGCCGGATTAGCATAAACTTGGTGATTGCTCATTCAATTGATACGGAAGACATAACCAAAGATCTTCACCGCTGGCTGGACAACGGAAGACATAACCAAAGATCTTCACCGCTGGCTGGACAACGGAAGACATAGCAAAGATCTTCACCGCTGGCTGGACAACGGAAGACATAGCAAGAGATCTTCACCGCTGGCTAGACGACGGAAGACATAACCAAAGATCTTCACCGCTGGCTGGACAACGGAAGACATAACCAAAGATCTTCACCGCTGGCTGGACAACGGAAGACATAGCAAAGATCTTCACCGCTGGCTGGACAACGGAAGACATAGCAAGAGATCTTCACCGCTGGCTAAACGACGGAAGACATAACAAGGGCTCTTCACCGCTGGCTAGACGACGAGGACATAACAAGAGATCTTCACCGCTGACTAGACGACGGAAGGCATAATTAGAGGTCCTCACTGCGGACTAGGTGACGGAAGACTTAATTGGCGCCCAACCAACAAATAAGAACCCATACCATGTAAGTTCATAAGTGATTTCATTTCGAAAGGTTATTCATGAACGCCACGCACCGATACGTGCATCTTTATAAAGTAAAAAAGTGTAAAGTAAAGTTAGAAAATTGCTGCACACCTTTATTAAAATTGTTGCATACTTTTACAAAATTGTTGCATACTTTCACCAACGTTCCTGGTCAATAAAGCATTGCATACTCTTGGCAGCATTATATTTTTTGCTGCATACCCTTAACAATTTTTTATAACAAATATTGCATACCCCAAGATACACCAGTTTCCATTATTGCCAACAGTTTACCTGCCGATTTTTCCCGATCGACCTAAGTTTTGAAAAGTGCCAATCATAAGCCAATGAGTTGGGGCTATAGGGAAATAAAAGTTGAATATAATAGTGACGATAGCTGGGAAGGGGAAACCAACTGCTCAGTAGATCCTATTCCTGCAGATACCGTTGTAACTGAAGAAATGGACCCGATTCAAATTAAGGCTCTCATTGAGGGTGCCGTCCAGCACGCTTTAGCGCAACAACAAAATCAATTGCAAGCGCAACTAACCGCTTTGACTGCACAAGTACAGAGTTTGCAGGTAGAAGCGCCGCAAATCGTCACATACGAGAAGATAGCCGTTGACCCTAACGCCAAATGCGATATTCCCTTAGACATTATTAAATCTGTGACAGATTTCTCCGGCGCACAGGATGAGTATGTAGCGTGGAGGCAAGCAGTCATCCACGCATACGAACTATTCAAGATCTATCCAAAGAGCACTGCACACTACCAAGCGGTAGCGATCATTAGGAACAAAATCAAAGACCCAGCTGGAGCCTTACTAGTGTCTCACAACACTGTCTTAAATTTCGACGCAATACTGGCTAGGCTAGATTGCACATACTCGGATAAAACATCCTTACGCTTGCTGAGACAATGTTTGGAGTTAGTTACGCAGGGCAAAATGTCCCTGATGCAATACTACGATGACGTAGAAAAAAAACTCACGCTCGTAACTAACAAAATAGTAATGTCTCACGACCAAGAAGGCGCCGATTTGCTCAACCGGGAGGTCAGAGACGACGCCTTGCACGCCTTTATCTCCGGTCTTAGAAAGCCGTTGAGAGCGGTTGTGTTCCCTGCACAACCAAAAGATCTACCATCCGCACTGGCCCTTGCCAGAGAGGCGGAAGCTAGCATTGAGAGAAGCATGTTCGCAAACTCTTACGCTAGAGCCTTACAAGACCGAGCGCAAATTGCCGAAAGGAACAAAAACCGTGCCCAAACCAAACAAACCGAATTTTACAAAGATGAGCAAAATCAGGAGAGAAACCCCCATTTTGTGAAACGCCAAAAGGGCGGTCCCCAGCCCCAGGCCCCTAAAGACAATCAAACCGAGGCTCCACAGCCCATGGAAGTCGACTCTTCCTCCAGATTTAGGCAGAGAACCAACTACAGCAAGCGTCAGGCTAACGAGTCCAACGCACCAAAACGCAAGAACTCGTCAGACCGTTCAACAGGTCAAAGACGACAACGTGTTAACAATATCATGCAATCGGATTCCAAAGAAGCCATAACGGAATTCGAGAAGGCGGCCAAAGAGGCAGTTGAAGAATTGGAGAGTGAGAACGAGTACGCACCTGGTGACGGCTCGATTAATTTTTTAGGGAACACTCCCGGCTTCCGTACATTGAACGGCGGTTGGCTGGGAGAACTTTGAAGATGTTGATTGACACCGGCGCGGCAAAGAATTATGTGAAGCCCTTAACAGAGCTAAAGACCATAACGCCGGTCGCCAAGTCATTCTCGGTAAACTCGATCCACGGGTCTACCGTAATCAAGCACAAATGCTTAATGAATATTTTCCAACATACTTCCCCGTTTTTTCTCCTCGACACCTTAAGTTCTTTCGACGCCATCATAGGCTTCGACTTGCTAACACTGAACTTGGCAAAAAACACTCTGGAATACCAGGGTACATCCGAAAAACTCCAGTACTATCAATGTGCCGATGTGAACTTCACCGATGTCAACGACATCGTAGTTCCCCCTTCCGTAAAAAAAGGGTTCAGGGATATGATCCTCAGAAACAAAAGAGCCTTCTCAAATGCAGATGAAGCTCTCCCTTTTAATACTGCTGTCATCGCTACAATCCGAACAGTAGACAACGAGCCCGTGTATTCAAGGTACCCGAGTCTAATGGGTGTTTCTGACTTAATTAACAAAGAAGTCAAACGATTACTGGACGATGGCATAATCAGGCTCTCCAGATCGCCTTACAATAGCCCGACATGGGTGGTTGATAAAAAAGGCACTGACTCACACGGTAACCCAAAAAAAAGTTAGTAATCGACTTCAGGAAACTGAACGAAAAAACCATACCAGACCGTTACCCCATGCCTAACATCCCCATGATCTTAGCAAATCTAGGAAAGGCGAAATACTTCACCACCCTCGACTTAAAGTCTGGATACCACCAAATCTACCTTGCGGAGCATGACCGCGAAAAGACTTCGTTTTCAGTAAGCAGCGGCAAGTATGAGTTCTGTCGCCTACCTTTCGGCTTGCGCAATGCAAGCAGCATATTCCAAAGGGCAATAGATGATATCCTGAGGGAACATATAGGAAAGATTTGCTTTGTCTATGTAGACGACGTCATAATTTTTTCTAAAAACGAAACGGAGCACCTTCAACACATTAACATTGTGTTAAAATCTCTAATCGACGCCAACATGCGTGTAGGCCCTGAAAAGACTCGATTCTTCAAGGAAAGTATCGAATTCCTGGGTTTCATTGTAACCAAAGACGGAGCAACATCCGATCCAAAGAAAGTTAAAGCCATTCAGGAATTCCCTGAACCAAAGAGTGTTTACAGCGTTAGGTCCTTCCTGGGGTTAGCCAACTACTATAGGATCTTTATTAAGGACTTTGCCGCTATAGCGCGGCCGATATCGGACATACTTAAAGGGGAAAATGGTTCAGTTAGTAGGCACGTGTCAAAGAAAATCCCTGTTGAGTTTAATGAAGTTCAACGCGATGCATTTCACCGTCTGCGGAATATTTTGGCATCAGAAGATGTCATGTTAATGTTTCCAGACTTCCAGAAACCGTTCGATTTAACCACTGATGCTTCGGCCAGTGGAATTGGCGCGGTCCTGTCCCAAGGCAATAGGCCAATAACAATGATTTCTCGCGCCTTAAAACAGGCCGAACAGAACTATGCCACTAACGAAAGAGAATTGCTGGCCATTGTGTGGGCTTTAGGCAGACTGCAGAACTTTCTGTATGGTTCTAGGGAAATTAACATTTTCACGGACCACCAGCCACTCACGTTCGCTGTGTCAGACAAGAACACGAATTCCAAGATTAAAAGATGGAAATCTTACATTGACCAGCACAATGCCAAAATGTGTTATAAACCGGGCAAAGAGAATCTGGTGGCAGATGCCCTTTCAAGGCAAAACATTAATGCTTTGCAAGATGGGCCCCGTTCGGACGCTGCAACCGTTCACAGCGAACTTTCCCTGACCTACACGGTCGAAACAACAGATAAACCTTTGAATTGTTTTAGTAACCAGATTGTCCTAGAGGAGTCGCGTTTTCCGCTAAAGCGAAACTTGTTGCTGTTTCGCAGCAAAACACGCCACTTGATCAGTTACACTGACAAGAGCACAATTCTCGAAACTCTCAAAAAAGTTGTGAATCCTGGAGTCGTCAATGCAATACACTGCAATCTTCCCATGTTGGCGAGTTTCCAACACGACCTGATTACACACTTCCCTGCCACCCAATTTCGGCACTGTAAAAATCTTGTACAAGACATAACGGACAAAAACGAGCAGTTAGAAATCATCACTGCCGAGCACAATCGAGCGCACAGAGCAGCTCAGGAAAACATTAAACAAGTACTTCGTGACTATTATTTTCCCAATATGGCCAATTTGGCCAAAGAAGTTGTTGCAAACTGCAGGGTCTGCACTAAAGCCAAGTACGATAGGCACCCGAAGAAACAAGAACTCGGGAAAACGCCTATACCAAGTTATACTGGCGAAATGTTGCACATTGACATCTTCTCGACAGACAAGAAACAGTTCTTGACCTGCATAGACAAATTCTCCAAATTTGCAGTCGTCCAACCGATATTATCCAGAACGATAATCGATGTCACAAGCCCTTTACTACAAATTGTTAACCTTTTCCCCGCAACCAAAACAATTTATTGCGATAACGAGTCGGCCTTCAATTCCGAGACCATCACGTCGATGCTCCGGAATACCTACGACATTTGCATTGTAAACGCGGCTCCACTTCACAGCACCTCAAACGGCCAGGTGGAGCGCTTTCATAGCACCCTGACCGAAATTGCGAGATGCCTCAAGTTAGATAAGAAAATCAGCAACACCACAGAATTAATCTTAAAGGCTACGAAAGAGTACAACAAAAGTTTGCACTCAGTAACCCGCGAGAAACCAATTGAGGTCGTTCATGCAGCAGCTTACGATCGTCGCGAGAACGTCAAAGGCAGGCTAATTAAGGCACAGCAAGACAATATCAAAAGATGCAACGCATCCAGGCAAAACCGCGTTTTTGAGGTAGGAGAAAAGGTGTTCCAGAAGAACAACAAGAGGCTGGGGAACAAATTAACTCCCGTATGCTCAGAACAAATAATCGAAGCAGACCTGGGAACGTCTGTCCTCATTAAGGGGAGGGTGGTCCACAAGGACAACCTAAAATAAGTTTTCCCCATAATTAGTTAGTAAGCCAACTTAAAGGCGATTTGGTTGACACTCCTCATTCATTCGAGACACTGTTGGCAAGAAATAGAATACTGAACACAGAAATTCAAAATTTAATACTCACCATAACGTTGGCGAAAGCAAACATAATAAACCCTACATTCCTTGATCATACCGATCTGAAATCACTTATCGAACAAGATACCCCAATAGTTAGCTTAATAGAAGCTTCTAAGATCAAGGTCCTTCAGGCCGAGAATATTATCCACATGTTAATAGCCTATCCTAAAGTTGAGTTTAGGTGCCAAAAGTCTCCGTCTACCCCGTTACATTAAGGATACAGAAGGCTTTGGACAACCTTAATATGACCGAGGACGGCCATCATCCTGAGGGGGGGGGTAGTTAACAACTAAACTTTATCGGCATCTACTAAACGCCACACTTCGTTTTTTGTTAACACTATTGGGGGAGTGACTGTCCGATTAACACGTTGGCTCCACACTTAACATTCTTGGATTCTGTTAGTTAACAGAATAGCGCAATATGTGCAATGGACACTCGATACTCGCGATGCAACTCCGTAACGCCACGCTTGCAGAAACGAGGCTACAAGTTTCCGGTTCGCCGAACTCTCGTCCACTTTATTCAAGTCTGTTGCCGGATTAGCATAAACTTGGTGATTGCTCATTCAATTGATACGGAAGACATAACCAAAGATCTTCACCGCTGGCTGGACAACGGAAGACATAACCAAAGATCTTCACCGCTGGCTGGACAACGGAAGACATAGCAAAGATCTTCACTGCTGGCTGGACAACGGAAGACATAGCAAGAGATCTTCACCGCTGGCTAAACGACGGAAGACATAACAAGGGCTCTTCACCGCTGGCTAGACGACGAGGACATAACAAGAGATCTTCACCGCTGACTAGACGACGGAAGGCATAATTAGAGGTCCTCACCGCGGACTAGGTGACGGAAGACTTAATTTACACACGCACACGCATACGCTCTGCTAACTGCGCAGTTTACTCAGCGACTGCGCTGCGCCAATATGTGCGTGTTATGGGAAACTAAATGCTTAATAACTTTTTTTGTAGATCGACTTTCTTAATCAAACTTGCGCAGCGTAATTATATCATTCATATGCGTGTATGTGCAAAAGCACAAGTCTCTAGTATTTGAAATAAGTGATTTGAAAATTTGGGCGAAGGGGGCGTGGCATCCAAAATTTAACAAAAATCAAAATTGTATAAAAGTCCCATTAAGCTAAATACAAGGTTTGGAGTCTCTAACTATAAAGATGTAGAAGATATAATTTTAAAACTGAAAATCGATTTCGTTTTTAATCGATAAAAAAAGAACGAGAAGAGTTATCGAATTTCTAAAACAAACTCGACCTGCGCGTGATATACACGAATCTATAAAAAAAAAGTTAAAGTCTCTATCTATTATAGGTTCTGAGATCCACGCGTAAAAACATACGGACAGACGGACGGACGGACAGACGGACAGACAGACAGACGGACAGGGCTCAATCGACTCGGCATATCGTCCTGATCAAGAATATATATACTTTATGGGGTCTGCCACGCCTCCGTCTGCCTATTACATACATTTGGGCTTTAACAAAACCATTATACCCTGATTACCCATTTTTAATGGGTTCAGGGTATAAAAATGGGCCCTTCATTTTCGGGTCTAATTTCGTTTTGTGTCTCTCCTCGTTTCTTAGAACATAGTCACCAACATTGTGCCTTAAAACCAGGCCCTTGGTTTTGTCAAAGCGTTGTTTATCATAATCTGCCAAACTCTTCATCTTAGCACTGGCACGAGTCCGAACGCTGTTCAAATCAATTTCGATTTCTGTGTCCACTGGTGGAATTAACCCTATCGGTCGAGCCTCTTTTCCTATCAGCATTTCCAACGGGCTCGTTTCAGTTGCACGACTAACTGTGCAATTTAATGCAAGCTGAACCTCGCCAAGTGCATCTTGCCAGGATCTTTGGCTCGATTCGACAGCAGTTAACAAATTTTTAAGCGTACTCATAACACGCTCAACTTGACCGTTTGCACGAGTTGCCCCAGTTGCAATTAGATGAAGTTTTATACTTTGTGAGGAACAAAATTCAGAGAATCGAGAACTTGCAAAACACCTTCCCTGGTCAGCTACGACACGATTTGGTATCCCGAATAGGGCAAATGAGGCTTTTAAGGCCTTAACGCCGCTTTCTTCGTCTATTTTAAGGGTGTGATAAAGATGTACAAATTTCGTGAAGCCATCAATCTGAACGATGACATATTCTTTTAGGTCGCTTTTACCGCTCAACTTTCCGGAAATATCTATGTGAACAGTGTGCCAAGGGATATTCACCTTCGCGATTGGATGAAGCTCAGCTTATATTTTCCCAGAAGGCGACTTGGAAATCCTACAAGTTATGCAATTGCTTACAAACTTGCGAACATATTTATTCCTGTTATGAAACCAATAATATTGGTAAACCTTGTCAAGAGTTTTCTGCCAACCAAGGTGCATAACTGACTCGTGTACCTAATTTACCACGGACCATCTAAATGTTTTTGGAACAATTGGTAAAGATCAAGTACCGTTCCTCTGAACTTAGCTCGTAAGTTTTTGCAACGTCTTTATCTTTATCTTTTAGTTTATTCGCAATATTAATAATATCGGAATCTTTGCGCTGTTCAGCCATAAGCCATTCACTAGATATCTCTGCCAAATTGACTCGTTTACAAGTATCAATCGCATCCGCAGATGGGAGATTTCTGGAAAAGAAGTCAGCATGAGCCATTCGTTTACCCTCCCTATATTCTAAATCAAATGAGAACGGCTGTAAATAAGCCCACCATCTTTGAGCCCTAGGAGATAGGTCACGTTTGGTTCTTGATGCTTTAAGTGAATTACAATCGGTAAAAACAACAAAATCTCTGCCTGTCAAATAATGACGCAAATGCTTTATAGCCATGACAACGCAAGAATCTCCAATTCGTAAGAATGATATGAAGCAGCCTCAGTGAAAAACTCAACGACATTAGGCTTATTATTGATTTTATGCAATAAGATAGCACCGTACCCACGAGAACTTGCATCAGTATGCAACTCGATTGGATATTGCTGGTCAAAAATAACCAAAACTGGCTTTTGTGTAAGGATATAACTTTCTTTTTTATTTGTTCATGTTCAGGCTTCCAAAGAAAATCGTTTTTTTCCGATACAAAGGCTTCATGAAACAAGAAAATCCTTGCATAAATTGCCGAAAATATGACACCAATCGAATAAATTGTCTTAAAGCAGAAACCGACTGAGGAGGCGGTAGAGCAGTTAACGCTGAAATTTTTAGTGAATTCGGACGAATTTGTCCGGCGTTCACCTCATATCCCAAATATTGAACTGTCGACTTTAGAAACGAACACTTTTTAATACTAAACAAAAATCCAGCTTTAGAATGTTAGAATGTCTGAAGTAGCCTGTAGCCTTTCCAGCCTCTTTGTTGAAGCCACCACCAATACGTCATCCATATAGACAACCACATATGTATTTGCAAGGTCTCCAAGTGTATTTATCACTGTACGTTGAAAAATTTAAGGTGCATTTTTGAGTCCAAACGGCATTGAAAAGAATTCGTACTGGCCATCTGGGGTGACAAAAGCCGTACATTCTATTGATTCTTCATGCATGGGAATTTGATAAAATCCACTTGCCATATCTAAACATGTGAAATATTTAGCTCCATGAAGTCTAGCTGTCTGATCTGCTATAAGAGGTAGAGGATATCTGTCTGAAACTGTATTAGCATTTAATTCATGCATGGGAATTTGATAAAATCCACTTGCCATATCTAAACATGTGAAATATTTAGCTCCATGAAGTCTAGCTGTCTGATCTGCTATAAGAGGTAGAGGATATATGTCTGAAACTGTATTAGCATTTAATTCATGCATGGGAATTTGATAAAATCCACTTGCCATGTGAAATATTTAGCTCCATGAAGTCTAGCTGTCTGATCTGCTATAAGAGGTAGAGGATATCTGTCTGAAACTGTATTAGCATTTAATTCACGGTAATTAACGCACAAACGATGAGAACCATCCTTTTTGTTCACTAACATCATAGGGCTTGCATAGGGCGAGCAGCTTTCCCTTATGACCTTGCATTCTAACAACTCTTTAATCTTGTCGCGCACCAACTCCCTTTCATTTGGGGCAAGCCTGTATGGTCTACTTTGAACAATTTTTCTGGGGTTTGCTAATTCAATTTTCATTTCACCTGTACTGACTGTAGTAGAAGGAATTCCTTTTGTGAAATACTTTGAGTAATTTTTCAATAAATTGCCGTCGGCACCGGCAAGATCTGCATTAAATTTCGGCAACACTACTGTCTTATTTTTTTTGTTGTTTCGGATGGCGCTGATTTTAATGCTTTTACAAGTTCAATAAAATTTTTTTTTTTTTTCATTTCCATTAACACTCGTCATGGATCATTTGCCGTATTAGGCAGCGAGCCAGATCCCACTTATGATGTTTGAACTTCATCGATTTGATTCATAGTAGCGTACTTAGCGAAGCGAGTTTCGGTGCTTATGCTTCCACGTTTCTTTCTAACTGCCTGACAACACCAGTGTCATTTTCTCAGCTTAGCTCCGAACCACACTCGACGACAGCGTTGTAGCGCTGTCGTCCCGCTAAAACGGTACTCCTTAAAGCGACAAATATGCAAAGCACCAATCAGAGCGCAGTTAGCGGCTGATGCAATATTACTAATATGATGAAATTAGGAAATCTGGTGAAAACCAGAATTCCCATACACCGCAACACACACACACAGTGCGTGCATACCGTTTGCTTTGACATATGTAGGATTCTGGTGTAAACCAGAATATCCATACACACATACACAGCCACACAGTGCGTACGTGCAGTACGCAGCAATAATCACGTACAATGCGTACATACAGTACGCCCCGACATATATATTTATTATAATTATGATTCTCCGTTAAAAACAGTGATTACTCCATTACTGCTAGTTCCCCCCTCCATTCAATTATCGTCTCCTACCTTATCAACCCCTTCTTCACCTTGTCAAGAATTATCAATTCCCATATCAGACGATTCAGTTGAAATATCTGTGTCTAATGGCAGCATAGACACTCAAATGGCTACTACTAAAAAAATTAAAGTTTCTCCGAGTGTTGCTCAATCTAACAACAACATTCAGACACCGTCTCTTACACCGTCCCCTACTCCTATATTACCCTATTTATCTGATGTGTCTCCTCGAAAGCAAGTTTTCTTATCTAGGCTTTCATCAGATACGACATGTGAGGCTGTGTCTGTTTTTATTGAAAGTAAAACTTCGTCTAAAGTTTTTATCTCTAAGTTTAATTTTGCGTCTCCTCGTGAATTTGATTCATTTAAAATCAATGTACCAATTGAATTTTTTGAAACTATATGTGATCCCAACTATTGGCCACCCCATGTAGTTGTGCATGAATACCTAAGAATCGGAATATAATTTCCCCAGTCTCTTTAAATTCCGTTTCGGTACAATTTTCATCTGAGGCAGTATCAAAAAACTATGTTCCTTACCATCTTTTCCGCAGCTATCTTTGGTTTATCAAAATGTTCGAGGCCTTAATTATAAATTTAAAAATTTATTTCTGCATAGCTTTAGTGTTCAGTCTGAACTTATAGCCCTTACTGAAACATGGTTAAGCCAAAATGTTTAAACAGTGAGGTTCTTTCAAATAATTTCACTATTTATAGATTTGATCGCTTGTCTCGTAGAAGGGGTGGTATTTTAATAACTATTAAATCTCATTTTCGCTCCGAATCTTTTACCTTCTCATCAATTTACAATGTTGAGATTATTGTAGTTTATTTTATTTTTATTTTATATAAAGAAAATTGACTACATTCGTGAGTCAAATTATAAAATTACAAAATTAAAATTATAAACAGAATAGGAAAAAGAAAAAGCCTAATACTAACAATATATAGCAATGATATCACCAACCCGGACTGGCGAGGTATGCCCTAAATCACAGCCACATATGGTTAGTGATATCATTGAAACTAAGCAAGATAGAAAAAAATAAAAAAAAGGTAATAAAAATATAAGAAAAAATAAAAATCTTAAAAAGTGAAGTACAATGAGAGAAATCAATACACAAGTAGGGAGAATTGCACAGGTGCATTCTCACTACTGGGGTGTGTGTGTGATTTCTCTGAAATATGCTAAAAGAGAAGGTTTTCGTTAAGGAAAGACAGAGTTCAGAACTAAATACATGAAAATAAGTATTAAACTTAGTACATAGAACACGAAACGCACTGTACAAAGAATAGTTACAGTAACATATAGGTAAATAAAGAGGACAGAAGTGACGAGAAGCAGGGGAAGGAACTAGAAAGTTGACTTGAAATAGAAGAGAAGGCGAATCAATACTACCGTTAATCAACTTAGAAAACTGTAGACAACTGTAGAAAAGTAATACCCAAGACTATTCTACGATTGATTAACGATGGAAGATTCAAAAGAAGAAGCCTACTATGATAAGACGGTAGACGAAGGTTACCATCCCAGTTTAGATTACGCAAGGCAAAAAGAAGAAATTGCTTCTTTAACCGATATATACGGTCCTGATACAATTTCTGCTATGGCGACCATATAATAGAACAATATTGTAAAATAGGGCGTACCAGCAAGACAAAAAGAAGTTTAGTGACAAACGGATCATTAAACTCTTTAGACCATCGTTTAATAAAACCAAGTACACTTTTGGCTTCATTAACGATGGTTAGAGTATGGGTATTGAATCTAAGTTTACAGTCAAAGAGCACACCGAGATCTTTGATTGTAGAAATACGTTGCAAGGACACATTGTTGATTGTATAATCAGCAAAAAATGGAGTGGTACGACTGAAAGTCATTGTCATACACTTAGAACAATTTAGATGCAACTGATTGGCTTTACACCAATTTTGAAAGGAAATTAGATCATCCTGTAGGCGTAGATGATCTATTGAGTTCTTGTATGAGAGACAGAGTTTTACATCATCTGCATACATGAATATTCTAGAGTAAGAAATTTATAAATAGGGAGAAAAGTAGAGGGCCCAAGTGACTACCTTGAGGAACACCCGAAGAGACAAATATGACCTTCGAAATAGATGTTCTCAACAGAACTCTTTGGGTTCTACCCTTTAAATAGGAAGCAATCCAAAATAGAAGTTTAGGAGAAAATCCCAATTGGTCAAGCTTTTGAAGCAAGATGTCATGCTGAACAGAGTCAAATGCCTTACTGAAATCAGTGTATATAACATCTGTTTGCATTTTATTTAAAAAGCTTTCATTGACTAGGGATGAAAATTCGAATAAGTTCGTAGAGGTTGATCGATTCTGAACAAAACCATGCTGCGATGGTGAAATAATAGATTTACAAAAGTGTAAATTAGAAGTTTTAATTTTTTCAAATAACTTCGGAATAGCAGAAAGCTTGGCAATACCACTATAATTTGAAATATCAGATCTTCCTCCTTTTTTATACAGAGGAATAATAAATGATTCTTTCCAAATTGAAGGAAATACCGAGGTATCAAGAGACAAATTAAACAAATAAAGGTGACCACAAAGGAGCACTGCATTCTTTAATCACACAACTAGGAATACCATCCGCCCCCGGAGAGAACGACGATTTCAACGTACGCATAACGGATAAAAGAGAGACAGGAGAAATATTAGAAAAGATTATGGCATTTCCATTAATTTTCGAACTTAAAATTGGAAATGAATTGGTTTCTAGAATGGCAGTTGAATAAGTGGATTGGAAGAACTTTGCAAATAGATCTGAGGTATCTTGATCATTGCAAGTACTGTCACAACCTAGGAAAAAAGAGGATGGAAATCCAGAAGAGTTACGCTTCAAATTTACAAATCAATAAAATCTTTTGGGATCACGAGCAAACTGCCTTTTACATCGTATTAGGTAATTCTCATAACAACGAGAGATTAAAATATTGAAATTGGTCTTAGCCAAGGAGTATTTAGACCAGTCAACGACCCAACCCGACTTTCTGAACATTTTAAAACATTTATATTTAAAATATTTTAGACTTGAAAGAGTCGAAGTGGACCAGGGAGGTTTATTAGAAAGAGATTTAGGAAGACACATAGGAACACACTTGTCTAGAATAGCATTTAAAGTACTGTAGAATGTTGAAATTGCTAAGTTTACATCAACTGCCTCATATAAACGAGACCAATCTGTTGCATTAATGAGATCGATCATTAAAAAAAAATATATTTATTAAAAAAACGACGCATTTTAGATGATGAGGGCGTAAAAATTGGTGGATTTACTGTCCACCAATTAGGTATTAAAACCTCTAGTGTTGGATGATATAAATCCTCAGGTATACAAAAGGGGGATGATCTTAAAACATTAATTCCGTCGTCATTATTAGTAAAAACAAGATCAAGAGAACGATTTAAATGATTAGAAATTGAATTAATCTGATACATAGAAAGGTTAAACAATTCATCAAAAAAATAATGATCAATTGTTGGAAGAAGATAATTCGAATTGGGAGATGAGGCCCAAGAAGTGTTAGGTATATTAAAAACACCCAACAGAAGCAATAAGTCTTTATATTGAACATAATCATACATTTCTTTATTACAAGATATATGATAACTATAAACTTGTAAATCGGAAGAGAGAGGGATATATGAAAAAGTAACGTATAGGGAACAAGACTGAAAAGTTATTTTAACTCTAATAACCTCAACATTGTGAATTGATGAGAATGTAAAAGATTCCGAGAGAAAATGGGATTTAACAGCTATTAAAACACCACCCCCTCTACGAGACAAGCGATCAAGTCTATAAATAGTGAAATTATTTGAAAGAACATTTTGGCTTAACCATGTTTCAGTGAAGGCTATAAGTTCAGATTGGACACTACAGCTATGCAGAAATAAATTTTTAAATTTAGAATTAAGGCCTCGAACATTTTGATAAATAATAGATAGCTGCGGAAAAGATCGAAAGAAACTTAGTTATTTGATACAGCCTCAGATGAAGGTTGTACCGAAACGGGATTTAAATACACTAGAGAAATTCTATTCCGAATCTTAGGTTTGAATTCATGTACAACAACATGAGGTGTCCAAAAGTATATAGTATCGAAAAATTCAATTGGTACATTGATATTAAATAAAGCAATTTCACGAGAAGCCGCAAAATTAGACTTCGAGATAAAAACTTTAGACAAAATTTTACTTTCAATAAAAGCAGACACAGCCTCACATATCGTATCTGATGAAAGCCTAGATAAGAAAACTTGCTTTCGAGGAGACACAACAGATAAATAGGGTAATATAGGAGAAGGAGACAATGTAGGAGATCAAAATTATACTGATTCAATATTTCTTCTCCAGCTTTCAGTTCCTCTTCAAACTGTTTTAAAAATTTACTTAGATTAAAAGTACTGAACTCAGCTAATACAGAGATCAAAAGAATAAACAGTTGATGAAGAAACAGAAAATAGAGCGGGGGAGAGCTACATTACAAACGAAATAAATTTCGTAAGAAACAAAAACAATCACTAAGCTAAGCGTGAGCGAGCAACAGCGAACACACACACTAACCCGTGTAAAAAAAACAGAAAGCAAATAACAACAACGAAAGAATAGAAATACTAAAACGAAAATTGCAATTTAGATATAATTACCGACGCTCACAAAACTATTGTAAATAAAAACAAAAACACAATGTTTAGAAGCACAAATCACGGCAGTATCAAACCAAAAATGCAATAATCACCAATATACAAATAATGTGTAAATATACAACAAATTAAAGAACAGAAATAATTAAAAATACGGAGCGCAAACAAAAACACGTCTTACTCTCACAAGCTGAGAATTCTCTTTTGAGTACCCAGAGTCGATGGACAACGCTTGTACACTCCAAACAATAAATACAAAGGATATGAAAGACCGTTTTAACCTCGCACATTTAAACGACGAGGGACGGCGAGTTGTCGAGGCACTGCTTGCGGAGTCCGAGGAGTTGTTTTTTCATGAGGGAGATGTTTCGTCAGCAACAAATCAGACCTCCCATGAAATCATTACAACAATAGATAGACCTTTATACTCAAAAATACACCGATATCCACAAATCCACGAAGAAGAAATAAATAGGCAAATAAAAGAAATTCTAGAACAAAACATAATAAATAATAAAGTAAATCACCTTATACCCTTATGGGTCGCCGAGAATTCAGGGATAACAAAATTCAGACTTGTCATCGATTACCGTAAATTGAATGAGACGACAGATCCCCAATTGCAAATTTTAACTCTCTTTTGGATAACCTAAGCAAATCTCAATATTTCACAACCCTCTATTTAGCGAAGACGGCATTTTCAACACCGTCAGGCCGAATTCATCAGAATGCCGTTTGGACTAAAAAATGCTCCATCGACTTTCCAAAGACTGATTCACGAGGTCTTCAAGGACTTCATTGGCAATAATTGTGTCGTCTTCATGGATGACATACTAATTTTTAGTACATCCCTTCAGGAATATATAACCACATTGAGGAAAACATTTAAAAATTTAAAAAAAGCAAATTTAAAAATTCAAGCAGATAAGTGGGACTTTCTTAAGAAACGTAATTTCTAGGTCACATCATAACCACTAATGGCATTAAGCCAAATCCAGACAAGGTGAATAGTATTCAATCTTTAAAACTGCCCAGAACTCCTAAACAAATGAAATCTTTTCTAGGGATGACAGGATTTTACAGAAAATTCGTTGGGGATTAGATGCCCTATGTCAAGGTACCTAAGGAAAATTCAAACACTCAACACAGACGACCGAAGCTATATAGCAGCATTTGAAAAATGTAAAACACTAGTAACGAATAGTCGGGTCCTACGATACCCTAACTTCTTGAAAAAATTCACAGTCACTGCAGATGCCACCCAATCGCTTATGTATCTCGAACGCTAAATCAGCATGAATGCAATTACTCAACTATATAGAAAGAACTTCTAGCCATTGAAATACTTTGGGCCGTGAAATACTTTCGACCGTACGTTTATAGTAGAGAATTTGATCTTAAGAGCGGTCACCAGCCATTAAAATGGTTGATGGACAAATATATCGGCAAAGATATAAACCCAAGACTACAGAGATGGCTCATTAACCGAGGAGAATACAACTTCCACATAGATTACATAAAAGGAAAAATTAATAATATTGCCAACATTTTGAGTAGGATCAGAGAAGACGAAATAATCTTAATAGATACCGAATCGGCCGACGAAGACGACAACGGGAAAGATAGGAGTTTTCTCACACCTAAGTGACCATGGATTTTACCGATTCCAAAAAATCGAATCCAAGAGTAAAATTTGTAAAATGCACAAGGTTCATAGAGATATTGAGTCCGAAGATGAGTTGCACACCGAAATAGCCTTGTTTCATAAAAATGAAAGTGGCCATTGCGGGATAGTCGCGACCAACCAAAAGCTCAAGCTCGAAATATATATCCCCAACCTCAAATCGCATATTCACAGAATACTAAACAGTTTCGACGTCTGTAAAAGTGGGAAATACGACAGAAACCCCATCCAAAACAAATTCCATTTGACAGAAACTCAAAAAACATGCAATGAAATAGTCCAATAGTCCAACGAATTTAATAATTTAAACGTTTGAGCATTTTTAGATAAAGAAGGTATAGAACATCACTCAACAAAGCCAAACAATCACACTGGTAACAGCGACGTTGAAAGACTCAATAATACACTAACAGAGAAAATTCGTACATTGAATCTAGAAGAAAAAATACCCATAATTGAGTAAATGGCTAGAGCAGTGTACTTTTACAACAACACATACCATAGCACCACGAAACTCATACCTCAGATCACCAAGAATTATACAACAAAATGTTAACGCAAAAAAAAAATGAAGGAATGGCAAAACTAAACGAAAATAAATAAATAAACATAGAAAACAGACTAGAGGGAAACTAGGGATTCATAAAAAATTACAAAAACTTAAGACACAAGGAAGAACCAAAATTTAAAAAAGCAAATTTTCAAAACATACATACAACAAACATTAAAAGACCCACAAATTTTGTCAGGTAATACTAACAATCTTCACCATATGCCTACTGCCAACGCTGTCAACAGCAATGATAAACATAACTCCAAACCGGACTGAAGCAGAATTTAAATCAATAGCATAGAAACATTTATTAATATGTTGAGCACTGTTGTAATATATCACGATCAATTAATAAAATTTAAATTTTTGCATGACAAAGTAAATACCTTTTTGGATGCCATACCATCAGCCTAGTACAACCTTTTTCACCCATCAATACTAACAAATGAAGATTTCATGCTCTATAATATAAACTTTACAAAATTAAACTAATCTGCATAGGAGTTATGACACTCGAAAATAATTAAAATGCCAACTAAAGTAATAACAAACCAGACATGAGTCCAGAAAGAATAGTAAAAATAGATAATAAAACATATACAGTCTGTCAAGAAACACTTTACACAGTGGAAAAAATTCAATTTTTGTATAAAAATAAAGAGTTTTTGTTTAATTTAACTAATTTTTTTTAATGGTTAACTGTTTAATAGGTATTTTTAAATCAAATTATAAAAAAAAAAACAGGAACAAAAACAATATGAGTGAAAAACAACAAAAACTTAGATTACTCATTGACATTTATAGAGTCTACCATGGATCACAAGGACTACATGACCATTTTAAAGCGGAATTTGAAGCAGAGTGCCAAAAATTGGAGATTGCTGATGATTTTTACTTCAAGCAAGATAATGATCCGAAGCACACAGCTCATAACGTTAAGCTATGGCTCCTCTACAACATTGAAAAACAGTTGCCAACGCCACCCCAATCTCCTGACTTGAATCCAATAGACCATCTGTGGGATTTACTTGAGCGCAGGATTCGGCAGCATACCATTACCTCAAAAACAATGCTAAAGGAGGTAATTTTAGAGGAATGGAGCAAAATAGCTCCAGAGGATACCGGCAAACTTGTAGATTCGATGCCTACACGTCTGGCGGATGTGCTAAAGAACAAGGGATATCCAACCAAATATTAATTGAAAACCAAAAAGCATTGTATGCATTTTTTGTTGTTCCTTTTTTTATGTACGCAGACTTTTGGAAGGTCTTTTTATACCCTGAACCCATTAAAAATGGGTAATCAGGGTATAATGGTTTTGTTGCAGCCCAAATGTATGTAACAGGCAGAAGGAGGCGTGGCAGACCCCATAAAGTATATATATTCTTGATCAGGACGACAAGCCGAGTCGATTGAGCCCTGTCCGTCTGTCCGTATGTTTGAACGCGTGGATCTCAGAACCTATAATAGCTAGAGACTTGAACTTTTTTTTATAGATTCGTGTATATCACGCGCAGGTCGAGTTTGTTTTAGAAATTCGATAACTCTTCTCGTTCTTTTTTTATCGATTAAAAACGAAATCGATTTTCAGTTTTAAAATTATATCTTCTACATCTTTATAGTTAGAGACTCCAAATCTTGTATTTAGCTTAATGGGACTTTTATACAATTTTGGTTTTTGTTAAATTTTGGATGCCACGCCCCCTTCGCCCAAATTTTCAAAACACTTATTTCAAATACTACAGACTTGTGCTTTTGCACACGCACACATATGAATGATATAATTACGCTGCGCAAGTTTGATTAAGAAAGTCGATCTACAAAAAAAGTTATTAAGCATTTAGTTTCCCATGGCACGCACATATTGGCGCAGCGAAGTCGCTGAGTAAACTGCGCAGTTAGCAGAGCGTATGCGTGTGTATGTATGCGTTGCTTGCAATATACATACATATGTATGTACACATGTACATACTGTATATATTTACATATATATAAAATAAGAGTAACATTGATATAACTTAAATAAAGTCAATATAATATACATATGTACATACATATGAATAGATGAAATGCATGAGGTTATTAAACGAAACGTTTACCAAACGTTTACGTACACACGCGCGTGGCAACAGCAGCAGAAGCTCTAGAAAATTCGAAGAATTCATAACAACAACAACAAAGACAAATTGGGGATGAATTTTCAGCAGAAGTCCAGCAGCTCAGTAGCAGCAGCTCAGTAGCTCAATAACTGTACTTAGGAATTCGCTATCTCACTCTTATGTATTGCAACGGCTGTGTTGATAGAAGCGATGATCGCCGACATAAAGTCTCGGGTTCGATTCTCTAAGCTGACGTCAAAACTTTTTTTATGCAAGTTACTAAATCTTTTTTTTTTTTTTTAATATTTTAATTTAATTTAAAATTATATATAAACTTTGAAGTGCATTTAAAGCCGCCGATAGGCGGGGTTCAGGATATTTCCTAGTCGGGCACCTCTGACTAGAGTTTCCTTACTTGTTTTGTTATGTTTTTTTTCTAATGAGTATATTATAATTTAGTTCTTTGTTTTGATAAATAAAATCATAGTAAATTTAAGTTTAATAATTAAAAAACAAATAAGAAAAGAAAAAAACTCGGTATCTTGTTTCTACTGAGTGCTATTAATGGTCAAACTTGAAATACAAACATTTTCTTGAGTGTACGCACAGATATGAGAGCAAGTGTATGAAGAACACAAAACCACTAACGAACTGTATCATTAAGAGAAATTGTAAAATGGCTGAAGACATAGAATTTAAGACAACACCAATAAATTAAAGTACAATATTAATAATTAATGCAGACAATAACAAAATTCAATACAACTGTAACAATTTTATTGTATTAATTTTTTTATTATATTAGCAACGAAACATTATAAGGAAACTTCCTCATAGAATTCACAAATTGTACAAGTCTAATAGATCAAACATATTTTACGAATAATCAAGAAATTTACATTCACTATTACAGAAGAGGAAGAAAATACATTTAACTTTATAGAAAAACTAACATTTAAAGAAATTGTATTAGAAGAAATCAAAACACAAACAATAATCTCCAATAGCGTCGGCATAATTTCAATAGCTCTATTCCTCTTCATGTATACCTATAAATAATGTACAAGAGGAATCCAGGAGAATCCCTCATCAAAAGGGGGAGAAGTTATATAACCAATGATTGTCGCGAAACCAAACGGTCTTGTATAAAATAATGCTGATAAAGACGAAGTCAGCATAACTATGCATTATATTTGTGACGATTGAAGTGACCGCATGGAAGCGGAAGAATATATGTACATACATACATATGTACATACATATGTACATACATATGTATGTATGTATATATTGTCTAAGTACAGTCCACGTGTTTTAATAAATAATATTCATGCTTTATAAAACTTAATTTCATAGCTGTTTAAAATTTAAATATTTTTTGGTTGCTTAGGAAAGCTATACTCTATAGATTAAGAAAAAATGTTAAAACTTAAAAGAATTGACTTAGTACTAAAGAAAAAACAAATTGAAATAAATAAAAAGTCTTGTCCGATTTGTCGTTGGTTGTATGTGGTGCTTGCAATATATGTAAATATAGTTATATAGACAATAATATGAACATGTGTATGTACATATGAGCGTCATTCTCATAAATATGTACATATGTATGTACATATGTTAATCAATAAATATGTATGTACACGTTAATACTATTATCGTTTGGTTAGCTAGTACTGGAAGCTGCATTAACCTTATCGTTCTGTGGATGTGAATGACTTACTCGATGTTCTCCTGGGGCATCCTGTTTGAAAGTAGTGCTCAATGATATAGGTGGTATGACACAAGCACTCTTCCATTGCTCTGGATCCTGACCAGAGTGAATAGATTTAGTAGCAAAGCCTTTTGGTTGAATTTTAAAACTCATTATTAATTGATGGGTTGCCAGGCGACAAGAACGTGTTGATCACTGTTTCAGAACACATGGTTTCTCTGTTCTTATTAGCAGTGATTATATACCATTTACACTTAAATTTGTATAATGGAACAAACGGAATTTGAGTATTATGTGATCACCAGAATTTTAGTCACTTTTACAATAGTTATTTAAATAGTTTCTTTAAAAAATATGTATCACATTGTAGCAGAAATATATATGTACATGTATGTACATACATATAATATGTTCCTGTCCAGGAAGAGCCATCGGTTTAATGCCCGAAATAATAATGAAAATAAAGAAAATATTTATTTATTTATTTAATATGAGCATGACCAAACCGTTTGGTAAATTTCAACCGTTTGGCAAATTTTTTTTTTAATTTTAATTTTTTCCGTGCTCTGGGTGCTGGGTGGGTACATATGTATATACATGCATACATATTTATGTTTGAGAAAAAAGACCGCAGAAAAAATATATTTGATAGAGAAGCGATCGGACAATTATCTTACCTAATTATATACATAGAAGGGCCATATAAATGGACTATTACGCCAAGGTGCTTACAGCGCACTGATTTTGCTCTCACGCAGGTGAGTTACAGTCCTACAAGGATTGTCGAACAAATTATGTATATATCCACGTCCACTAGATACTAGGCAAATCGGATCTGACTAATTAGTGATTTTTCGAATTTTGTTATATTTTTAGCACGATTGATGCTCAAGAGGGATAACGGTGGTCAGCGACGTTGCAGTCCTTCGAGTAGCGGAAGCGGCAGCGGCTCTGCGACGGTGGCAGCTACACAGCTACACGCTGCCGCTGCTATAGCTTATAGCTTATAGCTTTTAACGGAGCTCGACAAGAAGTTCTACCTCACCTGTGTAGACAAACTATACAAATTTGTACTAGTACAACCCATTTCATCCGGAACAATAGAGGAGTTAATATCACCTCCACTAATTGTCATGAATATTTGTTCCTGAGCTTGAGTCCGAGACCATAAGATCACTACTTATAACAGTTAAAGTATAGGCTCATTTTATAAATGGAAAATTTCTTTAAGTTTCTAAACACTGATACCATAAGATCACTACTTATGACAGTTAAAGTGTAGGCACATTTTATAAATGGCAAATTTCTTCAAGTTTCGAAACACTGTCAACCTGATACAGACAACTATCAAATATTACAACTCCATTCACTCAGCAAGAGGCCACAACACAACTTCGCTGGAATAAACAAATAAGGACCTGAAACAAAAACTTTACAGCTTGCATAGACTTATACAATTTAAAATGAAATAAAAACAATAAAATAAGTAACTTGAATAAAAAAGAATTTTTGACGGCCTAGAGAATAGAGGCCGGGTTTCTTTGCTGCCGAGCGCCGCTGCTACCAACACCGCCGTTGCACTACTTGAGCTTAAAATTCATCCCCAATTTAACTTTGTTTATGAATTCTTAGAATTTAGCAATATGCGCATGTTATGGGAAATTAAATGCTTAATAACTTTTTCTGTAGACCGCCCTTCCTTAGTCAAATTTGCATAGAGTAATCATGTCTGTATTAATTTTGAAATTTAAAAATATTTGAAACGATTTTAACAAATATCAAAATTGTATAAACTAAATACAAGATTCGGAGTCTCTAACTTTAAATATATAAACCAAATTTCGCTAACAAAAATAAACGAGAATACTTATTGGAGTTTTTAAACAGCCTCCATCTATTTTATGTTCTGAGATCGACGCGCTCAAATATACGAATAGGCAGAGGGACATGTCTACAATAATAAGGCTGTAAAAGTTTGATTAAGTAGTTAATCTACAAATAAAGTTATGAAACATTTAATTTCCAATAATATACATACATACAATAATATATGTACATACATCCGTGGGTATATTAGAGACGAACCACAGTCGTCAAATAAACTAATAAACAACGCGTGCGCATGTGCATGTGCTCTATGGACGGTTCAGTGTATCTTCTAGTCGAGCAGTCTCGACTAGAGCACTCTTACTTGATTTTATTGTTTTGATAAAAATTATTTATAGTTTTCAATTTTATTTAATTTTGTATTTATTACAAAACACAAATCAGATGTTTCAAAATGGGATATTATGTTATAATTTCTTTGTGAAAATGTATGTAACAGACCTTATACATATGTATATAGTTCTATCTGTCTATCCCTGCTTGCAGCAATATCGGCTATTTGAAGGGTTCAGGGGCTGCCTTGCTTACCCTGAACCCACTAAAAATGGTTTATCACGGTATAATTGTTTTGTTGTTAATGAAATGTACATACATATGTAACAAGCAGAAAGAGCCGGGGCAGAGTCGAGCCGATTTAGCCCTGTCCGTATGTATGACCACTAACCATGTTGTATGGTTAGTGCTATTATGCATGGCGCTTTTATGTCGCTTCATGTGCGAAATAATTTGGATCATTTTATTTGAAGCGTGAAGCCGATTCGCAAAAATGTCAAGTAAACGTTTTCATAAAACACTCAATTTCACAAAACCAATACATAATATCAGCTATTTCAATTTCATAATTTTCGGAATAATGTATTTGACTATTTAATAAGCTTGGAAAACGCAATAAAAAAAAAATAAAAAGAACGTGAAACAATAAAAAATTACAAGCTTTTTTAAATCTTACTTTTTCATTAATATGATTTTGTTTTTATATACATAATATTGAAATGAATGTGTATTTTATTTATTTTTAATGAGTTAAAATTGTTGAAACGACGTGAAATATAAAAACCCCTTCAATTCATATTTTGATTTTTTAAACCCCGTTATATGGAAACCCGGTAAATCGAAAACCTCTGTAATTCGTAAAAAATTCTGTTCCTTTGCCATTTCGAATTATCGACACTCGACTTTATATACACTTGCTCTCATATCTCTGCGTACACCCAAGAAAATTTTTGTATTTCAAGTTTGACCATTAATAGCGCTCAGTAGAAACAAGATACCGAATTTTTGAAATATGGGGCTTCCTACGGGCAACTCTTCCATTATACCCTGCCTCCTTCCAAATATGGCGAACAGCTTAATCGGACACTGTTTTGTTGAAACGTTCCGCAACTTCAAGACTTCCTTGGTGAGCAGTAATCCTTGGATTTTGAGGCACCTGCTGAACAATTCGCGTTCTATCCCTGTCTGTCAGCAACGAAGGACGGCCAGATCGGGGCTTTGATGTAATGGAGCCTGTTGAAATGTAGTTGTCGTACACTCTTTGACATGAGGAATGAGTTCTGCTAAGTAATCGTCCGATTTCTCTCCAAGATTTGCCCTCCAAACGGAATTTTAAAATTAATTTGCGCTCTTCAACAAAGATTTCTGTTCCTTTGGTCTCCATGATGCAAAACGTGCAGAAGAGTGAAAAAATGTGCTCGCAAATTTGGCAGAAAATAATTAACGAAAAGAAGAAGCTGAAAAAGTTAACGGTAATCGCGAAGTCCCTCATTGTACGCAGAATTCTAAGCATGTTTTTATACCCTGAACCCATTAAAAATGGGTAATAAGGGTATAATGGTTTTGTTGCAGCCCAAATGTATGTAACAGGCAGAAGGAGGCGTGGCAGACCCCATAAAGTATATATATTCTTGATCAGGACGACAAGCCGAGTCGATTGAGTCCGTCTGTCCGTCCGTCCGTCTGTCCGTATGTTTGAACGCGTGGATCTCAGAACCTATAATAGGTAGAGACTTGAACTTTTTTTGTCGATTCGTGTATATCACGCGCAGGTCGAGTTTGTTTTAGAAATTCGATAACTCTTCTCGTTTTTTTTTTTATCGATTAAAAACGAAATCGATTTTCAGTTTTAAAATTATATCTTCTACATCTTTATAGTTAGAGACTCCAAATCTTGTATTTAGCTTAATGGGACTTTTATACAATTTTGATTTTTGTTAAATTTTGGATGCCACGCCCCCTTCGCCCAAATTTTCAAACCACTTATTTCAAATACTAGAGACTTGTGCTTTTGCACATACACGCATATGAATGATATAATTACGCTGCGCAAGTTTGATTAAGAAAGTCGATCTACAAAAAAAGTTATTAAGCATTTAGTTTCCCATGGCACGCACATATTGGCGCAGCGAAGTCGCTGAGTAAACTGCGCAGTTAGCAGAGCGTATGCGTGTGCGTGTGTATGTATGCGTTGCTTGCAATATACATACATATGTATGTACACATGTACATACTGTATATATTTACATATATATAAAATAAGAGTAACATTGATATAACTTAAATAAAGTCAATATAATATACATATGTACATACATACATATGAATAGATGAAATGCATTATGTTATTAAACGAAACGTTTACCAAACGTTTACGTACATACACACGCGCGTGGCAACAGCAGCAGAAGCTCTAGAAAATTCGAAGAATTCATAACAACAACAACAAAGACAAATTGGGGATGAATTTTAAGCAGAAGTTCAGCAGCTCAGTAGCAGCAGCTCAGTAGCTCAATAACTGTACTTAGGAATTCGCTATCTCACTCTTATGTATTGCAACGGCTGTGTTGATAGAAGCGATGATCGCCGACATAAAGTCTCGGGTTCGATTCTCTAAGCTGACGTCAAAACTTTTTTTATGCAAGTTACTTAATCTTTTTTGTTTTTTTTTAATTTTTTAATTTAATTTAAAATAATTATATATAAACTTTGAAGTGCATTTAAAGCCGCCGATAGGCGGGGTTCAGGGTATTTCCTAGTCGGGCACCTCCGACTAGAGTTTCCTTACTTGTTTTATGTTTTTTTTCAAATGGGTATAATAAAATTTAGTTTGTTTCTACTGAGCGCTATTAATGGTCAAACTTGAAATACAAAAATTTTCTTGGGTGTACGCAGAGATATGAGAGCAAGTGTATGTATATATAATGCAGCGGTAGCAGCAGCAGATGCATCTAGAAAATTATTATAATTCATGAACAAAGTTAAATTGGCGATAATTTGCGAGCAGTATATTTACTTTATGCAAGTTACATTTTGTTTTTAAATTTAATTTAAAATTGTATAAGTCTATACAAACTGTAAAATCCATTTAAAAACGCGGATTAGGAGGAGCTCAGAGTATTTCGTAGTCGGGCACCTCCGACTAGAGTTTCTTTACTTGTTCTATTCATGTACTTATGTATGTATGAATGTATATGTCAAAGGTTAAAAATGTATTTGTGTTTACGTTATTTTAAAAGCAAGTAAAAACGTTGCAGTCGGGTGCTACCGACTGTGAAATACTCATTCACATTGCAATCTCCCAGTTCTATGATATTCCAAGATATCAGTTTACCAATTTGCACACTCCTCATAATCCCCAAATTTTATATTTAGTGTAACGTGTATTTAATTCAATTTTGAATTTAGCTATACACCAATTTTTTACAATTATGTTGAAAATATAATTAATATGCTGAAAATTTTATTAAAAACCATTAAGTAACACAGAAGTTATTCAACAAAACGTTTAAGCAATTGACAAATGTGCTTGGCTGTACAGCAAACATTTTCCTGTTCTCAAAAATTACAAATACAATAGAATTTAGCGTGAATCATATGCTAATTAAATTAATTAATTAAATAAATTAAATTAATTAAAACCTTATAAATTGCTGTGGCGTTGTTAATAGAAGTGACGTGCGCCGACCCTTGGTTCGAGCCTCGGGTGAATTTGGTATTTTATACATGTTTTATTTATCATTATTATTGGTTTGACAAGCACAGTGGTGGCGTCGTGGTAGAGGGGGTCGAATCTCGGTTTTTTATGTCGGCTTTTCTTTTATTTCTTATTTTTGTTTTTGTACTAAAATATAAATAAAATATATAAAATATAACATATATATAATTTTACATTTATAATATTTAGCAACTCAATTAAGGTGGTAAAAGTCCAAAAAGTCAATAAATGGTGTGTTTATAGCTCAAATATAGTGGTTTAATTCTATCTGACACGCCCCCAGTGGGCGTAGACATATAATTTTTGGCCAGTACATGACAGGGGTCTAGAAGAAATTTGGACTCTCTTACTAGCAACCTACCATCAAATTTTGAGGCTTCTAGTACTAAAACTGTAGGAGCTATAAGCGGTTTCCAACGCCCCTGGGGGCGTAGATATATCCGCCATATCTTATTGAACTTGGGACGCTAACACAAGCATCAAGTTTTTAGAATCAATATTGTTCAAAATATAACAGAAGATGCAAAATTGATATTCAGTGGGTGTGGATGTATAATTTTTGTGGAGCTCTTTATAGGATCGTAACAGTTACTCACTTGCCACGTGGTCGTTCTAGCACTACATTTTAGGAGGTACAATTTCACCCGATTTGCCACGCCCTCAATGGGCGTAGATATATCCTCCATAGCTTATTCAACTTGGAATGTCAACGCGAGGAAATCTAAACTCTCTAGGAGTAGTATTTCTGACACACAAGAAAATTCATTTTCCAATTTTCCGCGCCCCTAGTGGTCATATCGGGAAAATCTTGACACTATCTGACGAGAGTATATATTGCAAATTTCCAAATGGTTTGCGTTCATACGGACAGACGGACAGACGGACACACAGCAAGACGGATAGTGCACAAACCCAATATACTCATTTCACTTTTGTATGAGTATCATAACGACGCACATATGTACATTCCGATTGGCATAATCTCTATTATGAAGGTTCTGAAGGTTCCGTATTTGCGATAAAGGTATACATAAAGTTTGTTTGTTTGTTCTGGAGTGCGATAGCACTCATAAAAACACAACGAATATGTGTCAAGAAAAAGTATGCGTCCAAACTAAACAAGTAAGGAAACTCTAGTCGCAGGTGCCCGACTAGGAAATACCCTAAACCCCGGCTATCGGGGATTTTAAATCCACTTCACAGTTTGCATAGAATTATATAATTTTAAATTAAATTAAAAAAAAAATAAGTAAGTTGCATAAACAAAATTTTTGACGGCAGCTTGCTTAGTGAATTGAACCCTGATCTTCATGTCGGCGATCGCCGCTTCTACCAATACCGCCGTTACACTACATGATTGTGAGATAGCGAATTCCTAAGTAAAGTTATTGAGCTACTGAGCTGCTGAATTTCTGCTTAAAATTCATCCCCAATTTGTCTTTGTTGTTGTTATGAATTCTTAGAATTTCCTTTATGCTTCTGCTGCTGTTACCACATCCGTGTATACGTAAACGTTCGGTTTGTTTAATAACATAATAGATTTAATCTATACATATGTTTATTATATTGACTTTTTTAAATTATATCAATGTTACTCTTATTTGATATATATGTAAATATAAACCTAAACAAGCAACGCATACATACACACGCACACGCATACTGCGCTGCGCCAATATGTGCATGTTATGGGAAATTAAATGCTTAATGACTTTTTTTTGTAGACCGAGTTTCTTCTATTTACAAAAGCACAAGTCTCGAGTATTTGAAAAATGCAATGCCCTTTCTATCAAATTCATCTCTAACTTATATGTACATACAAACATATGAATATATATTGCAAGCAACGCATATATACACACGCACACGCATACGCTCTGCTAACAGCGCAGTTTACTCAGCGACTGCGCTGCGCCAATATGTGCATGTTATGGGAAATTAAATGCTTAATAACATTTTTTGTAGACCGACTCTCTTAATTAAACTTGCGCAGCGTATTTTCAGCATATTGGTCATACTTTTGACTGACTATACCACTGCCTCACTCTCTACCGGGGCTCCACTATAAACCAATGCATCACTCACTACCGAAGCCTCACTCTCTACTACTGCTGTACTCACAAACACTACTCAGCTCTCTACCCCTGCCCCACTCTTTACCACTGCCTCACTCTCTACCACTGCTTCACTTAATAACACTGCTCTACTCTCTACAATTGCCCCACTAGCACTGCCTCATTCTCTACCGCTGCCCAGTAGGGCAAGTAGTGAACTGCCATTGCCCACTCTACACCACTGCCTCACTCTCTACCGTTTCTGCACTCTTTACTACTGCATCACTCTCTACCACAACCTCTCTCGGTACTATTGTTCCACTCACTAACAATCCTCAGCTCCCTGCCATTTCCCCACTCTCTACCGCTGCACCGTTCAATACCATTAACACACTCTTTACTGCTGCCCCGCTCTAACAGTACGTCACAATATACCACTACTACTGCATCACTCACTAACGCTGCCCGACTCTTTACCCCTGGACCACTCCGTAGCACTGCCTCACTCTCTAACTCTGCCCCACTTTCTGCCCACTCCCTACCACTGCCTCACTCACTAACACTGCTCTACTCTCTACCAGTGCCCCAATTCTACCACAGCCTCAGCACAACCTTTGCACACTCTATACCACTGCCTCACTCTCCAGCTCTGCTCCACTTCACCAATGCCACACTCACTACCACAGCCTCACTCTCTACTACTGCTGTACTCACAAACACTACTCGGCTCTATACCCCTGCCCTGATCATCAAGCAGGTACACACATCAATTTGGAATCCTAAAGATGAGCTACTCAGATACTCAATGGTCTTCAAATATTTAAACCATAACAAGCAGTCAGTTTGATCATTTTTGGATAGATTATACGATCCTTTAGTTTTGCTAAGCCCAATCGTAACTCGTGCAAGGGTTCAGCTCCTGTGGTTGGATTGTCATGGGTGGGATGACCAATTACCTGCTCAAATGATGAATGAACTAGAAGCAGTGATAAGCTGTTTCGCAGACTTAAATGCTTTTCGCTTACCTCGTTACGTGGAAATGTTTACTACGGAATAAAGAATGTAGTTTTTTCGCAATCCATCGTATTGCACTATTGCCACTAAGTTAAGTTAGTTGAAGTAAAATTTATATTAAAGCCCTGCGGTCTTTCAACGCTGCCGATATTTAGTCATTAAATAATTTAATAGTCATCGAAATACTTTGAATTTAAGTCGTTATAAGAAATATGATTAAGGGAAACGGACAAGTTTTAACTGTTATTTGAGGGCCTGGAGTTGCGAATTCAGAAATGAATAATTCAGAAGTGAATTCAGAAGTGAATAATCGACTGGAGCGGACGCTTTTCGTAGGATACTAAATATGGAAATTGGAAAAAAAAATATGTTACCGACTTTAATAAGATTAACAAGCGAACTATAGATCAAATTTAAATGTTAAGTAAAGCTAGATACTTTACTACGTTAGATCTCAACCCCGGATATAACCAAATTTACCTTGCTAAAAAAGATTGTAAAAGGAAACGCAAAAAAATAACTATCGTTGACGTTCTGCGAAAACAGATCGGCAAAATTACGTCGTAATTATCTCAGAAACAACACGTTGACTGTCTTTTAAAATGAATACTTGGGTTTCATGGTCACAAGAGGCATAGATAACCTGAGAAGGTTAGTGCTATCCAAGAATTTGTTGTTCAGCGCCAGATCCAGATTTAACTCTATGATACCTAATAACAAAATTACATTAAGGACTTCACTACAATCGCAGAGCTGTTGAAGAAACGCCCAAATCAGGAAGAAAACATAACATGTAAACAAGTAAGAAAGCTCTGGTCAAGTGTATGTATATTATGTATGTATATTTAACAAATATGTATAGTAAGCGAGACATACAAACATACGTATGGGAGGCACGCGCTCTGCTGACTGCTCAATTTGTGTAGCTACTGGGCCTCGGCTGCAAATATGCCTATGATATGAAAAATTCAATATTTAATAACTTTTGTTGTGGATAGAATTTCTTAATCAAATATGAGCAGTTTGATATGCGTGTATATACGAAAGCACAAGTCTCTAGTATTTGAAATACGTGTTTACAAAATTTGGCTAGAAAGGCAGCGTGTCATTTAAAATTAAAAAAACTTCAAAAAAACTACTACAAATAAAAGATTATACCCTGATTTCCCACTTTCAATGGGTTCAGGGTATAAAAAGCTCTAGTCGAAGACTAGGTGTTATCCTGAACCCTCCGAAAATGCGAAATTTCAAAAGATGTTGACTTTTCATATACATATTATTGCAAACAGCACTTACACATAAATAGAGACTGCTATTCGACTGAAATATGCGTATGTTATGGAACAGGCAGACCTGACAGACAGACAGACTACCAATCAAAGTGACCTATGAAAATAGATGCCGAAGATAAACCGAAAAGTACAGTTTCCGTTCAAACGTATATCTCTACTGGAGAAATAGTGCTGGACACCAAAACAAAATAACATAAGTACTGAATATCTACTCATTCCCGCCTTAAAGCAAAAGAATGGGCAGGAAATAGTAACAGGTGCATTTGTCACTTTCACCGAAAAGGAAAAACTGTTCCCCACCGGTATCCAGCACTGATTTGCCGATCTTCATTGTTTTCATTGTTTTCACTATAAAACAAAACTTTAATTCCAAATAATGTGTTATCTTATCGCTGATCGTTTATACGTTAACTGATAATCCTATATCCATGGAGTAAACTGGGAGTTTGTGCTCACTCCACCGCCTTTGGGAAGCAGATGTAAAGTCTGAAAAAGGCCTGCTGCTTAAGGTGATAGGTAGCGCCAGCTGATACCAGTCTAGGTAGAGGCCATCCTCAATTCGTGGCCGGTAGTAGTTCCCAGCAACAACCCAAACAACGGCTAGATGCTCACTACGGCTTATCATCGTCCAGGGAGTACCTACTCATCCTCCAACAGAAGTCAAAGTGGACAAGGGAGAGGAAGAACGTGTAAGAGGACAACGCTCTGCCTTAGCAGTGAATGCTCGGCGTGGTGACCGAAGCGATCATGATGCAGTTAAATTAGTTTAAGTAAAATTTGTATTTTAGACCTGCGGCTTTTCAAAGCGACCGATGTTTACCCATTTAAGCAATATACATTAAATTTCTGTTTCACTGTAAAGCTGCTCGCTCTGCTATGTTCGTTCTCATAGTTCGCTGGCAGCATAAGCCGAAATTAACCAAGCAGTACAGAATTGAATGGAAAGGCGAGAGGATATGACTGTCATTTGAAGACCTCAAGGTGCAGATTCTGGAGTCACTGAAAAACTATACTGGACCTTTTTCGTAGGACAACCTTCGTAAATAATTGGAATCAGACTTTCAGAAAATGCTCAGATAATCAAAGCAAAGCTCAGATTGCAAAGCACGTCAGAAATTAGTTTTTGAATTAAAATAAGAAATTAAATCGCTTATTTTATATAAAAACTCAATTCTTTACATGAAATAATATTCTAGGTCACATAGCACATATTCCTCAAAACACGTTTCACCATTGCAGATATTTGCCTTCCGTAGGTGTGCTCAGTGGGGTTTTTTGCAAGACGAATCTTTGTTGCCTCAACCGTACAACTATCTGCAATGCGTTCTGTGAAAATTAGAATATCCCAATAGAAGAGCACTACTACAGCATTTGCTTATCCAGGTTCATTGTGGTCCACTGCATTAGTGAATTGGGCAAAAGATATTCTACTTAAGGCCGTCATCAACCGCCATCCTCAACTCGCGGCCGATGGTAGCTCACAGCAGCAACTCAAACGCACTGCTTTATTTTTTCATTTATATTCGTATTTTATTTAAACATGATATTTTTTTCGCACACTGTTCTTTTCTTTGGTCTCGCATCGGCCGCTACACTATATTTTACTCCCAAAACCCAAAACCACGTTTCAACATCCCTCTAACAAGTCTCGGCTTCAGATTTTTGTAAGATTGATTTTTATTTATTGATTGATTTTTATTTACACAATATTACTCACTGGATACCTCTTCTTTTGTTTAATTAAATTTAATTCTTAAGGAAAGTAATAAGACTAATTTTCCCAAATGCTATGACAACAGTCAACTACGTGTTTTGGCGAAGACGATTTGTGTTTCATAAAAAAACCTTGTATGTGAGCTGGACTTACGGATCGAGATAGCTCAATAACTTTTTGAGCAAACTCCACAGATGCGGAAATTTCCCTATCACCAAAAAATTTTTTAAACATTTCTTCCAGCTGATATTGAGTGCAGTATCCTATGTATTCCTTTAAATCAATTCGACCAGGTCGAATTAATGCGGGATCTAAGCGATCTATATAGTTTGTCGTCATAAAAACAATCCGAGCTTCAGTAGATGCTACACCATCTAAGCAGTTCAGCAATCCACTAAATGTTATGCGGTTTAAACCGTCATACGCAGATTTTTGTTGCAAGGTCGTCTCTCGAGAAACAAATGCAGCATCAATGTCTTCCAGTAAAATTATTGTTTGCTCTGGGGCAACATTAAGAAGATGATTTAATCTATCATCAGTTAGCCCTCTTTCCGATAAATTTAGCAAGCATATTCCATATTCCAACTCCCCCGCTAATGCAGTAATAAAGCTTGATTTCCCACATCCGGGAGGTCCATATAACAAATAACCTCTTCGGTAAGGGATTCCTCGATGTGTATACCACAATGAATTTTGAATAAAATCATTACAATCAGAAATTATTTTCTCAGATATTCCATGGTCTAACACCACTGAAGATGTAGGTCTCCGTCTTCTGGGATGACCAAATGGTCTCCATTCAGAGCCCATTGCTGTATACATCAGGGTTTTTCCCTCTGTGGCCTGTAAAGCTAGTTCACGGGCTTCTTCTAGGATATCAAAATATATTTTTTTATTGTTACCAAACGCCGTCAACGTTACAGACTCCCAGGGCACACCCATGTGCAAGTCCAACGTTTGTTGCTCCCTTGTTCTTTCCACTTGAATCCAATTATTCTTATATTGAAATAAGTGCTTACCAATGCTAGGTATAAACTCGTAACTCGATTTTACTTGGCCATTATCGTTTTGTAAAAACGACGTTTCTACACTTAAATGCTGCGTTTTTTTTGCTCCTTTGACGGTTATCCATTTCAGTAGCCATTGGTAGGATTTATCTCTACATGGTACTTCTAATGTAATCATTAAATGACGCCGAAACAAAATAGCGGATCCTTGTAAGGCTTTTCTCAGTAGTGCTGCACTTGCACCAACTCCAAATAAGCCAAATCCAGCACCGAAATATGGGTTTGTCGAAAGACTTGAAATTAATTCCGTCAATGTCATCTTATCTTAAACGATACAAAATTTACAAATTACAAAATTAAAAAATTATGTAAAAACTATTGATTCGATGGATTTTTGAAGTAATTCGTACAACTGGTGGATGGACCCATTATTAATTAGCATTACATGTACATACAACAATAATAGTAAAATACCTTGAACCCATTAAAATGATTTTGTTGCTGCCCAAATGTATGTAACAGGTAGAAGGAGGCGTGGTAGACTATATATATATTCTTGATCAGGACAAAAAGCCGAGTTGATTGAGCCCTGTCCATCTGTTTGTCGGTCCGTATGTTTGAACGCGTGAATCTCAGAACCTATAATATCTAGGGACTTGAATTGTTTCATAGATTCAGTGTAACCAAAACCATACAACACATAGACACGCCATCTAGTGCATCGCCTAATTCGCCGAATTCGCTTCACTTTTAAGTTCGGGCAACGAACATATTTGACAGCGAAATCATTGAGCTGCGAGCGCTCGTTAAGAAGATTTAAGAAAAAATGTTAAAACTTAAAATAATTGACTTAGTAAGAAAATACACATCGAAGTAAATAAAAAGTCTTGTCTGATTTGGCGTTGGAACCACTGTACATACATACGGTCTGTCAAGAAACACTTTACACAGTAGAAAAAAATTCAAATTTTGTACTTTATGTACAAAAATAAAGAGTTTTTGTTTAATTTAACTAATTTTTTTTAATGGTTAACTGTTTAATATGTATTTTTAAATCAAATTATAAAAAAACAGAAACAAAAACAATATGGGTGAAACTAAAAAACAACAAAAACTTAGATTACTCATATTTGACACTGTCAAAAACTCTACACATTTTGTTCTCTTCATCTTTTGTGCTCTCATTCTAAGAAGTAACGGGACTTTACCGTTAACGATGTTGTCCAACTGATCTTCTACAATAGCCAATTGGGCAAATCAGTTCCAGAATTAGTGGAAATGTTTTCCGTGTCGAAAAAAACAATATACAACGTTCTCAACCACGCGGAAAACGAGGGAAGACTTGAGGCAAAGGGTGTAGGTGGCCGGAAACAAAAGATATCTGATCGGGCAAACCGCCTTATGATGCGAAAGATCAAAGCAAATTCCCAAGTTTCGACCAGAACTCTTGCCAAGGACATCAAAGAATAGTGTGACGTGGATGTGTCCCACGAAACGGTTCGTCAGGCCATTCTACGTCATGGGTATTCTTCGGAAGTCGCACGTAAGAAACCCTTGCTGTCGTCGACAAATGTGGAAAAGCGCTTCTCTTTTGCTCCCACTATGCTTAGGCACTCAGAAGAGTATTGGAAGGACGTTGTATTTTGCGACGAGACCAAAATAATGTTGTATTACAACGAAGGTCCGCCCAAAGTATGGCGAAAGGTTTCTACTGCTTACGATAAAGCGAATATCATTCCAACAGTCAAATTTGGAAACCTGTCGGATATGGTTTGGGGCAGCATATCCAGCCAGGGAGTCGGTGAACTGGTTTTCATAGAAAACACCATGAATGCTCAACAATACCTCGAAATTTTGAAGTCAAATTTACACCAAAGTGAAACCAAATTTGGCTTTATAACCGGAAATCGACCAACGTTTAAATTTTACCAGGACAACGATCCAAAGCATAAGGAGTTTAAAGTACGCAATTGGCTGCTTTACAACTGCGGAAGGGTCTTGGATACACCACCCCAAAGCCCAGATCTCAACCCAATCGAACATGCGTGGTCGTATTTGAAGAAAAAAGTTGGAAAAAGGAATCCAACAAACCGTGGACAGCTAAAAGCTTTCGTAATGGAAGAGTGGCAGAAGATACCCATAGAATATATTCAAAACTTGGTTAACTCTATGAAAAGAAGACTCTAACATGTACATAATGATAAGGGGGGCCATACTAAATACTAAGTTTTTCAAAATTATAACTAGTTTTATATTTTAAATTTAGAACAATATATATGAAGTGTGTAAAGAGTTTCTTGACAGTGTCAAATATGAGTAATCTAAGTTTTTGTTGTTTTTCTAGTTTCACCCATATTGTTTTTGTTTGTTTTTTATTTGATTTAAAAATACCTATTAAACAGTTAACCAATTAAAAAAAAATTAGTTAAATTAAACAAAAACTCTTTATTTTTGTACATAAAGTACAAAAATTGAATTTGTCCACTGTGTAAAGTGTTTCTTGACAGACTGTACATACACTTGCTCACATATCTCTGCGTACACCCAAGAAAATTTTTGTATTTCAAGTTTGACCATTAATAGCGCTCAGTAGAAACAAGATACCGAATTTTTTTCTTTTCTCATTTGATTTTTAATTATTAAACTTAATATTTAGTATGATTTCATTTATCAAAACAAAGAACTAAATTTTAATATACCCATTTGAAAAAAAAACATAACAAAAAAAGACCTTCCAAAAGTCTGCGTACATAAAAAAAGGAACCACAAAAAATCTGCATACAATGCTTTTTAGTTTTCAATCAATATATGGTTGGATACCCCTTGTTCTTTAGCACATCCGCCAGACGTCTAGGCATCGAATCTACAAGTTTGCCGGTATCCTCAGGGGTTATTTTGTCCACTCCTCTAAAATTACCTCCTTTAGCATTGTTTTTGAGGTAATGGTATGCTGCCGAATCCTGCGCTCAAGTAAATCCCACAGATGCTCTATTGGATTCAAGTCAGGAGATTGGGGTGGCGTTGGCAACTGTTTTTCAATGTTATAGAGGAGTCATAGCTTAACGTTATGAGCTGCGTGCTTCGGATCATTATCTTGCTGGAAGTAAAAATCATCAGCAATCTCTAATTCTTCGGCACTCTTCTTCAAATTCCGCTTCAAAATGGTCATGTAGTCCTTGTGACTCCATAAATGTCAAGTTTCCAACACCACTAGCCGCCATACACCCCCAAACCATTACTCCTCCTCCTCCATGTTTTACTGTTGGCATCAAATTTTCTTTTTCGAAGGCTGCTGCTCTTTTTCTCCATACCATTTTCTTCCCCTTAATGCCAAATATACAAAACTTGCTCTCATCCGAAAAGATCACATTATTCCAGAAGCTAGTCGGCTTGGAAATGTGCTCATTGGCGAAGTCAATACGCTTTATTGTGTTTGCCTTTGAAATATGGGGCTTCCTACGGGCAACTCTTCCATTATACCCTGCCTCCTTCCAAATATGGCGAACAGCTTGATCGGACACTGTTTTGTTGAAACGTTCCGCAACTTCAAGACTTCCTTGGTGAGCAGTAATCCTTGGATTTTGAGGCACCAGCTGAACAATTCGCCTTCTCTCCCTGTCTGTCAGCAACGAAGGACGGCCAGATCGGGGCTTTGATGTAATGGAGCCTGTTGAAATGTAGTTGTCGTACACTCTTTGACATGAGGAATGAGTTCTGCCAAGTAACCGTCCGATTTCTCGCCAAGATTTGCCCTCCAAACGGAATTTTAAAATTAATTTGCGCTCTTCAACAAAGATTTCGGTTCCTTTGGTCTCCATGATGCAAAACGTGCAGAAAAGTGAAAAAATGTGCTTGCAAATTTGCCAGAAAATAATTAACGAAAAAAAGAAGCTGAAAAAGTTAACGGTAATCGCGAAGTCCCTCATTGTACGCAGAATTCTAAGCATGTACGCAGACTTTTGGAAGGTCTTTTTTTGTTATGTTTTTTTTCAAATGGGTATATTAAAATTTAGTTCTTTGTTTTGATAAATGAAATCATACTAAATATTAAGTTTAATAATTAAAAATCAAATAAGAAAAGAAAAAAATTCGGTATCTTGTTTCTACTGAGCGCTATTAATGGTCAAACTTGAAATACAAAAATTTTCTTGGGTGTACGCAGAGATATGTGAGCAAGTGTATGTATGTATGCATATACATACCTACTATTTCTTATTTAGTGGATTCCTGAACGGACACAGCTGTTTCGGGTTTATATTCAGCTGGACATTTTTATTACTTTCTATGTAAAAGACATGTACTTTAAATGGTTAAATAATATTTCTAATACCTCAAATTTTCCGTTTGCGTATAAAAAACTTATGACGTGAGATTTTGAAGTTTATGAAGTGAATCACAATATGTGTTAATTAAACAATAAATGAGTTTTGCTTTATAATAACTTTTAATTACCTAATTAGAGCAATATATTTGATTATCTTTCTTTATGAATTATCTTATATATAAACGCATATTATCGAATGTTCACGTTTTTGTGCCTGGTTAAGTAACAAGTATGTTCCCTTAACAGCGGTGGTATACAAATATCGGCCTTCGATTATTTTTTCGTGGTAAAAGAGGAAACTTTTTTATCGTTTCTACATATGTAAGGTGGACCCGCTGGTAGAGTTGGAAAAACATCGATGTTTTCAACGTCAAACATCGATGTTTCGATCTTTGCGCGGTATTTTTAAAATCACTCATTTATTTCGCGAAATTTTTAAAATCATTCATTAATCTTAATGTTTTTAAATTCTTCGTTCATATGCAATGATGGAATAAAGAGATATAGCAACAATAATTGAAGCAATACTAAATAAAAACAAAGCGACTAATAAAGATTTGAGGTTATGTTTTAATTATAAAATATATTTGTATCCAGGGTCCTTTTGAAAAAATTCCACACCGCAGAGACAGCTTATCTTTTGCGTTTTTCTCCTAGATTTTCATTTTCCTTGGAAGTTGAATATGTTACTAGAAATGTAAAAATTATCAATTTATTACATAAAATTGTTTGCTAATTGTATTCATGCATAATTGGTACATACATATATACATATGTATGTGTGATCATATAGAATGTACATAAATACATATGTAAACATACAGTTGCTCTCATATCTCTGCGTACACTCAAGAAAATTTGTTTGACCATTAATAGCGCTCAGTAGAAACAATATATCGACTTTTTTTCTTTTCTTTGTTTTTTAATTATTAAACTTAATATTTACTATGACCTTCGTCTAAATCATAGTAGGCTTCTTCTTTTGAATCTTCCATCGTTAATCAATCGTAGAATAGTCTTGGGTATTACTTTTCTACATAAGTTGATTAACGGTATTATTGATTCGCCTTCTCTTCTATATCAAGTCAACTTCCTAGTTCCATCCCGTGCTTCTCGTTACTTTTGTCCTCTTTATTTACCTATATGTAACTCTAACTATTCCTTGTACAGTGCGTTTCGTGTTCTATGTACTAAGTATAATACTTATTTTCATGTATTTAGTTCAGAACTCTCTCTTTCCTTAATAAAATCTTCTCTTTTAGCATATTTCAGAGAAATCACACACACACCACAGTTGTGAGAATGCACCTATGCAATTCCCACTACTTGTGTAGTGATTTCTCTTATCGTATTTTACTTTTTAAGATTTTTATTTTTATACCCTGAACCCATTAAAAATGGGTAATCATGGTATAATGGTTTTATTGCAGCCCAAATGTATGTAACAGGCAGAAGGAGGCGTGGCAAACCCCATAAAGTATATATATTCTTGATCAGGACGACAAGCCGAGTCGATTGAGCCCTGTCCGTCTGTCCGTATGTTTGAACGCGTGGATCTCAGAACCTATAATAGCTAGAAACTTGAATTTTTTTATAGATTCGCGTATATCACGCGCAGGTCGAGTTTGTTTTAGAAATTCGATAACTCTTCTCGTTTTTTATCGATTAAATGAAAATTATTTCTTAAATATCTTGATAGTTAGAGACTCCATATCTTGTATTTAGCTTAATGGGACTTTTATACAATTTTGATTTTTGTTAAATTTTGGATGCCACGCCCCCTTCGCCCAAATTTTCAAAACACTTTTTTCAAATACTAGAGATTTCTGCTTTTGCACATGCACACACATGAATGATATAATTACGCTGCGCAAGTTTGATTAAGAAAGTCGGTCTACAAAAAAAATTATTAAGCATTTAGTTTCCCATAACACGCACATATTGGCGCAGCGCAGTCGCTGAGTAAACTGCGCAGTTAGTAGAGCGTATGCGTGTGCGTGTGTATGTATGCGTTGCTTGCAATATACATACATGCATATGTATATACTGTATATATAAAATAAGAATAACATTGATATAACTTAAATAAAGTCAATATAATATTCATATTAATAGATGAAATGCATTATGTTATTAAACGAAACGTTTACCAAACGTTTACGTAAACACGCGCGTGGCAACAGCAGCAGAAGCTCTAGAAAATTCGAAGAATTCATAACAACAACAAAGACAAATTGGGGATGTATTTTAAGCAGAAGTTCAGCAGCTCAGTAGCAGTAGCTCAGTAGCTCAATAACTGTACTTAGGAATTCGCTGTCTCACTCTTATGTACCGCAACGGCTGTGTTGGTAGAAGCGATGATCTCCGACATAAAGTCTCGGGTTCGATTCTCTAAGCTTTTTTATGCAAGTTACTTAATCTTTTTTGTTTTTTTAATTTAATTTAAAATTATATACAAACTTTGAAGTGCATTTAAAGCCGCCGATAGGCGGGGTTCAGGGTATTTCCTAGTCGGGCACCTCCGACTAAAGTTTCCTTACTTGTTTCTTATATTTTTATAACCTTTTTTTAAACTTCTTCTTTCTTGCTTAGTTTCAATGATATCACTAACCATATCTGGCTGTGATTTGGGGTATAGCTCGCCGGTCCGGCAAATAAAACACCCCTCGTTGGGTTGGCGATATCATTGCTATATATTGTTAGTATTAACTTTTTCTTTTCCTGTTCTGTTCATAATTTTTAATTTTGTAATTTTATAATTTGACTCACGAATGTAGTCAATTTTCTTTCCATAAAATAAATAAATTTCCACTCTAGTCGGAGGTGCCCGACTAGGAAACACCCTAAACCACACCTATCGGCGGTTTTAAATGCACTTCAAAGTTTGCGTATAATTTTAAATTAAATTAAAAAATTAAAAAAAATAAATAAAAATAAGTAACTTGCATACAGAAATTTTTGACGGCAGTTTAGAGAATCGAACCCGGGTGCGCATGTCGGCGATCGACGCCCCTACCAACACCGCCATTGCACTACATGAGACTGAGATAGCGAATTCCGGAGTAAAGTTATTGAGCTACCTAGCTACTGCTACTGAGCTGCTGAACTTCTGCTTAAAATTCATCCCGAATTTGTTTTTGTTATGAATTCTTAATTTTCTAGATGTCTCTGCTGGTGTTACCACGTGCGTGTGTACGTAAACGTTTTATTTAATAAAATAATAGATTTCATCTACATATTATATTGTCTTTATTTAAATTATATCTATGTACACTTATTTTATATATACATACATACATATTTATGTATATTGCATACACACCCACACGCATACGCTCTGTTAACTGCGCAGTTTACTCAGCGATTGCGCTGCGGCAATATGTGCGTGTTAAGGGAAACTAAATGCTTAATAACTTTTTTTGTAGACCGACGTTCTTAATCAAACTTGCGTAGCGTAATTATATCATTCATATGTACAAGTCTCTAGTATTTGACAAACGTGACTTAGAAGTTTTGGACGAAGGGGCGTGGCATCCAAAATTGTATAAACGTCCCATTAAACTAAATACCAGATTTGAAGTCTTTAACTTTAAAGATGTAAAAGATATAATTTTAAAACGAAAAATCTATTTTCGTTTTTAATCGATAAAAAAAAAAACGAGAAGCGTTATCGAAATAAAAAAATAAACTCGATCTGCGTGTGATATACACGAATCTACTCGCCTCCTTCTGCCTGTTACATACATTTGGGCTGCAACAAAACCATTATACCCTGATTACACATTTTTAATGGGTTCAGGGTATAAGAAGACCTTCCCAAAGTCCGCGTACATAAAAAAAGGAACAAAAAAAATCTGCATGCAATGCTTTTTGGTTTTCAATTAATATTTGGTTGGATATCCCTTGTTCTTTAGCACATCCGCCAGACGTCTAGGCATCGAATCTACAAGTTTGCCGGTATCCTCGTGGAGTTATTTTGCTCCATTCCTCTAAAATTGCCTCCTTTAACATTGTTTTTGAGGTAATGGTATGCTGCCGAATCCTGCGCTCAAGTAAATCCCAGAGATGCTCTATTGGATTCAAGTCAGGAGATTGGGATGGCGTTTGCAACTGTTTTTCAATGTTATAGAGGATCCATAGCTTCACGTTATCAGCTGTGTGCTTCGGATCATTATCTTGCTTGAAGTAAAAATCATCAGCAATCTCTAATTTTTCGGCACTCTGCTTCAAATTCCGCTTCAAAATGGTCATGTAGTCCTTGTGATCCATGGTAGATACTATAAATGTCAAGTTTCCAACAGCACTAGCCGCCATACACCCCCATACCATTACTCCTCCTCCTCCATGATTCACTGTTGGCATCAAATTTTCTTTTTCGAAGGCTGCTGCTCTTTTTCTCCATACCATTTTCTTCCCATTACTGCCAAATATACAAAACTTGCTCTCATCCGAAAAGATCACCTTATTCCAGAAGCTAGTCGGCTTGGAAATGTGCTCATTGGCGAAGTCCATACGCTTTATTGTGTTTGCCTTTGAAATATGGAGCTTCCTACGGGCAACTCTTCCATTATACCCTGCCTCCTTCCAAATACGGCGAACAGTTTGATCGGGCATTGTTTTTTTGAAACGGTCCGCAACTTCAAGACTTCCTTGGTGAGCAGTAATCCTTGGATTTTGAGGCACCAGCTGAACAATTCGCCTTCTCACCCTATCTGTCAGCAACGAAGGACGGCCAGATCGGGGCTTTGATGTAATGGAGCCTGTTGAAATGTAGTTGTCGTACACTCTTTGACATGAGGAATGAGTTCAGCCAAGTAATCGTCCGATTTCTCTCCAAGATTTGTCCTCCAAACGGAATTTTAAAATTAATTTGCGCTCTTCAATAAAGATTTCTTTTCCTTTGATCTCCATGATGCAAAGCGTGCAGAAAAGTGAAAAAATGTGCTTGCAAATTTGCCAGAAAATAATTAACGAAAAGAAGCTGAAGTTAACGGTAATCGCGAAGTCCCTCATTGTACGCAGAATTCTAAGCATGTACGCAGACTTTTGGAAGGTCTTTCTTTGTTATGTTTTATTTCTAATGGTTATATTATGCTTTAGTTCTTTGTTTTGATAAATGAAATCATAGTAAATATTAAGTTTAATAATTAAAAAACAAATAAGAGAAGAAAAAATTCGGTATCTTGTTTCTACTGAGCGCTATTAATGGTCAAACTTGAAATACACAAATTTTCTTGAGTGTACGCAGAAATATGAGAGCAAGTGCATAAATGCATGATGCTCGTAGCTTTTTACAAATAAAACTTACATTGAAAATACTTGACCATTTTTAAGAATCCTTTTCGAAAACCTCGCAACCAACACCACTTGTAGTCGCTCCTTTTAATTTCTGCAAAAGTATAAAAATAAAATAAATTAAATTGCAAAATACAAAAGAGAAAATCCTTGCTTACATGCTTTTCCCTAAAACACTTGTAGGAGAATGAAAAGACATCGATAGTGCTGGCCAAACATCGATGTTTTATAAAAATACGAAACCATTGATGTATCGATAGTCCATCGATGTTTTTCCAGCTCTATCCGGTGGTCTTCACAGTAATGATTTTTTCTGTACAATAAAGTGTATGTACATTTTAAACTATTTTATTTCCGTGTCATTTAGGTTTTTTAAAGACATTAAATTGGTAGAATACGTTTTCGAGCGTATAAATTCTAACAAGACTATTTTTCGTTTTTATTATTACAATTACTATAGTAGTCGCTCGGACAGTTCGTCTCGCCCTGCCTACAATTCTATTTTTTCCAAGCTGAAGTCAGTTTCGCTTGAGCAGATGACATAAAGTGAGCCATGAAAGCACTGCCATTCTATCGCCAGATAACTTCGAAAGTTCCAGAGCAACCCTGGCGCAACGGCGCGTGTTAACTCCTCCCCGGGTACGTTGAAACCCGTCCTCGGGTTTCCCATTGATCGTCACCCGTTGACATAGTTTAAACCCGATAACTAGGAGGAAGACAACAGAAACAATGATAGTGACGCAACCAAATGACCTTGCTGACAATTCGGCCTTGAGGTTACTGATGTGGCGAAGATTACTCAGACTCAGGTCGTGCAGGAACGGGAGGCTCAGGTGTTCTCGGAATAGTGTGATATTAACTATTCCTGACGTCGAAACTGCTGGGTTTTTCATCAGAATGCCACGATGATTTATGTAACGGGTTCCATTCAATGAGATGTGGTCATCGAAGGTGATTAAATAAGTCCCCATGACCTGCTGGCTAGTTCCGGTGCTACCCACTATGTGGATTGTGGCGCTATTGATGATAACAATGCCTTCATCGACTACGATTATAGGCTTTAGATGCCCAAGGCGTGTAGCGCATTGTGCAGTGCCACCTGAGACTAGCTGTTGGGCACATGTTGATTTCTGAACTAGAGGAGATTCGGGTTAGTCCCGTTGTGGCACGCAAAGGCCTGTTGAACGTGCTCGAACATGGTGGTTCCGGCTGGAAGAAGCGCTGGGTGATTGTGCGACGTCCCTACGTCTTTATCTATCGCTCAGAGAAGGATCCGGTGGAGCGGGCAGTGTTGAATCTAGCAACAGCACAGGTTGATTTCTGCATTTGTTTGCAGAAGGTGGTGCTCACTGTAGGGGTGCAATCGCGCACGGCGATGATTTCTGTCCCGCAATCGGCCACCACGTCGCCTTCTTCCAAATCTATTATTATATTACTATGTTGAATGGGAAAAATATTGATTTTTTTTACAGAGTAACTTAGGTCTAGGGAATTTGATTAAAAAATATAGTAGTTGGGAATTTTGGAAAGCCTTAATATTAGATACCTCTAGTAGATCAGTTACGCTAACATTGGTGAGTTGCTCATTTAGTTCTTTTACGTCAATACTGTCGAGTATGAGTGGGCTAATTAAATTTATTTTTGCAAGTGAAATTGAAAGAATCAGATCTTCAAGGTCCGAAATTATCACTCTGTTTTTCGCCAAGATAGTCGTATAAAGATATTCGACTTCAGTATCTGGTTTTTGAATTGTGTTAAGAGTTCTTGAAATTTCATTGAGTCTTACTTGAATTTTGTTATTGATCTCAATTTGCTTGTTTTCAGCATCTACTAATTGTCCTTGTTTAAATTTTATCTGCTCCCAGTCGTCAAAATCTGGGGTTCCTGCTATTGCTTTAAGAGCACTACCTATCAAGTTTATGCTTCTAGTATTAAGTCTCGTATAGTTATTAAGTCTCGACGTCGCTTCAGTTCTAGTCAAAGCCACTATTTTTTAAAACTAGAATATATTTTATCCTAAGGTACAAGAATGTAATTTTGTAAAATTATTAAAAAAAAATTTTTTTTTTTTAAATTTAAATTTAAAAAAAATGGTTTACTTAAGGTTGTCCTTATGGACCATCCTCCCTTTTATAAGGACCGTTGTCCCAAGGTCTGCTTCGACCACTGCTTCGGTGAATAAGGGTGAAAGTTTATTTCCTAGTCTCCTATTTGACTTTACCCATACTTTCTCTCCTACTTGGTACGCTTTTTGGACCCTGTTCTTGTTATGGTGCTCCAAAGACTTTCCTTGTGCTGACGTGAGGTTGTTTTTTATCTGCACTGCAACGTTTGTAGGGATATTATGAATAATTTCTATCGGCTTTTTCTTTATCACCGAATGGATCGTCCTATTGTACTTTACTGTCGCAAGGAGGGTACTGTCAATAGTATCTTCAATGTGATTTCCATTTTTTAGGCAACGACTTATATCCCCTAACGTGCCGTGAAAACGCTCGACCTGCCCGTTAGATGTACTATGTAGGGGGGGTGCATTTGTGATCACTATGTCAAAGTTGTTTAACAACATTGCTTTGATAGTCTCTGAGTTTAGAGATTTCTCGTTATCGCAGTAGATTGTTTTTGTCTTTGGAAAAAAATTTAAAAATTGCAAGAGTGGAGTCTTTATATCCACAATTGCTCGTGATCGGATTGGTTGGACGACAGCAAATTTGGAAAATTTATCAATACAGGTTAGAAAGTATTTTCCATCTGTGGAGTAAATGTCTACATGTAACATTTCTCCAGCATATGAAGGTAAAGGGGTTTTCCCCAGTTCATGCTTGATCGAGTGTCGGTTATGATTGTTCATAGCGCATACTCGACAGTTTGCTGCTATTTCAGTTGTTAAACGGCCCATTTTTGGAAAAAAATAGTCATTAAGTATTTGTTGGGCATTCTCTTGTGCTGCGCGATGAGCGCGATTGTGCTCCGCTATAGCTATTTCTCTTTGTTCTGTAACATCTGATATATCTATCACGAAACTTTTAGAGTGTCTAAAAGTTGTTGAAGGGAAATCCTTCACTAGATTATGTTGAATGAAGGCTAGAATAGGAAGTTCACAATATATTGCATTAGTCACCTCGGAGTTTACAGCCTCTCGTAGAGTTTGCATCAGTGTATTGCGATCGGAAAACTGTATAACGTGTCGGGTCTTTGTTCTAAACAAGATATATGTCTTGTGTTGTAGGACAGTGCTTTCCTCCAGTATAATCTGGTTTCGGAAGCAGTTTACCGGTTTATCTGTTGTCTCGATTGTGTAAGTTAAAGACTCTTCGCTGTGGATCGTAGCGGCATCAGATTCTACTGTGTCCTCCAGAGCGTTGATATTTTGGCGAGACAGAGCGTCTGCCACAAGGTTTTCTTTGCCTGGCTTATAAATGATATTTGCATTATGCTCATCAATAAAAGCCTTCCAGCGCTTTATTTTGGCATTCGGGTTTTTATCCGATACCGCAAATGTTAGAGGTTGGTGGTCTGTGTAGATGTTAAGATTTTTAACACCGTACAAGTAATTTCTGAGATTTTTCAATGCCCACACAATGGCTAGGAGTTCTCGCTCATTTGTGGCAAAGTTAATCTCATTGTCTCGCAATGTGCGCGAGATCATTGTTATAGGGCGTCCGCCCTGAGATAGCACAGCGCCGAGCCCTTGGCCTGACGCGTCTGTTGTCAAGTCAAATGGTTTTTTAAAATCGGGGTATGCCAACAGCACATCCTCGGACGCTAGTAACTCCTTTAATCTGTTAAAGGCGTCTAACTGGGTTTGGTTTAATTTGAGTTTCACTTTCCTCGAATGGTTGGCGCTTATTTTCCCATTTTCGCCTTTCAAGATCTCCGTTAGGGGTCTTGCAATGCTGGCGAATCCTGCTATGAAGCACCTGTAATAACTTGCTAACCCTAGAAACGATCTAAGACTAAACAATGTTGCCGGTGGTTGGAAATTCTTTATGGCCTGTATTTTGTCGGTTGATGTCCGAATTCCACCTCTGCATACTGTGAATCCCAAATATTCCACATCCTTTTTGAAGAATTTGGATTTTTCTTGAGAGACCCTCATACCTGCATCCCTAAGGCTTTTCAAGACCCACTCGATGTGTCTGATGTGGTCTTCCTTGTTGGGGGAGAAAATTATTACGTCATCCACATAGACGTAACAAGTTTTTCCAATTTGGTCCCTGAGGACATCGTCTATTGCCCTCTGGAAAATACTAGGGGCGTTTTTAAGCCCAAAGGGAAGTCTGCAAAATTCATACTTCCCATTGTTTACAGAGAATGCAGTTTTTTCTCTGTCTCTTTCCGCCAATTCTATTTGGTGGAAGCCCGATTTAAGGTCCAGTGTTGTGAAATATTGAGCCTCACCCATATTCGACAATATGGTCGAAATATTTGGGATAGGGTATTTATCGTCGGTTGTCTTTTGATTTAGCTTTCGAAAATCGATTACTAGACGTTTTTTTTATGGCCAGAATCGTCGACACCTTTTTTGTCGACCACCCATATTGGATTGTTATATGGTGACTTCGAGGGTCTAATTATGCCACTCGCCAGAAGTTGTTTAACTTCTGCGTTGACAAATTCTGACACGCCCATAGGATACGGGTATAACTTAGAGTATATCGGTACGTTGTCGGTTGGAATTGTGGCAATAGTGTTAATATTGTACGGTAGGGATTCGTTAACGTCTGCAAAGGCGTTAATCGTTCGGTCAATCATTTGATTGAAAACGAGTCTGACTGCGGCAGGAACGTCCGCGTCACTAATTTGAAAATGGTTCACTTGTTGACATGTTGTGAACTCAATTTTCTCTGCACCCCGTTCATGCTTTATGATGTTATTGTTCAAATCAATATGAGCATTAATCCGCTTTAGTAGATCAAGGCCGATTATGCCATCGAAATCTTTTAATGATTCTAGCTTAAAAAAGTATGATTTGACACCGAATAGGTCAACGAAACATTTCTGTTCAATTTTTGTGTGCCCATGGATTGATTTAACTTGAAAGGGGCTATTTACTGGCTTCCAATGCGCCAGCTCGGGAAGAGGCTTAATATAGTTTTTAGAGGCTCCTGTATCTATCAAAAGTTTGATTGCTCGCCCTGCGACCATGCGTCTTACAAACGGTAGCAGGGAGCTTCCACTAAAAAATTACAGCTCTCTGCTCCTGACAGGTCATCTTCGACCGCTTCTGCCTCTTGATGTGAATAAGGATCATAATTGCTATTATCGTTGATTTCTTTTTGGGGTAAGTGATTGAGGTTCTGTTGAGTCCTCATAGACTGATCCCCATAGTTTTGATTGCCTCTATAGCATTGAGTGGGCTGTCTAAAGCGTGAGGAAGAATCTACTTCCATTGGTTCAGGGCCACGCCCTTGTGAGTTTTGGGGTTGAAAGCGCTGTTTTGAGCTGTTTGCTTTCGGCTGACTCTGGTTATCTTTGTTACCTTTCTGAAAATGGGGGTTCTTCCTCTGAGAGTTACCCTCATATTCTTGTTGGCTGTTTTGACGCCAATTCGGGGTCTTTTGACCACTAATTTTCTGTGGTTTTTCTTCAGCATATTTTGCAAAATTAGCCGCAAAGATGCTTCTTTCGTTGCTTGACTCAGCCTCTTGGGCTAGAGCCAGAGCGGTTGGGAGATCGTGAGGCTGTGCTGGGAAGACAGCCAACCTCAGGGACTTTTTCAGTCCGGAGACGAATGTATGGAGAGCATCGTTCCTGAATTTTTCGTTCAGAACGGCCGCTCCAGCAGGGTCATGTGTCATTAAAGTTTTATTTGTTAATAACGTCAGCTTTTTCCCGACCTCATCATAGTACTTCGCTAATGATTGGTCGCCCTGCCTAAGAGTGCTTAGTTGCTGTTGGATCACGTGTACTGGTGTTTTATCGGCAAACGTGAAATCCAACCTGGCAATAATTGCTTTAAAATTTAACACTGTGTTAAATGATGCAAGCTCAGTATCCGCTGAACCCCTTACTTTGATAGTGTCTTGAGCTGCCATTATACGGCTCAAACACTTTATACGCGGAACAAGCAGCCTGTCTCCATGAGACATAATTTTCCTGTTTTCCATCGAACTCTGGGATAGACTTCACTATATCTAAGGGCTCGTCACATTTGGCCCCTGGTACTATTTTTATCTCCTCATAAACTTCTATCTGTGGAGTCGTCCCTTTAAGCGAATTGTCGAGTGAGAGTGTCAATCTTTTCTTCAAATCTAAGTGCCTGCTGTTCAAGGGCTGCGTGCATTTGAGCCACGAGTTGTGTTACTTGTTCGTTTGCCATTTTTCTGTCTTTTATTTTTCTAAGTTCTATGTAGGAAGATATTAATTCTTCCCCACTGCTATCGTCTGGTCTGTCAACACCCTGCATTCGTTTAGAATGTCAAACCGAGATCACTTTACACTCACAGTATTCTCAACGAAATTTAGTATTTAGAAAAACGATGACAGAATGTTTAAGTTTCGGAATTTCAATTTTTAATATTTAATCAAAAATTCAATGGTGTAGAAATAATTTTTTATTTTAGAATATCACACTAGACAGTTTCTTTTTTTGTTTATTGTTAAAAAAAAAAAATGAGCAATTCACTTACATGATCATTTCAAAATTAATTTAGAATTTTCCTTTTTTTTAAAAACAAATTAATTAAGCGTTGGTGGCCGATGCGGTTGCGCAGTATTTTCCTCCAACGTTGTTTTGTGTTTTTTTTCTTCGGTGTGGTTGTGTTGTTTATTTTTTTCTTATATTCATTTTTTCTTTTTTTTATTTATTTTTTTTTTTTTTTTCTTTACTCGCTCAGCTCGTGGCTGGGGTTTTATTTTTTCTTAGTTTTTGTTGGTTTTCACTATGGTTCTTTTTACTCGCTCAGCTCGTGGCTGGGGTTTTATCTTTTCTATTTTTATTTAATATATTTTTTCTATGTCTCTTGGCGTTAGCTCGAAGAGTTGCACAGATCAAAAAAAATCAGTTATATTATTTCTGGCATAAACTTGTGGGTTTACTTGCCGTTGGGCGCCAATTATAACAAGACTATTTTTCGTTTTTATTATTACAATTACTATAGTAGTCGCTCGGACAGTTCGTCTCGCCCTGCCTACAATTCTATTTTTTCCAAGCTGAAGTCAGTTTCGCTTGAGCAGATGACATAAAGTGAGCCATGAAAGCACTGCCATTCTTTCGCCAGATAACTTCGAAAGTTCCAGAGCAACCCTGGCGCAACGGCGCGTGTTAACTTATATATTGTTTGCAATATATTTGTAAAATGAGCATAGCATGCTATTCGCAGACAAGCAGTCTCGACTAGTTATTTTAGTAAACAAATCATTTTTATTCGTATATTTCTGATATCTTTAGTGATTGATTTCTTTAAATTCTATACTAAATACAACATTTGGACACTCTAACTTAAAGATGTAATAGATATAATTTTATTAGTGCCTTTAGATTATCGTTTTAAATGAATAACAACAAAAAATAGTTACACATAGATTTTATAAACAAGCTGGATCCGACTCGTGATATGCAGAAAACTGACAGAATAGGGCCAAAAACACTTAGAAACCTATAAAAATGTTTAAGGTCTGTTCTGAGTCAATTTCTTAAGATTCAGTTGAAGATATAATTATTAAGCTGAAAATTTCATTAAAATCTGCTAAGTAACACAGAAGTTATTCAACAAAACATTTAGGCAATTTTCTTATGTTCTAAAAAATAACAAATACAATAGAATTCAGCAGGAATCATATACTCATTAAGTTACTTCGCCACTATGAGGGGTTTGTGGCGTTGCTACTAGAAGTAACGTGCGCCGATCATGGCACCCTTGGTTCGAGCCTCGGGTGAGTCAGTATTTTATACACATTTTATTTATAATTATTATTGATTTGACAAGCACAGTGGTGGTGTCATGGTAGCGATGACGAATTTCGACTCATGCAAGTAGGCGGAGGTTCGAATGTCGGTTTTTCTATGTCGGCTTTTCTTATATTTATTTATTTTTATACCCTGAACCCATAAAAAATGGGTAATCAGCGTATAATGCTTTTTATGTAACAAGTAGAAGGTGGCGTCGCAGACCCCATAAAGTATATATATTCTTGATCAGGACGACAAGCCGAGTCGATTGAGCTCTGTCCGTTTGTCCGTATGTTTGAACGCGTGGATCTCAGAACCTATAATAGCTAGAGACTTGCATTTTTTTTTGCATTCGTGTATATCACGCGCAGCTCGAGAAAAATTCGATAAATCTTCTCGTTTTTTTATCGATTAAAAACGAAAATCGATTTTTCGTTTTAAAAATTTATCGCTTACATCTTTATAGTTAGAGACTCAAAATCTTGTTTTTAGCTTAATGGGACCTTTATACAATTTTGATTGAAATACTAGAGAGTTGTGCTTTTGCACATACACGCATATGAATGATATAATTACGCTGCGCAAGTTTTATTAAGTCGGTCTACAAAAAAAGTTATTAAACATTTAATTTTTGGCTTTTGGGTGCCACGCCCCTTCTCACCAAATCGCAAAACCCATATTTTAAATACTAGAGAAAGTCCACCTACAACAAAAGTTATTATTCAAACATTTAATTTCACATATCATGTTGGATATTGCAGCCCACGCGCACTCGCCGCTCAGGTAGTAGAGCGCGTTTTTATTATTGCGTCCGAGTGCATTCGTATGTGTGTGAATGTGTTGCTTGCAATATACATGTAAAATAATCATAGCATGTTTCCAATATCGGATATTCGTAGGATTCAGGGTATCTCCTAGTCTAGTGGTCTAAATGCTTAATAACTTTTTTTGTAGACCGACTTTCTTAATCAAACTTGCGTAGCGTAATTATATCATTCATATGTACAAGTCTCTAGTATTTGACAAACGTGACTTAGAAGTTTTGGACGAAGGGGGCGTGGCAACCAAAATTTAACAAAATTCAAAATTGTATAAACGTCCCATTAAACTAAAATAAACTAAGATGTAATTTTAAAACGAAAAATCTATTTTCGTTTTTAATCGATAAAAAAAAAAACGAGAAGCGTTATCGTAATAAAAAAATAAACTCGATCTGCGCGTGATATACACGAATCTACGCGCCTCCTTCTGCCTGTTACATACATTTGGGCTGCAACAAAACCATTATACCCTGATTACACATTTTTAATGGGTTCAGGGTATAAGAAGACCTTCCCAAAGTCCGCGTACATAAAAAAAGGAACAAAAAAAATCTGCATGCAATGCTTTTTGGTTTTCAATTAATATTTGGTTGGATACCCCTTGTTCTTTAGCACATCCGCCAGACGTCTAGGCATGGAATCTACAAGTTTTCCGGTATCCTCGTGGAGTTATTTTGCTCCATTCCTCTAAAATTGCCTCCTTTAACATTGTTTTTGAGGTAATGGTATGCTGCCGAATCCTGTGCTCAAGTAAATCCCACAGATGCTCTATTGGCTTCAAGTCAGGAGATTGGGGTTTTTGCAACTGTTTTTCAATCTTATAGAGGAGCCATAGCTTCACATTATGAGCTGTGTGCTTCGGATCATTATCATGTTGGATATTGCAGCCCACGCGCACCCGCCGCTCAGGTAGTAGAGCGCGTTTTTATTATTGCGTCCGAGTGCATTCGTATGTGTGTGAATGTGTTGCTTGCAATATATATGTAAAATAATCATAGCATGCTTCCAATATCGGATATTCGTAGGATTCAGTGTATCTCCTAGTCTAGTGGTCTTGACTAGAGATTCTTACTTGAATGTTTTTTATTATTAATTAATGTTAATGCTTCAAATGTTATTATTTTTTTAATACTATTATGAAGAAAAATAGTTATTATGAAAAACTGCATTCGAATTTTTTCATTTTACAAAAATTTGACCAAATTACGTGATGTTTTGTGGTAATATAAACAGAGTAGTTTGACTTTAGTGACACACTGTATTGTAAACGAGACATATAGACATGCGCTCGCAAATAACTACACGCTCTGCGGACAGATCAATTTTATGAGAAAATAATTATTTAATAACTTTTGTTGTAGGGTTTTCTAAGCAAACTTTCAGAGCGACTTATACTTATGTATATGTTTCTAGTCAGAAGTATCTAGTATTTTAAATAGGTGATTTGCGCATTGACGCAATTTTACCAAAAACAAATCCTAATTTTATAAAAGCAGCATTAACCTAAATAATACTGAAAAAAAAAAAAAATAAATACAAGATTTGAAGATAATAACTTTAAAGATCTAACCACTAATGATACACCACATATATGTATGTATGATTAGTAATATAACAGATATAATAGATATAATTTTATAACTGTTTTTAATCGATAACAAAGAATGGGAATAGGTGTCGAATTAATGAGTTCTTATATGTTCTGAGATCGGGGCACGGATCAAATTTCATGACCCATCTTTAATAGTGTAGAAATGGTTTGCGCTCATACGGACACAGACGGACGGAAAAAAATCTGGCGGAGCAAGCCTCGCTATTTTCTTTCTTTTTTTTGCATTTAAGTATGTCTACGTCTTTATATACAATTGGTTTTTGTTTTCATTATATTATATATAATAATATAATATACAATAAGTTAAAAAAAAACTACTTTCGTTGAAGATTTTCCAACGAGAGTTAGCACTATAAAAACCAACAATTAGTTGCTGGTTTGCAGAAATTATCGTTAACTAAACAGCGCTTCGACAGTATTACAAGAGGAAGACAAAAGAGAAAATATTCTATGACCAATGATTCGAACGACTGCAAAAGTTAGTTGACGCGACAGGCAATAAACTGAAAGATGCATTCGCCGCACATGGCGCTTCCAGCCAGAACTCATCTTCGAATTCACTGCGAAATTCGATAACCGAGAAAAAGCGGTCGGGTATATGACGCTGAATCAGAACATAGCATCTGCAAGGATGAAGCATTTTCAAATGTCCATGAGCCACTATTTGAAGATGATGAATATCCCAAATCGAAGCGCAACAGTAACAATTAGCCACCACAAAGACATCGGGCTATATAAGTGCGGACAAAAAAGACGAAGGTCCACAAAGATTCTACATTCAAACTTCGGGGACTTTTTGCTCACCTGCTCAAACTCTGTATTACGCAGCGAACAGTAACAAAAAGATGGAAATTGCAACTGGTATTGCACCCAAAAGGGAAATGTGGAAGACTCGCGGCCTACAGTACGTGCTAGATGTAGTAGACATATTATTTAAACGCAATAAGCGAGAAGAAGATGGAAGAAGATTGGCAGAGTGCAGTGGATGCCATAATAGCCGTTATCAATGTAGCACGAAAAACTATAGAGACAGAGCCGCAGAGAATTCAGACAGCCGACCATCAATAATTAAATACAGAAATAAGCAGCCAGTTACTTCCAGGGCCGCATTCTGTTATACGACACATCCATAGGGAATATGTGGTGAATTATGGAATGTAATGTAAGACGCAACCTTTTTCTTTTTTATCCGCTATTCGTACTCAACGTAATCATCGTTCTGTCCTAGAGCGGATGGTATTCATAGTTGCGTGATTAAAGAATCCAGTGCTTCTTTGCGGTCACCTTTATCAAAACTGTTTAATTTGTCCCTTGATACCTCGGTATACCCTTCAATTTGGAAATAATCATTTATTATTCCTCCGTATAAAAATGGAGGAAGATCTACTACTTCAAATTAAAGAGGTATTGCGAAGCTTTCTGCTATTCCGAAGTTATTTGAAAAAATTATAACTTCGAACTTGCAACACTTTTGTAAATCAAATATTTCACCATCGCAACATGGTTTTTAAACTTCTGTCTTGGATAGCTTCCTATTTAAAGGGTAGAATCCAAAGAGTTCTGTTGAGAAGTTCTATTTCAATGGTCATATTTATTTCTTCGGGTTTTCCTCAGGGTAGTCATTTGGGCCCTCTACTTTTCTCCCTTTTTATAAATATCCTTCCCAATTGTTTTTCTCACTCTAAAATATTCATGTATGCATATGACGTAAAACTCTCTCATAAAATCATATCATAATAGGGTTCATCTTATAGATTTTCCATCGTTAATCAATCGTAGAATAGTATTGCTTTCCTACATAATTTGATTATCGATAATATTGATTCGTCTGGTCTTTTAATGCAAATAAAATTTTTAGTTCCTTGTGTTTCCCGTCACTATTGTCCGCTATATTTACTTATATGTACCTCTAATTATTCTTTGCACAGTGGGTTTCGTGTCATATGTGCTAATTACAATAATTATGTTCATGTTTTTTGTTCAGAACTCTCTCTCCCTTCAATTATATCCTTTCTTTCGGCTTACTTCAGAGAATTCACAAACAAAGCCCAGTAGTGATAATGCACAGGAACTGGAAATTCTCCGTTTTTGTGTAGTGAATTTTCATCTTTTATATTTATTTTTTTTTTTTTTTGTATATTGTAATCATAATATTTTTAAGTTCTTCTATCTGTTTTAGTTTTAATTGATATCACTAACCTGCTGTGATTCGGGGCATAGCTCGCCGGCCTGGCAAATAAAACACCCCAATGCATCCGACAACGGCTGGATTCTTAGGAATTGCAGACTGCAGATTCGTTGTTTTTAGGCTATTGTAGCGGTTCTTTACCGCAGCGAATATTTTGTGACAACTTTATTTTTAACTTTTCCCTCAAATTTATCCCCAAGTAGGCTTTTCTCTATTATATTTTTTTTAAGTACAGGACGTCGTTGATCGGGAATTGCTGTGATCTTTCTGCAGTGGCTCCGGTGGAGCGGCGATGAACGATTCCTTTTTTTTTGAGGTAATTTGGCAGATTTCTTTTCGCAGCTTGCAGATTGATTGTAATTATCGTAACCAGAAATAATGAGATTAACTCAATTGTGTTGGTGTAAGCTCTCATATTCAAATTTCTCAACTGGCCAATGTTGTTGATGCAGTGCCTTCAAAGATTTTAACGACAGCATCTTCACCCGTTCGACCTCGTTATCTGTACAATAGACACTTCGGGTCTATATATGGTTGTTTCTGTGTTGTCGAATTGCTGTGCATTGATGGTCATGGAATCGTTAAGGTTACCCTTAGTGTAGGAATAGATTTAATATTGCTTAAATTAACAATTTCAATTTTCGGGATTTGGTTTTTGGAAATAAAAAAATTATTTTGGTGTAAGTGGTTTATTTAGTTGTTTTTATACCCTGAATCAATTAAAAATCGGTAATCAGGGTATAATGGGTATATATAATGGGTTTGTTGCGGACCAAATGTATATCATGCAGAAGGAGGCGTGGCAGAGCACATAAAGTACATATTCTTGATCAGGACGACAAGCCGAGTCGATTGAGCCCTGTCCGTATGTCTGTGTATTTGAACGCGTGGATCGTAGAACTTATAATAGCTAGAGATTTGAATTTTTTTTTTTATAGATTCGTGTATATTCCGCGCAGATTCAGGTTTTTTATTTCAATAATTCTTCTTGTTTTTTCTAAATCTTTATAGTTAGAGAATCTAAATCTTGTTTAATGGGATCTTTATACAATTATGATTTTTGTAAAATTTTGGATGCCACGCTCCCTTTGTCCAAAATTTTCAAATCACGTATTTCAAATACTAGAGACTTGTGCTTTTGCACATACACACATATGAATGATATAATTACGCTGCGCAAGTTTGATTAAGAAAGTCGGTCAAAAAAAAAAATTATTAAGCATTTAATTTCCCATAACATGCACATATTTTCCCAGCGCAGTCGCTGAGAAAACTGCACAGTTAGCAGAACGTATATGTGTACGTGTGAATGCTTGCAATATACATACATACTGTATATATTTATATATATAAAATAAGAATAACATTGATATAATTTAAATAAAGTCAATATAATATACATACATATGTATAGACGAAATGTACTATATTAATAAACAAAATGGTTACTAAACGTTTACATACACACGTACGTGGTAGCAGCAGCAGAAGCATCTAGAAAATTCTAAGAATTCATAACAACAACAAAAAAGATAAATTGGGGATGATTTATTTATTTAATTGTTACAGAGAATTAATTCTAAATAACACTTTAATTAAAGGCAGAGCACCAAAAGCCTTCAGGCAGAATATATTTACATTATACACAGTTTATATTTCTATGTGTAGTTTATTTATAATTTTTATAACATTTTCTACATTTGTTATATTGGGTTTTGAGATGAGGATGTTGAGTGCGGGAGAATTAAGGCATTTGCAGATATTTATTACGTGTTAGCATTGGAGAGTCAGGGTATCGCTATTGCAAAATGGGCAAATAGGTGCCAGTGTTTTGTCGAAAATGTGTTCGTGTGTTAGTATTGTATGTCCTAGTCTGAATCTTTTGTATTTTATTGCGTGTTTTCTGACTATTTTATTTTGGAAGGCGTGTAGGTTCTCTTGTAGGGTTAATGGTCTTGTAGAAATGCGTGCAATGGTTTTTTAAGTGTTTCTTTTGTTAAATCATTTATTTATATCTTTTTATACCCTGAACCCATTAAAAATGGGTAATCAGGGTATAATGGTTTTGTTGCAGCTCAAATGTATGTAACAGGCAGAAGGAGGCGTGGCAGACCCCATAAAGTATATATATTCTTGATCAGGACGACAAGCCGAGTCTGTCCGTCTGTCCGTCTGTCCGTATGTTTGAACGCGTGGATCTCAGAACCTATAATAGCTAGAGACTTGAACTTTTTTTTTATAGATTCGTGTATATCACGCGCAGGTCGAGTTTGTTTTTAGAAATTCGATAACTCTTCTCGTTCTTTTTTTATCGATTAAAAACGAAATCGATTTTCAGTTTTAAAATTATATATTCTACATCTTTATAGTTAGAGACTCCAAATCTGGTATTTAGCTTAATGGGACTTTTATACAATTTTGATTTTTGTTAAATTTTGGATGCCACGCCCCCTTCGCCCAAATTTTCAAAACACTTATTTCAAATACTAGAGACTTGTGCTTTTGCACATACACACATATGAATGATATAATTACGCTGCGCAAGTTTGATTAAGAATGTCGGTCTACAAAAAAAGTTATTAAGCATTTAGTTTCCCATAACACGCACATATTGGCGCAGTGAAGTCGCTGAGTAAACTGCGCAGTTAGCAGAGCGTATGCGTATGCGTGTGCGTGTGTATGTATGCGTTGCTTGCAATATACATACATATGTATGTACACATGTACATACTGTATATATTTACATATGTATATATAAAATAAGAGTAACATTGATATAACTGAAATAAAGTCAATATAATATACATATGAATAGATGAAATGCATTATGTTATTAAACGAAACGTTTACCAAACGTTTACGTACACACGCGCGTGGCAACAGCAGCAGAAGCATCTAGAAAATTCGAAGAATTCATAACAACAACAACAGAGACAAATTGGGGATGAATTTTCAGCAGAAGTCCAGCAGCTCAGTAGCTCAATAACTGTACTTAGGAATTCGCTATCTCACTCTTATGTATTGCAACGGCTGTGTTGGTAGAAGCGATGATCGCCGACATAAGGTCTCGGGTTCGATTCTCTAAGCGCTAACGTCAAAACTTTTTTTATGCAAGTTACTTAATCATTTTTGTTTTTTTTTTTTTAATTTTTTAATTTAATTTAAAATTATATATAAACATTAAAGTGCATATAAAGCCGCCGATAGGCGGGGTTCAGGGTATTTCCTAGTCGGGCACCTCCGACTATTTTGACATATCCGGGTGTCCAGAGCAGCTTAATCCTTTTGTGCGTTGAAAAAAGTTTGTCTCGAATCTTTACGAGTGGGTTCATGTGTGTTTGGGTTTTTTACGGCAAGTAAGGTGGGGAGTGAGTCCGTGCAGATAACAAATTTTAGTTTTTGTTTCTTTTTGAGCGAATTCTACTGCACAGATAATCGCTTCCGCAGTGCAGACTGAAGAGTGCCAAGGTGTGACGGCTGATTTTAATAATTGATTGTGTTATGTGACCACGCTGAAGGCAGTTATGTGGTTCAGTTTTGATACCTCTGTGTATAGAAATGCCTATGACTTGTATTCATTTCTGATTTTTTCGAAAACCTTTCTGTATACTTTGTGTGCTTTAAGAGTGTAGAATGATTGTGTATTGTCCATGGCGGAAATTTTTCTTTGTATTTTCGTTTTGGTGAGATGAATATGTTTAGAGCTGCAGCTTCTTTGATAATCATTTCTAGGCTTGATTGCTTTTTATTTTTAAGTTGCCTGAGGAGTGTGTTATGTAGGGAAGATCCATTTGAGTTGGTTATGTTTTTACTCAGTCGTCCAATGCTCCATTGGAATCTAGTGTTTAGGTCGGGGATACCTGTTTCTGCCAGCACGTTTTTTATTGGGGTAGTACAGAGGGTATTATGGAGGAATAGTAGGGGGTGGATAGTTTAGAAAAAATTTGTTTATTTGTTTTCCTGTAAATTGGGAGACCGTAGTCAATTTTGGCGAGTATAATTGATTTTACTATATTAATTAACTTATAGTTACTTAAATATTTAATTATTTACTATTATTTACTATCGAATGTTAAACCTAGAATTTTGAGGTGTTGTGTTTTCGGTATGTTTACATTGTTAATTGTAATATATATGTTGGTGCAATTATGTTTTCTGCATATGTGAAGCTGAATAGAGATTCCGCTGATAGTTTTGTTCCAGTGATATTACATCAATCGTGGATTTTCGAGAAAAAATTATTTATTTGGTTGTTATAGTCGAAGTTGGGTTTGAAAAAGATGCAAAGGTCGTCTGCGTACATGGTGTATTTGAAAAATGTATTTTGATTTATGAGGTAATTTATTGAAGGATGAATTTTCAACAGAAGTTCAGCAGCACAGTTAGAAGTAGCTCAGTAGCTCAATAACTTTATTTAGGAATTCGCTATCTCACACTCATGTAGTGAAAATGCGGTGTTGATAGGAGCGCCGATCGGCGACATGAAGTTACTTGAAGGTACAAGTTACAATTTTTTTTATTTTTATTTCATTTAAAGTTATATAATAATAAAATCGCCGATAGGCTGGGTTTAAGGTATTTCCTAGTCCGACTAGAGTTTCCTTACTTGTTTTAATTTAAAATATTATAATTCTATGCAAACTGTAAACTTCATTTACAATTGCCGATGGGCGGTGTTCAGGGTATTTTCTAGTCGGGCACCTCCGACAAGAGTTTCCTAACTTGTTATTACAAAGTTTTGTGAGCGTCGGTAATTATATCTAAATTGCAATTTTCATTTTAGTATTTCTATTCTTTGTTTTTTTTCTGTTTTTTACACTTGGTAGTGTGTGTGTTCGCTGTCGCTCGGTCACGCTTAGGTTAGTGTTTGTTATTGTTTCTTACGAAATTTATTTCGTTTTCAGTGTAAACTCTCTCCCGCTCTATTTTCTGTTTCTTCATCTACTATTTATTCTTTTGATCTTTGTATTAGCTGAGTGTTGTTGTTTGGGATTTTTGTATCTCCCAATCACAGTTAATCCTCTGTGTTTTATCTTATATTTTTTCTATCTTAATCTGTTTGTATTTTTGTTTTGATTATCTTTCCTACTTGCCAATATTATATGCTGTAAAAAATCATGTTTATTTCGGCAAGTCGCTGATTCTGCACAAATGCAATTTATTGGTTGCTGGTTGTGCGAGAATATATATATAAAGAAATTTAACTAAAAACGTGAGTAAAAAAAATTCAAAATTACAAAATTATAAAATATAATAGGGAAATGAAAAAGACTAATACTAACAATATATAACAACGATATCATTAACCCGATGGGGGTGTTTTATTTGCAGGACCGGCGATCTATGCCCCAAATCCCAGCCAGGTATGGTTAGTGATATCATTGAAACTAATGTATATTAAAATCACCCAACACAAGAAATAAGTCATTATCTTGAACATAATCATACATTTCTTTAATACAAGATATATGATATATATGATATGAGATGATATATGATGACTATAAACTTGTAAATCGGAAGAGGGAGGGATATAGAAACAATTAAAGTATAAGGAACTGAAAGGTTATTTTAACTTCAATAATCTCAACATTGTGAATTGATGAGAAGGTAAAAGATTCCGAGAGACCACTCCCTCTGCGAGACAAGCGATTAATAGTGAAATTATTTGAAAGAACCTCACTGTTATAAACATTTGGGCTTAACTATGTTTCAGTGAGGACACTTCAGATTGGACACTAGAGCTGTGCAGAAATAGATTTTTTAATTTATAATTAAGAATTAATATAATATTTAGCAAATCAACTAAGATGGTAAAAGCCCAAAAAGTCAATAAATTGTGTATTTATAGACATATCATTTTTGGCCAGTCCATGACAGGGGTGTAGGACAACGTAACTGTGAATTTTTGACGCTTACACTCAAAAAATTCCAAAATTATATAAATATATAATGTAATATGTAATGTAATATGAATTCTTAAAATAATATTTATAGTCAATCATTTTAGTTTAGTATTAGGGGTGCGTTGACTTTAGTTGACGCTTAATTAATTAAATTTTAATATTTTTATACCTTTAACCCATTGAAAATGGGACTTCTGGGTATACTGTTTATGTGAAAATGTATCTAAAGGCAGAAGGAGACGTCGTAGATCCCATAAAGTATATATATTCTTGACATGTATACTCGTGAATACTATACGTTGTACGAGTTTGTTTTTTTTTTCGATACTTCATCCCGTTTCCGAATTATCGATCAATTTTGACAAATTCACTTTCATTTATGTGTACCAGATAGGTGTAGTGAATGCGGACATTAGTAGCTTTCGCAAAACCCATATTTCAAATATAATGATATGGTAAATTAAATGTTTAATAACTTTTCTTTTCTTTTTCTAGATGGGCTTTCTTAATCAAATTATAACAGTTTGATTATGGCATTCATATGTGTCTATTTGCTAAAGCACAAGTCTCTAATATTTGAAATACGGGTTTTGCAAATTGTGGGCGAAGGGGTCGTGGCATCCAAAAAGCAAAAACTACAAAATATCCGCATTCACTACACCTAACTACACAAAAAATTTGAAGTCTCTAGCTTTAATGGTATACATCATTAAAAGTGCATTTATCGATTATTCGGAAACGGGATGAATTATCGAAAACAAAAACAAACGTCTCCAGCCTGTTACATACATTTGGGCTGCAACAAAACCATTAAAAATGGGTAATCAGGGTATAAAAATCAAAATACTGCATAGTGGACTATACTATACTACCCTATACTATAATACCAATATTGTCGGTGTGGGTGGTAGATTAGACGAAAAAGGAAACAAAAAGAGTTTTGAGTTTTACGATTTCCCTTCGGACTAAGTATTCGCAGTATTCAAACAGCATGGAAAATCACGTTATGTTTACGATGATAACGTAATAATTTTTCTCGAAACTATAGAACAAATATAAGAGTTTCAAAAGAAGAGTCCCAATTGGGTCTAAAGCGGTCAATGGAAAAGTTAGCGCACGATCAGTTAACATTGACGTAAACCAACAACTGTCATTCAAGAAAAGAGTGTTATTGTTTCCAAAAACGTTATATTACTCTACCCTGACTATCAAAAACTATTTAACTTGGAGACAGACGACTCATCCACTGGTTAGGGAACAGTCCTTTCTCAGGAGGGAGCACATTTCTGATTTTTTCGAAAACCTTTCTGTATACTTTGTGTGCTCTAAGAGTGTAGAATGATTGTGTATTGTCCATGGCGGAAATTTTTCTTTGTATTTTCGTTTTGGTGAGATGAATATGTTTAGAGCTGCAGCTTCTTTGATAATCATTTCTAGGCTTGATTGCTTTTTATTTTTAAGTTGCCTGAGGAGTGTGTTATGTAGGGAAGATCCATTTGAGTTGGTTATGTTTTTACTCAGTCGTCCAATGCTCCATTGGAATCTAGTGTTTAGGTCGGGGATACCTGTTTCTGCCAGCACGTTTTTTATTGGGGTAGTACAGAGGGTATTATGGAGGAATAGTAGGGGGTGGATAGTTTAGAAAAAATTTGTTTATTTGTTTTCCTGTAAATTGGGAGACCGTAGTCAATTTTGGCGAGTATAATTGATTTTACTATATTAATTAACTTATAGTTACTTAAATATTTAATTATTTACTATTATTTACTATCGAATGTTAAACCTAGAATTTTGAGGTGTTGTGTTTTCGGTATGTTTACATTGTTAATTGTAATATATATGTTGGTGCAATTATGTTTTCTGCATATGTGAAGCTGAATAGAGATTCCGCTGATAGTTTTGTTCCAGTGATATTACATCAATCGTGGATTTTCGAGAAAAAATTATTTATTTGGTTGTTATAGTCGAAGTTGGGTTTGAAAAAGATGCAAAGGTCGTCTGCGTACATGGTGTATTTGAAAAATGTATTTTGATTTATGAGGTAATTTATTGAAGGATGAATTTTCAACAGAAGTTCAGCAGCACAGTTAGAAGTAGCTCAGTAGCTCAATAACTTTATTTAGGAATTCGCTATCTCACACTCATGTAGTGAAAATGCGGTGTTGATAGGAGCGCCGATCGGCGACATGAAGTTACTTGAAGGTACAAGTTACAATTTTTTTTATTTTTATTTCATTTAAAGTTATATAATAATAAAATCGCCGATAGGCTGGGTTTAAGGTATTTCCTAGTCCGACTAGAGTTTCCTTACTTGTTTTAATTTAAAATATTATAATTCTATGCAAACTGTAAACTTCATTTACAATTGCCGATGGGCGGTGTTCAGGGTATTTCTCTAGTCTCTAGCTTTAATGGTATACATCATTAAAAGTGCATTTATCGATTATTCGGAAACGGGATGAATTATCGAAAACAAAAACAAACGTCTCCAGCCTGTTACATACATTTGGGCTGCAACAAAACCATTAAAAATGGGTAATCAGGGTATAAAAATCAAAATACTGCATAGTGGACTATACTATACTACCCTATACTATAATACCAATATTGTCGGTGTGGGTGGTAGATTAGACGAAAAAGGAAACAAAAAGAGTTTTGAGTTTTACGATTTCCCTTCGGACTAAGTATTCGCAGTATTCAAACAGCATGGAAAATCACGTTATGTTTACGATGATAACGTAATAATTTTTCTCGAAACTATAGAACAAATATAAGAGTTTCAAAAGAAGAGTCCCAATTGGGTCTAAAGCGGTCAATGGAAAAGTTAGCGCACGATCAGTTAACATTGACGTAAACCAACAACTGTCATTCAAGAAAAGAGTGTTATTGTTTCCAAAAACGTTATATTACTCTACCCTGACTATCAAAAACTATTTAACTTGGAGACAGACGACTCATCCACTGGTTAGGGAACAGTCCTTTCTCAGGAGGGAGCACATCTTAAGAACCCCGAGTTACATTTCGCAACAAACGAACATGAGCACAGTGAAATATCACTACCACACACCATCGATTCATCTGATAATCCTTTAAACTGTTTTCGATATAACATCATTTGAGAAGAAAACGTAATCCCATTAACACGTATAGTACGTCATCATCATGTTCGGTCAAAAGCATAGGCATATCATACATTTTTTTGACAAACAAAAACAGTTAGAGCTAGTACTTGATGCAGTAAATAAGGACGTAGTGAATGCACTCGTGTGTGAGCTACCAATTCTGGCCAGAACAAACTTTCACTGCCACAGTACTAATGAACCAAATTACTAATGAACCATTTTCCTCAGTCTCACATGAAAAAGATCTTAAAGTCAGACGTAGGCCACATTATTAGAACAGTAAAAATACTCCATAGACACGATTGTAGCACCAACATTATTGGTACCCCTCCAAGTGGTAGCAAGAACCCCGGATTTTGATGATTTCGAAAAATGCACATTTAATGAGAAAACTGTAATGGATTCAATAAAACAGACAAATTGTTAAAAATACAGAAGTTCAGGACCAGAATAATAAACTAACAGAAACTGCAAGTTTTATAATAACTAATGAGAAAACAAAACAAATAGACTCGTTAATGTTAATGTTGCCTGTGACCCTTGCAAAGATTGAAATTATAAATCCCGCTATTCTTGATAACACAGATTTAGAAAACGTACTAATTGAGCACTCTAGAGATATAACAATTACTGATTTGATGAAACGACGGAGTCATCATAATCAATAAAGAGGGTGCTATGGTTACAACGTCCAGTAGCACGAAAGGATGATTCACGGATCACAAGACGGAGCTCGATAGCCATAGTACAACGCATTCCTGTTCATTAGCTCTTAAAAAATATTACTGACCACAAAGAAGTCCCGAGTCTGCCATTCCAGCAAAATTTGAGCATTGAAAATCTGCGCTACATTAACAACGTTAACATAGGTAACAACACCCGAAATATTCACCGGAGCTACACTTCTTTCAATAATCGTCAATCAAGGCCAGCGTCAGCCTTCATATTACCGAGGGAGGAGATAACGGCATATGAATGCCCGTTGATCTAGGTCTGTAATAATGTTTTTGACGCATGATAAGCATTTTTAGAGATCGCTTTGCATATAGCGATATAGTTTTGCGTCGACGACAAACACTATCATCAACATTCCCATGCGCAGGCCACCACTTTCAGTGACAAGGGTAGCTTATAAATAAAAATATTGTGTACTTACAGTTTCAGTTTGATGCATACAATAAAGATTGATAGATATAAAAATAAGAAGTAAAAAACCGCTTGACTGGGAGACGACAATCGACTCAGCGTGTTGTCCTGATTATGAATATACAGTATGTTTGCAAAACGAAAAAACGCATACAAGTTCAACTTTAACATCACATTTTAGTGGGAAAGTCCTACTTGCTAATTCGTTGCATTAAACAGAAATGGCGCAAAATACCGACATAAATGCTCTAATATGGTCAATGTCGCGACGCCTCAGGGGTGTAATGGAAGCAAATGGTGGGCATAATATTAGCCAATTCCATATTGATCTTAAAGAAATACAGATCTCATAATATAATTGTTTGCATTTTGCAAATAATTAATGGACAACTAAAATTTGCTGTTTTCTTTCCTTTTGCATTATATTTTGTTTTTCTTTCTTTTCTTATGATTTTTGTTACTTATTTTATTTAAGAATATATAAAGTAACAATACTGTAAAAAAAAAATTATGAAAAGAAGTGCCTTTCCCACTAAAATATGTATTGCAAACAAATAATGGATATACTGTATATACTTTATGGGGTCTGGCACGCCTCCTTCCGCCTGCTACACACATTTGGACTGTAACAAATCCTTTATACCCTACCCATTTTTAATGGGTTCAGGGTATGAAAAAAACAAATTTTGTTCAATGTTTTCAGGTCACAGTTTAACTCAAACTTTATAGGTTAAACTTCGTTCAAGATAACGTAAATCGGACTCTATCGTTTTGGAACGATGTTCTTTTGCAAAAGAATACAAATTTAATTCATTGGGTTCCGATGGAACCACAGCTTGAGCCTTGGAGGCTTTAAGTTTTCCTTGGAACTGCCCTCAAGTCGTAAATCTGCGAGCCCAGTCTCCCCCATGAATCCGATTGAAAATTTGAGGTCAATTTTGGATCAGGCTATACGGAATAAATCGATTTCAAATAAAAACGACCTTAAAATTGCTCTTCCTGAGGAATAGTGTAATATACCAATTGAGATAACTTAAAATTGTATTTATTAACAATAACCAGATGGCTTGAACTCCACTGAGATCAATCCATATATTCACATATTCACATATTAATAACTAAATCTACTCTCTATTTGGCAAATCCAGAACGTGAAATCTTTTTAAACGCCGTCGGCTGTTATTTATTGTATTATCGAGTGCCAAAGCTAGAACATTGCAGTGGTCATATGCCCTATTTAAATATCTCTCTGCGCTATTTAGTATTTTCTCTTTGATAAGAGCAAATTAAAGATCTTTGTGGATGTCAAAGTTTTTCATATACCAAGGAGCAGCTGTAATTTTTCTAAGGGTTTTAGATTGGTAACGCTGGATAATGTCAATATTTAATTGGTGGCTTTTTCCAAAGCTGTAACGCCTAGGACCATACTGGTTTTAGAACGTCCTAATATAGCTGTATTTTATTTTCAAGCCTTAGTTGCGACCGCGGCCCTAATAACCAGTATTTTTTTCGTATTGATTTTGAGTTGCATTTTTTCTGCCTCCAGGTAAGCCTCCGATCCAAGTGCAATCCCAGGTATTTTACCGATTCGCTAAGTGGAATGTTGGATCCATTGAGGGACACTGTAGGACAGCTTACGGGTCTGAGAGCGAATGTGAATCAGTTGCACAGACTTTTGGGCGTTGACCACTATTCTGGACTTATTCATCCACGCTTCAATTAGGCCAAGTTCTTTTTGAATCAGATTAGATGCAACAATTGGGTCAGTGCTCATAGCAATGACTTCGGTGTCATCAGCCATATATCTACAGAATTGGTTGTAGACAAGTCTTCTGTAAAAACAGTATAGAGGACTGGGACTAACGCCCTTGGTCCTGTTTTCCAGATACAGATCATTAGGAAGTATGGTGCAGGCAACCATTTCTTTATTTTGTACAGTAGATCTGCGTGCCACATTTTTTCAAAGGACTATTTGACATCTTGGAATACTCCTGTGCAATATTTTTTAGATTGAAGCGCATTGAATATTGAGTGTGTGATGCGATGACATTGCTCAATCGTACCCTGACCTCTTCCAACCCAAATTGATGTTCAGGTATGATGGTTAATTTGTCCACAACAAGTAACATTCTTCTTAAAAGTATTCGTTCAAATACTTTAGAGAACGTCACCAGCAAACTGATGGGACAGTACGACAATGTGCAGTCTTCCGGCTTGTTCGGCTTAGCAAGCATTACTACTTCCGCGCATTTCCACTGCCTTGGGAAGTATTCCAATAATAGCATTAAATATATATGTCTGTGATCGAAAGCATTTTATTTTTTATTTTTATTATACCCTGAACCCATTAAAAATGGGTAATCAGGGTATAATGGTTTTGTTGCAGCCCAAATGTATGTCACAGGCAGACCCCATAAAGAATATATATTCTTGATCAGGACAACAAGCCGAGTCGGTTGAGCCCTCTCCGTCTGTCTGTCTGTCCGTCTGTCCGTGCGTCTGTCCGTATGTTTGAACGCGTGGATCTCAGAACCTATAATAGCTAGAGACTTGAATTTTTTTATAGATTCGCGTATATCACGCTCAGGTCGAGTTTGTTTTAGAAATTCGATAACTCTTCTCGTTCTTTTTTTATCGATTAAAAACGAAATCGATATCTTCTATATCTTGATAGTTCCAAATCTTGTATTTACCTTAATGGGACTTTTATACAATTTTGATTTTTGTTAAATTTTGGATGCCCAAATTTTCAAATCACTTATTTCAAGTACTAGAGACTTGTGCTTTTGCACATACACGTAAATGAATGATATAAATACGCTGCGCAAGTTTTATAAAGAAAGTCGATCTACAAAAAAAGTTATTAAGCATTTAGTTTCCCATAACACGCACATATTGGCGCAGCGCAGTCGCTGAGTAAACTGCGCAGTTAGCAGAGCGTATGCGTGTGCTGGTGATTGTATGCGTTCCTTGCAATATACATTCATATGTATGTACATACTGTACATACTGTATATATTTACATATATATAAAATAAAAGTAACTTTGATATTATATTAAATAAAGTCAATATAATTAAACGAAACGTTTACCAAACGTTTACGTAGCCACGCCCGTGGCAACAGCAGCAGAAGCATCTAGAAAATTCACAACAGAATTCACAACATTAAAGACAAATTGGGGATGAATTTTAAGCAGAAGTTCAGCAGCTCAGTAGTTCAATAACTGTACTTAGGAATTCGCTATCTCACTCTTATGTACTGCAACGGCTGTGTTGGTAGAAGCAATGATCGCCGACATAAAGAATCCGAATTCTCTAAGCTGACGTCAAAACTTTTTTTATGCAAGTTACTTCATTTTTTTTTTTTTTTAATTTTTTAATTTAATTTAAAATTATATATAAACTTTGAAATGCATTTAAAGCCGCCGATAGGCGGGGTTCAGGGTATTTCCTAGTCGGGCACCTCCGACTAGAGTTTCCTTACTTGTTCTTATTTGCTTTCTGTTTTTTTTTTTTTACACGAGTTAGTGTATGTGTTCGCTGTCGCTCGCTCACGCTTAGCTTAGTGTTTTGTCTTTGTTTCTTGCGAAATTTATTTCGTTTGTAGTGTCGCCCACTATATTTTCTGTTTCTTCATCAACTGTTTATTTTTTTATCTCTGTATTAGCTGAGTGTTGTTGTTTCGGATTTTTGTTTCTCCCAACACAGTTAATCTTCTCTTTGTCTTTTATCTTTTATTTTTTCTATCTTAATCTGTTTGTATTTTTGTTTTGATTATCTCCCCTGCTTGCCAATATGATATACTGTAAGAAATCATGTACATTTCGGCATGTCACTGATTCTGCACAAATGCAATTTGTTGGTTGCTGGTTGTGCGAGAATCTAATGCACAGTATATGTTCTGGCATCTCGGGGCGTGACTGTGATAGAGTCATGGCTACTCCCAAAAGTGGGTGTGGTAGATTACGCTGGTCTTGCCCAGATTGTTTGGAAAAACCATTATTTTCAGTATTCAAATCTAAGTAAATTTTCAAAACAGCTTGAAAAGGAACTGAAAGCTGGAGAAGAAATATTGAATCAGTATAATTTTGATTATCCGCTAAATACAGTGATTACTCCATCACTGCTAGTTCCCCCCTCCATTCAAGTATCGTCTCTTACCTTATCAACCCCTTCTTCACCTTGTCAAGAATTATCAATTCCTATATCAGATGATTCAGTTCAAATATCTGTGTCTAGTGTCAGCACAGACACTCAAAAGGCCACTACTAAAATAGTTAAAGTCTCTCCGAGTGTTGTTCAATCTATATTACCCTATTTATCTGTTGTGTCTTCTCGAAAGAAAGTATTCTTATCTAGGCTTTCATCAGATACGGCATGTGAGGCTGTGTCTGCTTTTATTGAAAGTAAAATTTCATCTAAAGTTTTTATCACGAAGTTTAATTTTTCGACTCCTCGTGAAATTGATTCATTTAAAATCAATGTACCAATTGTATTTTTCGATACTATATGTGATCCAAACTTTTTGCCACCTCATGTTGTTGTATATGAATTCAAACCTAAGATTGAAAATAGAATTTATCCAGTGTCTTTAAATCCCGTTTCGGTACAACCTTCATCTGAGGCTGTATCAAAAAACTAAGTTACTTTCCATCTTTTCGGCAGCTATCTATTATTTATCAAAATGCTCTAGCCTTAATTCTAAATTAAAAAATTTATTTCTGCATAGCTGTAGTGTATAATCTGAACTTATAGTCTTCAATGAAACATGGTTAATCCAAAATGTTTATAACAGTGATGTTCTGTCAAATAATTTCACTATTTATGGACTTGATCGCGCGTCTCGTAGAGGGGATGGTGTTTTAATAGCTGTTAAATCCCAGTTTCTCTCTGAATCTTTTACCTTCTCATCAATTCACAATATTGAGACTATTGGAGTTATGGTTTCCCCCTCTATCATAAATAGCGCACTACATTAACAGAGCAAGACCATCACATTACCAAACATATACAGACAATAATTTTATGAACTCAAGGACAAATCACACGTTCATATTTACAAAACAAAACAGTCACTTTTGCGATTACGACCGAAAACTAAATATTAAAAAGATCTATGCTCCCCCACTACTCATCTATCCATTCAGCGGAAACCATAGCCATTCTCGATGCAATAAACCATATTAAAAATAGACTAGGAAATTACATAATTTGCTTCAACACCCTAGAATCCATATTATCTATAAAATAATAATAACTTATATCCCAAAACCATTAGAACACTCCTTACCGAATTCGACCCTATAATCAAATTTCTTTGGATCCCTAGCCACTGCGACATTAAAGGGAACGAGCTTGCCGACACGGCAGCCAAACACGCATTTTATATGCTCCTACACTACACCCCCAACTTTTACACTACAGACATAAACGAACTAACTCAAACTCTCAAACTCAACATTAAACGCTGCAACCGATGGTATCAATAGTTAACCACAAACCTAACGCACACTTCAACTTATTTAAAAATATAACTCAAAACCTAAACCTAAGGCTAAGGCTAGGATACACCAGAATAACGCAACAGTATCTCAGCTCCGACAACATCCTACATTGTCTCAATTGTCTGACATTATTGTCTGACACAAACATTAATGTAAAACACATCTTCTGCGACTGCCCCGCAACTTCTCACATTAATACTCAAATTTTCCAAAACACCTGCCACTTATCAATCCTCGCAAGCTCAACCAGTAACAACATTCTCATAACATACATATGTAGAGTGTATATTGTATGTATGCAAGAATAAGTTTGCACACTAAAAATTTTTTACAATTTTTGACACACGCACACATTTAATATAAAAAATTAAACTTTTAAAATTCAATAATTGTTTATTAGCTAGTTTTAAATTATATTACGAAAAAACAGAAATCATAATATTCAATATGTATAGAAATAGATAACAAAGACAATAATTATGCTTCAGTAACACTGTCAATAATGTGAGAATGCACCTGTGCAATTCTCCCTACTTGTGTAGTGATTTCTCTTATTGTACTTTACTTTTTATGATTTTTATTTTGTCTTATATTTTTATTACCTCTTTTTTAACTTCTTCTATCTTGCTTAGTTTCAATGATATCACTAACCATATCTGGTTGTGATTTGGGGCATAGATCGCCGGTCCGGCAATAAAACACCGCCATCGGGTTGGTGATATCATGCTATATATTGTTTGTGTTAGGCTTTTTCTTTTTCCTATTCTGTTTATAATTTTTAATTTTGTAATTTTATAATTTGACTCACGAATGTAGTCACTTTTCTTTATATAAAATAAAAATAAAATAAAAAATAAAATAAACTCCAATAATCTCAACATTGTAAATTGATGAGAAGATAAAAGATTCGGAGCGAAAATGGGATTTAACAGCTATTAAAATACCACTCCCTCTACGAGACAAGCGATCAAATCTATAAATAGTGAAATTATTTGAAAGAACCTCACTGTTTAAACATTTTGGCTTAACCATGATTCAGTGAGGGCTATAAGTTTAGACTGGACACTAAAGCTATGCAGAAATAGATTTTTAAATTTATAATTAAGGCCTCGAACATTTTGATAAACCAAAGATAGCTGCGGAAAAGATGGTAAGGAACATAGTTTTTTAATACAGCCTCAGATGAAGGTTGGACCAAAACGGAGAAATTCTATTCCGAATCTTAGGTTTGAATTCATCTACAACTACATGGGGTGGCAAAAAGTTTGGATCACATATAGTATCGAAAAATACAATTGGTACATTGATTTTAAATGAATCAATTTCACGACGAGCAGCAAAATTAAACTTCGTGATAAAAACTTTAGACGATCAATAAAAGCAGACACAGCCTCACATGTCGTATCTGATGAAAGCCTAGATAAGAAAACTTGCTTTCGAAAAGGCACAACAGATAAATAGGGTAATATAGGAGTAACACTCGGAGAAACTTTACCTTTTTTAGTATTGGCCTTTTGAGTTTCTACTATGACATTAGACATAGATATTTGAACTGAATCATCTGATATAGGAATTGATAATTCTTGACAAGGTGAAGAAGGCGTTGATAAGTTAGGATACGATACTTGAATGGAGGAGGGAACTAGCAGTGATGGAGTAATCACTGTATTTAGCGGAGAATCAAAATTATTCAATATTTCAATATTTCTTCTCCAGCTTTTAGTTCCTCTTCAAGCTGTTTTGAAAATTTACTTAGATTTGAGCACTGAACCCACACTGAATTATACATCTGGGAAAAACTTAATTGTTTTTCCAAACAATCCGGGCAAGACCAGCGTAATCCACCACACCCACTTTTGGGAGCAGCCATGACTCTATCACAGTCACGCCCCGAGATGCCAGCACATTTAATGTGCATTAGATTCTCGCACAACCAGCAACCAACAAATTGCATTTGTGCAGAATCAGTGACATGCCGAAATGTATTCTTACAGCATATCATATTGGCAAGTAGGGGAAATAATCAAAACAAAAATACAAACAGATTAATATAGAAAAAATAAAAGATAAAACACAAAGAGAGGATTAACTGTGATTGGGAGAAACAAAAATCCCAAATAACAATACTAATACAAAGATCAAAAGAATAAATAGTAGATGAAGAAACAGAAAATAGAGCGGGAGAGAGTTTACACTGAAAACGAAATAAATTTCGTAAGAAACAATAACAAACACTAAACTTAGCGTGAGCGAGCGACAGCGAACACATACACTAACTCGTGTAAAAAAAAAAAAGCTAAACAAATGAGAACAACGAAAGAATAGAAATACTAAAACGAAAATTGCAATTTAGATATACACAGACACAAAACTATTGTAAATAAAACAAAAAACACAATGTTTAGAAGCACAAATCACAGTAGTATCAAACCAAAAATGCAATAATCACCAATATACAAATAATGTGTAAATATACAACAAATTAAAGAACAGAAATAATCAAAAGTACGGAGCGCAAACAAAAACACGTCTTACTCTCACAGACTCAGAACTCTCTCTTTCTCTGGGAAGATATCTAATTGTAGTCGCACAAATTTTGTAGTGTCCTGGGGGTTTTTTTTATTTGGTTTTTTTATTTCCTCTTCTACTTTAGAAAAAGTTTTTGGTGATATCGGAAGACTTATTCGGCAAGGTGATTCTAAAAAATGATCCACTATTTCTACGGTATTAGCATCGTTTTGATCATTAAAACCGATCTTAAGTGTTCTGCAAATGCCTCAACCTTTTCAGCATTATGTCTGCAAAATTCTTCTCGCCGGTCTCTTCAGATATCTCGTCGCTTTTTAGAGACTATAATCTAGGTCATTCGTATTTGGATCAATATTCGTTAGATAATCTGATGTCACTTAATTTTGTATTTACCATATTCTGTTGCTGTTTAGGTCCTTGGCAGTCTTGTTGAATCTCTTTTTGGCTTCGAGTTGATTGCCATATTTTCGAAGCCGAAGATGGAATACCAACCGCCCCCATAGAGAACGACGATTTCAACGTACGCATAGCGGATAAAAGAAAGACAGGAGAAATATTAGAAACCATAATAGCATTTCCATTAATTTCAGAATTAAATTGGAAAAGAATTGGTTTCAGAAATGGCAGTTGAATAAGTGGATAGGAAGAACTTTGCAAATAGATCTGAGGTATCTTGATCATTGCAAGTACTGTCACAACCTAAGAAAAACGAATATGGAAACCCAGAAGATTTACGCTTCAAATTCACAAATAAATAAAATCTTTTGGGATCACGAGCAAACTGCCTTTTACTGCGTATAAGGTAATTCTCATAACAACGAGACTTTTAAATATTGAAATTGGCCTTAGCTAAGGAGTATTTAGACCAGTCAACGACCGAACCCGACTTTTTGAACTTTTTAAAACATTAAGATTTAAAATTTTTTAGAATTGAAAGAGTCGAAGTGAACCAGGGAGGTTTATTAAAAAGAGATTTAGGAAGACACTTAGGAACACACTTGTCTAAAATGATGACTATAAACTTGTAAATCGGAAGAGTGAGGGATATATCAACAAGTAACGTATAGGGAACAATACTGAAAAGTTATTTTAACTCCGATAATCTCAACATTGTAAATTGATGAGAATGTAAAAGATTCAAAGAGGAAATGGGATATAACAGCTATTAAAACACCACCCCCTCTACGAGACGCGCGATCAAGTCCATAAATAGTGAAATTATTTGAAAAACCTCACTATTATAAACATTTTGGCTTAACCACGTTTCAGTGAGGGCTATAAGTTCAGATTGGACCCTACAGCTATGCAGAAATAGATTTTTTAATTTGGAATTAAGGCCTCGAACATTTTGATAAATAATAGATAGCTGCGGAAAAGATGAAATTCTTTTCATCTTTGTGTGTTCGCTGTCGCATCGCTCACGCTTAGCTTAGCGTTTTGTTTTTGTTTCTTGCGAAATTTATTTATTTATGTAGTGCAGCTCTCTCCCGCTCAATTTTCTGTTTCTTCATCTACTATTTATTCTTTTGATATTTGTAGTAGCTGAGTGTTGTTGTTTGTGATTTTTGTTTCTCTCAATCACAGTTAATCAACTCTTTGTCTTTCATATTTTATTTTTTTTTACTATCTAAATCTGTTTGTATTTTTGTTTTGATTATCTCCCCTACTTGCCAATATGATTTGCTGTAAGAAATCATGTACACTTCGGCATATCACTGATTCTGCACAAATGCAATTTGTTGGGTGCTGGTTGTGCGAGAACCTAATGCACATTAAATGTGCTGGCATCTCGGGGCGTGACTGTGATAGAGTCATGGCTGCTCCCAAAAGTGGGTGTGGTGGATTACGCTGGTCTTGCCCGGATTGTTTGGAAAAAAAAACAATTAAGTTTTTCCAAGATGTATAATTCAGTGCGGGTTCAGTATTCAAATCTGAGCAAATTTTCAAAACAGCTAGAAGAGGAACTAAAAGCTGGAGAAGATATTTTGTATCAGTATAAGTTTGATTCTCCGCTGAATACAGTGATTACTCCATCACTGCTAGTTCCTCCCTCCATTCAATTATCATCTCCTACCTTATCAACCCCTTGTCAAGAATTATCAATTCCAATACCTGATGATTCTGTTGTAATATCTGGGTCTAGTGTCAGCACAGACATTCAAAAGGCCACTAATAAAAAAGGTAAAGCTTCTCCGAGTGTTGCTCAAGCTAAGAACAACATTCAGTCACCGTCTCCTACACCGTCTCCTACTCCTATACTACCCCATTTATCTGTTGTGTCTCCTCGAAAGCAAGTTTTCTTATCTAGGCTTTCATCAGATACGACATGTGAGGCTGTGTCTGCTTTTATTGAAAGTAAAATTTCATCTAAAGTATTTATAACGAAGTTTAATTTTGCGACTCCTCGTGAAATTGCTTCGTTTAAAATCAATGTCCCAACTGAATTTTTCGATACAATATGTGATCCAAACTTTTGGCCACCTCATGTTGTTGTACATGAATTCAAACCTAAGACTCGGAATAGAATTTCTCCAGTGTCTTTAAATCCCGTTTCGGTTCAACCTTCATCTGAGGCTGTATCAAAAAACTAAGTTTCTTTCCATCTTTTCCGCAGCTATCTATTATTTATCAAAATGTTCGAGGCCTTAATTCCAAATTAAAAAATCTATTTCTGCATAGCTGTAGTGTCCAATCTGAACTTATAGCCCTCACTGAAACGTGGTTAAGCCAAAATGTTTATAATAGTGAGGTTTTTTCAAATAATTTCACTATTTATGGACTTGATCGCGCGTCTCGTAGAGGGGGTGGTGTTTTAATAGCTGTTAAATCCCATTTCCTCTCTGAATCTTTTACATTCTCATCAATTCACAATGTTGAGATTATCGGAGTTAAAATAACTTTTCAGTCTTGTTCCCTATACGTTACTTGTTCATATATTCCTCCCTCTTCCGATTTACAAGTTTATAGTCATCATATATCTTGTATTAAAAAAATGTATGAATATGTTCAAGATAATGACTTATTTCTTGTGTTGGGTGATTTTAATATACCTAACACTTCTTGGGCCTCATTTCCTAATTCGAATTATCTTATTCCAACAATTGATCATTATTTTTTTGATGAATTGTTTAATCTTTCTATGTATCAGATGAACTCAATTTCCAATCATTTAAATCGTTTTCTTGTTCTTGTTTTTACTAATGATGACGCCAGCATTAATGTTTGAAGATCATCCCCCTTTTGTATACCTGAGGATTTATATCATCCAACATTAGAGGTTTTAATACCTATTTACTGTCCACCAATTCTTACGCCCTCGTCATCTAAAAAGCGGCGTTGTTTTAATAAATGTAATTTTGTTTTGCTTAATGATCTCATTAATGCAACAGATTGGGCTCCTTTATATGAGGCAGTTGATGTAAACTTAGCAGTTTCAACATTCTACAATACTTTAAATGCTATTCTAGACAAGTGTGTTCCTAAGTGTCTTCCCAAATCTCTTTCTAATAAACCTCCCTGGTTCACTTCGACTCTTTCAACTCTAAAAAATTTTAAATCTAAATGTTTTAAAAAGTTCAAAAAGTCGGGTTCGATCGTTGATTGGTCTAAATACTCCTTAGCTAAGGCCAATTTAAATATTTTAAACTCTCGTTGTTATGAGAATTACCTTATACGCTGTAAAAGGCAGTTTGCTCGTGATCCCAAAAGATTTTATTCATTTGTAAATTTGAAGCGTAAATCTTCTGGGTTTCCATCCTCGTTTCTCTTAGGTTGTGACAGTACTTGCAATGATCAAGATACCTCAGATCTATTTGCAAAGTTCTTCCAATCCACTTATTCAACTGCCATTTCTGAAACCAATTCTTTTCCAATTTAATTCTGAAATTAATGGAAATGCTATTATGGTTTCTAAAATTTCTCCTGTCTTTCTTTTATCCGCTATGCGTACGTTGAAATCGTCGTTCTCTCCGGGGGCGGATGGTATTCCTAGTTGTGTGATTAAAGAATGCAGTGCTTCTTTGTGGTCACCTTTTTTAAAACTGTTTAATTTGTCTCTTGATACCTCGGTATTTCCTTCAATTTGGAAAGAATCATTTATTATTCCTCTGTATGAAAAAGGAGGAAGATCTGATATTTCAAATTATAGAGGCATTGCCAAGCTTTCTGCTATTCCGAAGTTATTTGAAAAAATTATAACTTCTAATTTACAACACTTTTTTATTTCACCATCACAGCATGGTTTTTTTCAGAATCGATCAACCTCTACGACAACACTTTTTTATTTCACCATCACAGCATGGTTTTTTCAGAATCGATCAACCTCTACGAACTTATTAGAATTTTCATCCCAAGTCAATGAAAGCTTTTTAAAGAAAATGCAAACAGATGTTATATACACTGATTTCAGTAAAGCATTTGACTCTGTTCAGCATGACATCTTGCTTCAAAACCTTGACCAATTGGGATTTTCTCCTAAACTTCTGTCTTGGATAGCTTCCTATTTAATGGGTAGAACCCAAAGAGTTCTGTTGAGAACATCTATTTCTAAGGTCATATTTGTCTCTTCGGGTGTTCCTCAGAGTAGTCACTTGGGCCCTCTACTTTTCTCCCTATTTATAAATGACCTTCCCAGCTGTATTTCTTACTCTAGGATATTTATCTATGCAGATGCTGTAAAACTCTGTCTCTCATACAAGAACTCAATAGATCATCTACGCCTACAGGATGATCTAATTTCCTTTCAAAATTGGTGTAAAGCCAATCTATTGCATCTAAATTGCTCTAAGTGTATGACAATGACTTTCTGTCGTACAACTCCATTTTTTGCTGATTACACAATCAACAATGTGTCCTTGCAACGTATTTCTACAATCAAAGATCTCGGTGTGCTCTTTGACTGTAAACTTAGATTCAATACCCATATTCTAACCATCGTTAATGAAGCCAAAAGTGTACTTGGTTTTATTAAACGATGGTCTAAAGAGTTTAATGATCCGTTTGTCACTAAACTTCCTTTTGTCTCGTTAGTACGCCCTATTTTAGAATATTGTTCTATTATATGGTCGCCACAGCAGAAATTGTATCAGAACCGTATTGAAGCAATTTCTTCTTTTTGCCTTGCGCAATCTAAACTGGGATGGTAACCTTCGTCTACCGTCTTATCATAGTAGGCTTTTTCTTTTGGATCTTCCATCGTTAATCAATCGTAGAATAGTCTTGGGTATTACATTTCTACATAAGTTGATTAACGGTAGTATTGATTCGCCTTCTCTTCTATTCCCCTTCTATCCCCTTTATTTACCTATATGTAACTGCAACTATTCCTTGTACAGTGCGTTTCGTGTTCTATGTACTAAGTACAATACTTATTTTCATGTATTTAGTTCTGAACTCTCTCTTTACTTAATAAAATCTTCTCTTTTAGCATATTTCAGAGAAATCACACACACACCACAGTTGTGAGAATGCACCTATGCAATTCTTCTTACTTGTGTAGTGATTTCTCTTATCGTATTTTACTTTTTAAGATTTTTATTTTTTCTTATATTTTTATAACCTTTTTTTAACTTCTTCTATCTTGCTTAGTTTCAATGATATCACTAACCATATCTGGCTGTGATTTGGGGCATAGCTCGTCGGACCGGCAAATAAAACACCCCCATCGGGTTGGTGATATCATTGCTATATATTGTTAGTATTAGGCTTTTTCTTTTTCCTGTTTCTGTTTATAATTTTAATTTTGTAATTTTATAATTTGACTCACGAATGTTGTCAATTTCTTTATATAAATAAATAAATAAATAAATAAATAAATAAATAAATATGATGACTATAAACTTGTAAATCGTAAGAGGGAGGGATATATGAACAAGTAACGTATAGGGAACAAGACTGAAAAGTTATTTTAACTCCAATAATCTCAACATTGTGAATTGATGAGAATGTAAAAGATTCAGAGAGGAAATGGGATATAACAGCTATTAAAACACCACCCCCTCTACGAGACGCGCGATCAAGTCCATAAATAGTGAAATTATTTGAAAAAACCTCACTATTATAAACATTTTGGCTTAACCACGTTTCAGTGAGGGCTATAAGTTCAGATTGGACACTACAGCTATGCAGAAATAGATTTTTTAATTTGGAATTAAGGCCTCGAACATTTTGATAAATAATAGATAGCTGCGGAAAAGATGGAAACAAACTTAGTTTTTTGATACAGCCTCAGATGAAGGTTGAACCGAAACGGGATTTAAAGACACTGGAGAAATTCTATTCCGGGTCTTAGGTTTGAATTCATGTACAACAACATGAGGTGGCCAAAAGTTTGGATCACATATTGTATCGAAAAATTCAATTGGGACATTGATTTTAAACGCAGCAATTTCACGAGGAGTCGCAAAATTAAACTTCGAGATAAAAACTTTAGATGAAATTTTACTTTCAATAAAAGCAGACACAGCCTCACATGTCGTATCTGATGAAAGCCTAGATAAGAAAACTTGCTTTCGAGGAGACACAACAGATAAATAGGGCAATATATGAATAGGAGACGGTGTAGGAGACGGTGTCTGAACGTTGTTTTTAGATTGAGCAATACTCGGAGAAACTTTACCTTTTTTAGTAGTGGCCTTTTGAGTGTCTGTGCTGACACTAGACCCAGATATTTCAACAGAATCATCAGATATTGGAATTGATAATTCTTGACAAGGGGTTGATAAGGTAGGAGACGATAATTGAATGGAGGGGGGAACTAGCAGTGACGGAGTAATCACTGTATTCAGCGTAGAATCAAACTTATACTGACACAATATTTCTTCTCCAGCTTTTAGTTCCTCTTCAAGCTGTTTTGAAAATTTGCTCAGATTTGAATACTGAACCCGCACTGAATTATACATCTTGGAAAAACTTAATTTTTTTCCGAACAATCCGGGCAAGACCAGCGTAATCCACTACACCCACTTTTGGGAGCAGCCATGACTGTATCACAGTCACGCCCCGAGATGCCAGCACATTTAATGTGCATTAGATTCTCGCACAACCAGCACCCAACAACATGCATTTGTGCAGAAAAATCACGGCAGTATCAAAACTAAAAATGCAATAATCACCAATACACAAATAATGTTTAAATTTACAACAAATTAAAGAACAGAAATATTTAAAAGTACGGAGCGCAAACAAAAAACACGTCTTACTCTCACAAACTCCGAACTCTCTCTGATATATTCTTGATCAAAAGGAAAGTTAATATAGCCGTGTCCGTATTTGTCAATTCTCTAGATTTAATAACGTAGAGAAGGGTTTTGTTTCTACTGGCAAGGACGGACGTTGAATACTAGCAATATACTCTTTACACTTTCCTGAAACACAGTTTAAGAGTTAGACGTAACGAAATTCCATAGTTGAAGCACTAACCATACAACAAGTATGCAAGTGTGAGGCACATAAATAATATTATTTCACGACGAGCATGCACACACACTTACAGTACTTACCGTTACACTTGCTCACATGTACGAGGATTAGTCTTCATGTGTAAGAAATTGGGCGTTTGCATGCCCTTTTCGCGTATATTAATAACGACAGTGTGAACATTTTGCATGACCATGACAAACCGTTTGAACAGTTTGGTATACTCTACTCTCGCAAGAGAACAAAAAGAAGCTTAGCCAGCAAATATCAATTTTTCTGCTCGGCTGCTGGTGATGGATATATTTGAGGGAGATGAGAGCGGAGAATAAAAATATATAAGAGAGAAGATATCAGAGAATAAGCATACATAGTTACATATCCAGAAGAGCTTCTGGCATAAATGGACAATTGCCGAACAAGCGCTCGCAGCTTGCCCGAACTTAAAAGTGAAGCGAATTCGGCGAATTAGGCGATGGGGGGTCAGAGCTCATTTTTGATGGGCTGAAAAACAGTGCACTAGATGGCGTGTCTATGTGTTGTATGGTTAGTGGTTGAAGTGACCCCCTCAAATGTTTGGAGTCCCAAACATATTTCATACTCCACAAAAGTTAGATACATATATAAAATTTTACATGAGACTCGTATTCACTGTACGTTTTTCCTTTTTTCAATAAAGTATCCCAATTTGTTTTCTAAGATAGTAATTTATTTCTTGAGGTTAACGGCCGTTTTTGTTAATCTCAAAGAATATATCACACTTAATTTTAAAATTTAAACTAATTAAGTAAAAAAGCTCTAGTCGTGGGTGCCAGACTAGGAGAAGCACATTCGCATACCAACACAAGCCGGACCTCTGCTGACTGCGTAATTTAAATGTACGTCATGCTATCCATATGAAAGCAGTCATTTCAACTACTAACATACATATGTACATATGTATGTACATAACAACTTCAAACATACATGTACGTATATACATGTATGTATGTAGATATTTGCTCGCTGAGGTTCTTTTTGTTTTCCTTACGAGAGTAGTAGAGTATACAAACTGTCCAAACGGTTTGTCATGCTCATGCCAAATATTCACATTGTTATTAATATACGTTATAATATAATGGTAAATGGTAAAAATGCTTCAACTTTACATTACTAATGCAACAATCAAAACAAAAACTCAAAAAGTACCGTTTATTTCCATTTTACGGGATAGTAACTGTTCTTAAATCAGTTTGGGTCAAATAAGCTGACATTGAAATTATGAGTTATTTTAGTTTTTGCTACTTTCTTATTGTTTCTTTTTTGGTTAAAAAGTTATGAGCAGATAAAAATTTTATTTGACGGTGGGTCAAATAAGCTGTGACCCACTGTATGTACATATATCCCCTCTACCTAGAGACACAACACTTTTAATGAATAATATGAAACACTATAAGATAAAATTTTGGTACTGGCCCTTTATTGAACCAACTACATAGTAAGCTTTGACTATATTATTGAACTTCCATTGTGCCAACGGCGACTTGTGGATCACGTGGAGTTAAAGCCATAGGTTGATCTCCAATTGAGGAATCGTCATCATCTTGAGATTTTGATGGCATATTAGTTGTTCCTCGTTCTTGAGCCATTTTCAGGTAAGCAATATTTTCTTTGTCATTTAGTATTTTAAATGGTTGACCTTTTCCAACGATCGCAATAGTAATATTCTATCGGAAAAATGTATACAGTTATTGTACATAATGTTATTTTAAAACATGCTTTACCAATTGGGATGCGCCGTCATCCTTACTTAACTGCTCATTTGGTAATGAACTTCGAATGGCATGAATGCCATGACATATAATATCATCTTTAGAACATGCATTAAATGTTGAAAGATGGCGTTCCAAATATGTGCGTGCACTTTGTGACCTAGATCCGATGGTCATCGCTTTACAATTAAAAAAATTAGCTGAAGGTTCGACTTTATAAATATGAGGACCCTTTTCGTCATATCCAGCAAGAAGTAGGCCCACCCCATAAGGTCGACGATCATAACGCTGAGTAGTGGTTTGCATTTTGTTTCCCAAATTGGTAATTAATCGGGAAACAGGATACGTAGATCCATAAGAATGTTTATAGCTCAAACACTCAGATCTTAGGTATTTACTTAACACACGAGCATCTGCAGTAATTCCCGCAATCGATATGCCCAAATGATCATCAATTGGAATTAATTTGCGCTGGGACGCTGACAGCTCAGATGGTGGTTTGCACAGCGCCACCAAAACTGCACAATCACTATTTTTTAAACCAACAGTTGCAGTTCCAAGCTTCACAGCCGCTATAGCGTATTCAACTTGATGTAAGCGGCCTTGAGGGCTCCACACTGTGACATCACTATCATATTGATTTCTAAACTAAAATTTAATATTTAGGATTACATTTTATTCCAAAAAGCCCAAAACTTACCATTTTCTCCCGGTTATATTCCAACACTAATCTTGATGTGTTAAACAATGACAATTAAAATTTCCTAGTGATGGAATATAATCGAGCTTAAAAATTAATCGAGTAGTCATGAAAAAATTTTCTTACGTTAACACCAATTTTAGAACGGTGAAATGGAATATCACCACTATCCATGGATACAACACATGGTTGTATGGTTAGTCATTCCGTGTACATACATATACATATAAATTGAAGTATAGGAATTTCGCACTAATGAATTGTTACAATGTACATACATACAGTGGCTCACAGCTTATTTTGTACAGCGGTACAATAAAACTTTAAGAACGTGTACCACCTAAATTATAAAAGACATAAAAAATATGTAAATGCAGTTTTATTCAATTGTCATTTATAATATATTTAGGCACTTCATTGTTTTTCTATCTTATAAAAGAACAATTACAACTAAAACAAGTAAAAACGTTGCAGTCGGGTGCAACGGACTGTGAAATACTCATTCATACCGCAAGTTCCCAGTTCCATAATAATCCAAGAAACCAAATTGCCAGACCCCTAATTATCCCTAAATTTTGTATTTGTCATGTGTATTTAATACAATTTTGGTATTTTCTACACACAAATTTCTTATAATTCAGTTGAAAATATAATAAATAAATATAAAATATAAAATATGCTGCAAAGCTGCGCAGCGAACATTTTCTTATGTTCTAAGAAACAAAAAATACTGTAGAAATCCGCGTGAATCTTATGCTCATTAAGTTACTTTTTTACTATATGGTTCAGTGGAGTTGCTAATAAAAGTGACGCGCGCCGATCATGGCACCCTTGGTGCGAGCCTCGGGTGAGTCGGTATTTTATACACATATTATTTATAAGTATTATTGGTTTGATAAGCACAGTGGTGGCGTCATGGTAGAGATAATGAATTTTGACTCGTACAAGTAGGCGGAAGTTCGAATGTCGGTTTTTCTATGACTGTTTTTCTTTTATTTCTTTGTTCTAATATATATTTTTTATACCCTGAACCCATTAAAAATGGGTAATCAGGGTATAATGGTTTTGTTGCAGCCCAAATGTATGTAACAGGCAGAAGGAGGCGTGGCAGACCCCATAAAGTATATATATTCTTGATCAGGACGACAAGCCGAGTCGATTGAGCCCTGTCCGTCTGTCTGTCTGTCCGTCTGTCCGTCTGTCCGTCTGTCCGTATGTTTGAACGCGTGGATCTCAGAACCTATAATAGCTAGAGACTTGAACTTTTTTTTTATAGATTCGTGTATATCACGCGCAGGTCGAGTTTGTTTTAGAAATTCGATAACTCTTCTCGTTCTTTTTTTATCGATTAAAAACGAAATCGATTTTCAGTTTTAAAATTATATCTTCTACATCTTTATAGTTAGAGACTCCAAATCTGGTATTTAGCTTAATGGGACTTTTATACAATTTTGGTTTTTGTTAAATTTTGGATGCCACGCCCCCTTCGCCCAAATTTTCAAACCACTTATTTCAAATACTACAGACTTGTGCTTTTGCACATACACGCATATGAATGATATAATTACGCTGCGCAAGTTTGATTAAGAAAGTCGATCTACAAAAAAAGTTATTAAACATTTAATTTTCCATAACACGCACATATTGGCGCAGCGAAGTCGCTGAGTAAACTGCGCAGTTAGCAGAGCGTATGCGTGTGCGTGTGTATGTATGCGTTGCTTGCAATATACATACATATGTATGTGCACAAGTACATACTGTATATATTTACATATATGTATATATGTATACATGTATATAAAATAAGAGTAACATTGATATAACTTAAATAAAGTCAATATAATATACATATGTACATACATACATATGAATAGATGAAATGCTTTATGTTATTAAACGAAACGTTTACCAAACGTTTACGTACATACACACGCGCGTGGCAACAGCAGCAGAAGCTCTAGAAAATTCGAAGAATTCATAACAACAACAACAAAGACAAATTTGGGATGAATTTTAAGCAGAAGTTCAGCAGCTCAGTAGCAGCAGCTCAGTAGCTCAATAACTGTACTTAGGAATTCGCTATCTCACTCTTATGTATTGCAACGGCTGTGTTGATAGAAACGATGATCGCCGACATAAAGTCTCGGGTTCGATTCTCTAAGCTGACGTCAAAACTTTTTTTATGCAAGTTACTTAATCATTTTTGTTTTTTTTTTTTAATTTTTTAATTTAATTTAAAATTATATATAAACTTTGAAGTGCATTTAAAGCCGCCGATAGGCGGGGTTCAGGGTATTTCCTAGTCGGGCACCTCCGACTAGAGTTTCCTTACTTGTTTTATATTTATATTATTTAGCAACGCAATTGAAGTGGTAAAAGTCCAAAAAGTCAATAAATTGTGTGTTTGTAGTTAAAAATAGTGGTTTAATTCTATTTGCCACGCCCACAGTGGTCGTAGACATATAATTTTTGGCCACTACATGACAGGGGTGTAGGGCAACGTAACTGTAAATTTTTGATGCTTTAATTTAAAAAATGCGAATATTACAGGGTATTTTTGAGTTGGTCACGCTCCAAAAGGGGGTAAAAATAAATTTTGGCCGATCGATAGAGGAGGTCACCAGCACTACCAATCCAATTTTGAAGCTTCTAGCACTAAAACTGTAGGAGCCAATGCACGTAGATATTACCGTCATAACTTTTTCAAGTTGGGATGTCAACGCGAGTATACATTCCAAATCTTAACTCTCTAGGACGGCTACAAGTAGTATTTCTGACATGCGTATCTCTCGAAAATTTTGACACTTTTTCTGATGAGAGTATACACTTGTATGTATTCCAAATTTAAAGTCTCTAGCTTTAATAGCATACAAATGGTTTGCGTTCATACGAACATACGGACGGACAGCAAGACGGACAAGATGCACAAACCCAATAAAAATGAACATCAGTGGGTCTTTCTATGTCATAGCTTATTACGTGCACTGCACTCTAAAAATAATTCTAAAAAAATTAAACTAGTATTTGGTGTGATCTTTTGTTTAATCACCTATTTAATGCGTGTTTTAATCGAGAAAACCATTTTTTTGGTGACTTCACTAGATATTATTCCCCATTCTTCCATCAGTGCATTTTTAAGGTCATTTTTATTAGATATTGACCTTTTCCGCTTGGCCATGGCCAATAAGGTCAGAAGACTGAGCAGGAGGATTGACAACATGTGAATTCCAGATTTGGACTAGACCCAAATTCTCTGAACTTTGAATTAAATTCTCCTTCAAAAGTGATAAGTTCATATGTTTGTCCATTGTTCGTGCGATGAAAACCAGATTTTCAACTCCCGAAGCCGCCATACATGCCCAAACCATGACACTGCCACCGCCATGCTTCATAGTAGGTTTTAAGTTTTTATTGTTAAGCTCGGTATTTGGTTGGCGCCAAACATATTGCATCCCATTCAACCCAAAGATATTGAATTTGGATTCATCAGCATACCACTGGCTGCTATGGCCTTCGGCTTGATAGTGTAGTTGTGTTAATTTACTACATTTTGTACAGTTTTTTCTTAGGCTACATTCTCACAGTATTGCAAAGGTACACTCAAGGTACAGTCAAGAATGAGTTTGCACACTGAAAAAATGTAACAATTTATAACTTTGCCTGCAGAAATCTTAACTTTTAATCTTAAATCTTAACTCTTGTATTTGAAATACGGGTTTTGCAAATTGGCGCGAAGACATCCGAAGGGGGCGTGGCATCCAAAATCCAAAAACTGCAAAATGTCCGCATTCACTACACCTATCTGCACAGTAAATTTGAAGTCTCTAGCTTTAATGGTACACATTATTGAGAGTGAATTTATCAAAATCTATCGATAATTCAGAAACGAACTGAGTTATCGTAAAAAAAAACAAACTCTGCGTAACAAAACTGCGTATGGTATTCACGAGTATACATGTCAAATTTCAGATTTCTAGCTTTTGTCGTTTGCGATATCATTGCGTTCATACAGACGGACGGACGGACAGGGCTATATCGACTCAGGTCGCTGATCAAGAATATATATACTTTATGAGGTCTGCGATGTCTCCTTCTTCCTGTTACATACATTTTCACAAAAACATTATACCCTGATTTCCCATTTTCAATGGGTTCAGGGTATAAAATTTGATGGCATACACGAACAGATGCCTCAAACATGTTTTGGGTGCCCAGGGAGGGCACACTAAATATTAAAATATCCCTAATTTAATACAATTTTATTTTAATTTTATTTATTTATTTGTCTTGAAATTGGGATTGATTAAAATTAATCCAAACTATAGAAAGCACGTGCTGCTGGGGCCATCGGCTGGGTCTATGTGTTGTCTTAATCCTATTTTTAGTTATATACATATATACATATTTATATTGTTGTATTTTCTATATGTTAAATCTATAGGGTGTGGTAGAGGTTGGATTTTTTGTGGAATTTAATTATCAGGAGGAGGTTTGTTGGAGTTGGGTTTGGTAGGATTGTTATGGGGCATGTTTTATGTTTAAAGATTTGTTCCTTAATGTGTGAGGTTACAGGGCAGTTTTTAAGTATGTGGATTATGTTTTGGCTGAATGATGCGTTGCATTTTGGACAGGGTGTTATGTTGTTCGGGTTGATGTAGTGTTGTTGGGTGAGTCTTGTGTAACCTAATCGGAACCTAATAATTTTTATTTTGTCTAGCCGTTTTATGACTTTTTGTTTAGTGTTTTTGAGATAGTGTCCTGTATGTGTTAGGTTGCTGTTTAATTGTTGGTACCATGTGCAGCAGAGAACTATGTTGTCTTTGAGTTTTTCGGAGAGGTTATTTTTGAGGAATTTGTTTATATCGGTGCAGTTAAAGTTGGGAGTGTAGCGGGGGGTATTTATTGTAGCTTTGCCGGTTTAGTTAGCAAGTACGTTGCCTTTTATGCCACAGTGATCTATTGCAGTTTAATTCGGGCGTTGGTTTTAATTAGGGTTGATCTTATTAATTTGTGATAGAAGTTGGTGTTGTTTATATTGCTTATTGAGTTGATAGCTGATAGGGAGTCGGAGCATATTATGTAATTACCGATGACATTTCTTATTAGCATTAATGCTTCAAGGATGGCTATTGTTTCTGCGGTGAGAATAGATGAATAGTGTGGTAGAATGCCTGTTTTTAGGATTGCTGTTTCGGTGGTTATGGCGAATGTGGCAGTTTTATGTAGCAGCGATCCTTCGGTAAATATATGTTTGTAAAATTTTTTGGTATATTTCTGGTGGGGTGTTGGATTTACTAAGGTCGTGTAGGGAGGTGTTTATTATGGAAGGTGGAAGTAGCCATTGGGATGTGGGTGTCTGTTTGTTGGGTGGTGGGAAGTAGGGTAAATTGATTTGTTTGCAAGATGATGTAATTTTTTTTACGTTGCAAGGACACATTGTTGATTGTATAATCAGCAAAAAATGGAGTTGTACGACAGAAAGTCATTGTCATACACTTAGAACAATTTAGATGCAATAGATTGGCTTTACACCAATTTTGAAAGGAAATTAGATCATCCTGTAAGCATAGATGATGTATTGAGTTCTTGTATGAGAGACAGAGTTTTACATCATCTGCATACATGAATATTCTAGACTAAGAAATACAATTGGGAAGGTCATTTATAAATAGGGAGAAAAGTAGAGGGCCCAAGTGACTACCTTGAGGAACACCCCAAGAGACAAATATGACCTTCGAAATAGATATTCTCAACAGAACTCTTTGGGTTCTACTCTTTAAATAGGAAGCAATCCAAGACAGAAGTTTAGGAGAAAATCCCAATTGGTCAAGCTTTTAAAGCAAGATATGTTGAACAGAGTCAAATGCCTTACTGAAATCAGTGTATATAACATCTGTTTGCATTTTATTTAAAAAGCTTTCATTGACTAGCGATGAAAATTCTAATAAGTTCGTAGAGGTTGATCGATTCTGAACAAAACCATGCTGCGATGGTGAAATAATAGATTTACAAAAGTGTTGTAAATTAGAAATTATAATTTTTTCAAATAACTTCGGAATAGCAGAAAGCTTGGCTATGCCTCTATAATTTGAAATATCAGATCTTCATCCTTTTTTATACAGAAGAATAATAAATGATTCTTTCCAAATTGAAGGAAATACCGAGGTATCAAGAGACAAATTAATCAGTTTTAATAAAGGTGACCACAAAGATGCACTGCATTCTTTAATCACACAACTAGGAATACCATCCGCCCCCGGAGAGATCGACGATTTCAACGTACGCATAACGGATAAAAGAGAGACAGAAGAAATATTAGAAACGATAATGGCATTTTCACACATTTTAGAATTTAAAATTGGAAATGAATTGGTTTTTGGAATGGCAGTTGAATAAGTGGATTGGAAGAATTTTGCAAATAGATTTGAGGTATCTTGATCATTACACGTACTGTCACAACCAGCGTATAAGGTAATTTTCATAACAACGAGAGTTTAAAATATTAAAATTGGCCTTAGCTAAGAAGTATTTATACCAGTCAACGACCGAACCCGAGTTTTAAAATTTTTTAAAACATATAGGTTTAAAATTTTTTAGAGTTAGAACAGTCGAATTGAACCAGGAAGGTTTATTCGAAAAATATTTACGAAGATACATAGTAACACACTTGTCTAGAATAGCATTTAAAGTATTGTAGAATGTTGAAACTGCTAAGTTTACATCAACTGCCTCATATAAAGGAGCCCAATCTGTTGCATTAATGAGATCATTAAGCCGAACAATTTTCCATGTAACTACGACGCTTTTTGATGAGGGCGTAAAAATTGGTTTTAATACCTATTTACTGTCCAATAGGTATTAAAACCTCTAGTATTGGATGATATAAATCCTCAGGTATACCAAAGGGGGATGATCCTTAAACATTAATGCTGGTGTCATAATTAGTAAAAACAAGACAAGAGAACGATTTAAATGATTAGAAATCGAGTTCATCTGATACATAGAAAAGTTAAACAAATCATCAAAAAAATAATGATCAATTGTTGGAATAAGATAATTCGAATTAGGAAATGAGGCCCAAGAATTGTTAGATATATGATGACTATAAACTTGTAAATCGTAAGAGGGAGGGATATATGAACAAGTAACGTATAGGGAACAAGACTGAAAAGTTATTTTAACTCCAATAATCTCAACATTGTGAATTGATGAGAATGTAAAAGATTCAGAGAGGAAATGGGATTTAACAGCTATTAAAACACCACCCCCTCTACGAGACGCGCGATCAAGTCCATAAATAGTGAAATTATTTGAAAAAACCTCACTATTATAAACATTTTGGCTTAACCACGTTTCAGTGAGGGCTATAAGTTCAGATTGGACACTACAGCTATGCAGAAATAGATTTTTTAATTTGGAATTAAGGCCTCGAACATTTTGATAAATAATAGATAGCTGCGGAAAAGATGGAAAGAAACTTAGTTTTTGAAGGTTGAACCGAAACGGGATTTAAAGACACTGGAGAAATTTTATTCCGAGTATTAGGTTTGAATTCATGTACAACAACATGAGGTGGCCAAAAGTTTGGATCACATATTATATCGAAAAATTCAATTGGGACATTGATATTAAACGAAGCAATTTCACGAGGAGTCGAAAAATTAAACTTCGATATAAATACTTTAGATGAAATTTTACTTTCAATAAAAGCAGACACAGCCTCACATGTCGTATCTGATGAAAGCCTAGATAAGAAAACTTGCTTTCGAGGAGACACAACAGATAAATAGGGTAATATAGGAGTAGGAGACGGTGTAGGAGACGGTGTCTGAATGTTGTTTTTAGATTGAGCAACACTCGGAGAAACTTTACCTTTTTTATTAGTGGCCTTTTGAATGTCTGTGCTGACACTAGACCCAGATATTTCAACAGAATCATCAGGTATTGGAATTGATAATTCTTGACAAGGGGTTGATAAGGTAGGAGATGATAATTGAATGGAGGGTGGAACTAGCAGTGATGGAGTAATCACTGTATTCAGCGGAGAATCAAACTTATAGTGATACAATATTTCTTCTCCAGCTTTTAGTTCCTCTTCTAGCTGTTTTGAAAATTTGCTCAGATTTGAATACTGAGCCCACACTGAATTATACATCTTGGAAAAACTTAATTGTTTTTCCAAACAATCCGGGCAATACCAGCGTAATCCACCACACCCACTTTTGGGAGTAGCCATGAACCTATCACAGTCACGCCCCGAGATGCCAGCACATTTAATGTGCATTAGATTCTCGCACAACCAGCACCCAACAAATTGCATTTGTGCAGAATCAGTGACATGCCGAAATGTATTCTTACAGCATATCATATTGGCAAGTAGGGGAGATAATCAAAACAAAAATACAAGCAGATTAAGATAGAAAAAATAAAAGATAAAAGACAAAGAGAGGATTAACTGTGTTGGGAGAAACAAAAATCCGAAACAACAACACTCAGCTAATACAGAGATAAAAAAATAAACAGTTGATGAAGAAACAGAAAATATAGTGGGAGAGAGCTACACCACAAACGAAATAAATTTCGCAAGAAACAAAGTCAAAACACTAAGCTAAGCGTGAGCGAGTGACAGCGAACACATACACTAACCCGTGTAAAATAAAAAAAAACAGAAAGCAAATAAGAATAAGTAAGGAAACTCTAGTCGGAGGTGCCCGACTAGGAAATACCCTGAACCCCGCCTATCGGCGGCTTTAAATGCATTTCAAAGTTTATATATAATTTTAAATTAAATTAAAAAATTAAAAAAAAAAAAAAATGAAGTAACTTGCATAAAAAAAGTTTTGACGTCAGCTTAGAGAATTCGGATTCTTTATGTCGGCGATCATTGCTTCTACCAACACAGCCGTTGCAGTACATAAGAGTGAGATAGCGAATTCCTAAGTAAAGTTATTGAGCTACTGAGCTACTGCTACTGAGCTGCTGAACTTCTGTCGAAAATTCATCCCCAATTTGTCTTTGTTGTTGTTGCTATGAATTCTTCGAATTTTCTAGATGCTTCTGCTGCTGTTGCCACGCGCGTGTGTACGTAAACGTTTGGTAAACGTTTTGCTTAATAACATAATAGATTTGCTCTATAAATACATACATATGTATATTATATTGACTTTATTTAAATTATATCAATGTTATTCTTATTTTATATACATGTAAATATATACAGTATGTACATACATACGTATGTATGTATATTGCAAGCAACGCATACATACACACGCACACGCATACGCTCTGCTAACTGCGCAGTTTACTCAGCGACTTTGCTGCGCCAATATGTTCGTGTTATGCGAAACTAAATGCTTAATAACTTTTTTTGTAGATCGACTTTCTTAATCAAACTTGCGCAGTGTAATTATATCATTTATATGTGTGTATGTGCAAAAGCACAAGTCTCTAGTATTTGAAATAAGTGTTTTGAAAATTTAGGCGAAGGGCGTGGCATCCAAAATTTAACAAAAATCAAAATTGTATAAAAGTCCCATTAAGGTAAATACAAGATTTGGAGTCTCTAACTATCAAGATATAGAAGATATAATTATAAAACTGAAAATCGATTTCGTTTTTAATCGATAAAAAAAGAACGAGAAGAGTCATCGAATTTCTAAAACAAACTCGACCTGCGCGTGATATACACGAATCTATAAAAAAAAAGTTCAAGTCTCTAGCTATTATAGGTTCTGGGATCCACGTGTTCAATCATACGGACAGGATAGAGTGCATTGTTGTTTCCTGCAGATGTGTAGGTATTGGCATTTGTGGAGGGATAATAATGCACCAGAATTTGAGCACCATTCTTCGATGTTTGCGAAAAGGGAGTCAAGCTTGTGGGTTTGGTTTTTTTCTTTATTGAGGGGAACTGTAAGGAAGTAGTCGTCTGCGTAAGCACTAAAAAAGATTTATTTTTGTGGGCTGATTATTTGGAAGTTTGTTGTAGGGATTAGGAAGAAAATAAGGGATATTGGTGAACCCTGGGGGATGCCATTGAAGAGTGGGGAGGGGGAACTGATTGTATTATTAATTCTAATTTTTTTTTCTGTTGGACAAAGTTTTTTATAAAGTTAATAATTTTGGGGCCAGTTTTCCATTCTATTAGTTGGTCAACTATGGGTGGGAAACCAGCCCAAAAAGCGTTACGGAGCTAAAAGCGGCTATTTTAGAGTAGTGGAAACAAATTCCACTAGATTATATTCTAAAATTGATTGTATCCATGAAAAGACGCCTCAAACATGTTTTGGATGCCTAGGGAAGTCGCACTATATATTAAAACATCCCCAATTAAATATAATTTTGTTTTAATTTTAAGTTTAAATTAATAGACTCAAAGTGTGCAAACACATTATTGACAGTGTTACTGAAGCATAATTATTGTCTTTGGTATCTATTTCTATACATATTGAACATTATGATTTCTGTTTTTTCGTAATATAATTTAAAACTAGCTAATAAACAATTATTGAATTTTAAAAGTTTAATTTTTTATATTAAATGTGTGTGTGTGTCAAAAATTGTAAAAAATTTTTAGTGTGCAAACTTATTCTTGCATACATACAATATACACTCTACATATGTATGTTATGAGAATGTTGTTACTGGTTGAGCTTGCGAGGATTGATAAGTGGCAGGTGTTTTGGAAAATTTGAGTATTAATGTGAGAAGTTGCGGGGCAGTCGCAGAAGATGTGTTTTACATTAATGTTTGTGGTTGTCAGACAATTGAGACAATGTAGAATGTTGTCGGAGCTGAGATACTGTTGCGTTATTCTGGTGTATCCTAGCCTTAGCCTTAGGTTTAGGTTTTGAGTTATATTTTTAAATAAGTTGAAGTGTGCGTTAGGTTTGTGGTTAACTGTTGATACCATCGGTTGCAGCGTTTAATGTTGAGTTTGAGAGTTTGAGTTAGTTCGTTTATGTCTGTAGTGTAAAAGTTGGGGGTGTAGTGTAGGAGCATATAAAATGCGTGTTTGGCTGCCGTGTCGGCAAGCTCGTTCCCTTTAATGTCGCAGTGGCTAGGGATCCAAAGAAATTTGATTATAGGGTCGAATTCGGTAAGGAGTGTTCTAATGGTTTTGGGATATAAGTTATTATTATTTTATAGATAATATGGATTCTAGGGTGTTGAAGCAAATTATGTAATTTCCTAGTCTATTTTTAATATGGTTTATTGCATCGAGAATGGCTATGGTTTCCGCTGAATGGATAGATGAGTAGTGGGGGAGCATAGATCTTTTTAATATTTAGTTTTCGGTCGTAATCGCAAAAGTGACTGTTTTGTTTTGTAAATATGAACGTGTGATTTGTCCTTGAGTTCATAAAATTATTGTCTGTATATGTTTGGTAATGTGATGGGCTTGCTCTGTTAATGTAGTGCGCTATTTATGATAGAGGGGGAAAAACCATTGGGCGTGACGGTTTAGCTTAGAAGGTGGTGGTAAAGAATGGGTTCTTTTCATAATCTTATATTTTTTTCTATTGTGTATGTCAACATGTTACTTTTTTTGGGTCACCTTCTTTTTAGTATATTTGTGAAGTGAAGCTCTATTGTAGGTATGTTTGTCTCAAAAAGTAGGTTATGTAAAGGGGTTGAACGTACCACACCGAGAGATATTCGGATTGCGGCGTTAAATAAGGTTTTTAGTTTTTTAACGGTTGATTTCGGGGCATGCCTGTAGATAAAAACTGCATATTCAATTATTGATATCAGTGCGGATTTTGTTACATTTAATATAGTATATGTGTTTGCAATTTAGCTTAGAGCTTGTATTTATTTATTTATATATAAAGAAATTTGACTAAAATCGTGAGTCAAATTACAAAATTACAAAATTACAAAATTAAAAATTATAAAAGAATAGGGAAAAAAAAGCCTATCACTAACAATATATAACAATGATATCACCAACCCGATGGGGGTGTTTTATTTGCCGGACCGGCGAGCTATGCCCCTAATCACAGCCAGGTATGGTTAGTGATATCATTGAAACTAAGCAAGATAGAAAAAGTTAAAAAAAGGTAATAAAACTATAAAAAAAATAAAATTTTCAAAAAGGAATATACGATAAGAGAAAGCACTGCACAAGTAGGGAGAATTGTCAGGTGCATTCTCACTACTAGGGGGTGTGTGTGATTACTCTGAAATATGCTAAATGAGAAGGTTTTTGTTAAGGAAAGACAGAGTTCAGAACTAAATACATGAAAATAAGTATTGTACTTAGTACATAGAATACGAAACACACTGTGCAAAGAATAGTTTCCGTTACGTATAGGTAAATAAAGAGGATAAAAGTGACGAGAAGCACGGGAAAGAACTAGGAAATTGATTTGAAATAAAAGAGAAGACGAATCAATAATACCGTTAATCAACTTATGTAGAAAAGTAATACCCAAGACTATTCTACGATTGATTAACGATGGAAGATTCAAAAGAAGAAGCCTACTATGATAAGACGGTAGACGAAGATTACCATCCCAGTTTAGATTGCGTAAGGCAAAAAGAAGAAATTACTTCTAAACCGATTCAATACGGTCCTGATACAATTTCTGCTTTGGCGACCATATAATAGAACAATATTCTAAAATAGGGCGTACTAACGAGACAAAAGGAAGTTTAGTGACAAACGGATCATTAAACTCTTTAGACCATCGTTTAATAAAACCAAGTACACTTTTGGCTTCATTAACGATGGTTAGAATATGGGTATTGAATCTAAGTTTACAGTCAAAGAGCACACCGAGATCTTTGATTGTAGAAATACGTTGCAAGGACACATTGTTGATTGTGTAATCAGCAAAAAATGGAGTTGTACGACAGAAAGTCATTGTCATACACTTAGAGCAATTTAGATGCAATAGATTGGCTTTACACCAATTTTGAAAGGAAATTAGATCATCCTGTAGGCGTAGATGATCTATTGAGTTCTTGTATGAGAGACAGAGTTTTACAGCATCTGCATAGATAAATATCCTAGAGTAAGAAATACAGCTGGGAAGGTCATTTATAAATAGGGAGAAAAGTAGAGGGCCCAAGTGACTACTCTGAGGAACACCCGAAGAGACAAATATGACCTTAGAAATAGATGTTCTCAACAGAACTCTTTGGGTTCTACCCATTAAATAGGAAGCTATCCAAGACAGAAGTTTAGGAGAAAATCCCAATTGGTCAAGGTTTTGAAGCAAGATGTCATGCTGAACAGAGTCAAATGCTTTACTGAAATCAGTGTATATAACATCTGTTTGCATTTTCTTTAAAAAGCTTTCATTGACTTGGGATGAAAATTCTAATAAGTTCGTAGAGGTTGATCGATTCTGAAAAAACCATGCTGTGATGGTGAAATAAAAAAGTGTTGTCGTAGAGGTTGATCGATTCTGAAAAAAACCATGCTGTGATGGTGAAATAAAAAAGTGTTGTAAATTAGAAGTTATAATTTTTTCAAATAACTTCGGAATAGCAGAAAGCTTGGCAATGCCTCTATAATTTGAAATATCAGATCTTCCTCCTTTTTCATACAGAGGAATAATTAATGATTCTTTCCAAATTGAAAGAAATTCCGAGGTATCAAGAGACAACTTAAACAGTTTTAATAAAGGTGACCACAAAGAAGTACTGCATTCTTTAATCACACAACTAGGAATACCATCCGCCCCCGGAGAGAACGACGATTTCAACGTACGCATAGCGGATAAAAGAGGGACAGGCGAAATATTAGAAACGATAATAGCACTTCCATTAATTTCAGAATTTAAAATTGGAAAAGAATTGGTTTCTGGAATGGCAGTTGAATAAGTGGATTGGAAGAACTTTGCAAATAGATCTGAGGTATCTTGCTTATTAGAAAAACATTTAGGAAGACACATAGGAACACACTTGTCTAGAATAGCATTTAAAGTTCTGTAGAATGTTGAAACTGCTAAGTTTACATCAACTGCCTCATACAAAGGAGACCAATCTGTTGCATTAATGAGATCATTAAGCCGAACAATTTTCCATGTAACTACGACGCTTTTTAGATGATGAGGGCGTAAAAATTGGTGGACAGTAAATAGGTATTAAAACCTCTAGTATTGGATGATATAAATCCTCAGGTATACAAATAGGGGATGGTCTTAAAATATTAATGGTGGCGATATCATTAGTAAAAACAAGATCAAGAGATCGATTTAAATGATTAGAATTTGAGTTCATCTGATACATAAAAAGGTTAAACAATTCATCAAAGATATAATGATCAATTGTTGGAATAAGATAATCCGAATTGGAAGATGAGGCCCAAGAAGTGTTAGGTATATTAAAATCACCCAACACAAGAAATAAGTCATTGTCTTGATCATATTCATACATTTCTTTAATACAGACCGCGTGCTCATATTATGCCTATGTGTGTGTATGTGTTGCTTGCAATATATATGTAAAATAATCATAGCATGCTTCCAATATCGGCTATTCGAAGGTTCAGGGTATCTCTTAGTCGAGCAGTCTCGACTAGAGCTTCCTTACTTGTTTTTTTTTTTTTTTTGTGATCCAGGCGACATAGTATCGAAGGTAATTTTTCATGCAAGGTAATTTTTCAATGCGAAATACATTACAATTGTTGCTATGATTATTTCATAACTAAACAAGTAAGGAAGCACTAGTCGGAGGTGCCCGACCAGGAAATACCCTAAACCTCGCCTATCGGTGGTTTTAAATTCACTTTACAGTTTGCTTAGAATTATATAATTTTAAATTAAATACAAAAAAATATAAGTAACTTGCATTAACAAAATTTTTGACGGCAGCTTAGAGAATCGAACCTCGGGTCTTCATATCGGCGATCGTCGCTTCTACCATCATCGCCGTTGCACTACATGAGAGTGAGATAGCGAATTGCTAAGTAAAGTTATTGAGCTACTGAGCTACTGCTACTGAGCTGCTGCTTCTGCTGAAAATTCATCCCCAATTTGTTTTTGATGTTGTTATGAATTCTTAGAATTTTTTTGATGCTTCTGCTGCTGTTACCACGTGCGTGTGTACGTAAACCTTTGGTAAACGTTTTGTTTAATAACATAATAGATTTCATCTATATATTATATTGTTTTTATTTAAATTATATTTATGTTATTCTTATTTTATATACATGTAAATATATACAGTATGTACAGTACATACGTATGTATGTATATTGCAAGCAACGCATACATACACCAGCACACGTATACACTCTGCTAACTGCGCTGTTTACTCAGCGACTGCGCTGCGCCAATATGTGCATGTTATGGGAATGGATAATAACTTTTTTTGTAGACCGATTTTCTTAATAAATTTTGTGCAGCGTATTTATATCATTCATATGTGTATACATATGTGCAAAAGCACAAGTCTGTAGTATTTGAAATACGTGATTTAAAAGTTTTGGGCGAAGGGGACGTGGCATTCAAAATTTAACAAAAATCAAAATTGTATAAACGTCCTATTAAACTAGATACACGATTTGGAGTCTCTAACTATAAAGATGTAGAATATATAATTTTAAAACTGAAAATCGATTTCGTTTTTAATCGATAAAAAAAGAACGAGAAGAGTTATCGAATTTCTAAAACAAACTCGATCTGCGCGTGATATATACGAATCTATAAAAATATAAAAAAAAATTCCAGTCTCTAGCTATGATAGGTTCTTAGATACACGCGTTCAAACATACTGACAGACGGACAGACCGACAGACAGACAGACGGACAGGGCTCAATCGACTCGACTTGTCGTCCTGATCAAGAATATATATACTTTATGGGGTCTGGCACGCCTCCTTTTGCCTGTTACATACATTTGGGCTGCAACAAAACCATTATACCCTGATTACCCATTTTTAATGGGTTCAGGGTATAAAAAACGGTGCAGTCGGGTGCAACCAACTGCGAAATACTCATTCACATCGCAATCTCCCAGTTCCATAACATTCCAAGAAACTAATTTGCCACACCCCTAATTATCCCTAAATTTTGTATTTAGTGCCATGTGTATTTAATACAATTTTGGTTTTTACTATACACAAATTTCTTATAATTCAGTTGAAAATATAATTAATATGCTGAAAATTTCATTAAAATCCGTTAAGTAATACAGAAGTTATTCAACAAAACGTTTAATTAATTGACAATTGTACTGCATAGCTGCACAAACATTTTCTTATATTCATATTTTTCATATTTAATTTTTTTATTTTTATTTTTTATTTTATATATAAAAAAATTTGACTATAATCGTGAGTCAAATTACAAACTTACAAAATTAAAAAATATAAAAGAATAGAAAAAAAAAAACAATATATATAACAATGATATCACCAACCCGATGGGGGTGTTTTATTTGCCGGGTCCGCGAGCTATGCCACAAATCACAGCCAGGTATGGTTAGTGATAAAGATAGAAGAAGTTAAAAAAAGTAATAAAAATATAAAAAAAATAAAGTCTTAAAAAAATAAAATACAATGAGAGAAATCACTACACAAGTAGGGAGAATTGCACAGGTGCATTTGCAATTTTTGTTAAGGAAAGACAGAGTTCAGAACTAAATACATGAAAATAAGTATTATACGTAGTTCATAAAACACGAAACGCACTGTACAAATAATAGTTACAGTTACATATAGGTAAATAAAGAGGACAAAAATGACGAGAAGCACGGGAAGGAACTAGGAAGTTGACTTGAAATAGAAGAGAAGGCGAATACTACCGTTAATCAATTTATGTAGAAAAATAATACCCAAGACTATTCTACGATTGATTAACGATGGAAGATTCAAAAGAAGAAGCCTACTATGATAAGACGGTAGACGAAGGTTACCATCCCAGTTTAGATTGCGTAAGGCAAAAAGAAGAAACTGCTTCTGAACCGATTCAATACGGTCCTGATACAATTTCTGCTTTGGCGACCATATAATAGAACAATATTCTAAAATAGGGCGTACCAACGAGACAAAAGGAAGTTTAGTGACAAACGGATCATTAAACTCTTTAGACCATCGTTTAATAAAACGAAGTACACTTTTGTCTTCATTAACGATGGTTAGGATATGGGTATTGAATCTAAGTTTACAGTCAAAGAGCACACCGAGATCTTTGATTGTAGAAATACGTTGCAAGGACACATTGTTGATTGTGTAATCAGCAAAAAATGGAGTTGTACGACAGAAAGTCATTGTCATACACTTAGAACAATTTAGATGCAATAGATTGGCTTTACACCAATTTTGAAAGGAAATTAGATCATCCTGTAGGCGTATATGATCTATTGAGTTCTTGTATGAGAGACAGAGTTTTACATCATCTGCATAGATAAATATCCTAGAGTAAGAAATACAATTGGGATGGTCATTTATAAATAGGGAGAAAAGTAGAGGGCCCAAGTGACTACTCTGAGGAACACCCGAAGAGACAAATATGACCTTCGAAGTAGACGCTCTCAAGAGAACTCTTTGGGTTCTACCCTTTAAATAGGAAGGAATCCAAAACAGAAGTTTAGGAGAAAATCTCAATTGGTCAAGGTTTTGAAGCAAGATGTCATGCTGAACAGAGTCAAATGCCTTACTGAAATCAGTGTATATAACATCTGTTTGCATTTTCTTTAAAAAGCTTTCATTGACTAGTATTGAAAACTCTAATAAGTTCGTAGAGGTTGATCGATTCTGAAAAAACCATGCCGCGATGGTGAAATAATAGATTTACAAAAGTGCTGTAAATTAGAAGTTATAATTTTTTCAAATAACTTCGGAATAGCAGAAAGCTTGGCAATGCCTCTATAATTTAAAATATCAGATCTTCCTCCTTTTTTATACAAAGGAATAATAAATGATTGTTTTCAAATTGAAGGAAATACCAAGGTATCAAGGGACAAATTAAACAGTACACATAGCGGATAAAAGAGAGACAGGAGAAATATTAGAAACGATAATGGCATTTCCATTAATTTGCGAACTTAAAATTGGAAATGAATTGGTTTCTGGAATGGCAGTTGAATAAGTGGATTGGAAGAACTTTGCAAATAGATCTGAGGTATCTTGATCATTGCAAGTACTGTCCCAACCTAGAAAAAACGAATATGGAAACCCAGAAGATTTACGCTTTAAATTCACAAATAAATAAAATCTTTTGGGATCACGAGCAAACTGCTTTTTACAGCGTATAAGGTAATTCTCATAACAACGAGACTTTTAAATATTGAAATTGGCCTTAGCTAAGGAGTATTTAGACCAGTCAACGACCGAACCCGACTTTTTGAACTTTTTAAAACATTAAGATTTAAAATTTTTTAGAATTGAAAGAGTCGAAGTGAACCAGGGAGGTTTATTAGAAAGAGACTTAGGAAGACACATAGGAACACACTTGTCTAAAATGATGACTATAAACTTGTAAATCGGAAGAGTGAGGGATATATCAACAAGTAACGTATAGGGAACAATACTGAAAAGTTATTTTAACTCCGATAATCTCAACATTGTAAATTGATGAGAATGTAAAAGATTCAAAGAGGAAATGGGATATAACAGCTATTAAAACACCACCGCCTCTACGAGACGCGCGATCAAGTCCATAAATAGTGAAATTATTTGAAAAAACCTCACTATTATAAACATTTTGGCTTAACCACGTTTCAGTGAGGGCTATAAGTTCAGATTGGACACTACAGCTATGCAGAAATAGATTTTTTAATTTGGAATTAAGGCCTCGAACATTTTGATAAATAATAGATAGCTGCGGAAAAGATGAAATTCTTTTCATCTTTGTGTGTTCGCTGTCGCATCGCTCACGCTTAGCTTAGCGTTTTGTTTTTGTTTCTTGCGAAATTTATTTATTTATGTAGTGCAGCTCTCTCCCGCTCAATTTTCTGTTTCTTCATCTACTATTTATTCTTTTGATATTTGTAGTAGCTGAGTGTTGTTGTTTGTGATTTTTGTTTCTCTCAATCACAGTTAATCAACTCTTTGTCTTTCATATTTTATTTTTTTTACTATCTAAATCTGTTTGTATTTTTGGTTTGATTATCTCCCCTACTTGCCAATATGATTTGCTGTAAGAAATCATGTACACTTCGGCATATCACTGATTCTGCACAAATGCAATTTGTTGGGTGCTGGTTGTGCGAGAACCTAATGCACATTAAATGTGCTGGCATCTCGGGGCGTGACTGTGATAGAGTCATGGCTACTCCCAAAAGTGGGTGGTGGATTACGCTGGTATTGCCCGGATTGTTTGGAAAAACAATTAAGTTTTTCCAAGATGTATAATTCAGTGTGGGTTCAGTATTCAAATCTGAGCAAATTTTCAAAACAGCTAGAAGAGGAACTAAAAGCTGGAGAAGAAATATTGTATCACTATAAGTTTGATTCTCCGCTGAATACAGTGATTACTCCATCACTGCTAGTTCCACCCTCCATTCAATTATCATTTCCTACCTTATATACCCCTTGTCAAGAATTATCAATTCCAATACCTGATGATTCTGTTGAAATATCTGGGTCTAGTGTCAGCACAGACATTCAAAAGGCCACTAATAAAAAAGGTAAAGTTTCTCCGAGTGTTGCTCAATCTAAAAACAACATTCAGACACCGTCTCTTACACCGTCTCCTACTCCTATATTACCCTATTTATCTGTTGTGTCTCCTCGAAAGCAAGTTTTCTTATCTAGGCTTTCATCAGATACGACATGTGAGGCTGTGTCTGCTTTTATTGAAAGTAAAATTTCATCTAAAGTATTTATATCGAAGTTTAATTTTTCGACTCCTCGTGAAATTGCTTCGTTTAATATCAATGTCCCAATTGAATTTTTCGATATAATATGTGATCCAAATTTTTGGCCACCTTATGTTGTTGTACATGAATTCAAACCTAATACTCGGAATAAAATTTCTCCAGTGTCTTTAAATCCCGTTTCGGTTCAACCTTCAAAAATTAAGTTTCTTTCCATCTTTTCCGCAGCTATCTATTATTTATCAAAATGTTCGAGGCCTTAATTCTTAATTAAAAAATCTATTTCTGCATAGCTGTAGTGTCCAATCTGAACTTATAGCCCTCACTGAAACGTGGTTAAGCCAAAATGTTTATAATAGTGAGGTTTTTTCAAATAATTTCACTATTTATAGACTTGATCGCGCGTCTCGTAGAGGTGGTGGTGTTTTAATAGCTGTTAAATCCCATTTCCTCTCTGAATCTTTTACATTGTTATCAATTCACAATGTTGAGGATATTGGAGTTACAATAACTTTTCAGTCTTGTTCCCTATACGTTACTTGTTCATATATTCCTCCCTCTTCCGATTTCCAAGTTTATAGTCATCATATATCTTGTATTAAATAAATGTATGAATATGTTCAAGATAATGACTTATTTCTTGTGTTGGGTGATTTTAATATACCTAACACTTCTTGGACCTCATTTCCTAATTCGAATTATCTTATTCCAACAATTGATCATTAATATACCCTGAACCCATTAAAAATGGGTAATCAGGGTATAGTGGTTATGTTGCAGCCCAAATGTATGTAACAGGCAGAAGGAGGCGTGGCAGACCCCATAAAGTATATATATTCTTGATCAGGACGACAAGTCGAGTCGATTGAGCCCTGTCCGTCTGTCTGTCTGTCCGTCTGTCCGTCTGTCCGTCTGTCCGTATGTTTGAACGCGTGGATCTCAGAACCTATAATAGCTAGAGACTTGAACTTTTTTTTTTATAGATTCGTGTATATCACGCGCAGGTCGAGTTTGTTTTAGAAATTCGATAACTATTCTCGTTCTTTTTTTATCGATTAAAAACGAAATCGATTTTCAGTTTTAAAATTATATCTTCTATATCTTGATAGTTAGAGACTCCAAATCTTGTATTTAGCTTAATAGGACTTTTATACAACTTTGATTTTTGTTAAATTTTGTATGCCACGCCTCCTTAGCCCAAATTTTCAAAACACTTATTTCAAATACTAGAGACTTGTGCTTTTGCACATGCACACATATGATATATATATATAATGATATAATTACGCTGCGCAAGTTTGATTAAGAAAGTCGGCCTACAAAAAAGTTATTAAACATTTAATTTTCCATAACACGCACATATTGGCGCAGCGTAGTCGCTGAGTAAACTGCGCAGTTATGCGTGTGCGTGTGTATGTATGCGTTGCTTGCAATATACATTCATATGTATGTATGTACATACTGTATACATTTACATATATATAAAATAAGAGTAACATTGATATAACTTAAATAAAGTCAATGTAATATACATATGTACATACATATGAATAGATGAAATGCACTATGTTATTAAACGAAACGTTTACCAAACGTTTACGTACACACGAGCGTGGAAACAACAGCAGAAGGTCTAGAAAATTCGAAGAATTTATAAAAACAACAACATAGACAAATTGGGGATGAATTTTCAGCAGAAGTCCAGCAGCTCAGTAGCAGCAGCTCAGTAGCTCAATAACTGTACTTAGGAATTCGCTATCTCACTCTTATGTATTGCAACGGCTGTGTTGATAGAAGCGATGATCGCCGACATAAAGTCTCGGGTTCGATTCTCTAAGCTGACGTCAAAACTTTTTTTATGCAAGTTACTTAATCTTTTTTTGTTTTAATTTTTTAATTTAATTTAAAATTATATAAGTTAACACGCGCCGAGTAAATAGTGCTCTCTACACCGGACGCCGTTGCGACAGAGTTGCAGGCGAAACCGGACACCAGCACGCAGCAACGGGCTGATCGTCCGCGGAAGATGCAAGCTCAGCGTTCTGTCGGCCCGACCGCCGGCAGCGATGGCTTGGAGTCGCTGTTTAATTTTAAAAAGTTTTAGTTTGTAATCTTCTCACAAGAAGCTCACTTGAGCTCTCAATAAAAAGAATTGTAATAATAAACCAAAAACAGACTTGTTATAATTGGCGCCCAACGGCAAATAAACCCACAAATTTTGCCAGAAATACTATAGAGGCTTATTTGTGATCTGTGCAACTCTTCGAGCCAACGCCAAGAGACATAGAAAAAATATATTAAAAATAAAAAAAAAAACCCGAACAAAATTTGTGATCTGTGTAATTCTTTGGCCAACGCCCAGAACCATAGTGAAAACCAATGAAAGATAAGAAAGAAAAAACAAGAAAAAATAAAACCCCAGCCACGAGCTGAGCGAGTAAAAAAAAAATAACAAAAGAAAAAATAAAGAACAACCACAAACACCACAACCACGAACACCACAACAAAACAACGTTGGAGGAAAATACTACGCAACTGCATCGGCCACCAACGCTCAATTAATTTGTTTAAAAAAAAAAAAGAGGAAAATTCTAAATTAATTTAGAAATGATCATGTAAGTGAATTGCTCATTTTTTTTTTTTAACAATAAACAAAAAAATTAAACTGTCTAGTATGATATTCTAAAATTAAAAATTATTTCTACACCATTGAATTTTTGATTAAATATTCAAAATTGAAATTCCGAAACTTAAACATTCTGTCATCGTTTTTCTAAATATTAAATTTCGTTGAAAATACTGTGAGTGTAAAGTGATCTCGGTTTGACATTCTAAACGAATGCACAGAAAAATAAAGGACAGAAAAATGGCAAACGAACAAGTAACACAACTCGTGGCTCAAATGCACGCAGCCCTTGAACAGCAGCACTTAGATTTGAAGAAAAGATTGACACTCTCACTCGACAATTCGCCCAGCTTAAAGGGACGACTCCACAGATAGAAGTTTATGAGGAGATAAAAATAGTACCAGGGGCCAAATGTGACGAGCCCTTAGATATAGTGAAGTCTATCCCAGAGTTCGATGGAAAACAGGAAAATTATGTCTCATGGAGACAGGCTGCTTGTTCCGCGTATAAAATGTTTGAGCCGTATAATTCAAGACACTATCAAGCTGTGGCTATAATCCGAAACAAAGTAAGGGGTTCAGCGGATACAGAGCTTGCATCATTTAACACAGTGTTAAATTTCAAGGCAATCATTGCCAGGTTGGATTTCACGTTTGCCGATAAAACACCAGTACACGTGATCCAACAGCAACTAAGCACTCTTAGGCAGGGCGACCAATCATTAGCGAAGTACTATGATGAGGTCGGGAAAAAGCTGACGTTATTAACAAATAAAACTTTAATGACACATGACCCTGCTGGAGCGGCCGTTCTGAACGAAAAATTCAGGAACGATGCTCTCCATACATTCGTCTCCGGACTGAAAAAGTCCCTGAGGTTGGCTGTCTTCCCAGCACAGCCTCACGAACCGCTCTGGCTCTAGCCCAAGAGGCTGAGTCAAGCAACGAAAGAAGCATCTTTGCGGCTAATTTTGCAAAATATGCTGAAGAAAAACCACAGAAAATTAGTGGTCAAAAGACCCCGAATTGGCGTCAAAACAGCCAACAAGAATATGAGGGTAACTCTCAGAGGAAGAACCCCCATTTTCAGAAAGGTAACAAAGATAACCAGAGTCAGCCGAAAGCAAACAGCTCAAAACAGCGCTTTCAACCCCAAAACTCACAAGGGCGTGGCCCTGAACCAATGGAAGTAGATTCCTCCTCATGGTTTAGACAGCCCACTCAAAGCTATAGAGGCAATCAAAACTATGGGGATCAGTCTATGAGGACTCAACAGAACCTCAATCATTACCCCAAAAAGAAACCAATGATAATAGCAATTACGAACCTTATTCACATCAAGAGGCAGAGGCAGTCGAAGATGATATGTCAGGAGCAGAGAGCTGTAATTTTTTAATGGAAGCTCCCTGCTACCGTTTGTAAGACGCATGGTCGCAGGGCGAACAGTCAAACTTTTGATAGATACAGGAGCCTCTAAAAACTATATTAAGCCTCTTCCCGAGCTGGCGCATTGGAAGCCAGTAAATAGCCCCTTTCAAGTTAAATCAATCCATGGGCACACAAAAATTGAACAGAAATGTCTCATTGACCTATTCGGTGTCAAATCATACTTTTTTAAGCTAGAATCATTAAGAGATTTCGATGGCATAATCGGCCTTGATCTACTAAAACAGATTAATGCTCACATTGATTTGAATAATAACATCATTAAGCATGAACGGGGTGCAGAGAAAATTGAGTTCACAACATGTCAACAAGTGAACCATTTTCAAATTAGTGACGCGGACGTTCCTGCCGCAGTCAGACTCGTTTTCAATCAAATGATTGACCGAACGATTAACGCCTTTGCAGACGTTAACGAATCCCTTCCGTACAATATTAATACTATTGCCACAATTCTAACTGACAACGAACCTAAGTTATACCCGTATCCTATGGGCGTGTCAGAATTTGTCAACGCAGAAGTTAAACAACTTCTGGCGAGTGGCATAATTAGACCCTCGAAGTCACCATATAACAATCCAATATGGGTGGTCGACAAAAAAGGTGTCGACGATTCTGGCCATAAAAAAAACGTCTAGTAATCGATTTTCGAAAGCTAAATCAAAAGACAACCGACGATAAATACCCTATCCCAAATATTTCGACCATATTGTCGAATATGGGTGAGGCTCAATATTTCACAACACTGGACCTTAAATCGGGCTTCCACCAAATAGAATTGGCGGAAAGAGACAGAGAAAAAACTGCATTCTCTGTAAACAATGGGAAGTATGAATTTTGCAGACTTCCCTTTGGGCTTAAAAACGCCCCTAGTATTTTCCAGAGGGCAATAGACGATGTCCTCAGGGACCAAATTGGAAAAACTTGTTACGTCTATGTGGATGACGTAATAATTTTCTCCCCCAACAAGGAAGACCACATCAGACACATCGAGTGGGTCTTGAAAAGCCTTAGGGATGCAGGTATGAGGGTCTCTCAAGAAAAATCCAAATTCTTCAAAAAGGATGTGGAATATTTGGGATTCACAGTATGCAGAGGTGGAATTCGGACATCAACCGACAAAATACAGGCCATAAAGAATTTCCAACCACCGGCAACATTGTTTAGTCTTAGATCGTTTCTAGGGTTAGCAAGTTATTACAGGTGCTTCATAGCAGGATTCGCCAGCATTGCAAGACCCCTAACGGAGATCTTGAAAGGCGAAAATGGGAAAATAAGCGCCAACCATTCGAGGAAAGTGAAACTCAAATTAAACCAAACCCAGTTAGACGCCTTTAACAGATTAAAGGAGTTACTAGCGTCCGAGGATGTGCTGTTGGCATACCCCGATTTTAAAAAACCATTTGACTTGACAACAGACGCGTCAGGCCAAGGGCTCGGCGCTGTGCTATCTCAGGGCGGACGCCCTATAACAATGATCTCGCGCACATTGCGAGACAATGAGATTAACTTTGCCACAAATGAGCGAGAACTCCTAGCCATTGTGTGGGCATTGAAAAATCTCAGAAATTACTTGTACGGTGTTAAAAATCTTAACATCTACACAGACCACCAACCTCTAACATTTGCGGTATCGGATAAAAACCCGAATGCCAAAATAAAGCGCTGGAAGGCTTTTATTGATGAGCATAATGCAAATATCATTTATAAGCCAGGCAAAGAAAACCTTGTGGCAGACGCTCTGTCTCGCCAAAATATCAACGCTCTGGAGGACACAGTAGAATCTGATGCCGCTACGATCCACAGCGAAGAGTCTTTAACTTACACAATCGAGACAACAGATAAACCGGTAAACTGCTTCCGAAACCAGATTATACTGGAGGAAAGCACTGTCCTACAACACAAGACATATATCTTGTTTAGAACAAAGACCCGACACGTTATACAGTTTTCCGATCGCAATACACTGATGCAAACTCTACGAGAGGCTGTAAACTCCGAGGTGACTAATGCAATATATTGTGAACTTCCTATTCTAGCCTTCATTCAACATAATCTAGTGAAGGATTTCCCTTCAACAACTTTTAGACACTCTAAAAGTTTCGTGATAGATATATCAGATGTTACAGAACAAAGAGAAATAGCTATAGCGGAGCACAATCGCGCTCATCGCGCAGCACAAGAGAATGCCCAACAAATACTTAATGACTATTTTTTTCCAAAAATGGGCCGTTTAACAACTGAAATAGCAGCAAACTGTCGAGTATGCGCTATGAACAAGCATAACCGACACCCGATCAAGCATGAACTAGGGAAAACCCCTTTACCTTCATATGCTGGAGAAATGTTACATGTAGACATTTACTCCACAGATGGAAAATACTTTCTAACCTGTATTGATAAATTTTCCAAATTTGCTGTCGTCCAACCAATCCGATCACGAGCAATATAAAGGCTCCACTCTTGCAATTTTTAAATTTTTTTCCAAAGACAAAAACAATCTACTGCGATAACGAGAAATCTCTAAACTCAGAGACTATCAAGGCAATGATGTTAAACAACTTTGATATAGTGATCACAAATGTACCCCCCCTACATAGTACATCTAATGGGCAGGTCGAGCGTTTTCACGGCACGTTAGGGGATATAAGTCGTTGCCTAAAAAATGGAAACCACATTGAAGATACTATTGACAGTACCCTCCTTGCGACAGTAAAGTACAATAGGACGATCCATTCGGTGACAAAGAAAAAGCCGATAGAAATTATTCATAATATCCCTACAAACTTTGCAGTGCAGATAAAAAACAACCTCACGTCAGCACAAGAAAAGTCTTTGGAGCAACATAACAAGAACAGGGTCCAGAAAGCGTACCAAGTAGGAGAGAAAGTATGGGTAAAGTCAAATAGGAGACTGGGAAATAAACTTTCACCCTTATTCACCGAAGCAGTGGTCGAAGCAGACCTTGGGACAACGGTCCTTATAAAAGGGAGGGTGGTCCATAAGGACAATCTTAAGTAAACCATTTTTTTAAATTTTTAATAAAAAAAAAATCCTTTTTAATAATTACATTCTTACGCCTTAGGATAAAATATATTCTAGTTTTAAAAATAGTGGCTTTGACTAGAACTGAAGCGACGTCGAGACTTAATGACTATACGCACGCGGTCTACATACCTATAATAGACGGGGACGTGACGATTTGGGACGAATACGGCTACATGGGACACACGACTAACTTGACGATATACGAGACATATGTTGACGAGACATGGAACTTACTGGACGAACTACCCAAAGACCATATGAGACAGGTACTTAAGACTGACTTACAACATATAGCCACTTTAATTAGTACCCTTAACGTTCACCATAGACATGCCAGAAGCATAAACTTGATAGGTAGTGCTCTTAAAGCAATAGCAGGAACCCCAGATTTTGACGACTGGGAGCAGATCAAATTTAAACAAGGACAATTAGTAGATGCGGAAAACAAGCAAATTGAGATCAATAACAAAATTCAAGTAAGACTCAACGAAATTTCAAGAACTCTTAACACAATTCAAAAACCAGATACTGAAGTTGAATATCTTTATACGACTATCTTGGCGAAAAACAGAATGATAATTTCGGACCTAGAAGATATGATTCTTTCAATTTCACTTGCAAAAATAAATTTAATTAGCCCACTTATACTAGACAGCATTAATGTAAAAGAACTAAATGAGCAACTCACCAATGTTAGCGTAACAGATCTACTAGAGGTATCTAATATTAAGGCTTTCCAAAATTCCCATCTACTTTATTTTTTAAATCAAATTCCCTAGACCTAAGTTACTCCGTAAAAAAATCAATATTTTCCCTGTTCATCATAGTAATATAATAATAGATTTGGAAGAAGGCGACGTATTGGCCGATTGCGGGACAAAAACCAACGCCGTGCGCGATTGCACCCCTACAGTGAGCACCACCTTCTGCAAACAAAGGCAGAAATCAACAAGTGCCCAACAGCTAGTCTCAGGTGGCACTGCACAATGCACTACACGCCTTGGGCATCTAAAGCCCATAATCGTAGTCGATGAAGGCATCGTTATCATCAATAGCGCCACAATCCACATAGTGGGCAGCACCGGAACTAGCCAGCAGGTCGTGGGGACTTATTTAATCACCTTCGATGACCACATCTCATTGAATGGAACCCGCTACATAAATCATCGTGGCATTCTGAGGAAAAAACCAGCAGTTTCGACGTCAGGAATAGTTAATATCACACTATTCCGTGAACACCTGAGCCTTCCGTTCTTGCACGACCTGAGTCTGAGTAATCTTCGCCACATCAGTAACCTCAAGGCCGAATTGTCAGCAAGGTCATTTGGTTGCGTCGCTATCATTGTCTCTCTTGTCTTCCTCCTAGTTATCGGGTTTAAACTATGTCAACGAAGGGCGATCAATGGGAAACCCGAGGACGGGTTTCAACGTACCCGGGGAGGAGTTAACACGCGCCGAGTAAATAGTGCTGACAACGAGTCAGCACTCTCTACACCGGACGCCGTTGCGACAGAGTTGCAGGCGAAACCGGACACCAGCACGCAGCAACGGGCTGATCGTCCGCGGAAGATGCAAGCTCAGCGTTCTGTTGGATCGACCGCCGGCAGCGATGGCTTGGAGTCGCTGTTTAATTTTAAAAAGTTTTAGTTTGTAATCTTCTCACAAGAAGCTCACTTGAGCTCTCAATAAAAAGAATTGTAATAATAAACCAAAAACAGACTTGTTATAATTTATATAAACTTTAAAGCGCATTTAAAGCCGCCGATACGCGGGGTTCAGGGTATTTCCTCGTCGGGCACCTCCGACTAGAGTTTCCTTACTTGTTTTTTTGATGAATTGTTTAATCTTTCTATGTATCAGATGAACTCAATTTTTAATCATTTAAATCGTTCTCTTGATCTTGTTTTTACTAATGATGACGCCAGCATTAATGTTTTAAGATCATCCCCCTTTAGTATACCTGAGGATTTATATCATCCAACATTAGAGGTTTTAATACCTATTTACTGTCCACCAATTCTTACGCCCTCATCATCTAAAAAGCGTCGTTGTTTTAATAAATGTAATTTTGTTTTTCTTAATGATCACATTAATGCAACAGATTGGTCTCCTTTATATGAGGCAGTTGATGTAAACATAGCAGTTTCAGCATTCTACAATACTTTAAATGCTATTCTATGCAAGTGTGTTCCTAAGTGTCTTCCCAAATCTCTTTCTAATAAACCTCCCTGGTTCACTTCGACTCTTTCAACTCTAAAAAATTTTAAATCTAAATGTTTTAAAAGTTCAAAAAGTCGGGTTCGATCGTTGATTGGTCTAAATAATAATAATCCTTAGCTAAGGCCAATTTCAATATTTTAAACTCTCGTTGTTATGAGAATTACCGTATACGCTGTAAAAGGCAGTTTGCTCGTGATCCCAAAAAATTTTATTCATTTGTAAATTTGAAGCGTAAATCTTCTGGGTTTCCATCCTCGTTTTTCCTAGGTTGTGACAGTACTTGTAATGATCAAGATACCTCAGATCTATTTGCAAAGTTCTTCCAATCCACTTATTCAACTGCCATTTCAGAAACCAATTCTTTTCCAATTTTAAATTCTGAAATTAATGGAAATGCTATTATGGTTTCTAATATTTCTCCTGTCTCTCTCGTTCTCGTTCTCGTCGTTCTCTCCGGGAGCGGATGGTATTCCTAGTTGTGTGATTAAAGAATGCAGTGCTTCTTTGCGGTCACCTTTATTAAAACTGTTTAATTTGTCTCTTGATACCTCGGTATTTCCTTCAATTTGGAAAGAATCATTTATTATTCCTCTGTATAAAAAAGGAGGAAGATCTGATATTTCAAATTACAGAGGCATTGCCAAGCTTTCTGCTATTCCGAAGTTATTTGAAAAAATTATAACTTCTAATTTACACCACTTTTGTAAATCCATTATTTCACCATCGCAGCATGGTTTTGTTCAGAATCGATCAACCTCGATGAGCTTATTAGAAATTTCATCCCTAGTCAATGAAAGCTTTTTAAAGAAAATGCAAACAGATGTTATATACACTGATTTCAGTAAGGCATTTGACTCCGTTCAGCATGACATCTTGCTTCAAAAGCTTGACCAATTGGGATTTTCTCCTAAACTTCTGTTTTGGATTGCTTCCTATTTAAAGGGTAGAACCCAAAAAGTTCTCTTGAGAGCGTCTACTTCGAAGGTCATATTTGTCTCTTCGGGTGTTCCTCAGGGTAGTCACTTGGGCCCTCTACTTTTCTCTCTATTTATAAATGACCTTTCCAGTTGTATTTCTTACTCTAGAATATTCATGTATGCAGATGATGTAAAACTCTGTCTCTCATACAAGAATTCAATAGATCATCTACGCCTACTGGATGATCTAATATCCGTTCCAAAATTGGTGTAAAGCTAATCAGTTGCATCTAAATTGTTCTAAGTGGATGACACTAACTTTTTGTCGTACAACTCCATTTTTTGATGATTATACAATCAACAATGTGTCCTTGCAATGTATTTCTACAATCAAAGATCTCGGTGTGCTCTTTGACTGTAAACTTAAACCATCGTTAATGAAGCCAAAAGTGTACTTGGTTTTATTAAACGATGGTCTAAAGAGTTTAATGATCCGTTTGTCACTAAACTTCTTTATGTCTCGTTGGTACGCCCTATTTTAAAATATTGTTCTATTATATGGTCGCCACAACAGAAATTGTATCAGGACCGTATTGAATCGGTTCAGAAGTAATTTCTTCTTTTTGCCTTGCGCAATCTAAACTGGGATGGTAACCTTCGTCTACCGTCTTATCATAGTAGGCTTCTTCTTTTGAATCTTCCATCGTTATTCAATCGTAGAATAGTCTTGGGTATTACTTTTCTACATAAGTTAATCAACGATTCGCCTTCTCTTCTATTTCAAGTCTATTTCCTAGTTTCTTCCCGTGCTTCTCGCCATTTTTGTCCTCTTTATTTATCTATATGTAACTGTAACTATTCTTTGCACAGTGCGTTTCGTGTTCTATGTACTAAGTACAATACTTATTTTCATGTATTTAGTTCTGAACTCTCTCTTTCCTTAATAAAATCTATCGTATATTAATTTTTAAGATTTTTATTTTTTCTTATATTTTTATAACCTTTTTTTAACTTCTTCTATCTTGCTTAGTTCTAATGATATCACTAACCATATCTGGCTGTGATTTGGGGCATAGGTCGTCGGTCCGGCAAATAAAACACCCCCATCGGGTTGGTGATATCATTGCTATATATTGTTAGTATTAGGCTTTTTTTTCCTGTTCTGTTTTATAATTTTTAATTTTGTAATTTTATAATTTGACTCACGAATGTATTCAATTTTCTTTATATAAATAAAAAAAAATAAAATATGTACAAATTATTGTTGTGCAAATAATTATTATTTAAATCAGCAGCGCTGGATGGCTGAATATGGAACCGAGACTTAATGCTCCAGCGCGCGATCACCGCGCTTTATTGAATACAAATTAAGACTACTTGTGTAGTGATTTCTCTTATTGTATTTTACTTTTTTATGAATTTATTTTTCTTATATTTTGATTACCTTTTTTTTAACTTCTTCTATCTTGCTTAATTTCAATGATATCATTAACCATACTTGGCCGTGATTTGGGGCATAGCTCGCCGGTCCTGCAATAAAACACCTCCTTTGGGGTGGTGATATCATTGTTATATATTGTTAGTATAAGGCTTTTTCTCTTCCTATTTTTTATAATTTTGTAATTTTGTAATTTGACTCGCGATTTTAATCTAATTTCTTTATATATAAATAAATAAATATATACAAAATTCACAGTTTCTGGGCCACTACTTGGAATCGTTGGCTTGCGCTTCGCTGGTGGTGTCGCAATTTCGTTACAAGATCATTTCACTTTCGTTGGCAAACAACGCCACTTGCGGATGCTCCCAAACTGCTGACTTGCGCCTAACGGGTGGTGTCGTGTTACCGCTACAATGGTATGGGAGTTCGCTATGACTTGCGCTGGTTATAAATCCCGTTGTTCTGACAATTCGTCAGTTTCGGAGTAGCGTGATAACTACTCCCCCTCTCAAGAGCGACCGTCCTCGGTCTCCTCATACCGATGGGCCATTTCCGAGACTTGGTGCGCAAAGCGGAGCCGTCCCACAATGTAGTAGGCCAGTGCTCGGATACCACATGCTGTTAGCAGGGTGCCGAGGATCCATGTGGAGTCGGTGTTGACGGTCATACGATTCCTGAGATCGTTGATGTAGCTTAGGTTCTCTCCGCTTAGCCGGTGGATGTAAGGTAGGCTAAGGGTCGTGTGACATGAGTGGACATGCACTGATGTTAAGCCTGGCCGACGCGGGCACGATTGGGAGTCGGTTCACAATGCTGTTGCGGTTGAAGTATCTAACGTCGTCCACATTGGCATGAGAGTTAAATGTGATGAGGGTTGTTCCATTTACTCTTATGATCGCGCTGTCGTCGTAGCTGATGAGCGTGCTGCGGTCGTTGACGATGATAATCCCATCATCGGCCACAGGGACTGCATCCATATGGCTGGGTTGCGTGGCGCAGTGTGCTGTTCCTTCTGAGTGAAGTGCCAGAGCGCAGGTGATAACATCCAACTCCCTGCAGAATGTTGCTGTCTTCGTTAGATAACAGTTGGTCACGGCTAGGAAGTCGCCGTCACAATCGGCTACAAGGTTGTATTGCAGCTTCAGAATCGTTTTGTTGTGCTCGACCGGAAGATAATGATCTTCTTGCATAGCTTTGTTACGATGGGGAACTGGGTTATAAACTAATACCTTCATCTGGTCTGTTACCGATGTCCCTGTGACTTGTTTGGTGAGAATTTGTTCTAGATCAGACTGATCTATAACGGTTTGGTTTATTACGTTAAAATTTGCAAGAGTGAGAGTGAGCATGAGTGTAGTGATTTCGGCGAGCAGCATCCTATTGCTTGTGGTAAGAATCTCGAAAAGGTTACCTATGTCCGCCTGCTTGTTCTTTGCGTTTTGCAGGAGTTTAGTCGAGTGTCTTAGATACCCGTATTGGTCCCACAGCAAAATGTCACCGTCCCTACTGAGTACGTATTTGGAATGGGAATAGTTAGTCAAACGTGCTTCAAATTTCTTTGCTGCATCCCCAACGCAGTCTGGTAAGGTGAAGGTCACGACTTTGGGTCGTATCCCTGTTCCGTAGTGGATTGAGACATTATACTCTATCGTCGCCTGCAAGATGAGGTCGACGGTTTTAACGATGCCACTTTGTAGTTTCAAACACCTTGCTATTTCTAACAGGGTACTATGGAACTTCCACTTGCCCGTTGGACGTGCTGTGGAGGGGTGGCTCATTCGCTTTCTCTACCTTATAAGTGTTTGAAAGGAGAGAAAGGCCTTTGGGGTGCCTGTCGTACTTAGCCATTGTGCAGATTCTGCAATTCAGGACTACCTCATTGGCCAGCTTCGTCATCTTTGGAAAGTAGTATTCTGTGAGAAATTGTTTAACATTTGCATGTGCCGCCTTGTGAGCATTATTGTGCTCCTTGACTACTATTTCCCTTCTTCTTTGAAAAATTGTGACTTTACCCACTCTACGTGTTTGACGTGGTCAGTCTCGTTTTCCGAGAAGACAATGACGCCACGTAGATATAGCACGCCTTACCGATTGTTCTCCTAAAACATCATCGGTAGTGCGCTGAAAAATGCTCCCGGCATTTTTAAAGTCGAATGGGAGTCTGCAAAACTAAACAAAACGTATTTGCCGCCATTCACTAAGTTATCTGGTGATAGCCTGATTTCAGGTCGTGTGTCGTGAAATATTTGGCTTTGCCAATATTAGCCAAGATCATGGTGATGCTTGGCATAGGGCATCAGGAATGGTTTTCAGATTTAACTTCCTGAAGTCAATGACCATCCGTTTCTTACTGTTACCTTCCTCGTCCAACTCCTTTTTGTCCACGGCCCAAACTGGGTTGCTGTACGGAGAGCGAGACTTCCTAATAATGAGATCGTTGACTTCTTTGTTAACGAAATCTTCGACACCTTTGGGGTATGGATAAAGCTTCGATTACACTTCTTTCTCATCTACTGTGCGTATAGTGGCTACTACAGACTACTACTTCAAAATGAATACGACAAAGAAACTTTGGTTTGTCTAACCTTTTTTAATGTCCTAGGATGTATAAAGAAATGTAAACTTCTATTGAATACAAAATTATTTTCGGCTTATGTTCATATGTTAATTAATATTACTTCATTAAAACAAATATTATTTAAATAAAGAGCCTTATACAATATTAAGAATTAAATTTGTTTATATTAAATGTTGAAATATACGCCTGCTATTTGCGTAGAAACATTCTATATATTTTTTTTTATTTATATTTAAATGAAATTTGACTAAAAACGTAAGTCAAATTCAAAATTACAAAATTATTAAAGTATAGGGAAATGAAAAAGCCTAATACTAATAATATATAACAACGATATCATCAACCCGATGGGGGTATTTGCGGACCGGCGAGCTATGCCCCAAATCAATGCCAGGTCTGGTTAGTGATATCATTGAAACTAGATACTTCTATCTAGTTAAAAAAAAGGTAATAAAAATATAAGAAATATAAAATCTTAAAAAATAAAATACAATAAGAGAAATCACAACACAAGTAGGGAGAATTGCCAGGTTCTCACTACTGGTATGTGTGTGTGATTTCTCTGAAATATTCTGAAAGAGAAGATTTTATTAAGGAAAGAGAGAGTTCAGAACTAAATACATGAAAATAAGTATTGTACTTAGTACATAGAACACGAAACGCACTGTGCAAAGAATAGTTACAGTTACATATAGATAAATAAAGAGGACAAAAATGGCGAGAGGCACGGGAAGAAACTAGGAAATAGACTTGAAATAAAAGAGAACGCGAATCAATACTACCGTTAATCAACTTATGTAGAAAAGTAATACCGAAGACTATTTTACGATTGATTAACGATGGAAGATTCAAAAGAAGAAGCCAACTATGATAAAACGGTAGACGAAGGTCACCATCCCAGTTTAGATTGCGCAAGGCAAAAAGAAGAAATTACTTCTGAACCGATTCAATACGGTCCTGATACAGTTTCTGCTGTGGCGACCATATAATAGAACAATATTCTAAAATAGGGCGTACCAACGAGACAAAAAGAAGTTTAGTGACAAACGGATCATTAAACTCTTTAGACCATCGTTTAATAAAACCAAGTACCAATCTCATCTACTGTGCGTATAGTGGCTACTACAGACGTGCCTTTTGACAGCGATCAAGCATCTTTTGAAAGTCTCCTTCGACAGCTGGTGGTGCGTTAATTTTTTTGCTACTACTGGTTAACTATAGCGCAGCTTAGGAATTGGCATAAATCTGCGCCTACTTGCCTCATGATTCCGGCAAAGGTTGATAAGGAATCAAGGATATTCGTTCCCGAATACCGGTATCTTGCACTTTCGTGCGATCTTGTTCGAACCGTGTATGGAGTGAACTACGAAGGGGGTATCGGCCCCGAAGGTTTACGTGGGGTTTGATATAATTTTTAGAGGCTCCCCTATCGATGAAGAAGGTCATTTCAATACCTGATACTTTACGCCGAATGAACGGCAGAAGAGACTTTCCCCTAAAAATTTGCGCAGTCACTGTCAACGTCCGAGTCTTCATTGTTGTCAGCGGCGGCGACGGCGGGTTTTGCTGCCTGTAAGTAGTTAACCTCGCTTGTGTTTACGTGGTTGACCCGGTGTCGCCTCTGATCAGTTGAACGGACAGATTCGGCTGGGCGCTTGTTACCCTGACTTTTGTCTTTTAATACATACATATAATAATACATATGTACGTATATTGCAAAGAAACATTCGCACATAGATCCATATATAAGTTAACAAGTAACCCTCGCGCTATAACTTTGTAGAATAAGTACTACCCTCACATGCGCATTCCGCTGACGCGCCAGAGTCAGCGCAATGCCCTTACAAATTCAGCACTGGTAACATGATGCTAGACGTTGCGCAAGTAGATTTGTTTATCACTTATGCTGAGTCGGCTATGGACTTTGCACAATTTATGATACAGCCTGAAGCTTTAGCTTTCGTTTTTGTTCCATTTTAGTTTTAGTTTGTACCAAGCATTTAAAGAGATAACAATAAATTGTACTTGCTCCGGCTTTGCCGTAAATAAACGTTGTATTATTATTGATTATAATTATTGTACCACAAGGCCAATAATTGGGAGTCAAGTCAACTCCCCAACATAATCTTCCTATACGACTCACCTTTATATTTGGATATTTCACATCGAGGAAACTTCATCTAGCGACGAGGGACTCAGAGATATAATAATTTATACGCACGCATAAGCAAGTGCTCTGCTAACCCAGCATTTAACTTATGTCAACATACACTTCTTATGGGAAATTAAACGCTTTATAACATTTTGTTAGGTCGACTTTCTTAATAAAACTTGCACATCGTAATTATTTCACTCATACGTGTGTATTTGCAAAATAGTAATTAAAATTCGTTCTTTTTTTTTTTGTTACGAAGGGGGTGTGGCATCAAAACTAAAAATAAAAATTAAAACTAATAGTACCGCTAAACTAAACACAAAATTTGGATTCTCTAAATTAACATATCTATTAGTCGATATAAAAAGAAAATGGTTATCGAATTCTTAAAACAAACTCGATATGCGCTTGACATACAGGAACAAGAGAGACGGCTTGTGGTCCTGATAAGGTTGTAAGAAAAAAACAGGTAAGAAGTTCTAGTCGAGACCGCTCGACTAGGAGATACCATGAACCCTTCTGATATTGCAAGCAGGCTATGATTATTTTACATGTAAACTGCAAGCAACACACGCACACGAACGCAATAATGAGCACGCTCTCTGCACAAGTATCTAGTATTTGAAAGTCTCAAGCTTCGAAATTTATCGATAATTCCGAGCAAACGGACAGGGCTATATCGTATCAGCTGGTATCAAGAATATATACATGTATGAATGTATACTTTATGGGGTCTTCGGAATTTCCTTCTGCCTGTTAAATACATTTTCACAAAAACATTATACCCTGATTTCACATTTTCAATCGTGCACATATCGTGAAAACCAATTTGCAACGAAATGTGCATAACGATAAATGCAATGGACGAAATTGTCTGGTTATTCTGGAAGGAACAGAAAAACTAATATGAACAAGCAGGGCAAATACTTACTATCAAATTATAAAAGAAAATAATTTTCAGTATTGTATACAAAAATCTATGAATGTACATACACATATGATGGAAGATCTCTGAAAAAAAATCTGTTATTGATGAGAGGTAAGAAGGTGGTAGACGGTGATTAGGGGTAGTAAATACAGACATTTTGTAGTTTTTGGATTTTTGAATTACTAGAATTTCTTCTTCATTCGTTGTGTTTATAAGAAATTTATTTTAAAAATAAATTGTGCGGTGTGGTTTTTGCTTATTTTTGTCATTAATGGTGGTTATTTTCGGGGATGCCCAATTTTGCTACCATCTCATGGCTTCGGAGTTGCCACATGGTTTTAAAAACCGACATCGCAAAAAAACGAAAATTATATATTTTACCATTTTTATTATATAATTTACCATTACAGTATTTTTTATTTAGCCTAATATTAATAGAGTTACATGGGTTGAAAGTTAATAAAAGAAAAAAAACAAATATTAATATGTACATACTTACATGTTCCTGTTCTTTCTAACAGTTCCTAAGCATATGTTAATTGACGTTTATTGACGTAAAGTTATGTGATATTAATACTTCAAGCAGTATTTATAAAATTTTATCTTTCTAGCGCATACCGTGGAGATTCGCATTCTTAAACAGCATAATTTGACATTATGGATAAGGTTTGGATTGACAAAAGTCTCTATAACAATGCAGAGAAACTCTATCATGAATCGCTGTGTAAAGTAAGTAAATATATGCATATATACATACATATGTACATACACACATGTATATACATTTATTTAACTATGCCGTCCACGTGTACATATGTACATGTACATGTTCCAACGCCAAATCGGACAAGACTATTTACTGTGTATATTCCCAAGTACTAAGTCAATTATTTGAAGTTTTAAAATTTTTTTCTTAAATCTTTAGTGCATTAGCTTTCTTAAACAACAAAAACATATGTACATGCATATTTATGTATGTACATATTTGTTATTTATTATTTATATATGAGGACAAATTAAAATATTTATAATTATAATTTTTTCAACTACATAACTGATAATATATTTCAATGAAATTCAAATTTTGTACTGAGTTTTTTTTTAATTTGAGAAAAAATAATTACAAGGTTATATTATATTATATATTATCTGTTTAACGTCTTCGATTTGGAGCCTCAAAATTTTGTATGTACATACACTTTTTCGTTCAGAAATGTACTAGTGTCGCGATTTTCCTGATATTCACAATAGGGGCGGGACAAATCGGTAAATTAATTTTTCTGTATCTCAGAAACAGTACTTTAGAAAAAGCTACAGAGAAATTTTGAATTTACATTCATGTTGACAAACCAAGATTTCCCCATTGGAAACATAGCAAAACGCTAATGGCTATAGCTATTACAGTTTTATATATATTTATTTGTTTATTTATTTATATAACTAATTTGACTAAAATCGTGAGTTAAATTACAAAATTAAAAATTTTAAAAGAATAGGAAAAGAAAAAGACTAATACTAACAATATATAACAATGATATCACCACCCCGATGGGGGTGTTTTATTTGCCGGACCGACGAGCTATGCCCCAAATCACAGCCAGATATGGTTAGTGATATCATTAGAACTAAGCAAGATGGAAGAAGTTAAAAAAAGGTAATAAAAATATAAGAAAAAATAAAAATCTTAAAAAGTAAAATACAATAAGAGAAATCACAACACAAGTAGGGAGAATTGCCAGGTTCTCACTACTGGTATGCGTGTGTGATTTCTCTGAAATATTCTGAAAGAGAAGATTTTATTAAGGAAAGAGAGAGTTCAGAACTAAATACATGAAAATAAGTATTGTACTTAGTACATAGAACACGAAACGCACTGTGCAAAGAATAGTTACAGTTACATATAGATAAATAAAGAGGACAAAAATGGCGAGAAGCACGGGAAGAAACTAGGAAATAGACTTGAAATAAAAGAGAACGCGAATCAATACTACCGTTAATCAACTTATGTAGAAAAGTAATACCCAAGACTATTCTACGATTGATTAACGATGGAAGATTCAAAAGAAGAAGCCTACTATGATAAAACGGTAGACGAAGGTCACCATCCCAGTTTAGATTGCGCAAGGCAAAAAGAAGAAATTACTTCTGAACCGATTCAATACGGTCCTGATACAGTTTCTGCTGTGGCGACCATATAATAGAACAATATTCTAAAATAGGGCGTACCAACGAGACAAAAAGAAGTTTAGTGACAAACGGATCATTAAACTCTTTAGACCATCGTTTAATAAAACCAAGTACACTTTTGGCTTCATTAACGATGGTTAGAATATGGGTATTGAATCTAAGTTTACAGTCAAAGAGCACGCCGAGATCTTTGATTGTAGAAATACTTTGCAAGGACACATTATTGATTGTATCATCAGCAAAAAATGTGAGTGGTACGATAGAAAGTCAGTGTCATACACTTAGAATAATTTAGATGCAACTGATTGGCTTTACACCAATTTTGAAAGGAAATTAGATCATCCAGTAGGCGTAGATGATCTATTGAGTTCTTGTATGAGAGACAGGGTTTTACGTCATCCGCATACATGAATATTCTAGAGTAAGAAATACAATTGGGATGGTCATTTATAAAAAGGGAGAAAAGTAGAGGGCCTAAGTGACTACCTTGAGGAACACCCCAAGAGACAAATATGACCTTCGAAATAGATATTCTCAACAGAACTCTTTGGGTTCTACCCTTTAAATAGGAAGCAATCCAAGACAGAAGTTTAGGAGAAAATCCCAATTGGTCAAGCTTTTAAAGCAAGATATGTTGAACAGAGTCAAATGCCTTACTGAAATCAGTGTATATAACATCTGTTTGCATTTTATTTAAAAAGCTTTCATTGACTACGGATGAAAATTCTAATAAGCTCATCGAGGTTGATCGATTCTGAACAAAACCATGCTGCGATGGTGAAATAATGGATTTACAAAAGTGTTGTAAATTAGAAGTTATAGTTTTTTCAAATAACTTCGGAATAGCAGAAAGCTTGGCAATACCACTATAATTTGAAATATCAGATCTTCCTCCTTTTTTATACAGAAGAATAATAAATGATTCTTTCCAAATTGAAGGAAATACCGAGGTATCAAGAGACAAATTAATCAGTTTTAATAAAGGTGACCACAAAGAAGCACTGCATTCTTTAATCACACAACTAGGAATACCATCCGCCCTCGGAGAGAATGACGATTTCAACGTACGCATAGCGGATAAAAGAGAGACAGGAGAGATATTAGAAGCGATAATGGTATTTCCATTAATATTAGAATTTAAAATTGGAAATGAATTGGTTTCTGGAATGGCAGTTGAATAAGTGGATTGGAAGAATTTTGCAAATAGATCTGAGGTATCTTGATCATTACACGTACTGTCACAACCAGCGTATAAGGTAATTCTCATAAGAACGTGAGTTTAAAATATTAAAATTGGCATTACCTAAGGAGTATTTAGACCAGTCAACGACCGAACCCGACTTTTTGAACTTTTTAAAACATATAGGTTTAAAATTGTTTAAAGTTGGAAGAGTCGAAATGAACCAGGGAGGTTTATTAGAAAAAGAATGTAGAATGTTGAAACTGCTAAGTTTACATCAACTGCCTCATATAAAGGAGACCAATCTGTTGCATTAATGTGATCATTAAGAAAAACAAAATTACATTTATTAAAACAACGACGCTTTTTAGATGATGAGGGTGTAAAAATTGGTGGACAGTAAATAGGTATTAAAACCTCTAGTGTTGGATGATATAAATCCTCAAGTATAAAAAAGGGGGATGATCTTAAAACATTAATGCTGACGTCATCATTAGTAAAAAGAAGATCAAGAGAACGATTTAAATGGTTGGAAATTGATACATAGAAAGGTTAAACAATTCATCAACAAAATAATGATCAATTGTTGGAATAAGATAATTCGAATTGGGAGATGAGGTCCAAGAAGTGTTAGGTATATTAAAATCACCCAACACAAGAAATAAGTCATTATCTTGAACATATTCATACATTTCTTTAATACAAGATATATGATGACTATAAACTTGTAAATCGGAAGAGGGAGGGATATATTCGGATTCAGAGAGAAAATGGTATTTCACAGGTATTAAAACACCACCCTCTACGAGACAAGCGATCAAGTCTATAAATAGTGAAATTATTTGAAAGAACCTAACATTTTGGCTTAACCATGTTTCAGTGAGGGCTATAAGTTCAGATTAGACACTACAGCTATGCAGAAATATATTTACAATTAAGGCCTAGAACATTTTGATAAACAATAGATAGCTGCGGAAAAGATGGAAAGAAACTTAGTTTTTTGATACAGCCTCATATGAAGGTTGTACCGAAACGGGATTTAAAGACACTGGAGAAATTCTATTCCGAATCTTAGGTTTGAATTTATGTACAACAACATGAGGTGGCCAAAAGTTTGGATCGCATATAGTATCGAAAAATTCAATTGGTACATTGATTTTAAATGAAGCAATTTCACGAGGAGCCGCAAAATTAAACTTCGTGGAGACGGTGTAGGAGACGGTGTCTGAATGGTGTTTTTTGTTTGACCAACACTCGGAGAAACTTTAACTTTTTAGTAGTGTCCGTTTGAGTGTCTTTTTTTTTGTTTTTTTTTTAGGTGATATTTCAACTGAATCATCTGATGGGAATTGATAATTCTTGACACGGTGAAGAAGGGGTTGATAAGTTAGGAGACGATACTTGAATGGAGGGGGAACTAGCAGTGATGGAGTAATCACTGTATTTAGCAGAGAATCAAAATTGTACTGATTCAATATTTCTTCTCCAGGTTTCAGCTCTTCAAGCTGCTTTGAAAATTTACTTAGATTTGAGCACTGAACCCTCACTGAATTATACATCTTGGAAAAACTTAATTTTTTTTCCAAACAATCCGGGCAAGACCAGTGTAATCCACCACACCCACAGTCACGCCCCGAGATGCCAGTACATTTAATGTGCATTAGATTCTCGCACAACCAGCAACCAACAAATTGCATTTGTGCAGAATCAGTGATATGCCGAAATGTACATGATTTCTTACAACATATCATATTGGCAAGCAGGGGAGATATTCAAAACAAAAATACAAACACATTAAGATAGAAAAAATAAAAGACAAAAGAGAGGATTTACTGTGTTGGGAGAAACAAAAATACCAAACAACGACACTCAGCTAATACAAAGATCAAAAGAATAAACAGTTGATGAAGAAACAGAAAATAGAGCGGGAGAGAGCTACACTACAAACGAAATAAATTTCGTAAGAAATTTAAAGCTAAGCGCTTTAAAACTGGAAAGATGAGTTACTGGTAATCTCATCTATTTATCTAATATATATTATTAGGCACCCTAGGCTCAAATTTAGGCGGTGTCGGGTCAGGGTGTAAAGTTTTTGTGAAAATGTATACGCAGTACGAGTTTTTTTTTCCATAACTCGTCCCGTTTCGGGAATATCGTTAAATTGATTTTGATTTACATGTATGTATGTGACCCATTAAAGATAGACTTCAAATTTACTGTGCAAATAAGTGTGATGAATACAGACATTTTGCAGTTTTTGGATTTTGGATACCACGCCCCATCGCCACAAATTTGCAAAACACGTATTTCAAATATTGGAGTCTTGTACTTAGGTAAATACACACATATGAATGCCATAATCACACTGTGCAAAATTGTTTCAGAAAGTCTATCTACAATAAAAATTATTAAACATAAGCATATTGTGGCCCAAGTGCACTCGCTGCTCAGTTAGGTGAGTGCGTGCTCATTATTGCGTCCGTGTGCGTGCGTATGTGTGTGCAACAGCTTGCAATATCTAAGTAAAATAATCATAGCATGCTTATCGGCTATTCAAAGGGTTCAGACTATTACCTAGTCGAGCGGTCTGGACTAGAGCTTCCTTACTTGTTATACCTTGAACCCATTGAAAATGCATTTTGGATATATAATAAAAATTGAGAGGACATAACCGTTTCTCCATTATACTGACTAAAAAACATTAACTCTTAAGGGGTCGTTAATGAATTTTTTATTTGGATTATAAAAATATTTAAATTTTGCAGGGTAGTAAAACGACGAATTGCAGCCTATTAGCTTCAGAGATTGCCAAAGCTAGAGAGCACATTCAAAGCTCATTGGAAAAGGTAATGTATTGGGTTAGTTTATTAATGGAGTTGTATATTTCTTTTTTTTATTTTTATTTTATTTTTTTTTGTGGTTGAGGTAGGTAAAAATGCTTTATGCACCGTCAGTAATGTCGTCACTATGACTGATGTGTCCGACTGGCTTAATGCTTACCGAATAAAAAACCTCCTCATTTAAGGGCTGCCATTCCACCCCTGGAACCAGGAAATATCCCGCATTAACCTGCAAGAGTTGAATAATATTAAATTTACAAAGATTAAAATGATATATAAAATATATATTTGTTTATGCCCTGAACCCATTAAAAAAGGGAAATCAGGGCATGTTTTTGTTGCTGTTGAAATGTATATAATAGGCAGAAAGAGGTGTGGCAGACCCCATAAAGTAATTATATTCTTGATCAGGCCGACAAGCCGAACTAGAGATATGATTTTTATGCTCATTCACAAAGTGAAATAAAAATTAAGTATTGGTTTTGTGCAATGTCCGTCCGTCTATCCTTTTGTCCAAATGAACGCAAACCATTTCTTTGCTAATGAAGTTAGAGCCTTGAAATTTGAATTACATACTCGTGTATAATCTCGTCAGATAGTGTCAAGATTTGCCCAATACGCCCACTAGGGGCGTGGCAAATTAGAAATCTCAGAATAGTAGTCTTAGAGAGTTCAGATTTAGAATGTATACCATCGTTGACATCCCAGTGGCGAGGCAAAAGGCACGTGTTTATAGCTCCTACAGTTTTAGTCCTAAAAACTTTTAAATTTAGGTAGTTAAGAAGGCTACTGGTGACCTATCAATCAGCTAAAAACTATTTTTTTTTAAATTATTTAGGCCATAAAGAAAAAGAAACATCATAAAAAAAAGGTTTGACGGCGGCTTAGGGAATAGAACCTGGGTTTCCGTGCAGCCGAGTGCCGCTTCTACTGCTACTGCTCAAAATTCGACCCCAATTTAACTTTGTTTGTGAATTCTTAGAATTTTCTAGATGCTTCTGCTGCTGCTACCAAGTGCGATTGGTAATAAACGTATTGTTTAATAACTTAATAGATTTTATTGAATTATTCAACAATTTATCTATGTATTATTGACTTTATTAATATTATATCTTTCTTATGCTTATTTTATATATATTTACATATATATACAGTGTGCCACTAAAGTCACCGTACTCTTCTTGTACTTGCACAAATCACCCTGAAACTTGGACAAATTTTTGTTAAATTAAAAAAATTGTAATGTAGGATTATAAACTAATATATTTTAATTATATTAAAGTTGAGCTTTTTTTTTTTGTTTTGCAACAATCAATGGACATACTGTACGTATATTGCAACTAACGCATACATACATTTACATACGCAACACACTAACTAACTGCTAACTGCGCAGTTGATTTAGCTACTGCGCTGGGTCAATATGCGCATGTTATGGAAAATTAATGCTTAATACCTTTTTTTGTAGACCGATTTCTCATTTTCAATGGGTTCAAGGTATAAAAAGAGAACTAACAAATTATAAGTGAGACTCAAAAATTTCTGATGAAAAACGTATGAGCTTAAGATTGACTGTATAGTTCAGTGAAAATAATAATTTTTAACATTTTTAATTTTTTATATAATATGTTTGAATACCAGCTTTCGCACGGGTCCTAGTCTACACATTATTAATCAATTTTTCCTTTTACAGATTGACAATATTACACTTGATTCTTCTTCAAGCTTTGAAATTTTAGGAAGAGTTGCAGCGTTGGAAGTTGAAAATAAGGAAATTAGAAATATTCTTTTAAATTTTTCTCAATTGTATAATGATATTTTGAAGCGCATTTCTATCATCGAAAATGAGACAATTTCTAATAACAAAAGAGTGATGTTTTAACATACAATAAGCAATAAATCCTGAAGAATTTTTAGAATTATTGCCGATATTTATTAATTATTGTGGATAGTTGTCCACTTGATTTGAAGTTGTAAGACATCAAAATGAATACGACAAAGAAACTTTGGTTTGTCTAACCTTTTTTAATGTCCTAGGATGTATAAAGAAATGTAAATTTCTATTGAATACAAAATTATTTTCGGCTTATGTTCATATGTTAATTAATATTACTTCACTAAAACAAATATTATTTAAATAAAGAGCCTTATACAATATTAAGAATTAAATTTGTTTATATTAAATGTTGAAATATACGCCTGCTATTTGCGTAGAAACATTCTATATTTTTTATTTTATTTATATTTAAATGAAATTTGACTAAAAACGTAAGTCAAATTCAAAATTACAAAATTATTAAAGTATAGGGAAATGAAAAAGCCTAATACTAATAATATATAACAACGATATCATCAACCCGATGGGGGTATTTGCGGACCGGCGAGCTATGCCCCAAATCAATGCCAGGTCTGGTTAGTGATATCATTGAAACTAGATACTTCTATCTAGTTAAAAAAAAGGTAATAAAAATATAAGAAATATAAAATCTTAAAAAATAAAATACAATAAGAGAAATCACAACACAAGTAGGGAGAATTGCCAGGTTCTCACTACTGGTATGTGTGTGTGATTTCTCTGAAATATTCTGAAAGAGAAGATTTTATTAAGGAAAGAGAGAGTTCAGAACTAAATACATGAAAATAAGTATTGTACTTAGTACATAGAACACGAAACGCACTGTGCAAAGAATAGTTACAGTTACATATAGATAAATAAAGAGGACAAAAATGGCGAGAAGCACGGGAAGAAACTAGGAAATAGACTTGAAATAAAAGAGAACGCGAATCAATACTACCGTTAATCAACTTATGTAGAAAAGTAATACCCAAGACTATTCTACGATTGATTAACGATGGAAGATTCAAAAGAAGAAGCCAACTATGATAAAACGGTAGACGAAGGTCACCATCCCAGTTTAGATTGCGCAAGGCAAAAAGAAGAAATTACTTCTGAACCGATTCAATACGATCCTGATACAGTTTCTGCTGTGGCGACCATATAATAGAACAATATTCTAAAATAGGGCGTACCAACGAGACAAAAAGAAGTTTAGTGACAAACGGATCATTAAACTCTTTAGACCATCGTTTAATAAAACCAAGTACACTTTTGGCTTCATTAACGATGGTTAGAATATGGGTATTGAATCTAAGTTTACAGTCAAAGAGCACGCCGAGATCTTTGATTGTAGAAATACGTTGCAAGGACACATTATTGATTGTATCATCAGCAAAAAATGTGAGTGGTACGATAGAAAGTCATTGTCATACACTTAGAATAATTTAGATGCAACTGATTGGCTTTACGCCAATTTTGAAAGGAAATTAGATCATCCAGTAGGCGTAGATGATCTATTGAGTTCTTGTATGAGAGACAGGGTTTTACGTCATCCGCATACATGAATATTCTAGAGTAAGAAATACAGCTGGGAAGGTCATTTATAAAAAGGGAGAAAAGTAGAGGGCCTAAGTGACTACCTTGAGGAACACCCCAAGAGACAAATATGACCTTCGAAATAGATATTCTCAACAGAACTCTTTGGGTTCTACCCTTTAAATAGGAAGCAATCCAAGACAGAAGTTTAGGAGAAAATCCCAATTGGTCAAGCTTTTAAAGCAAGATATGTTGAACAGAGTCAAATGCCTTACTGAAATCAGTGTATATAACATCTGTTTGCACTTTATTTAAAAAGCTTTCATTGACTAGGGGTGAAAATTCTAATAAGTTCGTAGAGGTTGATCGATTCTGAACAAAACGATGCTGTGATGGTGAAATAATAGATTTACAAAAGTGTTGTAAATTAGAAGTTATAGTTTTTTCAAATAACTGCGGAATAGCAGAAAGCTTGGCAATACCACTATAATTTGAAATATCAGATCTTCCTCCTTTTTTATACAGAAGAATAATAAATGATTCTTTCCAAATTGAAGGAAATACCGAGGTATCAAGAGACAAATTAATCAGTTTTAATGAAGGTGACCACAAAGAAGAACTGCATTCTTTAATAATGGTATTTCCATTAATATTAGAATTTAAAATTGGAAATGAATTGGTTTCTGGAATGGCAGTTGAATAAGTGGATTGGAAGAATTTTGCAAATAGATCTGAGGTATCTTGATTATTACACGTACTGTCACAACCAGCGTATAAGGTAATTCTCATAAGAACGTGAGTTTAAAATATTAAAATTGGCATCACCTAAGGACTATTTAGACCAGTCAACGACCGAACCCGACTTTTTGAACTTTTTAAAACATATAGGCTTAAAATTGTTTAAATTTGGAAGAGTCGAAGTGAACCAGGGAGGTTTATTAGAAAAAGAATGTAGAATGTTGAAACTGCTAAGTTTACACCAACTGCCTCATATAAAGGAGACCAATCTGTTGCATTAATGAGATCATTAAGAAAAACAAAATTAGATTTATTAAAACAACGACGCTTTTTAGATGATGAGGGTGTAAAAATTGGTGGACAAGTATAAAAAAGGGGGATGATCTTAAAACATTAATGCTGACGTCATCATTAGTAAAAAGAAGATCAAGAGAACGATTTAAATGGTTGGAAATTGATACATAGAAAGGTTAAACAATTCATCAACAAAATAATGATCAATTATTGGAATAAGATAATTCGAATTGGGAGATGAGTCCCAAGAAGTGTTAGGTATATTAAAATCACCCAACACAAGAAATAAATCATTATCTTGAACATATTCATACATTTCTTTAATAAAAAATATATGATGACTATAAACTTGTAAATCGGAAGAGTATCCCTCCCTCTTCCGATTAACTAGAAGTAACGTATGGGGAACAAGACTGAAAAGTTATTTTAACTTTAATAACCTCAACATTGTGAATTCATGAAAAGGAAAAAGATCGAGAGAAAATGGGATTTAATAGCTATTAAAACACCACCCCCTCTACGAGACAAGCGATCATGTCTATAAATAGTGAAATTATTTGAAAGAACCTCACTATTATAAACATTTTGGCTAAACCATGTTTCAGTGAGGGCTATAAGTTCAGATTGGACACTACAGCTATGCAGAAATATATTTACAATTAAGGCCTAGAACATTTTGATAAACAATAGATAGCTGCGGAAAAGATGGAAAGAAACTTAGTTTTTTGATACAGCCTCATATGAAGGTTGTACCGAAACGGGATTTAAAGACACTGGAGAAATTCTATTCCGAATCTTAGGTTTGAATTCATGTACAACAACATGAGGTGGCCAAAAGTTTGGATCGCATATAGTATCGAAAAATTCAATTGGTACATTGATTTTAAATGAAGCAATTTCACGAGGAGCCGCAAAATTAAACTTCGTGGAGACGGTGTAGGAGACGGTGTCTGAATGGTGTTTTTTGTTTGACCAACACTCGGAGAAACTTTAACTTTTTAGTAGTGTCCGTTTGAGTGTCTTTTTTTTTGTTTTTTTTTTAGGTGATATTTCAACTGAATCATTTGATGGGAATTGATAATTCTTGACACGGTGAAGAAGGGGTTGATAAGTTAGGAGACGATACTTGAATGGAGGGGGAACTAGCAGTGATGGAGTAATCACTGTATTTAGCAGAGAATCAAAATTGTACTGATTCAATATTTCTTCTCCAGGTTTCAGTTCCTCTTCAAGCTGCTTTGAAAATTTACTTAGATTTGAGTACTGAACCCTCACTGAATTATACATCTTGGAAAAACTTAATTTTTTTTCCAAACAATCCGGGCAAGACCAGTGTAATCCACCACACCCACAGTCACGCCCCGAGATGCCAGTACATTTAATGTGCATTAGATTCTCGCACAACCAGCAACCAACAAATTGCATTTGTGCAGAATCAGTGATATGCCGAAATGTACATGATTTCTTACAACATATCATATTGGCAAGCAGGGGAGATATTCAAAACAAAAATACAAACACATTAAGATAGAAAAAATAAAAGACAAAAGAGAGGATTTACTGTGTTGGGAGAAACAAAAATACCAAACAACGACACTCAGCTAATACAAAGATCAAAAGAATAAACAGTTGATGAAGAAACAGAAAATAGAGCGGGAGAGAGCTACACTACAAACGAAATAAATTTCGTAAGAAATTTAAAGCTAAGCGCTTTAAAACTGGAAAGATGAGTTACTGGTAATCTCATCTATTTATCTAATATATATTATTAGGCACCCTAGGCTCAAATTTAGGCGGTGTCGGGTCAGGGTGTAAAGTTTTTGTGAAAATGTATACGCAGTACGAGTTTTTTTTCCATAACTCGTCCCGTTTCGGAATTATCGTTAAATTGATTTTGATTTACATGTATGTATGTGACCCATTAAAGATAGAGACTTCAAATTTACTGTGCAAATAAGTGTGATGAATACAGACATTTTGCAGTTTTTGGATTTTGGATACCACGCCCCATCGCCACAAATTTGCAAAACACGTATTTCAAATATTGGAGTCTTGTACTTAGGTAAATACACACATATGAATGCCATAATCACACTGTGCAAAATTGTTTCAGAAAGTCTATCTACAATAAAAATTATTAAACATAAGCATATTGTGGCCCAAGTGCACTCGCTGCTTAGTTAGGTGAGTGCGTGCTCATTATTGCGTCCGTGTGCGTGCGTATGTGTGTGCAACAGCTTGCAATATCTAAGTAAAATAATCATAGCATGTTTATCGGCTATTCAAAGGGTTCAGACTATTACCTAGTCGAGCGGTCTGGACTAGAGCTTCCTTACTTGTTATACCTTGAACCCATTGAAAATGCATTTTGGATATATAATAAAAATTGAGAGGACATAACCGTTTCTCCATTATACTGACTAAAAAACATTAACTCTTAAGGGGTCGTTAATGAATTTTTTATTTGGATTATAAAAATATTTAAATTTTGCAGGGTAGTAAAACGACGAATTGCAGCCTATTAGCTTCAGAGATTGCCAAAGCTAGAGAGCACATTCAAAGCTCATTGGAAAAGGTAATGTATTGGGTTAGTTTATTAATGGAGTTGTATATTTTTTTTTTTATTTTTATTTTATTTTTTTTTGTGGTTGAGGTAGGTAAAAATGCTTTATGCACCGTCAGTCATGTCGTCACTATGACTGATGTGTCCGACTGGCTTAATGCTTACCGAATAAAAAACCTCCTCATTTAAGGGCTGCCATTCCACCCCTGGAACCAGGAAATATCCCGCATTAACCTGCAAGAGTTGAATAATATTAAATTTACAAAGATTAAAATGATATATAAAATATATATTTGTTTATGCCCTGAACCCATTAAAAAAGGGAAATCAGGGCATGTTTTTGTTGCTGTTGAAATGTATATAATAGGCAGAAAGAGGTGTGGCAGACCCCATAAAGTAATTATATTCTTGATCAGGCCGACAAGCCGAACTAGAGATATGATTTTTATGCTCATTCACAAAGTGAAATAAAAATTAAGTATTGGTTTTGTGCAATGTCCGTCCGTCTATCCTTTTGTCCAAATGAACGCAAACCATTTCTTTGCTAATGAAGTTAGAGCCTTGAAATTTGAATTACATACTCGTGTATAATCTCGTCAGATAGTGTCAAGATTTGCCCAATACGCCCACTAGGGGCGTGGCAAATTAGAAATCTCAGAATAGTAGTCTTAGAGAGGACAGATTTAGAATGTATACCATCGTTGACATCCCAGTGGCAAGGCAAAAGGCACGTGTTTATAGCTCCTACAGTTTTAGTCCTAAAAACTTTTAAATTTAGGTAGTTAAGAAGGCTACTGGTGACCTATCAATCAGCTAAAAACTATTTTTTTTTTAATTATTTAGGCCATAAAGAAAAAGAAACATCATAAAAAAAAGGTTTGACGGCGGCTTAGGGAATAGAACCTGGGTTTCCGTGCAGCCGAGTGCCGCTTCTACTGCTACTGCTCAAAATTCGACCCCAATTTAACTTTGTTTGTGAATTCTTAGAATTTTCTAGATGCTTCTGCTGCTGCTACCAATGCGATTGGTAATAAACGTATTGTTTAATAACTTAATAGATTTTATTGAATTATTCAACAATTTATCTATGTATTATTGACTTTATTAATATTATATCTTTCTTATGCTTATTTTATATATATTTACATATATATGCAGTGTGCCACTAAAGTGACCGTACTCTTCTTGTACTTGCACAAATCACCCTGAAACTTGGACAAATTTTTGTTAAATTAAAAAAATTGTAATGTAGGATTATAAACTAATATATTTTAATTATGTTAAAGTTGAGCTTTTTTTTTTTGTTTTGCAACAATCAATGGACATACTGTACGTATATTGCAACCAACGCATACATACATTTACATACGCAACACACTAACTAACTGCTAACTGCGCAGTTGATTTAGCTACTGCGCTGGGTCAATATGCGCATGTTATGGAAAATTAATGCTTAATACCTTTTTTTGTAGACCGATTTCTCATTTTCAATGGGTTCAAGGTATAAAAAGAGAACTAACAAATTATAAGTGAGACTCAAAAATTTCTGATGAAAAACGTATGAGCTTAAGATTGACTGTATAGTTCAGTGAAAATAATAATTTTTAACATTTTTAATTTTTTATATAATATGTTTGAATACCAGCTTTCGCACGGGTCCTAGTCTACACATTATTAATCAATTTTTCCTTTTACAGATTGACAATATTACACTTGATTCTTCTTCAAGCTTTGAAATTTTAGGAAGAGTTGCAGCGTTGGAAGTTGAAAATAAGGAAATTAGAAATATTCTTTTAAATTTTTCTCAATTGTATAATGATATTTCGAAGCGCATTTCTATCATCGAAAATGAGACAATTTCTAATAAGAAAAGAGTGATGTTTTAACATACAATAAGCAATAAATCCTGAAGAATTTTTAGGATTATTGCCGATATTTATTAATTATTGTGGATAGTTGTCCACTTGATTTGAAGTTGTAAGACATCAAAATGAATACGACAAAGAAACTTTGGTTTGTCTAACCTTTTTTAATGTCCTAGGATGTATAAAGAAATGTAAACTTCTATTGAATACAAAATTATTTTCGGCTTATGTTCATATGTTAATTAATATTACTTCATTAAAACAAATATTATTTAAATAAAGAGCCTTATACAATATTAAGAATTAAATTTGTTTATATTAAATGTTGAAATATACGCCTGCTATTTGCGTAGAAACATTCTATATTTTTTATTTTATTTATATTTAAATGAAATTTGACTAAAAACGTAAGTCAAATTCAAAATTACAAAATTATTAAAGTATAGGGAAATGAAAAAGCCTAATACTAATAATATATAACAACGATATCATCAACCCGATGGGGGTATTTGCGGACCGGCGAGCTATGCCCCAAATCAATGCCAGGTCTGGTTAGTGATATCATTGAAACTAGATACTTCTATCTAGTTAAAAAAAGGTAATAAAAATATAAGAAATATAAAATCTTAAAAAGTAAAATACAATAAGAGAAATCACAACACAAGTAGGGAGAATTGCCAGGTTCTCACTACTGGTATGTGTGTGTGATTTCTCTGAAATATTCTGAAAGAGAAGATTTTATTAAGGAAAGAGAGAGTTCAGAACTAAATACATGAAAATAAGTATTGTACTTAGTACATAGAACACGAAACGCACTGTGCAAAGAATAGTTACAGTTACATATAGATAAATAAAGAGGACAAAAATGGCGAGAAGCACGGGAAGAAACTAGGAAATAGACTTGAAATAAAAGAGAACGCGAATCAATACTACCGTTTATCAACTTATGTAGAAAAGTAATACCCAAGACTATTCTACGATTGATTAACGATGGAAGATTCAAAAGAAGAAGCCAACTATGATAAAACGGTAGACGAAGGTCACCATCCCAGTTTAGATTGCGCAAGGCAAAAAGAAGAAATTACTTTTGAACCGATTCAATACGATCCTGATACAGTTTCTGCTGTGGCGACCATATAATAGAACAATATTCTAAAATAGGGCGTACCAACGAGACAAAAAGAAGTTTAGTGACAAACGGATCATTAAACTCTTTAGACCATCGTTTAATAAAACCAAGTACACTTTTGGCTTCATTAACGATGGTTAGAATATGGGTATTGAATCTAAGTTTACAGTCAAAGAGCACGCCGAGATCTTTGATTGTAGAAATACGTTGCAAAGACACATTATTGATTGTATCATCAGCAAAAAATGTGAGTGGTACGATAGAAAGTCATTGTCATACACTTAGAATAATTTAGATGCAACTGATTGGCTTTACGCCAATTTTGAAAGGAAATTAGATCATCCAGTAGGCGTAGATGATCTATTGAGTTCTTGTATGAGAGACAGGGTTTTACGTCATCCGCATACATGAATATTCTAGAGTAAGAAATACAGCTGGGAAGGTCATTTATAAAAAGGGAGAAAAGTAGAGGGCCTAAGTGACTACCTTGAGGAACACCCCAAGAGACAAATATGACCTTCGAAATAGATATTCTCAACAGAACTCTTTGGGTTCTACCCTTTAAATAGGAAGCAATCCAAGACAGAAGTTTAGGAGAAAATCCCAATTGGTCAAGCTTTTAAAGCAAGATATGTTGAACAGAGTCAAATGCCTTACTGAAATCAGTGTATATAACATCTGTTTGCATTTTATTTAAAAAGCTTTCATTGACTACGGATGAAAATTCTAATAAGTTCGTAGAGGTTGATCGATTCTGAACAAAACGATGCTGTGATGGTGAAATAATAGATTTACAAAAGTGTTGTAAATTAGAAGTTATAGTTTTTTCAAATAACTGCGGAATAGCAGAAAGCTTGGCAATACCACTATAATTTGAAATATCAGATCTTCCTCCTTTTTTATACAGAAGAATAATAAATGATTCTTTCCAAATTGAAGGAAATACCGAGGTATCAAGAGACAAATTAATCAGTTTTAGTGAAGGTGACCACAAAGAAGAACTGCATTCTTTAATAATGGTATTTCCATTAATATTAGAATTTAAAATTGGAAATGAATTGGTTTCTGGAATGACAGTTGAATAAGTGGATTGGAAGAATTTTGCAAATAGATCTGAGGTATCTTGATCATTACACGTACTGTCACAACCAGCGTATAAGGTAATTCTCATAAGAACGTGAGTTTAAAATATTAAAATTGGCATCACCTAAGGACTATTTAGACCAGTCAACGACCGAACCCGACTTTTTGAACTTTTTAAAACATATAGGTTTAAAATTGTTTAAATTTGAAAGAGTCGAAGTGAACCAGGGAGGTTTATTAGAAAAAGAATGTAGAATGTTGAAACTGCTAAGTTTACACCAACTGCCTCATATAAAGGAGACCAATCTGTTGCATTAATGAGATCATTAAGAAAAACAAAATTACATTTATTAAAACAACGACGCTTTTTAGATGATGAGGGTGTAAAAATTGGTGGACAGTAAATAGGTATTAAAACCTCTAGTGTTGGATGATATAAATCCTCAAGTATAAAAAAGGGGGATGATCTTAAAACATTAATGCTGACGTTATCATTAGTAAAAAGAAGATCAAGAGAACGATTTAAATGGTTGGAAATTGATACATAGAAAGGTTAAACAATTCATCAACAAAATAATGATCAATTATTGGAATAAGATAATTCGAATTGGGAGATGAGTCCCAAGAAGTGTTAGGTATATTAAAATCACCCAACACAAGAAATAAATCATTATCTTGAACATATTCATACATTTCTTTAATAAAAAATATATGATGACTATAAACTTGTAAATCGGAAGAGTATCCCTCCCTCTTCCGATTAACTAGAAGTAACGTATGGGGAACAAGACTGAAAAGTTATTTTAACTTTAATAACCTCAACATTGTGAATTCATGAAAAGGAAAAAGATCGAGAGAAAATGGGATTTAATAGCTATTAAAACACCACCCCCTCTACGAGACAAGCGATCATGTCTATAAATAGTGAAATTATTTGAAAGAACCTCACTATTATAAACATTTTGGCTAAACCATGTTTCAGTGAGGGCTATAAGTTCAGATTGGACACTACAGCTATGCAGAAATATATTTACAATTAAGGCCTAGAACATTTTGATAAACAATAGATAGCTGCGGAAAAGATGGAAAGAAACTTAGTTTTTTGATACAGCCTCATATGAAGGTTGTACCGAAACGGGATTTAAAGACACTGGAGAAATTCTATTCCGAATCTTAGGTTTGAATTCATGTACAACAACATGAGGTGGCCAAAAGTTTGGATCGCATATAGTATCGAAAAATTCAATTGGTACATTGATTTTAAATGAAGCAATTTCACGAGGAGCCGCAAAATTAAACTTCGTGGAGACGGTGTAGGAGACGGTGTCTGAATGGTGTTTTTTGTTTGACCAACACTCGGAGAAACTTTAACTTTTTAGTAGTGTCCGTTTGAGTGTCTTTTTTTTTGTTTTTTTTTTAGGTGATATTTCAACTGAATCATTTGATGGGAATTGATAATTCTTGACACGGTGAAGAAGGGGTTGATAAGTTAGGAGACGATACTTGAATGGAGGGGGAACTAGCAGTGATGGAGTAATCACTGTATTTAGCAGAGAATCAAAATTGTACTGATTCAATATTTCTTCTCCAGGTTTCAGTTCCTCTTCAAGCTGCTTTGAAAATTTACTTAGATTTGAGTACTGAACCCTCACTGAATTATACCTCTTGGAAAAACTTAATTTTTTTTCCAAACAATCCGGGCAAGACCAGTGTAATCCACCACACCCACAGTCACGCCCCGAGATGCCAGTACATTTAATGTGCATTAGATTCTCGCACAACCAGCAACCAACAAATTGCATTTGTGCAGAATCAGTGATATTTATTTATTTATTTATTTATATAAAGAAATTGACAACATTCGTGAGTCAAATTATAAAATTACAAAATTAAAATTATAAACAGAAACAGGGAAAAGAAAAAGCCTAATACTAACAATATATAGCAATGATATCACCAACCCGATGGGGGTGTTTTATTTGCCGGTCCGACGAGCTATGCCCCAAATCACAGCCAGATATGGTTAGTGATATCATTGAAACTAAGCAAGATAGAAGAAGTTAAAAAAAGGTTATAAAAATATAAGAAAAAATAAAAATCTTAAAAAGTAAAATACGATAAGAGAAATCACTACACAAGTAAGGAGAATTGCATAGGTGCATTCTCACAACTGAGGTGTGTGTGTGATTTCTCTGAAATATGCTAAAAGAGAAGATTTTATTAAGGAAAGAGAGAGTTCAGAACTAAATACATGAAAATAAGTATTGTACTTAGTACATAGAACACGAAACGCACTGTATAAGGAATAGTTACAGTTACATATAGGTAAATAAAGAGGACAGAAGTGACGAGAAGCACGGGAAGGAACTAGGAAGTTGACTTGAAATAGAAGAGAAGGCGATATGCCGAAATGTACATGATTTCTTACAACATATCATATTGGCAAGCAGGGGAGATATTCAAAACAAAAATACAAACACATTAAGATAGAAAAAATAAAAGACAAAAGAGAGGATTTACTGTGTTGGGAGAAACAAAAATACCAAACAACGACACTCAGCTAATACAAAGATCAAAAGAATAAACAGTTGATGAAGAAACAGAAAATAGAGCGGGAGAGAGCTACACTACAAACGAAATAAATTTCGTAAGAAATTTAAAGCTAAGCGCTTTAAAACTGGAAAGATGAGTTACTGGTAATCTCATCTATTTATCTAATATATATTATTAGGCACCCTAGGCTCAAATTTAGGCGGTGTCGGGTCAGGGTGTAAAGTTTTTGTGAAAATGTATACGCAGTACGAGTTTTTTTTCCATAACTCGTCCCGTTTCGGAATTATCGTTAAATTGATTTTGATTTACATGTATGTATGTGACCCATTAAAGATAGAGACTTCAAATTTACTGTGCAAATAAGTGTGATGAATACAGACATTTTGCAGTTTTTGGATTTTGGATACCACGCCCCATCGCCACAAATTTGCAAAACACGTATTTCAAATATTGGAGTCTTGTACTTAGGTAAATGCACACATATCAATGCCATAATCACACTGTGCAAAATTGTTTCAGAAAGTCTATCTACAATAAAAATTATTAAACATAAGCATATTGTGGCCCAAGTGCACTCGCTGCTCAGTTAGGTGAGTGCGTGCTCATTATTGCGTCCGTGTGCGTGCGTATGTGTGTGAAACAGCTTGCAATATCTAAGTAAAATAATCATAGCATGCTTATCGGCTATTCAAAGGGTTCAGACTATTACCTAGTCGAGCGGTCTGGACTAGAGCTTCCTTACTTGTTATACCTTGAACCCATTGAAAATGCATTTTGGATATATAATAAAAATTGAGAGGACATAACCGTTTCTCCATTATACTGACTAAAAAACATTAACTCTTAAGGGGTCGTTAATGAATTTTTTATTTGGATTATAAAAATATTTAAATTTTGCAGGGTAGTAAAACGACGAATTGCAGCCTATTAGCTTCAGAGATTGCCAAAGCTAGAGAGCACATTCAAAGCTCATTGGAAAAGGTAATGTATTGGGTTAGTTTATTAATGGAGTTGTATATTTCTTTTTTTTATTTTTATTTTATTTTTTTTTGTGGTTGAGGTAGGTAAAAATGCTTTATGCACCGTCAGTCATGTCGTCACTATGACTGATGTGTCCGACTGGCTTAATGCTTACCGAATAAAAAACCTCCTCATTTAAGGGCTGCCATTCCACCCCTGGAACCAGGAAATATCCCGCATTAACCTGCAAGAGTTGAATAATATTAAATTTACAAAGATTAAAATGATATATAAAATATATATTTGTTTATGCCCTGAACCCATTAAAAAAGGGAAATCAGGGTATGTTTTTGTTGCTGTTGAAATGTATATAATAGGCAGAAAGAGGTGTGGCAGACCCCATAAAGTAATTATATTCTTGATCAGGCCGACAAGCCGAACTAGAGATATGATTTTTATGCTCATTCACAAAGTGAAATAAAAATTAAGTATTGGTTTTGTGCAATGTCCGTCCGTCTATCTTTTTGTCCAAATGAACGCAAACCATTTCTTTGCTAATGAAGTTAGAGCCTTGAAATTTGAATTACATACTCGTGTATAATCTCGTCAGATAGTGTCAAGATTTGCCCAATACGCCCACTAGGGGCGTGGCAAATTAGAAATCTCAGATTAGTAGTCTTAGAGAGTTCAGATTTAGAATGTATACCATCGTTGACATCCCAGTGGCGAGGCAAAAGGCACGTGTTTATAGCTCCTACAGTTTTAGTCCTAAAAACTTTTAAATTTAGGTAGTTAAGAAGGCTACTGGTGACCTATCAATCAGCTAAAAACTATTTTTTTTAAAATTATTTAGGCCATAAAGAAAAAGAAACATCATAAAAAAAAGGTTTGACGGCGGCTTAGGGAATAGAACCTGGGTTTCCGTGCAGCCGAGTGCCGCTTCTACTGCTACTGCTCAAAATTCGACCCCAATTTAACTTTGTTTGTGAATTCTTAGAATTTTCTAGATGCTTCTGCTGCTGCTACCAAGTGCGATTGGTAATAAACGTATTGTTTAATAACTTAATAGATTTTATTGAATTATTCAACAATTTATCTATGTATTATTGACTTTATTAATATTATATCTTTCTTATGCTTATTTTATATATATTTACATATATATACAGTGTGCCACTAAAGTCACCGTACTCTTCTTGTACTTGCACAAATCACCCTGAAACTTGGACAAATTTTTGTTAAATTAAAAAAATTGTAATGTAGGATTATAAACTAATATATTTTAATTATGTTAAAGTTGAGCTTTTTTTTTTTGTTTTGCAACAATCAATGGACATACTGTACGTATATTGCAACCAACGCATACATACATTTACATACGCAACACACTAACTAACTGCTAACTGCGCAGTTGATTTAGCTACTGCGCTGGGTCAATATGCGCATGTTATGGAAAATTAATGCTTAATACCTTTTTTTGTAGACCGATTTCTCATTTTCAATGGGTTCAAGGTATAAAAAGAGAACTAACAAATTATAAGTGAGACTCAAAAATTTCTGATGAAAAACGTATGAGCTTAAGATTGACTGTATAGTTCAGTGAAAATAATAATTTTTAACATTTTTAATTTTTTATATAATATGTTTGAATACCAGCTTTCGCACGGGTCCTAGTCTACACATTATTAATCAATTTTTCCTTTTACAGATTGACAATATTACACTTGATTCTTCTTCAAGCTTTGAAATTTTAGGAAGAGTTGCAGCGTTGGAAGTTGAAAATAAGGAAATTAGAAATATTCTTTTAAATTTTTCTCAATTGTATAATGATATTTCGAAGCGCATTTCTATCATCGAAAATGAGACAATTTCTAATAACAAAAGAGTGATGTTTTAACATACAATAAGCAATAAATCCTGAAGAATTTTTAGGATTATTGCCGATATTTATTAATTATTGTGGATAGTTGTCCACTTGATTTGAAGTTGTAAGACATCAAAATGAATACGACAAAGAAACTTTGGTTTGTCTAACCTTTTTTAATGTCCTAGGATGTATAATGAAATGTAAATTTCTATTGAATACAAAATTATTTTCGGCTTATGTTCATATGTTAATTAATATTACTTCACTAAAACAAATATTATTTAAATAAAGAGCCTTATACAATATTAAGAATTAAATTTGTTTATATTAAATGTTGAAATATACGCCTGCTATAAGCGTAGAAACATTCTATATTGATCGATTCTGAACAAAACGATGTTGTGATGGTGAAATAATAGATTTACAAAAGTGTTGTAAATTAGCAGTTATAGTTTTTTCAAATAACTTCGGAATAGCAGAAAGCTTGGCAATACCACTATAATTTGAAATATCAGATCTTCCTCCTTTTTTATACAGAAGAATAATAAATGATTCTTTCCAAATTGAAGGAAATACCGAGGTATCAAGAGACAAATTAATCAGTTTTAATAAAGGTGACCACAAAGAAGAACTACATTCTTTAATAATGGTATTTCCATTAATATTAGAATTTAAAATTGGAAATGAATTGGTTTCTGGAATGGCAGTTGAATAAGTGGATTGGAAGAATTTTGCAAATAGATCTGAGGTATCTTGATCATTACACGTACTGTCACAACCAGCGTATAAGGTAATTCTCATAAGAACGAGAGTTTAAAATATTAAAATTGGCATTACCTAAGGAGTATTTAGACCAGTCAACGACCGAACCCGACTTTTTGAACTTTTTAAAACATATAGGTTTAAAATTGTTTAAATTTGGAAGAGTCGAAGTGAACCAGGGAGGTTTATTAGAAAAAGAATGTAGAATGTTGAAACTGCTAAGTTTACACCAACTGCCTCATATAAAGGAGACCAATCTGTTGCATTAATGAGATCATTAAGAAAAACAAAATTACATTTATTAAAACAACCACGCTTTTTAGATGATGAGGGTGTAAAAATTGGTGGACAGTAAATAGGTATTAAAACCTCTAGTGTTGGATGATATAAATCCTCAAGTATAAAAAAGGGGGATGATCTTAAAACATTAATGCTGACGTCATCATTAGTAAAAAGAAGATCAAGAGAACGATTTAAATGGTTGGAAATTGATACATAGAAAGGTTAAACAATTCATCAACAAAATAATGATCAATTATTGGAATAAGATAATTCGAATTGGGAGATGAGTCCCAAGAAGTGTTAGGTATATTAAAATCACCCAACACAAGAAATAAATCATTATCTTGAACATATTCATACATTTCTTTAATAAAAAATATATGATGACTATAAACTTGTAAATCGGAAGAGTATCCCTCCCTCTTCCGATTAACTAGGAGTAACGTATGGGGAACAAGACTGAAAAGTTATTTTAACTTTAATAACCTCAACATTGTGAATTCATGAAAAGGAAAAAGATCGAGAGAAAATGGGATTTAATAGCTATTAAAACACCACCCCCTCTACGAGACAAGCGATCATGTCTATAAATAGTGAAATTATTTGAAAGAACCTCACTATTATAAACATTTTGGCTAAACCATGTTTCAGTCAGGACTATAAGTTCAGATTGGACACTACAGCTATACAGAAATATATTTTTAAATTTAGAATTAAGGCCTCGAACATTTTGATAAGCCTCAGATAAAGCCTCAGATGAAGGTTGTAGCGAAACGGGATTTAAAGACACTGGATAAATTCTATTCCGAATCTTAGGTTTGAATTCATGTACAACAACATGAGGTGGCAAAAAGTTTGGATCGCATATAGTATCGAAAAATTCAATTGGTACATAGATTTTAAATGAAGCAATTTCACGAGGAGCCGCAACTTCGAGATAAAAACTTTAGCCGAAATTTTACTTTCAATAAAACCAGACACAGCAAGAATTGAAAAACAATTCTTGTTGTTTACTTTTCCCCTCTTAATTTTTGCTTCTCCTGAAGCAGACTTTTTGGAAGTACGGGATATTGTTGATCGGAATTTGTTGTAGTCTGCGTGGTGTTAACTGAGTCGTTGGAGCTTGCGCCTTTTTTCCTACGTCAGAGGTAAGTTTCATTCTTGGATTCTGGCATATTTGTAGTGTAACATTTTCCTTTTTCCCTCGTAGCAGTGCGATACTGATGATAACGGCTAGTAGGAAAAGGGTTTGGCGAGATTACGCAATTGTCCGGTGTTGTTGGCATGAAGCGCTTCCGGAGATTGCATAGACAACACTTTTATCGGTGTGATCTCGTCCGGTGCCATCTGTATAGTTGGCAATTCCGGCTTCAGGATAGATGATTCAATGTTGTTGAACTGCCGCGCGTTAGTGCCAATAGATTCGTTGTAAGTGGATGAGGATGGTCAAGTTACCGCCGAAATTGTTAAGTATTATAAGTCCGTTATCGATTTCTTCTATTTCGTTTAAGTGGTCCGCATTACTTAAGTTACAATATGTCCTAGTACCCTACACTAAATTTGCAATGCAATCGGTATTACTTAGATTAAAAATTTTGTTTTTATAGCATATAGTTATATTATTAAGAGTTTTATATTCTTTGGGTATCTAATAAATTTGGGTTTCCTTAATAAAGAAATAATTACTGTTTAAGTGTACAATTTTATTGTATGTTACTGGTTTGATCATTACGTGTTGGAAGTTTACTTTCTTTAGTGTTGGTACTAGGTAGACAAGAACTTTATTGTTATGTAGAATAGAGACATGATAGAATTCAAGCATTTCTTTGATGGATAAAGGAGTCAGCTCTTGGCTTGAATACATTGTCTATGATTGTCAACTCATCCTCACTTAATTGTACAGAGTTGATTATATATACTCTCGCCCATTGAATATCGTGTCTTATGATTATTAATTCTTTTATAAGTCTTATTTTGTTTTGGAAACTGATAGCTGTCTCATTATTGAAAAAATTTGTCCTTTTTAATTGAATTTGTTAAGTCGTTAGAAATTTTTGTTAATTTGTTAATTCTCTGTTCTAGTTGTCTGTTTCTGATTATTTGCTTATTGATTATTTGCTAATTATTGGTCATTAGGTTGTCGAGATTCTGAGTTAACATTATTAGTCTGTGAATTATTGTAGAAGTTATTGCATGAAAAGTGGTGAGTGTTTGTGGTAATTCGTGGTGTAATGTGGGATACAGATTGTTAGTTTTTAATTCGTTTTCTGTATAGTGTGATAGTAAGTTGATGGCATTCTCTATTTGTTTCAACTCGATGATGAGGCGTAAGTTATGGTGGAAATCTTTATTTTTCCCACTCCTTTGCTTATGGTGATCGTTTGAGCGTTGGTGAAATTAAAGGTTTTCATAAAGCACGAATTGGTTCGTATGGTTGTCAGTAATCTGTGGGAATGGAATTATTGGTTTTTTATGTTACTTTTATGGATTATATTCCACGATTCGATTAGTATGGTAGTACCTTTACCTTCTTTCACCGTTTCTTTCTGTCAATTTGGATCCTAGGTATGTGTTTTGTTTGACAAAGATTTCCTGTCCACTATTGTAGTCTCGTATTTTTTTACGTTCTTTGTTATGATACTCCAAATCTGTTGTCTGTTTTGTTTTAATTTTCCCAATGTTTTTGAGTGTCTGGATTCTTTGTAGCATTCCGGATATATTGCCCAATGGTCTCTTATTGGTCACTGAATGAATTGATGAATTATATGCATATACTGCTCTGTCTGCATGAAAGTTATGGTTTCAGAATTTAGAAGCTTCTCTTTATCCATAACTATACACTTTGGTACTCCATAGTAGAACAATAGGTCATGTAACGGTTTTTTAATGTCCTGGATTGCTTTCGATGGAAAAATTTTTGTCTGAGCTAATTTTGAGAATTTATCTAGTGCCGTTAACACTAATACTCTTCTGTGAAATAAATGTCTACATGGATAATCTATCCTGGATAGTGTGGAATAGGTGTTTCTTTGAGTTCGGGGTTTATCGGGTGCCTGTCATACTTTTGTTCTTTGCATACTCTACATTGTCTGATAAGATTTACGATTTTCTCTTTCATTTTGGGGAATTGGCATTTTTCCGAAAGTTGTACCTTGTTTTCCATTATGCCACGGTGGGCCCTGTTATGCTCTTTTAGTATTTCTTCTTCCTGTTCAATGTCTGTTGAAATGTATTTTACGTGTAAGAACGTGAATCTGGTTTTATAGTTTTTAAAGCATGAAGGATACATTTTCTGTATTATTCCCATTATCTCTTCGAATGTTATAATTCCGTTTAAAACTGATGGGTGTAGATACTTTTTTAGGATGTCCAGTATATCTCTTTCATTATAGTCTGTTAGTTGAATCGTATGCCTATGGAATGTTGCAAATGGGATACCGAAATTATAACTATTTGAGTCGCCTTTCTTGATTAAGATCTGGTTTTTAAATGCGTTAATAGGGACTTTTATACTGAAAATTAAGTTTTCTGCTGAACTTTCAACATTTTGTTGTGTGGATGTAACTGAATTTATTTGGATAGGTTTACTATTTTACTTTTGCCAGGTTTATATATTAACTCATCATTATATTCTTCAAGGTAGGCTTTCAATCTTTTTAGTTTGGAATTTCCATTCCAGCTGCTGACCGAATATATGAGGGGTTGGTGATCAGTATAGTTTTTAATTTTTGCTCTGCCGTATAGGTAGTTTCTGAGGGATTTTAATCCCCAAATTATGGTTAACATCTCTTTCTGGTTAGTGGCGTAATTTTCTTCTGCTTTGGAAAGCGTTCTAGAGAGAAAGGAAATTGGTCTGTCGCCTTGGGACAGCACTGCGCCTATGGCAGCGTCGGAAGTATCTGTGGTAAGATAGAACTCTTTGTTGAAATCAGGGAATTGACGAATAAATTTATCAGACAATAGGGAATTCTTGATTGCATTGAAAGCTTCTATCGCGTCTTGGTTCCTATTAATTATTGTTTTCTTTGAATCATTTTTGGACACACGTCCGTCTTCCCTTCTTTAAATGGAGCTAAGTGGTTTTGCTAACTTATCGAAGTTCCTTATGAACCTTTTATACCTTTATCAGAGATAATGAACCCTAAAAATTCGACTTTATTTTTGTATAACTCATATTTGTCCAATTGGCATTTCATATTGGCGTCTTGCACAGTTTGGAAAATGGTATGCAGGTTTATTGTATGTGATTCCCTGTCTTTACTACAAATTATAATATCATCGATATAGATATAGAGCTAATAATAATTAGTTAGTTGAGCTAATAATCATTAATCTCGGAAATAAGGTACTTGTCTGCTATAGCGTCTTTATTGAGTTTACAATAGCCTATGACCATTCCATATTTCCTTTTATCAGATGCGTTTGGTTTCTTTGGAGCTATCCATAGGTGTCCGCGAAGGTCGAATAATGCCATTATCTAGCAGCTCTTGTATTTGTCAATTCACCTCATCTTTTAAGGACATTGGATATTGATAAAATTTGGAATATATTGGGGAATCGGTAGATATTCTAATTTCCTCTTCTACATTGGTAGTGTAGGTTAGTTGGGTAAAGAGGGCAAAGAGGATTGGGATATATCTGGACAAGTGGGTAAAGGTATAGTTTTCGTCCGTCAGCTAAGTGTTCGGTCCTGGGCATGATTAGGTTAACTGCCTCGGACCCTTTTTCTTTTATTGGTATCATTTTTTCTTCCTTAATCGTCATTATTTGAGCCACGTCAATGACTGCCTCTAGGCTATCGTTGCCAAGAATGGCATCAAATGATTTTAAGTTTTGTAGTAACAAAAATTTTACGCTACAATCCGCATAGTTAAATAAACTTGCAAATTTGTGGTGTGTTATTTCGACGCTATCTCCTACAGTTACTGCTCTAAATGGTTTTTCATTTGGTTTAGGAGTTGTTACTAGATTTGGTTGAATGTAATTCCTATTTGAACCAGTATCGTTAAGAATCTTGTAAGTCTTGCGACCCCCCACTCTGCATTCGAAATAGGGAAGCGAGGAGTCAATCATTTTAAAAAATTTAAATCTGTGTCAGGGTATTGTTTGGTTGATCCATTCTGCTAAGCTCATGTCTTATTCTTATTGGTTACTTGCTGCTGCAATTTCCTGCTCATATCGTTCATAGTCCGTCATGATGGTGTAGGCCTCGGCGTATTCCTTAGCGTAACATTCTTCTGCCTCCGTGTTAATGAGTCGTTGTCTTTTTTCATCTTAGTTCGCGGGGAAAGGTGGCCTTTTACTTTTGTCAAACTGATGTCTGTTCATATAATTGACCATTTTTGTCTGTATACTAAGGTCGACGTCCATTGGTTCTGCTGGGGTGACTGCAGTTGGCCGAGGTGGGGCTATTGGTTGGGTCTGTCTATATTGGTTGAGTTGGTTTTGTCGAGGCCAGTATTGCGGTTGATAACCAAACTGCTTAGGTGGTCTTTGGAATTGACCGTGCTGTCTCTGATTATAATTGAAGAGCGGTCTGGGCTGTGTTGCTGGTCTCCGTGGAGGAAGTGGAGGTGGGTTCTGGGGTGGTAGTATATTGGATGTCTAGAGGATGGGTAACTTGGTTGTGTCGGTATGACATCCGGGTGCCGGATTTGGGTTCTGTTATACGTTTCTGAATATTATGTTTATAGTTTTGCTTTTCTAACTTTAGCTATAAATGCAAAGTTTTTGGCAAATCAGTTGGTTCTTTGATGTCGAGAAGACGTATTAAATCGTCACGTAGGCCTCTTACAAACGTATTTAACGCTCTATCCCTAAAAGACTTTGTCATAAATACCTCAGTCGGTTTGTGGAGATTCATACTTGCTTGTAGATATTTTGATAAAATTCCTCAACTGTCTGTTGTATTGTCACCTGCACCGTATTTTATTACGGATTGTTTGTAGAATACCAAAGTAGAGTATATTTTTAGGATCAGGGTTTTAATTCAGGGTATAAAAACCAACAGCGCCAAGATTTGAATCAAGGGTGTCCATGGTCGATGCGCGTCGCTTCTACTGCCACAGCTACTGATTTTTTAATCGAACGACTTAATTAGAAGCTAATGATTCAAGAAGAATTATATTTTGTTTGTTATTTTTTAGAACATAAGAAAATGTTCACTGTGCTGCCAAGCATATTTGAATAATTTCTGCGTTACAAATGGAATTTTTACCATATTGGTCATACTTTTGACTGAATTGTATCTTGGAATGCTGGGGCGTGATTGAATATTTCGCAATCGGAAGCGCCCGACTGCGAAGGTCTTACATGTTTTATCCTGAACCCATCGCAAGTAGAAATATCAGGGTATAATGGTATTCTTAAAAGTATATGTACTCGTGTACACCCCACGGTAAGTCGTTTCTTTTTTCGATTACTCCTCCCGTTTCCCTAATATCGATAAAATAATATAAATTGACGTGTTTGTACCTTTACGGATAAAGGTTTATAATGCACTCTACTGACACGTGAAAAGAATACAAACATTTTGTTGCTTTTTTACTTTAGATATCACTCCCCCTTTGTCACAAATTTGCAAAAAAACGTATTTCAAATACTTGACACTTGTGCTTTGCGAAATACACGCAAATGAATGAGATAATTACGCTGCGCAAGTTTGAAACAAGTGCTCCGATTGAATACAGTAACATATAGGACAGGTACAGCGTCATTCTTAGTAGTTAAATGCCTGAAGCATCTGAGCGAAATCCATGCTTCTATTCATCCAGCTGCTGCAAAGTCCTTAATATGTTTTAATTCGATGATTTGTTGACAGGTTCAGGCAGCATTGAGGAGTTTTGTTTGTTGCACCGTGAGTTAATCATAATACTTTAAGCGTTCGCTCACAACACCTTAGGATTAATTTGGAATCCTAAAGATGACCTATTCAGATACTCAATGGTCTTCAAATGTTTAAACCCTAACAAGCGGCCAGTTTTATCATTTGTGGGTGGGTATACGATCCTTTAGTTTTGCTAAGCCCGATCGTAACTCGTGCAAGGGTTCAGCTCCTGTGGTTGGATTGTCATGGGTGGGATGACCAATTACCTGCTCAAATGATGCATGAACTAGAAGCAGTGATAAGCTGTTTCGCAGACTTAAATGCTTTTCGCTTACCTCGTTACGTGGAAATGTTTACTACGGAATAAATAATGTAGTTTTTTCGCAATTCATCGTATTGCACTATTGCCACTAAGTTAAGTTAGTTGAAGTAAAATTTATATTAAAGCCCTGCGGTCTTTCAACGCTGCCGATATTTAGTCATTAAATAATTTAATAGTCATCGAAATACTTTGAATTTAAGTCGTTATAAGAAATATGATTAAGGGAAACGGACAAGTTTTAACTGTTATTTGAGGGCCTGGAGTTGCGAATTCAGAAGTGAATAATCGACTGGAGCGGACGGTTTTCGTAGTATACTTATACGGAAATTGGAAAAAAAGCGAAAAGCCGGTGAAAACCGATTTTAGTAAGATTAACAAGCGAACTATATTTCAAATTTAAATGTTGAAATGTTGTAAAGCTAGATAGTTAGATCTCAAGCCCAGTTATAACGGGATTTGCCTTGCTAAAAAAGATTGTAAAAGGAAACGCAAAAAAAACTATCGTTGACGTTCTGCAAAAAAGATTGGCAAAATGACGTCATAATTATCTCCGAAACAACACATTGACTGTCTTTTAAAATGAATACTTGGACTTTATGGTCACAAGAGCCATAATTATTCTGAGAAGGTTAGTCCTATCCAAGAACTTGTTGTTCAGCGCCAGATCCAGATTTAACTCTATGCTACCTAATAACAATATTATATTAAGGACTTTGCTATAATCGCTGAGCTGTTGAAGAAACGCCCAAAACCGGAAGCAAACATAATATGTAAACAAGTAAGAAAGCTCTAGTCAAGGGTATTCGACTAGAAATTACCCTGAACCGGATATTAAAAAATATGTATATTTAACATATATATAGTAAGCGAGGCATACAAACATACGTACTCACATAAGCACGTGCTATGCTGAATGCTCAATTTGCGTAGCTACTGGGTTAAGGCTGCAAATATGCCTATGATATGGAAAATTCAATATTTAATAACTTTTGTTGTGGATAGACTTTCTTAATCAAATATGAACACTGTGATACGCGTGTATGTGCCCGACTAGGAAATACCCTAAGCCACGCCTATCACCGGGTTTGCATAGAATTATATAATTTTAATTTTAATTAAAAATAAAAATAAGTAACTTGCATAAGAAAAAATTTTGACGGCAGCTTAGAGAATCGAACCCGGGTCTTCATGTTGCCGATCGGCGCTCCTACCAACACCGCCGTTGCACTTCATCAGTGTGAGATGGCGAATTCCTAAGTAAAGTTATTGAGCTACTGAGCTGCTGAAGTTTTGCTGATAATTCATCCCTAAATTATCTTTGTTGTTGTTGTTATGAATTCTTCTAGATGCTTCTGCTGCTGTTACCACGTGCGTCTGTACGTAAACGTTTGGTAAAGGTTTGTTTAATAACATAATACATTTGATCTATACATATGCATATTATATTGACTTTATTTATATTATATCAATGTTATAATATTTTATATTTATGTAAATATATATGTATGAATGTATGCAAGCAACGCATACAATGCTCACACATACGCTCTGTTAACTGCGCAGTTTTGTAACTTTTGTAGACCGACTTTCTGAATCAAACTTTCGCAGTGTAATTATATCATTCATATGTGTGTATGTGCAAAAGCACAAGTCTCTAGCATTTGACATATGTGATTTAGAAGTTTTGGGCGAAGGGGCGTGGCATCCAAAATTTAACAAAATTCAAAATTGTATAAACGTCCCGTTAAACTAAATACCAGATTTAGAGTCTCTAAGTTTAAAGATGTAAACGATATAATTTTAAAACGAAAAATCGATTTTCGTTTTTAATCGATAAAAAAAGAACGAGAGTTATCGAAATAAAAAAACAAACTCGATCTGCGCGTTATATACACGAATCTACAAAAAAAGTTCAAGTCTCTAGCTATTATAGGTTCTGGATCCACGCGTTCAAACATACGGACAGACGGACGGACGGACGGACGGACAGACGGACAGACAGACGGACAGGGCTCAATTGACTCGGCTTGTCGTCCTGAGTAAGAATATATATACTTTATGGGGTCTGCCACGCCTCCTTCTGCCTGTTACATACATTTGGGCTACAACAAAATCTACCCTGATTACCCATTTTTAATGGGTTCAGGGAATAATAAAAAAAAACTACAAACGGGATGAATTATCGAAAAAAAAATCAAGAATAAGTATACTTTATGACGTCTGCGACGGCTCTTTCTACCCATTTACCATTTTCAATGGGTCCAGGGTATAAAAAGCTCTAGTCGAGGTCTAGGTGTTATCCTGAGCCCTCCGAAAATCCGAAATTTCAAAAGATGTTGATTTTTCATATACATATTATTGCAAACAACACATACATACATATAGATAGAGACTGCTATTTGACTGAAATATGCGTATGTTATTGAACAAACAGACCAGACAGACAGACAGACTACCAATCAAAGTGACCTATGACAATAGATGCCGAAGATAAACCGAAAAGTACAGTTTCCGTTCAAATGTATATTTCTACTGTTTAGAGAAAAAGTGCTGTACACCAAAACAAAATAACATAAGTACTGAATATCTACTCATTCCCGACTTAAAGCAAAATAATGGGCAGGAAATAGTAACAGGTGCATTTGTCACTTTCACCGAAAAGGAAAAACTGTTCCCCACCGGTATCCAGCACTGATTTGCCGATCTTCATTGTTTTCATTGTTTTCACTATAAAACAAAACTTTAATTCCAAATAATGTGTTATCTTATCGCTGATCGTTTATACGTTAACTGATAATCCGATATCTGTGGTGTGAACTGGGAGTTTATGCTCACTCCAACGCCTTTGGGAAGCAGAGGTGAAGTCGGAAAAAGGCCTGCTGCTTAAAGGCAGTACTCGTCTAGGTAGAGGTCATCCTTAATTTGCGGCCGCTAGTAATTCCCAGCAACAACTCAAACAACGGCTAGATGCTCATTACGGCTAATCTGCTTATCGGAACAACGCTCGTCTAAGCAGTAAATCCAGCAAGTCCAGGGAGTACCTACTCATCTTCCAACAGAAGTCGAAGTGAACGAGGGAGAGAAAGAACGTGTAAGAGGACAATGCTCTGCCTTAACAGTAAAAGCTCAGCGGGGTGACCGCAGCGATCATGATGCACAAAGTTAAATTAGTTTAAGTAAAATTTTTGTTTTAGACCTGCGGCCTTTCAAAGCGACCGATGTTTAGTCATTTAAGCAATATACCTTAAATTTATGTTTCACTGTAAAGCTGCTCGCTCTCATATGTTCGTTCTCATAAGCCGAAATTAACCAAGCAGTATAGAATTGAATAGAAAGGCGAGAGGATATGACTGTCATTTGAAGGCCTCAAGTTGCAGATTCTGGAGTCACTGAAAACCATACTGGACCTTTTTCGCGGGACAACCTTCGTAAATAATTGGAATCAGACTTTCAGAAAATGCTCAGATAATCAATTTAATTGCCTGTGCGTTGTTTAGATATTTTGAAATTCCTTAAACGGTGCTGTAAATATCTAAATTATGGCCGTACGCTGCTAACTGCGAATGCGATTTTAATTTGAAAGGTGCCTGTTTTAGGACCGACATGATGGGTTACGCGCTAAAGTCACTGCCAACCAAAAAAATATGGTATCTGTGTCCGGAATAGTGAATGATTGCTGCAGGATGCTTTAAATACTCTGAAGCTGTCCGAAATTGAAAATTTCTACAGCTTAACCTGAACCTGAACCAGCAGATTAGAAGGGGAAAGTGCATTGAAGTAGTTATTCTCGGTACTATTCTCTAACTCAGGAAACGTTCCTTATAATTTGGAAGATCCAGAACTTAATATTGTACAGGTATTGTAGGCCAATCGAAATTGATGAACTCCAAATCATTGGACAATCATAGTGATCATAGATCACAGCTACATTCAACTTAGGTTGCCGGTATTTAATAATGGATGCCCAGTACAAAATAATATCCGTAAATATCTAGAATAATATAGAGGGAGAACACTTATGCCCACTATACGAGTGAAGCCATCCGTACTCTACCTGTATTCAATACGAACCGTCTCGTGAGGCAGAGAAGCTAAATCTATCCCAGCATTCGTCGTAGTATCTGTAAAGAAGATTCAGATTGAGATAATCTTTTCGCTTTTTCCATTTCTCAGGGCCCAAAATTCCGTAAGCTGCTGTTTATCTTCTTGCTTCATATCAGCAAAGCACGTCAGAAATTAGTTTTTGAATTAAAATAAGAAATTAAATCGCTTATTTTATATAAAAACTCAATTCTTTACATGAAATAATATTCTAGGTCACACAGCACATATTCCTCAAAACACGTTTCACCATTGCAGATATTTGCCTTCCGTAGGTGTGCTCAGTGGGGTTTTTTGCAAGACGAATCTTTGTTGCCTCAACCGTACAACTATCTGCAATGCGTTCTGTGAAAATTAGAATATCCCAATAGAAGAGCACTACTACAGCATTTGCTTATCCAGGTTCATTGTGGTCCACTGCATTAGTGAAGTGGGCAAAAGATATTCTACTTAAGGCCGTCATCAACCGCCATCCTCAACTCGCGGCCGATGGTAGCTCACAGCAGCAACCCAAACGCACTGCTTTATTTTTTCATTTATATTCGTATTTTATTTAAACATGATATTTTTTTCGCACACTGTTCTTTTCTTTGGTCTCGCATCGGCCGCTACACTATATTTTACTCCCAAAACCCAAAACCACGTTTCAACATCCCTCTAACAAGTCTCGGCTTCAGATTTTTGTAAGATTGATTTTTATTTATTGATTGATTTTTATTTACACAATATTACTCACTGGATACCTCTTCTTTTGTTTAATTAAATTTAATTCTTAAGGAAAGTAATAAGACTAATTTTCCAAAATGCTATGACAACAGTCAACTACGTGTTTTGGCGAAGACGATTTGTGTTTCATAAAAAAACCTTGTATGTGAGCTGGACTTACGGATCGAGATAGCTCAATAACTTTTTGAGCAAACTCCACAGATGCGGAAATTTCCCTATCACCAAAAAATTTTTTAAACATTTCTTCCAGCTGATATTGAGTGCAGTATCCTATGTATTCCTTTAAATCAATTCGACCAGATCGAATTAATGCGGGATCTAAGCGATCTATATAGTTTGTCGTCATAAAAACAATCCGAGCTTCAGTAGATGCTACACCATCTAAGCAGTTCAGCAATCCACTAAATGATATGCGGTTTAAACCGTCATACGCAGATTTTTGTTGCAAGGTCGTCTCTCGAGAAACAAATGCAGCATCAATGTCTTCAAGTAAAATTATTGTTTGCTCTGGGGCAACATTGAGAAGATGTTTTAATCTATAATCAATTAGGCCTCTTTCCGATAAACTTAGCAAGCATATTCCAACTTACCCGCTAATGCAGTAATAAAGCTTGATTTCCCACATCCAGGAGGTCCATATAACAAATAACTCTTCGGTAAGGGATTCCTCGATGTGTATACCACACTGAATTTTGAATAATATCATTACAATCAGAAATTATTTTCTCAGATATTCCATGGTCTAACACCACTGAAGATGTAGGTCTCCGTCTTCTGGGATGACCAAATAGTCTACATTCAGAGCCCATCGCTGTATACATCAGTGTTTTTGCCTCTGTGGCCTGTAAAGCTAGTTCACGGGCTTCTTCTAGGATATCAAAATATATACTTTTTTATTGTTATCAAACGCCGTCAACGTTACAGATTTCCAGGGTACACCCATGTGTAAGTCCAACGTTTGTTGTTCTTTCCACCTGAATCCAATTATTCTTTTTTTAAATTACGTGCATGCCAATGCGACACACCATACATCTTAGATCAATAATATGAAGACTCCGAAATTCAAGGCATCCTGGAAGTCATTCCTGCATTTCACTTTGGATTCAGGTTCAAGTAAGGATAGTCGGACGCTACCGACCGCGAAATACGCTCAGCTTGGGCTGCAATATATCAATATTATCGGAAATTACAATTTTAATAAATTTTTATGTACATGAAGTTTCTTAATCAAAAGAGTGTTATTATTGCATTCGCCAAAGCATAAGTCTCTAGTACTTGAAATGCGTTATTTGCAAGGCAAAAGGGGGACGCGACATAAAATCAAAAACTAAAAAATCTTTGTATTAACTTTGCGTATCTACAAAGTAAATTTGAAGTCTCTCGCTTTACCGGTATATAATATAATAATAAAACTGGAAGATTTATCGAAAAATATACAAGCTCGTGCTGTGTATCGTGTGCCACACCCACTTCTGACTGTTACATATATTTTCACAAAAACATTATAACCTTATTTTCATTTTCAATGGGTTCAGAGTATAAAAACTATTGATTCGATGACAAATCCGATTTATGAAGTAATTCATACAACTGGTGGATGGACCCATTATTAATTAACATTACATGTACATACAACAAAAATAACAAAAATACTCTTTAATCGTTCTATTTTTAAAATTTTTTTACTCTTCTCTATTCTTTTACGTTCAATTAAGAGGCTTAGGGAGACTTAGGGAAAGGAAATCATCTGTGTAGAAGTTCGAAAACTAATAGTAAAATATCCATAGGATGGCAATCCTACCGGGTATCATGGTCGTGTTGCTCGTCAAAAGCCGCACATATCAGAGGTAAACTGAGAAAAATGTAAAAATTAATTTCACATCTGGAATATAGTGATTTTTTTAGATGAGATAAAACTGGTAAAATAACGGAAGAATACACGAGGAAAATCATGCCCGATTTATCTTTGTTGTTGTTATGAATTCTTAGATTTTTCTAGATTCTGCTGCTGCTCCACGTACGTGTGTATGTAAACGTTTGGTAAACGTTTGTTTAATAACATAATAGATTTGATCTATACATATTAATATTATATTGACTTAATTTAAATTATATTTAATGTTATTTTATTTATGTATATAGTAAATATATACAGTATGTATGTATATTGCAAGCAACGCATACATAAACTTGCACACACATACGCTCTGCTGACTGCGCAGTTTGCTCAGCGACTGCGCTGCGCCAATATGTCCATGTTATGGGAAACCAAATGCTTAATAACTTTTTTTGTAGACCGACTTTCTTAATCAAACTTGCGCAGCGTAATTATATCATATGTGTGTATGTGCAAAAGCACAAGTGTCAAGTATTTGAAATACGTTTTTGCAAATTGGGGCGAAGGGGCGTAGCATCCTACAAAATCTCCAAAAATATCAAGCCTAGCTTTCATATGTTGTGAAATCGACTTGTTTAAACATACGGACAGACGGACGGACAGACGGACGGACGAACGAACAGACAGACAGACGGACAGGGCTGAATCGACTCGGCTTGTCGTCCTAATCAAGAATATGTAAACTTTATGGTGTCTGCCACGACTCCTTCTACCTGTTACATACATTTCGGCAGCAACAAAACTATTATGCGCTGATTGCCCATTTTTAATGGGTTTAGGGTATAAAAAGATACGAGACAGTTAACATAATCATACCCGGGACCGAACACTTAGATGACGGACGAAGACTATACCTTTACCCACTTGTCCAGCAATATCCCAATCTTTGCCCTCTTTACCCAACCGAAAGACTAACCTACACTACCAATGTTTAAGCGGAAATTAGAACATCTACCGATTCCCCAATATATTCCAAATTTTATCTATATCCAATGTCCTTAAAAGATGAGGTGAATTGACAAATCCAAGAGCTGCCAGATAATGGCATTATTCGACCTTCGCGGACATCTTTCAATTTAACGCTATGGATAGCCCCAAAGAAACCAAATGCATCTGATAAAAGGAAATATGGAATGGTGATAGGCTATTGTAAACTCAATAAAGACGCTATAGCAGACAAGTACCTTATTTCCGAGATTAATGATTCTTAGCGCAACTAACTAATTATTATTAGTTCAACTAACTCAACCAACTAAATAACGGAAAATACGAGTTTACGCGACTCCCACTTGGATTGAAAAACGCGCCATCTATTTTCCAACGTGCGCTCGATGATACTTTCAGAGAACACATCGGGAAAATTTGCTACATCTATATCGATGATATTTTAATTTGTAGTAAAGACAGGGAATCACATACAATAAACCTGCATACCATTTTCCAAACTGTGCAAGATGCCAATATGAAATGCCAATTGGACAAATATGAGTTTTACAAAAATAAATTCGAGTTTTTAGGGTTCATTATCTCTGATAAAGGTATTAAGACAAACACTAGTAAAGTATTAGTAATAGCGAACTACCCGCAATCCAGAACTTTAAGGGATTTGAGAGCATTTCTAGAATTAGCAGGATACTATAGAACGTTCATAAGGGAGTTAGCAAAACCACTTAGCTCCATTTAAAGAAGGGAAGACGGACGTGTGTCCAAAAATGATTCAAAGAAAACAATAATTAATAGGAACCAAGACGCGATAGAAGCTTTCAATGCAATCAAGAATTCCCTATTGTCTGATAAATTTATTCGTCAATTCCCTGATTTCAACAAAGAGTTCTATCTTACCACAGATACTTACCACAGATCCCTCAGAAACTACCTATACGGTAGAGCAAAAATTAAAAACTATACTGATCACCAACCCCTCATATATTCGGTCAGCAGCTGGAATGGAAATTCCAAACTAAAAACCTGGCAAAAGTAAAATAGTAAACCTATCCAAATAAATTCAGTTACATCCACACAACAAAATGTTGAAAGTTCAGCAGAAAACTTAATTTTCAGTATAAAAGTCCCTATTAACGCATTTAAAAACCAGATCTTAATCAAGAAAGGCGACTCAAATAGTTATAATTTCGGTATCCCATTTGCAACATTCCATAGGCATACGATTCAACTAACAGACTATAATGAAAGAGATATACTGGACATCCTAAAAAAGTATCTACACCCATCAGTTTTAAACGGAATTATAACATTCGACGAGATAATGGGAATAATACAGAAAATGTATCCTTCATGCTTTAAAAACTATAAAACCAGATTCACGTTCTTACACGTAAAATACATTTCAACAGACATTGAACAGGAAGAAGAAATACTAAAAGAGCATAACAGGGCCCACCGTGGCATAATGGAAAACAAGGTACAACTTTCGGAAAAATGCCAATTCCCCAAAATGAAAGAGAAAATCGTAAATCTTATCAGACAATGTAGAGTATGCAAAGAACAAAAGTATGACAGGCACCCGATAAACCCCGAACTCAAAGAAACACCTATTCCACACTATCCAGGATAGATTATCCATGTAGACATTTATTTCACAGAAGAGTATTAGTGTTAACGGCACTAGATAAATTCTCAAAATTAGCTCAGACAAAAATTTTTCCATCAAAAGCAATCCAGGACATTAAAAAACCGTTACATGACCTATTGTTCTACTATGGAGTACCAAAGTGTATAGTTATGGATAAAGAGAAGCTTCTAAATTCTGAAACCATAACTTTCATGCAGACAGAGCAGTATATGCATATAATTCATCAATTCATTCAGTGACCAATAAGAGACCATTGGGCAATATATCCGGAATGCTACAAAGAATCCAGACACTCAAAAACATTGGGAAAATTAAAACAAAACAGACAACAGATTTGGAGTATCATAACAAAGAACGTAAAAAAATACGAGACTACAATAGTGGACAGGAAATCTTTGTCAAACAAAACACATACCTAGGATCCAAATTGACAGAAAGAAACGGTGAAAGAAGGTAAAGGTACTACCATACTAATCGAATCGTGGAATATAATCCATAAAAGTAACATAAAAAACCAATAATTCCATTCCCACAGATTACTGACAACCATACGAACCAATTCGTGCTTTATGAAAACCTTTAATTTCACCAACGCTCAAACGATCACCATAAGCAAAGGAGTGGGAAAAATAAAGATTTCCACCATAACTTACGCCTCATCATCGAGTTGAAACAAATAGAGAATGCCATCAACTTACTATCACACTATACAGAAAACGAATTAAAAACTAACAATCTGTATCCCACATTACACCACGAATTAACACAAACACTCACCACTTTTCATGCAATAACTTCTACAATAATTCACAGACTAATAATGTTAACTCAGAATCTCGACAACCTAATGACCAATAATTAGCAAATAATCAATAAGCAAATAATATGAAACAGACAACTAGAACAGAGAATTAACAAATTAACAAAAATTTCTAACGACTTAACAAATTCAATTAAAAAGGACAAATTTTTTCAATAATGAGACAGCTATCAGTTTCCAAAACAAAATAAGACTTATAAAAGAATTAATAATCATAAGACACGATATTCAATGGGCGAGAGTATATATAATCAACTCTGTACAATTAAGTGAGGATGAGTTGACAATCATAGACAATGTATTCAAAGACCAAGAGCTGACTCCTATATCCATCAAAGAAATGCTTGAATTCTATCATGTATGGTGGCGTGGCATCCTACAAAATCTCCAAAAATATCAAGCCTCTAGCTTTCATATGTTGTGAAATCGACTTGTTTAAACATACGGACAGACGAACGGACGGACGGACGAACAGACGGACAAGGCTGAATCGACTCGGCTTGTCGTCCTAATCAAGAATATGTAAACTTTATGGTGTCTGCCACGCCTCCTTCTGCCTGTTACATACATTTCGGCAGCAACAAAACTATTCTACCCTGATTGTCCACTTTTAATGGGTTTAGGGTATAAAAAGATACGAGGCAGTTAACATAATCATGCCCAGGACCGAACACTTAGATGACCGACGAAGACTATACCTTTACCCACTTGTCCAGCAATATCCCAATCTTTGCCCTCTTTACCCAACTAACCTACACTACCAATGTTTAAGCGGAAAATAGAACATCTACCGAATCCCCAATATATTCCAAATTTTATCAATATGCAATGTCCTTAAAAGATGAGGTGAATTAACAAATACAAGAGCTGCTAGATATGGGCATTATTCGACCTTCGCGGACACCTATGGATAGCTCCAAAGAAACCAAACGCATCTGGTAAAAGGAAATATGGAATGGTCATAGGCTATTTTAAACTCAATAAAGCCGCTATAACAAACAAGTACCTTATTTCCGAGATTAATGATTCTTAGCGCAACTAACTAACTAGAGGAACGGAGCAATAGAAAGCATTAAAGGAACTTACCTTATCCACTTACAACGAATCTATTGGCACGAACGCGTGGCAGTTCAGCAACATTGAATCATTTATCCTGAAGCCGGAATTGCCAACTATACAGATGACACCGGACTAGATCAAACCGATAAAAGTGTTGTCTATGCAATCTCCGGAAGCGCTTCATGTCAACAACACCAGACAATTGCGTTATCTCGTCAAACCCTTTTCCTACTAGCCGTTATCATCAGTATCGCACAGCTACGAGGGAAAAAGAAAAATGTTACACTACAAATATGCCAGAATCCAAGAATGCAACTTACCTCTGACGTAGGAAAAAAGGCGCAAGCTCCAACGACTCAGTTAACACCACGCAGACTACAACAAATTCCGATCAACGATATCCCGTACTTCCACAAAGTCTGCTTCAGGAGAAGCAAAAATTAAGAGGGGAAGAGATAACAACAAGAATTGTATTTCAATTCTCGGTGTTTCGCAATTCTCGCAGCGGTTAAGAAGAGCGACAAAAACCCCGAATCAGCATTTGTAATAAACCGAATAACACGTTAATCTGATATTCAACATCCTTTATTTTAACTTATACATATGCATGTACATAGATAAAATCTATTATGTTATTAAACAAAACGTTTATTACCAAACGCATGTGGTTGCAGCATCAGAAGCGTCTAGAAAATACTAAGAATTCATAACAACATCTAAGACAAATTGGGGAAGAATTTTCGGCAGAAGTTCATCAGCTCAGCAGCTCAATAATTTTACTTAGAAATCCGCTATGTCACACTGATGTAGTGAAACGGCGGTGTTGGTAAGAGCGCTGATTGCAGACATGAAGACCCGGGTTCGATTCTCTAAGCTGCCGTCAAACATTTGTTTTTTGCAAGTTACTTATTTTTTTTTTTTAATTTAATATAAAATTATATAATTCTATGCAAACTGTGAAGTGCATTTAAAATCGCCGATAGGCGGGGCTTATGGTATTTCCTTGTCGGGCACCTGCAACTAGAGTTTCCTTACTTGTTTGTTAAAATTTAATTTTATTTAAAATTATTTAATTCTATGCAAACTGTGAAGTGCATTTAAAATCGCCCATAGGCTGGGTTTAGGGTATTTCTTAGTCGGGCACCTCCGACTGGAGTTTCCTTACTCGCACCATCTATTTTCCAACGTGCGCTCGATGATACTTTCAGAGAACACATCGGGAAAATTTGCTACATCTATATCGATGATATTTTAATTTGTAGTAAAGACAGGGAATCACATACAATAAACCTGCATACCATTTTCCAAACTGTGCAAGATGCCAATATGAAATGCCAATTGGATAAATATGAGTTTTACAAAAATAAATTCGAGTTTTTAGGGTTCATTATCTCTGATAAAGGTATTAAGACAAACACTAGTAAAGTATTAGTATTAGCCAACCACCCGCAATTCAGAACTTTAAGGGATTTGAGAGCATTTCTAGGATTAGCAGGATACTATAGAACGTTCATAAGGGAGTTAGCAAAACCACTTAGCTCCATTTAAAGAATGGAAGACGGACGTGTGTCCAAAAATGATTCAAAGAAAACAATAATTAATAGGAACCAAGACGCGATAGAAGCTTTCAATGCAATCAAGAATTCCCTATTGTCTGATAAATTTATTCGTCAATTCCCTGATTTCAACAAAGAGTTCCATCTTACCACAGATACTTCCGACGCTGCCATAGGCGCAGTGGTGTCCCAAGGCGACAGACCGATTTCCTTTCTTTCTAGAACGCTTTCCAAAGCAGAAAAAAATTCCGCAAATTCTATTGAAACTGTGAAGTGCATTTAAAATCGCCGGTAGGCGGGGCTTATGGTATTTCATAGTCGGGCACCTCCAACTAGAGTTTCCATACTTGTGTTTTTTAAATTTAATTTAAAATTATTTAATTCTATGCAAACTGTGAAGTGCATTTAAAATCGCCGATAGGCTGGGTTTAGGGTATTTCCTAGTCGGACACCTCCGACTAGAGTTTCCTTACTTGTTTTTTCATATTTTTTTTCACAATTAATTTCTGCTTTATGCTCCATTTCCACATTAACATACTGACCATATAGACTATAACAAATCCATTCTGTTACAGTGCGGTCTCTCAAAATTCTGACCTCTGCTATAACATGGAAACTCTGACCCCTATCTTGTGTCTCTATTTTCAAATTTTCTTTGTCTACTTCATCATTGATATCCTCTTTTATCGGCAACAAGCCAAAAGGTCCAGCATCCTTACCAATAAATAATTCTAAAGGGCTAAACTTAGTCACACGATTAATCGTGCAATTCATTGCTAGATACATTTCAGCCAACGCATCCTGCCATGATCTCGGACTGGTTTCGACAGCAGTCAGCATACCTTTTAGGATACTCGATACTAGTTTTGAGAAAGGAACATTTGGTTATTTAAAAAAAAAATTCAGCTTTACTTAAAGTTTAAAGCACGATATGCAACCAATCTAATGCTTCCCCTTTTGATTCTGCCATAATCATAACATCATCGATGAATACGATCGCAAAAGTAATGTTCCCAATGTTTTTATTACAGCCCCCTGGAAGACAGACGGTGCATTTTTACAACCAAGAGGCATAGTCGAAAACTCATATTGTCCTTCAAGCGTTACAAATGCAGTTCTCTCAATCGAATCCACATGTACTGGGATTTGGTAAAACCTGCTTGCCATCTCTACACATGAAAGTATAGCAATTTGATCCGATATGAGATGCAACGGATATTTTTATGCCACTGTATTATCGTAAAACATACGATAATCAACACAAAGACGATGCTATTTTTATACCCTGAACCCATTAAAATGGTTAATCAGGGTATAATGGTTTTGTTGCAGCTCAAATGTATGTAACAGGCAGAAGGAGGCGTGGCAGACCCCATAAAGTATAGATATTCTTGATCAGGACGACAAGCCGAGTCGATTGAGCCCTGTCCGTCTGTCTGTCTGTCCGTCTGTCCGTATGTTTGAACGCGTGGATCTCAGAACCTATAATAGCTAGAGACTTGAACTTTTTTTTATAGATTCGTGTATATCACGCGCAGGTCGAGTTTGTTTTAGAAATTCGATAACTCTTCTCGTTCTTTTTTATCGAATTAGAGACTCCAAATCTTGTATCGTCGAGTAAACTGCGCAGTTAGCAGAGCGTATGCGTGTGCGTGTGTATGTGCGTTGCTTTCAATATACATACATACATACATATGTATATATGTACATACTGTATATATTTACATATATATAAAATAAGAGTAACATTGATATAACTTAAATAAAGTCAATATAATATACATATGAATAGATGAAATGCATTATGTTATTAAACGAAACGTTTACCAAACGTTTACGTACACACGCGCGTGGCAACAGCAGCAGAAGCATCTAGAAAATTCGAAGAATTCATAACAACAACAACAAAGACAAATTGGGGATGAATTTTCAGCAGAAGTTCAGCAGCTCAGTAGCAGTAGCTCAGTAGCTCAATAACTTTACTTAGGAATTCGCTATCTCACTCTTATGTACTGCAACGGCTTTGTTGGTAGAAGCGATGATCGCCGACATAAAGTCTCGGGTTCGATTCTCTAAGCTGACGTCAAAACTTTTTTTATGCAAGTTACTTAATCTTTTTTTTTTTAATTTTTTAATTTAATTTAAAATTATATGCAAACTTTGAAGTGCATTTAAAACTGCCGATAGGCGGGGTTCAGGGTATTTCCTAGTCGGGCACCTCCGACTAGAGTTTCCTTACTTGTTATATTTAGGATCGTTGTCTTGTTGGAATTAGAAGTCAGACCCAATTACAAGTTTTTCAGCGCTGCTATAAACATGTTTCTGTAAAATAAACATGTTTTGGAAAATCGGCTCTTTGCAGGGTTTAGGGTGACTTTCAGTCGTGTATCCTACTTTTTGTAAGACTGTTGCTTATTTTAAATTTCGTGATTCCTTTACGTCCGGTAACCAAGCTAACTTACCACCAAATACCGTAATAAAAAAATAATAAATCAAGTAAGAAAGAAAAATAGTATACATATTCTTTACATCCGGTAACCAAGCTAACTTACCAGAAAATACCGTAATAAAAAAATAATAAATCAAGTAAGAAAGAAAAATAGTATATGTCGCAGAATCGATAATTTCTCGTGGCTGGTCTGCCATGACGACACACAAATTTTGGGATTGAATTACAACCGGCGCGTGCAATTCACTGAACGCGACTGCTCCGCACTTTCTGATCACGTATGCTGGATTACACTCGGAGACAGCGCGACAACGCCGTCGTCTCACTCGTACGGTATTTTGGCACCATCCTATTCAACGATGTAGTCAAATTCAAGAATCATTTCACAATATAACAAACTCATTGCACAATAGCAACAGCACAACAACTTGCAAGCACAGTGGTCAAACTATGTTCATAATGGGACAGACACGTACAGTGATCAAAACACGTTCCTACTGCGACATATACAATTCCTACTTTTGTTAAATTTTGGATGCAACGCCCCCTTCGCCTAAAATTTTTAAATGGCGTATTTCAAAGAGTAGAGACTTTTGCTTTGTCAAATTCACACATATAAATGATATAGTTACGCTGTGCAAGTTTGATTCTTTTGTAGAAATAATTAAGCATTTAATTTCTACGCCCAAGCGCATTTGCTGAGTATACTGCCAGTTATCAGCGGATTTTTATGCATTTGTGTGCGTATGTATGTAGGTATGTAGGCATAATAAAGATATAATTTAAATTAAGTATGTACGTGTAATATAGATATAATTTAAATAAAGTCAATATAATATATAGATGCTTAGCATTTCATTAAAATCTAAGTTATTAAACAAAACGTTTGGCTAATTACCAGAGCATATGGCAGCAGCGGCAGAAGCATATAAAAAACAATAATTATAGTTGAATAGTGGTTTAATTTTTAATTACCACTTTACTTAAAAATTCGCTGTGTCTCTCAAGGAATGCAATGTGGGTGTTAGTAGAACCGGCGCTCGACGGCACATAAAACAGGGTGCTATACTCCGCAGCCGCCGAGGCAAACATTTTTGTAACACTGTGCCACTAAAGTCACCGTACCCTTGTTGTACTTGCACAAATCACCCTGAAACTTGGGCAAACTTTTGTTAAATTAGAAAATTTTTAATACAGGATTATAAACTAATATATTTTCTTCTAAACTAAAAAAGAAAAACATTTACTTTTAATTTTAGTTCCATAATATTATAGCGAAGGTAAACATACCCAAATATTTGCGTTAAAAAAAATCTACGTACTCTTATTTTCTTGCGCTGTCTGGCGTAAACGTTATAAAACGTAAATAAGGGGGTTTTTCGAAAAATATATGCAATAATGAGTAAATTCATAATAGTTGGCGTGTTTTGCTTGAACTGGACAAAATATTTGAATTTTGTTATCGCTTGATCGTGGAAAGATTCTGCATCTCCACATAAAGGAGCAAAAGTATGCAGAGATAGCACAAATCATGTCCAGAAGAAAGTCTACTGTGCAGACTGTCATTGGTAGATTCAAATATGAAGGGCGCATAAAAAACAACAAGAGATCTGGTCGATCACCTGTACTGTCCGATCGTGACAAGCGCACAATCAAGCATTTGGTGGACAAGGATCCTTTTTGTAGCAGAGTGCAGATTGCGTCAAAGCTTGGTCGAACTACTGACAAGGAAGTTCGTCCGTAGAGCCATTAAAACCTATAATTTTAGGTCCTACACGCCTCGCAAGAAGCCTCTTGTAAATTTAACAAACAGGAGAAAGCGCTTAGAATTTGCCAAAGCCTACGTGGACAAGCCAATGGACTTCTGGCTGAAGGTCATCTTCTCAGATGAGTCCAAATATAATATTTTTGGCTCAGATGGGTGTCTCCGCGTCTGGAGGAGACCAGGAGAAACATTGAACCCCAAAATAAAATAAAAGCCGTAAAACACGGCGGCGGAGGTATTATGGTTTTAGGGACGCCACCACAGAGCCCGGATATCAATTGAGCATGTTTGGGATATGCTCGAAAAAAAATAAGGAAGCACCAAATTAGCAACAAAAACATCCTACGAGTGGCATTACACCAAGAGTGGTGCGCGATGGATCCCAAATATATAGAAAAACTGGTGCTTTCAATGCCAAATCGCCTCACAGAGGTGACTAAGATGAAGGGTTTTCCCACTAGATATTAAATTTGAAGTTTGCTTAAAAATATTGTTCCTGATATTTCACTGCTTTTCTTTTTTAGTTTAGAGTAAAATACATTAGTTTATAATCCTGTATTAAAATTTTTTTAATTTAACAAAAATTTGGACAAGTTTCAGGGTGGTTTGTGCAAGTACAACAAGAGTACGGTGACTTTAGTGGCACAGTATATACTTAGTGTTACTTATAATACTTATTACTCATTGACAAAATAAGAATATTGGTTTTCTGCCTATCCAAGAGAGGTGAGATTTTGCTTTTAATATGCTATGGCGGTTATATCTGCGCCCATTGGAAGCGTGGCAAATCGGGTGAAACTTTACCTTATAATGTTGGATAAATTACTGTTTTACGCATCTTTTGGGGCATGCCCTTTAAAAAAATATATGTAATTTACGATGCTGTGGCAAATCCGGGGAAATTAATTTTAATCCATAAACTCACAATTCCATTTTACCTCCGTTTTATACTCATTCAGAAAGTGAAATGAGTATATTGGGTTTGTGCAATGTCTGTCTTGCTGTCCGTCTGTCCGTATGAATGCAAACCATTTCTACGCTATTGTATCTAGAGACTTGAAATTTGGAATAAATACTCGTGTATACTCTCGTCAGATAAAGTGTCAAGATTTTCCCGATATGCCCACTATGGGAGTCGCAAATTGGAAAATGAATTTTCCTGTATGTCAGGAATACTACATGTAGCAGTCGCAGAAAGTTGAGATTTGGAATGTATACTTGTGTTGACATCCCAAGTTGAATAAGCTATGGCGGATACATCTACGCCAATTTTGGTCATGACAAATCGGGTGAAACTGTATCTTCTACAGTTTTAGAGCTAGAATAACGAAATTTGGCACGTGAGTAACTGTTATGAATATAAAGAATATAAAGATAGACCAAAAAATTATATATCCATACCCACTGGGGCGTGGCAAATCGGATCTGAATATATATCAATTTTGCATCTTCTGAGTTATATTTTGAACACAATTGATGCCAGAAACTTGAGACTTGGTATATATACTTGTATTAACGTCCAAAGTTTAATGAGCTATGGCGGATATACCTACGCCCACAGAGGGCGTGCCAAACAGCACGAGTTTATAGCTCCTACAGTTTTAGGTTTAGAAGCTTCAAAATGATAGGTTACTGGTGACCTCCTCTATCGATTTTTACGCACCTTTTGGGGCGCGATTTTTTGAGTATAAGCGTCCAAAAATCTCAGTTTTCTTGCTCTACACCTCTGCCACGTACTGGACAAAAATTATATGTCTACGCTCACTGGGGGCGTGGCAAATGGAATAAAACCACTATTTTTGTGCTATAAACACACAATTTATTGATTTTTTGGACTTTTACCAATTGAGTTGCTAAATATTATAAATGAAAAAATATATATTTTAGTATAAAAAATAAAGAAATAAAAGAAAAGCCGACATAGAAAAACCGAGATTCGAGATTCTGCCTGCTTGTATGAGTCAGAATTCATCATCTCTACCACGACGCCTCCACTTTGCTTGTCAAATCCATAATAATTATAAATAAAATGTGTATAAAAAACCGATTTCACCCGAGGCTCGAACCAAGGATGCCATGATCGGCGCGTGTTATTTCTATTAGCAACGCCACTAAATTTCATTGCAACCGAGTAACGTAGTTAGCAGATTATTTACGCTGAATTCTATTATAATTGTTATTTCTTAGAACATAGGAAAATGTTCGCTGTGCAGTTAAGCACATTTATTAATTACCTAAACGTTTTGTTGAATAACTTCTGTGTTACTTAACGGATTTTAATGAAATTTTCAGCATATTAATTATATTTTCAACTGAAATGTAAGAAATTGGTGTATATAAAAACCCAAAATTGTATTAAATACAGATGACACTAAATACAAAATTTAGGTATAATTAGGGGTGTGGCAAATTGATAAATCGGTTTCTTGGAATGTTATGGAACTGGGAGCTTGCGGTGTGAATGAGTATTTCGGAGTCGGTAGTGCCCGACTGCAACGTTTGTACTTGTTTAGTACTAAAATGTATATATATTTTTATACCCTGAACCCATTAAAAATGGGTAATCAGGGTATAATGGTTTTGTTGCAGCCCAAATGTATGTAACAGGCAGAAGGAGGCGTGGCAGACCCTATAAAGTATATATATTCTTGATCAGGACGACAAGCCGAGTCGATTGAGCCCTGTCCGTCTGTCTGTCTGTCCGTCTGTCCGTCTGTCCGTATGTTTGAACGCGTGGATCTCAGAACCTATAATAGCTAGAGACTTGAACTTTTTTTTATAGATTCGTGTATATCACGCGCAGGTCGAGTTTGTTTTAGAAATTCGATAACTCTTCTCGTTCTTTTTTTATCGATTAAAAACGAAATCGATTTTCAGTTTTAAAATTATATCTTCTACATCTTTATAGTTAGAAACTCCAAATCTTGTATTGGGACTTAATGGGACTTTTATACAATTTTGATTTTTGTTAAATTTTGGATGCCACGCCCCTTCGCCCAAATTTTCAAACCACTTATTTCAAATACTACAGACTTGTGCTTTTGCATATACACGCATATGAATGATATAATTACGCTGCGCAAGTTTGATTAATAAAGTCGATCAACAAAAAAAGTTATTAAGCATTTAATTTCCCATAACACGCACATATTGGCGCAGCGCAGTCGCTGAGTAAACTGCGCAGTTAGCAGAGCGTATGCGTGTGCGTGTGTATGTATGCGTTGCTTGCAATATACATACATATGTATGTACACATGTACATACTGTATATATTTACATATATATAAAATAAGAGTAACATTGATATAACTTAAATAAAGTCAATATAATATACATATGTACATACATACATATGAATAGATGAAATGCATTATGTTATTAAACGAAACGTTTACCAAACCTTTACGTACATACACACGCGCGTGGCAACAGCAGCAGAAGCTCTAGAAAATTCGAAGAATTCATAACAACAACAACAAAGACAAATTGGGGATGAATTTTAAGCAGAAGTTCAGCAGCTCAGTAGCAGCAGCTCAGTAGCTCAATAACTCTACTTAGGAATTCGCTATCTCACTCTTATGTATTGCAACGGCTGTGTTGATAGAAGCGATGATCACCGACATAAAGTCTCGGGTTCGATTCTCTAAGCTGACGTCAAAACTTTTTTTATGCAAGTTACTTAATCTTTTTTGTTTTTTTTTTAATTTTTTAATTTAATTTAAAATAATTATATACAAACTTTGAAGTGCATTTAAAGCCGCCGATAGGCGGGGTTCAGGGTATTTCCTAGTCGGGCACTTGTTATACCCTGAACCCATTAAAAATGGGTAATCAGGGTATAATCGTTTTGTTGTAGCCCAAATGTATGTAACAGGCAGAAGGAGGCGTGGCAGACCCCGTAAAGTATATATATTCTTGATCAGGACGACAAACCGAGTCGATTGAGCCCTGTCCGTCTGTCTGTCTGTCCGTCTGTCCGTATGTTTGAACGCGTGGATCTCAGAACCTATAATAGCTAGAGACTTGAACTTTTTTTTTATAGATTCGTGTATATCACGCGCAGGTCGAGTTTGTTTTAAAAATTCGATAACTCTTCTCGTTCTTTTTTATCGATTAAAAACGAAATCGATTTTCAGTTTTAAAATTATATCTTCTATATTTTGATAGTTAGAAAGTCCAAATCTTGTATTAGCTTAGTCCCACTTTTATACAATTTTGAATTTTGTTAAATTTTGGATGCCACGCCCCCTTCGCCAAAATTTCAAAACACTTATTTCAAATACTAGAGACTTGTGCTTTTGCACATACACGCATGTGAATGATATAATTACGCTGCGCAAGTTTGATTAAGAAAGTCGATCTACAAAAAAAGTTATTAAGCATTTAGTTTCCCATAACACGCACATATTGGCGCAGTGAAGTCGCTGAGTAAACTGCGCAGTTAGCAGAGCGTATGCGTGTGCGTGTGTATGTATGCGTTACTTGCAATATACATACATATGTATGTAGACATGTACATACTGTATATATTTACATATATATAAAATAAGAGTAACATTGATATAACTTAAATAAAGTCAATATAATATACATATGTACATATGAATAGATGAATTGCAGTAATAATATAATTAAACGAAACGTTTACCAAACGTTTACGTACACACGCGCGTGGCAACAGCAGCAGAAGCATCTAGAAAATTCGAAGAATTCATAGCAACAACAAAGACAAATTGGGGATGAATTTTCAGCAGAAGTTCAGCAGCTCAGTAGCAGTAGCTCAGTAGCTCAATAACTTTACTTAGGAATTCACTATCTCACTCTTATGTATTGCAACGGCTGCGTTGGTAGAAGCGATGATTGGCGACATAAAGTCTCGGGTTCGATTCTCTAAGCTGACGTCAAAACTTTATTTATGCAAGTTACTTAATCTTTTTTTTTTAATTTTTTAATTTAATTTAAAATTATATATAAACTTTGAAGTGCATTTAAAGCCGCCGATAGGCGACTACGGTTTCCTTACTTGTTTACATTTATAATATTTAGAAAATCAAGTAAGATGGTAAACGTAACAAAAAAAAATTTTTTATATTTCTCCACGCTCCCAGTGTGTGTATAAGTGTTGAAATTTAATTTTTTGATTTGCTACGCCACCAGTAGGCGTGGATATGATCGATCTTTATATCGATCGATCTATATCTAAAACTGTACTTCTACAGGTAACGTGGGATGTCAATCTCAACTCTCTAGGACTGCTACAAGTAGTGTATCTGACATACAGCAAAATTCTTCTTCCAATTTGCCACGGCGCTAGTGGGCCCATTGGGAAAATATTCACACTTTATCTGACGAGAGTATACACGAGTGTATACTCCTTACTTTTTGTCCGAAGTTCCTCGGCATTCGGCCACTTTTCGCTCAATACTGTTTTCCCCAATAAAAGAAAAAAGAAACAAAAGAACAGAAAGAGTTATCGGAAAAAAGCTAGTACTTCAAATGATATTCACAAGAATACATGTAAATTTCAGATCTCTAGCTTTTGCGGCTTATGAATCGGTGCGTTATACGGACGAACGAACAGACAGACGAACAGGGCTAAATCGACTGGGGTGGTCACCCTGATCAAGATTAGATATGCTTTATAGACTCTGCCAAGCCTCATTCTACATTTCAACAGCATCAAAAATATTACTTCCTGATTTCCCATTTCGAATGGGTTGAGGGTCTACACAGTTATTACCCATATAATTTTTCATATCATAAGCATATTATAGACCAAACGCATTCGCACTTGCGTCCGTGTGCGTGGGTATGTGTGTGTATATGTTGCTTGCAATATACAGTTTGACACGAAAGTGTTTTCACAGCGAAAAATTTTCATATTTTTTTACTTTAAGGCTTAAAAAAACAGACAATGGTTAAGATTTCAATAATTTTTTTAATTATAGCTAGTAATTTAAACAATTATCTTTTAAAATTAATAACAAAAAGTTTAAAACTTATTCATGTTGCTGAGATAAATAACATTAACTAAAAAATGAATTAAATTCTGGTGACACGAAAGTGTTTGCACAAAAGTAAATTAAAAGAAAAAGATCCAATTTGAACAGCTTAAATTCTAAAATTAGTATTTGGTGTATCCACCGTTGGCTTTATCAACCGCTTCCAATCGTCTATTCATCGAGTTAATACGCTTCTGAACGTATTCAATCGGTGTTTTCTCCCATTCCTCTATAATAATCGCCCTGAGATCAGTTTTATTTGTTGGCCGTCGCTTAGCTGTCCGTTTTTTTAGATCGGCCCACAAATTCTCGATTGAATTGAGATCCGGACTCTGAGCAGGAGTATCGAGCACCTTTTTGCAATTGTATAGCAGCCAGCACCTCACGGAGTTGGCTTTGTGCTTAGGGTTATTGTCTTGGTAAAGTTTAAAAGTTGCCTTACCATCCCTATAAAACTGAAATTTGTGGGCACTCGCCACCTAATGTGTGCGCAAAATGTCTAAATATTGCTTAGCATCCATGGTGTTCTCAATAAAGCACAAGTCGCCCACACCTTTGTTTGAGATGCATCCCCAAACCATCACGGAAAGTTTTCCAAACTTTACTGTGGGAATTATATTTTTTGTTTCCAGCGCTTTTAAAGGCTTCCGCCACACTCTGCTGGGTCCATCATTGTAGTAAAGCATCATTTTGGTCTCATCGCAAAATGTAGCTTCATTCCAATATGAGTCTGGCTGTTCCACGTGCACTCTAGCGAAAGTTAGGCGTCTATTTATGTGTTCAGCCGACATCAATGGTTTTTTCCGCGCAGCTCTAGATTAAAAGTCATTCCTTTTCAAGGCTCTGCGAACACCTTCCCTGGAAATTGTAATGCCACATTCTTCTTGAAGCTCACTGGCAAGCGTTCTGGTCGAAATTGTGGGGTTATCATTAATTTTCCGGGTCATAATCCGCTCTGCCCTATCATTTAAAGCGCGAGGTCGTCCAATTGGAGGCTTCGGCTGCAGTCTTCCCTCATTTTCAGCGCGACTTATAATATTGTAAACGGTTCTCCTTGAGATTGCGAACATTTCTGCAATCTGCGGGACCGTTTTCCCAATGGAATGGTTATAATAAACCAACTGAATCATATCAAATGATAAACGTTTCCCAGGCATTTTAAATTTTCTCAAATGTGTGTCTAATTTTCATCAACTCAAACGAAAAGTGATGAAATTAGTCAAAATATGGCATCAGCAGCAAAGCTGCATACTCAAAGTTCCGAGTATTACGGTAAACGCGAATAACGGATTAAGTAGAAAATAGAATTAACGTTTGTGCAAACACTTTCGTGTCACCAGAATTTAATTCATTTTTTAGTTAATGTTATTTATCTCAGCAACATGAATAAGTTTTGAACTTTTTGTTATTAATTTTAAGAGATAATTGTTTAAATTACTAGCTATAATTAAAAAAATTATTGAAATCTTAGCCATTGTCTGTTTTTTAAGCCTTAAAGTAAAAATATATGAAAATTTTTCGTTGTGAAAACACTTTCGTGTCAAACTGTATATGTTTGAATACTTGCAATATCGGGCTTCCTTCCTTTTTTTATTTAAAATATCCAAGCTGCAAAGGACATATTAATACGTTGATTAGGTTTTTCAGTATTTCATAGCCGACTAGAGTTTTCTACATTTCAACAATTTTTTAATGGGTGTAAGGTATAAGAACCGAAATCGCCTGGATTCGAATCAAGGGTATCAACGCGCGAGAAAGTTAATTAGATTCAAGTCGTATTAATATGCGGTGCTGCCAAACAGCATTGTCCATTGGCTTAACTTTTTGTTTAATAACTTCTGTGATACTTCATAGATTTTTAGTAAAACTTTCAGGATATTTTTTGTATATTTCCAACTGAATTGTAAGAAATTGGTATATTAAAAACTAAATCAAAATTGAATATATATGCCACTAAATACGAAATTTTTAGATACTTAGGAGCTTTTTAAATCTGTAAATGCATATCTTGGAATGTTTTGGAACGCTGGACGTAAATGACTATTTCGCAATCGGTAGATCCAGACTGCAAGGTTGTTACTTATTTTTGTATGTTCCTGCATATATTTGCGTATATTTCAGAAAATCCATAGCTATTTCCGTTTTAATGTAATCGTTTTAAAACGAATTCGTACTTCACTTAGAGAATAATAATAATATAGAATAACTCGTACATCTTTTAGACTAGGTATCCAAATCTTGAATTTTGTAATATATTTGATACTTCTTCTTTTTCTTTTTTTTTCAAATATTATTTGAGTTAACGTAAAAAATAAATAATATAAAGAGATGAAGATGTGCACACTCTGATTCATTAACATATATAAATATAAATAAATATATACATATTATTAATTCCTTCTTAACATTTATGTATTTTTATTATTTTTTATTTTTATTTGTAACTTTTGATAATGTAAATGACAGCATACATTTTTGGTAATTCGAAAATATCGTAACAAAAATAAGGGTAAACAAATTTTTCCGAGCATGCTCAGTAGTGATAACTATGGTGGTTGATTATTATAATACGCGTACATAAATCGATTAAGGAAGTATTTCAGACAATTCTAGTCAAAAGTTTTTCCATAGACATGCAAAAAACTATTATGTATTATATATCAAGTCTCAGCAAAAAAAAACTAAAAAAATAAACAGTAATTTTGCTTTTTCTTCGACATTTCAACACATAAGTATATTTCGTTGACGTTTTACACTCAAAGGATAATCAACAGATTTTAATAGTGTATTTTAACTGAACGTTCGGGTAAGATTTAATTTTTAAAAGTCATCAAAACCATAATAAAAATTAATTTGGATTTATACATATATATATATATATATATATATATATATATATATATATATATATATATATATATATATATATATATATATATATATATATATATATATATATATATATATATATATATATATATATATATATATATATATATATATATATATATATATATATATATATATATATATATGTATATCTATATAATTTTTGTTTTTTTCAATAATAATAATATAGATAAGTACTTTTATTTTAGCTATAATGGGCACCGTATTAAGTTTCAATCCACGTGATAGGCATCCAGTATACTCATCACAGCCTAATTTTCCGTATAACCAACCCACGGACATTCAAAATCAAAAAATAAATGATAATTCTGTATCAATCGACTCTCAGTTAAATAATTTTTCCTATGAGCAGTTAAATAACGCTAAAAATCGCGAAAATAGAAAAGCTGTCTCACATCAGATATCAAGAAATGGCTCTGGAAATCAAAATAGTTGCGGAAGCTTACAATTTAGTATGCACACACAGATGAATTCGCACAATTTTAACAACCTGACATATTCTTCAAAAGATACAATTAATAATGATTTGGATTCTCATAATGAAAATTCAACTGTTATATCTGAAAAGAGTTCTATTGAAAAAAGCTTAAAGAAACATTCACTCTTTATAAATGCTCTATCTTGGAAAAAATTATCTACGTCACATAATAAAAAAAAAGTTGAAAATAAAAATAAATGTGCGAATTTGCCTTCTACATGCTTTAAGGCTCAGCTTTTAGAAGCTTCCTATTCGTCATCATCGGATAAGAACAAAAACATTCAGCTCCACTGTACTCATATAGAAGACCATCAACACCACTGTAATCAAAGTCAGAGCATTCAGGAGCTTCCATTTTTTCCATCTACTAAAACGCAAAAGATATCGACAGCAAAAGAACAGGGCAGAGTTAATAATACAAATTTAATAACAAATCACAATAAATTAATTCAAAAACAACCTTTAGCTCTGACCCGTCCTCAGCAGCTGCAGATATCATCAATTCAAATTAAAAACACCAATCAGAATTATATTCCACGCAAAACTGTTATTCAGGTAATTAATAAATGGTCGCGATCCAATTTTGTTTAACATCGAGACTATATTTTTAGGCATCGACTTCAGAACTTTTAAAATGTTTAGGCCTTTTTCTACATTACCGGTGCCATAGATTAAACAATTTTGATCCTGGGGATGCTGTTATGTGGCTAAGAGCCGTCGATCGAAGTTTGCTACTACAAGGATGGCAGGTAAATAAATTACCTTTACAATTGTTATTAATTAACATATTCACCTTCATTTAGTGTGACCATAGTTAATGGTTTCTTATTCCTTGATCTGGAGCAAAGCTCCCGTACAATGTTTACTTTTAAGAGAAACCTTTGGGCAAAGCTCCCTCTTTATGTTTGTGTTCACGTACAATTCTATTCGAGACTCTAAGTCCTGTCAACTACCGGTATTTCGAATGTTCTAATATATTTCCGTCCTTCCGTCAGAGCATCTGTATGAACGCACTGATCGAGTGAACCACATAAGCTAAAGATAATAAATTTCACATTATTAACAATTAGGGAAACTCTAATTGGAGCCGCCCGACTAGGAAATACCCCGAACCCAGCCTTTCGGCGATTTTAAATGCATTTTACGATTTGCACAGAATTATATAATTTTAAATTAAAATAAAACAAGTAAGGAAGCTCTAGTCGAGACCGTTCGACTAGGAGAAACCCTGAACCCTTCAAATTTGATGTTGGATGCAGGCTATGATTATTATAATGATTATTACGAGTGCGATGAGATATTAAATGTTTAATAACTTTTGTTGTAGATCAACTTTTTTAATCAAATTTTCCCAGTGTGATTATGCCATTCATGTGTGTATTTGCCAAAGCACAAGTCTCTAGTATTCGAAATACGTGTTTTGCAAATTGAGGCGAAAGGTCGTAAAATGTAACAAAAATCAAAATTGTATAAAGGTCCCATTAAATACAAGAATTGGAGTCTCTAACTATAAAGATGTAGAAGATATAATTTTAAAATTTTAGTTTTTAATCGACAAAAAAAAGCGGAAGAGTTATCGAATTTTAAAACCAAACTCGATCTGCGCTACATACACGAACCCACAAAGAATGAAAGTCTCTAGCTATTATAGGTTCTGAGATCAACGCGTTCAAAGATACGGACAGACAGACAGACGGACAGTGCTATGATCAAGAATATATATACTTTAAAGGGTCTGCCACGTCTGAAATAAGCATATTGGCCCACTAGGGGCGTGGAAAATTGGAAAATGAATTTTCCTGTATGTTAGAAATACTACTTGTAGCAGTCCTAGAGACTTGAGATTTTGAATGTCTACTCGCGTTGTCATCTCAAGTTGAATAAGCTATGGCAGATATATGTACGCTCATTGGGGGCTTGGCAAATCGGATGAAACTTTATCTTCTACAGTTTGGAGCTAGAACGTTCAAATATATCCTATAAAGATGACCGCTGGGGTGGAACGAATCGGATTTGAATATATAGCAATTTTGCATCTTCTGTTATATTTTGAACACGATTGATGCTATAAACTTGAGACTTGGTATGTATACTTGCATTAACGTCCCAAGTTCAATAAGCTATGACGGATATATTTACGCCCATAAGGGGCGTGGCCAACCGCACGAGTTTATAGGTCTTACAGTTTAGTGCTAGAAGCTTCAGAATTGGATGGTTGCTAGTGAATTCTTCTCTCGATCGGCCAAAAATTATTTTTACGACCCTTTTGGGGCGCGACATATTCAAAATTACGCTGTAATTTTTGCAGTTTTTGATTGTAAGCGTTCAAAATTCACAGTTACCTTGCTCTAGACCCCTGTCATGTACTGGCCAAAACTTATATGTCTACGTCCACTCGGCGCGCGTCACTTCTATTAGCAACGCCACTGATCTTTATAGTAAGCAAATAACTTAATTAATATATGATTCACGCTGAATTGTATTGTATTTGTTATTTCTTAAAACATAGGAAAATGTTCGCTGTGCAGCCAAGCACATTTATTAATTACCTAAACGTTTTGTTCAATAACTTCTGTGTTACTTAACGGATTTTAATGCAATTTACAGCATATTAATTATATTTTCAACTGAATTGTAAGAAATTGATGAATAGCAAAAATCATAACTGTATTCAATACACATGACTCTAAATACAAAATTTGGTGATAATTAGGGGTGTGGAAAATTGGTAAATAGATATCTTGGAATAATATGGAACTGGGAGCTTGCGGTGTGAATGAGTATTTCGGAGTCGGTAGCGCCCAACTGCCACGTTTTTACTTGTGTATTTTATCGATTAAAACCGAAAATTGAATTTCAGTTTTAAAATTATATCTTCATCTTTATATTTACATCTTTAAAGTTAGAGACTATAAATCATTTATTTAGTTTAATGGGACTTTTATACAACTTTTTGTTACATTTTGGCTGCCACGCCCCATTTACCTCAAATTTTTCAAATATGTATTTTAAATACTGGAGACTTGTGCTTTTACAAATACACACATATGAATTAGAAAGAAGTCGGTCTACAAAACAAGTCAGTAAGCATTTAATTTACGATAACATGCACATATTGGCCCAGCGTAATCGCTGAGTAAACTGCGTAGCATAGCGTATGTGTGTATCCGTGTGTATGTATGCGTTGCTTGCCATATACATAATGAGATATAATTTAAATAAAGTCAATATAATATATAGATATAATCTATTATGTTATTAAACAAAACTATTATTACCAGACGTACATGGTAGCAGCAGCATAAGCATCTAGAAAATTCTAAGAATTCATAACAACAGCAAAGATAAATTTGGGATATATACATATGTAACTAATTAAAAAATATAAAAATATAATCAGTACCTAGTGTGTACCACTCTTCATGCAATACATCTCTAAGCAGGTTTTTTTTGCTAACGTGGTGCTTTCGAATATTTTTCTAAGCATATTCCACATTTGCCCTACTGGGTTTATATCAGGTTTCAGTGGTTTCTCCAACAAATGTGGCGGCGTCTCCAACAAATGTGGAGTGTTGTAAGCGAGATTCATGGCCTCCATGAATTTCGTTGGTTTGTTGGAAGTAGAAGTCATTCCTATTACCACGTTTTTCAGCGCTGCTCTTTAAATTTATTTTAAGAATATCAATATATACATTGGTCCATCACGAAATCAATAAATTCGAGACTGCCCGATGCAGCTATGCAACCCCAAAACTATAAGGCGTACTCCGCCAAATTTTACAGTTTTTATTGAGTTATTTGGATTCAGCGATTCAGAGTTGCTCCATACACGAAGCATCCATCCGAACCAAAAATAATGGATTTTGAGAAGATCACCTTACACCAAAAGTCAACTACCTGATCTACGTACGCTTTAGCGAACTCCAAACGCTTCCTACGATTTATCAAATTTACATGTGGCTTCTTCCGAGGCATGTATGACTTAAAGTTGTATGTTTTTATCGCCCTACAAACGATTTCTGGGTGGACATTTTTTTTGAAAATACTGCCTAGTTTGCATGGCAATCTGTACAGCGCTGCAAAATGGATCCTTGTCCACTAAATTTGGCGATTATTACAATCTGATAGTGCAGATGGCCGTCCAGATCTCGTGTTATTTTTAATGCGGTCTTCGTATTTAAAACGGCCATTTACTTCTTGGGTAGTTGATTTGCTTCTGAACATTTATGGCTATTTCTAAATACGACTTTTGATCCGATGTGTGGAGCTGTAAGATCCGACCTCATTATTCTAGCGTTAATCCTTTACGTGGGATTTTTGGAAGGAAAATGAATAATTTCAGCGAAGCTTAAAATGTAAACAGTGCTTGCACAGTTTTGTTGTTGCAGATGCACCACAATCTCTGCAGCTTCAGATTGAAATTGATACAAAAAGAAAAGTAAACGAAGTGAACACTGATTGATTTCTGTCGGCTAGCACGTATTTACTGATCAAACTAGTGATCGCGAGTGAATCTTTATTGCGTGATACTGTAAGTACAACGTATTATTATTTAAAGTTCTGATCCAGCACTCCACTCAACCCGATCGTATTTCGGGTGGCCAGCGCATGGGAATGTTGCTGATAATGTTTGTTACTATTACTGCAACTATTTCCCAAAGTGCAGAGCGATTTCTAATTATGCTGAACTCACCGAACGCTGTATATATTACCACAAAATACAATGTAATTTGGTCAAAATTGAATTTAATAAACAAGTTTAAATTCAGTTTTATAAAGTATTAAGTTTTCTATTAAATAGTATTTAAAATGTAGCATAGTGTTATCTCAATCCAAAATTATTACGAAAAATGTAAGCATACTCAAATATTTGCGTCAACTAAAGTCTACGTACTCTTACTTTGTCTGCATTGTCTGGCGATATCGTTCTTCTTAAAAATAACGTTGATTTTTGAACAGATTTGGAACACTGAAGGTATCAATTAGGACTTAAAGTCTTATGGAAATTGACATAGCTTCAGTCCAATACATCAGCAACCATAGGAATACCAAACGAAAACAAAGTTCACTACAAATAATTAAAAAACAGTTTTTTCTCGCTGAGCAAAGTACCAGCAAAGCTGCAGCAGTATCACGAAACCTATCTGATTTGCTTGAAGAAGACGAAGCTGACAGCTGCTCAGTCAACCAAACTCTGGCGTGCCTCCTAATTAGGCATCAGATCGGTGGCAAAGTTAAATGAGATTAATGACAGAGCAATTGACCCAAACTCTTATGTAAGAAAACCAAGGTGAAATGAGATTGGACTCTTAACAAAAAGCTGTGATAATTATTGCGCAGTGGTAATCCTTTTTTCAAAACGAAAATTCGAGTTCCACTTCTATCAGCTCAAGGAAGACAAGCCGAATAGAGTTTGCATCAGAGGACTACATCAAGCACCGAAATCCAGCAGTTAAAAAAACTGTAAGGAAAAGGCCAGAAAGCAACTGCCCGTTAAGGCGTACTCTGACATAGTTCAGGTTCCCAATAACAAGTAAATGATATTAGAGTTCTCTGCAGACAATGTCGCACGGTTGAGCTGCTGCGAAAGTTCAACGATCTCAATCAATGACTTCGCTGTCAAGAATTTGGCCATATTCAACGGTGTTAACTATAAAGATTGCTCAGTATATAAGCGACTGCTCAAGCTGCAGACTCCAGTGCAAAAACGCAATACAGCTCAACCACACAATGCAGAAACAGCGTGTTTTGCCCAACCTCTGAGGAACAACTCCGGCTCGAGCCCTATTACTCCTGCAAGTAGCATATTGTAAGCGTAACCTATTCTAAGTTAAAAATATTTATCCATTAATCATCCAAATGGCACAGTATTCGCACAGATACTACAACAGCGCCAGTTTGATGCAATTAACGCAGAGCTTAAACAATGGGAGAGCCGCAAAGCCAACAAGCTAACAAGCTTAATGGAACTTATCAACAAACTTAGTTGCAAATAATGACTCCACGAGTGGGAAACTGGAACGTCAATGGATTGACCAATCAGACTCAGGAATTGGCTGTCTATCTATTCCAAATGAAGATCCATATTATGCTAATATCTGAAAGTCATAAGTGCCCCATTACACAGATCTTCGCATACGAGCATTACCAGAATCATGGAGGAGGAACAAACAGGTTTGGTGGTACCTCGATCCTTATACGATCCACAATTGCGCATACACCACAACTGTCATTCTCAATTGCAACAATGCAGGTCTGAAGCATCAGCCTTCCTACGTCCATTGGAGCGCTATAAATGGCTTAAATCTACTGCCCCCCCAACTATTGGTCTGAGTGATTTGACTCAGCTCATCCATCAAAGGTTGGACAAAGCGCTAATTTGCAGTGACTGGAACGGTTGGCATCCATTCAGGGCAGAAATACCTACCACTTATAAAATCCTAGCCGCTCCACCAGTTCGACGAAGCCAGCATACCTCTGAGCATGGCATTCGCATCTCCTTGGAAGGCTAGAATCTTCTTCTATACAAATGGTGGGTAAGGAGACGCTGGATACGTACCTGGACGCCTAGTGCTAAAGCTACCTAGAGGTAGCCAAGGCACAAAGCAGCTGAAAGCTGAGTTAGCGCGGCTTTAAAATAGGCGGATTAGCGATGCACTAGAGGAAGCCGAAACACCCGTAATTGCAGAACTTCAGCTGTCGAAGTACACGCGGAAAATAAACAGGCAGCCGATACGTTGATACCCCATATGCAGCACTTCAGGCATCAGACTCATGGGAGACGAACCATAAACTGAAGTCTTTGCTCACCACCTACAAGAGCCGTTTATACCGTTGATAGCTGGCGAGACAGACAGACAGATTTAAGCAGACATCGACGAAAGTAAGGATCTAGATCTAGATCACGCCATGCGAAATAGGAAAGGTTCAGGAACACATATGCGGGTAAAGATGATTGATGGCAGTGTACTTGGATCACTGCCAGACTCTACTAGAATATCAGTCCAATGTCACCTTTATTGCGACATACATTTTTGACACCGTCCTACAGTCTTCCAGTTGCTGTTCTAAAAGGTGGTGAATCACCATCAAAAGCCTGTGCATAACACTTTTGCCACGAGACGAGGAGACTGTCCTGAGGTGTCACTAGAATCACAAATCTACTAAGGTAAAATGCCTGGGAGTCACGTTTTACCTTTAAAGCTCACATCAGCCCGATGGCCAAAAGTACAAATCCAAGTTTAAACAAGTAAGGAAGCTGTAGTCGAGACCTCTGGACTAGGAGATATCCTGAACCCTTCGAATAGCCGATATTGGAAGCAGGCTATGATTATTTTACATATATGTTACAAGCAACACATACGCACGCACACGGACGTAATATGAGCACGACCTCTGCTAACTGAGCAGCAACTGCGTTTGGGCTGCAATATGCCTATGACATGGGAAATTAAATGTTTAATATTTTTTTTTTTAGATGTACTTTTTAAACAAATTTTCACGGTGTGGCATTCATATGTGTCTATTTGCAAATTAGGTGCGAAGGTGCGTGGCATCTAAAATCCAAAAACTACAAAATTTCCGCATTCACTACACCTATCTGCACAAAAAATCTGAAGTCTCTATCTTCAATGGTACACATCATTGAAAGTGAATTTATCGAAATTTATCGATAATTCGGAAGCGGGATGAGTTATCGTTCTGCGTATGGTATTCATGAGTATATTTCACGAGTCAAATTTCAGATTTCTAGCTTTTGTGGCTTACGAGATCCTTGCGTTCATACAGACGGACGGACGGATGGACAGACGGACGGACGGATAGACGGACAGTGCTATATCGACTCAGCTCGTCGAGCTGATCAAGAATATATATACATTATGGGGTCCGCGACGTCTCCTTCTGCCTGTTACATACATTTTCACAAAAACATTATACCCTGATTTCCCATTTTCAATGGTTTCAGGGTGTAAAAACTGGAGTGGATCGACTGCAGCAAACTCTCGCTTAACAACAAAGCTTCCATTTATAAGGCTATTGTAGCGCCGGTATTCACAAATGGAAACCATCTATGGGGCTCTGCGGCGATATCTGTAAATAAGGTCCAAATTCTACAAAATAAAGCGCTCCGCACCTGGACAGGTGCCAGTTGGTACTTTAGGAATTCTGCGATGCATAGGGACATAAAAATCCCTACAATCGCAGAACTTTTTGGGCATTTAAATTGGATATTGATAAGAGCAGAAGAAGACTTAAAAGACTGCATCCATTGAACCGTCATTGAATCTAAAACTAACATTATAATAACTCAATTTGATAGTAATAGGGTTGGTAATTAATAATACCAAATAAAATGTTAGTACTGGCTTACTTGCCTACAACTTAGCATGCACATACGCTCTGCTAAATGCGCAGTTTACTGCGCTGGGCCAATATGTGCATGTTATGGGATATTATATGTTTAATAACTTTTTTTGTAAAATGATTTGATTAATCACAGTGTAATTATGTGCAAAACACAAGTCTCTAGTATTTGAAATACGTGTTTTGCAAATTGTGGCGAAGGGGGCGTAAAATGTAACAAAAATCAAAATTGTATATAGGTCTAATGAAACTAAATAGAAGATGTGGGTCTCTAAATTTAAAGATGTAAAAGATATAATTTTAAAACTGAAAATCGATTTTCAATTTTATTCGCTTAAAAAAAACGAAACGAAACGAAGCGAAACGAGTTATCAAATTTTTAAAATAAAGTCGATCTGCGCGTGATATACACGACAACACAAACATACGGACAGACGGACGGACAGACAGACGGTCAGGGCTCAGTCCCCGCTTGTCGTCCTGATCAAAAAATATATAAATATATATACCTTATGGGGTCTGCGACGCCTCCTTCTGCCTGTTATATTTATATTTCAGCCGCAACAAAACCTTTACACCCTGATTACCAATTCTTAATGTAAACCATTAAGAATGGGTATAAGTACAGAAATAAAGTTTGACTGACGAAAAACCCAAGTTAATTAAAATCTAATTTTATATTTATTATATTTTTCATGATACAAAATTATACTAAAAATTAAACATAAAACAAACAAGTAAGAGTCAGAGGTGCCCGACTAGGAAATACCTTGAATACCTTAATCGGCGTTTTTAAATGAATTTTAGAGTTTGCATAGAATTATACAATTTTAAATTAAATTAAAAAAAAAAAAATAAACATTTGACGGCGCCTAGAGAATACAACCTGGGTTGTCGCGTCGCTCAGCTCCTAATAACAACGTCGTTGATCTACTTGAATGTCAGACAGCGAATTCCTAAGTAAAGTTACTGAGCTACTGAGTTTCTGCTTAAAATTCATCCCCAATTCAAATTTGTTCATGTTATGAATACTTAGACTGCAACCACGTGCGTTTGGTAATAAACTTTCTGTTTAATAACATAATGGATTTTATCTATATATTATGTTGACTTTATTTAAATTATATCTATGTTTTGATTATTTTATGTATAAATTAAAGAATTTATTTCTTTTGTCGATAAAAAAATATGAACTTTATTTGCTTAGTACTTTTTGCGGACTAACGTAATTATAATTTTACAATTTTACTTATAGCCATAGCGACCGCTAAGCAGCGAGTCCACTGCCACTGTTGCTGCTGTTGTATCGTTACAGAAAGTGCATTTGAACTTTGATATGTTTAGCTCAAGTGCAATGCCCTTTCTATCAAATTTATCTGTAACTTATATGTACATACATACATGTGTATGTATATTGCAAGCAACGCATATGTAGCACACACATACGCTTTTCTAACTGAGCAGTTTATTCAGCGACTGCGCTGAGCCAATATGTGCATGTTATGGGAAACTAAATGCTTAATAACTTTGTTCTTAGACCGACTTTCTTAATCAAACTTGCGCAGCGTATTTATATCATTCATTTACGTGTATGTGCAAAAGCACAAGTCTCTAGTACTTGAAATAAGAGTTTTGCAAAATAGGGCGAAGGAGGCGTGGCATTCCTAATTTAACAAAAATCAAAATTGTATAAATGTTCCACGCCTCCTTCGCCACAAATTTGCAAAGCACGTATTTTAAATACTAGAGACTTGTGCTGTGTGGCAAATACAGACATATGAATGCTGTAAAATACTGTAAAAATATTGATTAAGAAATCCATCTGCAAAAAAAGTTATTAAACATTTAATTTCCCATGTCATAGGCATATTGAAGCTCAAGAACACTTGCTGCTCAGTTAGTTAGCAGAGCGCGTGCTCATATTACGTCCGTGTTCGTGCGTATGGATGTGTATGTGTTGCCTGCAATATATATGTAAAATAATCATAGCCTGCTTGCAATATCGGGTATTTAAAGGGTTCAGGTTATCCCTTAGTCGATCAGTCTTGACTAGAGCTCAAATACAGTATTACTATACATCATATATTATACAGTACTATTTGCCACGCACCCAGTGGGAATGGACATACAATTTTTGGCCAGTCCCTGACGAGGGTCTTGGGTCTGTATGAGCTGTAAGCTCGTACGGTTTGTTACTCCCCCAGTAAGCCTAGATATATCCGCCGTAGCTAATTGAACTTGGGATGTTAATACAAGTATACCAAGTCTCAAGTCTCTAGGATCAATATTGTTCAAAATATAACAAAAGTTACAACATTGCTATATACCCAGCTCCTATTTTCCATGCCCCCAGTCGGCGTTGATATTAATTTTTCTGTCGACTTTTATAGGATCATAACAATTACTGACGGGTCAAATTGGGTCGTTCTAGCTCTAAAGCTGTAGAAGATACAGTATCACCCGATTTGCTACCCCCCAATTATTGTTATTATTGAACTTGGGATGTCAACGCGAGTATACATTCCAGCTTTCAACTCTGTAGGATTGCTAGAAGTAGTGTTTCCGTGCTACAGGAAAATTCCAAATTTTCCATATATGCCACGCCCCTAGTCAGCTTATCTGTAAAGTCATGATACTCTGAGGAGAGTATACACGTGTATATATTCCAAATTTGATATCTCTAGCTTCAGATATGGACAGACGGACATTGCAGAAAACCAATATAATATTCATTTCAATTTGTGAATGAATGAGTATAAATAGTAAAAGAAAAGTCGAGAGAGAAAGAAAGAATACTCAAATATTCGCCCGAGATATAGAAATTTTTAAAGATGCCAAGATTGATTGATTAATTGAAATCAATCAAAGACTTTGAAGGGAAATATGAAACTTACGTGTCTCACCGAAAGTCGCACAAAACATTAAAAAAATGAGTTATTATAAGAAACAAAATAAAAAGAACCTGCTGATATTGTGCTGTATTCATACAACATATTTTGATTTCTTAATGGTGCAGTTTCTTCTTGTCTAACAAAGCCCTACCCTATAATGTCAATATTGTCGGTGTGGTAGATAAAAAAGGATTAGACGAAAAAGGCAACAAAAAAAGTTTTGAGTTTTGTCGATTTCCCTTCGGACTAAAATTGTTCGCAGTATTTTCCAAACAGCATGGAAAATCACGTTATGTTTACGATGATAATGTAATAAGTTTTCTTGAAACTATAGAATAAATATAAGAGTTTCAAAAGGAGAGTGCTAATTGATAGCGCCGCACGATCAGTTAACATTGACGTAAACCAACAACTGTCATTCAAGAAAAGAGTGTTATTGTTTCCAAAAACGTTATATTACTCTACCCTGACTATCAAAAACTATTTAACTTGGAGACAGACGACTCATGCACTGGTTAGGGAACAGTCCTTTCTCAGGAGGGAGCACATCTTAAGAACCCCGAGTTACATTTCGCAACAAACGAACATGAGCACAGTGAAATATCACTACCACACACCATCGATTCATCTGATAATCCTTTAAACTGTTTTCGATATAACATCATTTGAGAAGAAAACGTAATCCCATTAACACGTATAGTACGTCATCATCATGTTCGGTCAAAAGCATAGGCATATCATACATTTTTTTGACAAACAAAAACAGTTAGAGCTAGTACTTGATGCAGTAAATAAGGACGTAGTGAATGCACTCGTGTGTGAGCTACCAATTCTGGCCAGAACAAACTTTCACTGCCACAGTACTAATGAACCAAATTACTAATGAACCATTTTCCTCAGTCTCACATGAAAAAGATCTTAAAGTCAGACGTAGGCCACATTATTAGAACAGTAAAAATACTCCATAGACACGATTGTAGCACCAACATTATTGGTACCCCTCCAAGTGGTAGCAAGAACCCCGGATTTTGATGATTTCGAAAAATGCACATTTAATGAGAAAACTGTAATGGATTCAATAAAACAGACAAATTGTTAAAAATACAGAAGTTCAGGACCAGAATAATAAACTAACAGAAACTGCAAGTTTTATAATAACTAATGAGAAAACAAAACAAATAGACTCGTTAATGTTAATGTTGCCTGTGACCCTTGCAAAGATTGAAATTATAAATCCCGCTATTCTTGATAACACAGATTTAGAAAACGTACTAATTGAGCACTCTAGAGATATAACAATTACTGATTTGATGAAACGACGGAGTCATCATAATCAATAAAGAGGGTGCTATGGTTACAACGTCCAGTAGCACGAAAGGATGATTCACGGATCACAAGACGGAGCTCGATAGCCATAGTACAACGCATTCCTGTTCATTAGCTCTTAAAAAATATTACTGACCACAAAGAAGTCCTGAGTCTGCCATTCCAGCAAAAGTTGAGCATCGAAAATCTGCGCTACATTAATAACGATGATAACGATCACCGGAGCTACACTTCATGCAATAATCATCATTTGATTCATACAATAAAGATTGATAGATATAAAAATAAGAAGTAAGAAAGCTCTAGTCGAGACCGGTCGACTGCTCCTTCGAATAGCCAATATTGCAAGCACATTTTACACACATATATCAAGCAACACATAAACACGAACGCACATGGACGTAATAATGAGAATACGCTCTGCTAACTGACCAGCGAGTGCGCTTGGGCTGAAATATGCCTATGATATGGAAATTATTATACCCTGAACCCATTAAAAATGGGTAATCAGGGTATAATGATTTTGTTGTAACCCAAATGTATGTAACAGGCAGAAGGAGGCGTGGCAGACCCCATAAAGTATATATATTCTTGATCAGGACGACAAGCCGAGTCGATTGAGCCTTGTCCGTCTGTCCGTCTGTCTGTCTGTCCGTCTGTCCGTCCGTATGTTTGAACGCGTGGATCCAGAACCTATAATAGCTAGAGACTTGAACTTTTTTTTGTAGATTCGTGTATATTTCGCGTAGATCGAGTTTGTTTTTTTATTTCGATAACTATTCTCGTTCTTTTTTTATCGATTAAAAACGAAAAATTTTGTTAAATTTTGGATGCCACGCCCCCTTCGCCCAAATCTTCTAAATCACGTATGTCAAATACTAGAGACTTTTGCTTTTGCACACGCACACATATGAATGATATAATTACGCTGCGCAAGTTTGGATAAGAAAGTCGATCTACAAAAAAGTTATTAAACATTTAATTTTCCATAACATGCACATATTGGCGCAACGCAGTCGCTGAGTAAGCTGCGCAGTTAGCAGAGCGTATGCGTGTGCGTGTGTATGTGCGTTGCTTTCAATATACATACATACATATACATACGTACATACTGTATATATTTACATATATATAAAATAAGATTAACATTGATATAACTTAAATAAAGTCAATATAATATACATATGAATAGATGAAATGCATTATGTTATTAAAAGAAACGTTTACCAAACGTTTACGTACACACGCGCGTGGCAACAGCAGCAGAAGCATCTAGAAAATTTGAAGAATTCATAACAACAACAACAAGGACAAATTGCGGATGAATTTTCAGCAGAAGTTCAGCAGCTCAGTAATAGTAGCTCAGTAGCTCAATAACTTTACTTAGGAATTCGCTATCTCACTATTATGTACTGCAACGGCTGTGTTGGTAGAAGCGATGATCGCCGACATAAAGTCTCGGGTTCGAATCTCTAAGCTGACGTCAAAACTTTTTTTATGCAAGTTACTTAATCTTTTTTTTTTAATTTTTTAATTTAATTTAAAATTATATACAAACTTTGAAGTGCATTTAAAACCGCCGATAGGCGGGGTTCAGGGTATTTCCTAGTCGGGCACCTCCGACTAGAGTTTCCTTACCTGTTTTTTATTGACTTTTTTTATGGATGGACTTTATTAATTAAGTTTTCAAAGATTATGACATTGATATACATATGTATGTGTATTTGCCAAAGCACAAGTCTCTAGTATTTGAAATACCTGTCTTACTAATTAGAGGCGCAGGGACGTGGCATCCAAAATAAAAAACTGACTGTATTTACTACACCTATCTACACAGTAAATTTGAAGTCTCCACCTTTAATGGTACACATATATTCAAGTAAATTATCCATCAATTTACCAACGGGATGAGTTATAAAAAAAAAGACAGACCCCATAAAATATACAGTGGTTCAGAGCTTATTTCAACCCGCACTTTACAAAAAGTTTGTTGGACTATAAAATCTTACCTATTGGGGATATACAAAAAAAATTAAACGTAAGTTGTTAGTGTGATGTTTAAACTAATACAAAATTAATTAATTTACTTTTTACATTTTTTTTCAATATTTAATAATGCTTTAAAACTAAACAACTAAGGTAACTCTAGTCGGAGGTGCCCGACTAGAAAATACCCCGCATATCGGCGGTTTTAAATGCACTTCAAAGTTTGCATATAATTTATTTAAATTAAATTAATAAATTAAAAAAAATAAGTAACTTGCATAAAAAAAGTCTTGACGACAGCTTAGAGAATCGAACCCGGGTCTTCCGGGTCGGCGATCGGCGCTTCTACCAACACCGCCGTTGCACTACATGAGTGTGCGATAGCGAATTGCTAAGTAAAGTTATTGAGCTACTGAGCTACTGCTACTGAGCTGCTGAACTTCTGCTGGAAATTCATCCCCAATTTGTCTTTGTTGTTGTTATGAATGATCTCTTGGAATTTTCTAGATGCTTCTGCTGCTGCTATTACGTGCGTGTGTACGTAAACATTTGGTAAACGTTTTGTTTACTAACATTATAGATTTCATCCATATATTAATATGACTATTTCATTTATATCATTGTTATTCTTATTATATATATATGTAAATATATACAGTATGTATGTATATTGCAAGCAACGCACACACATACGCTCTGTTAACTGCACAGTTTACTCAGCGAATGCGCTGCGCCAATATGTGCATGTTATGGGAAACTAAATGCTTTTTTCGACTTTCTTAATCACCGACTTTCTTAATCAACTTGCGCAGCGTAATTATATTATTCATATGTGTGTATGTGCAAAAGCACAAGACTCTAGTATTTGCCATACGTGATTTAGAAGTTTTGGGCGAAGGGGGCGTGGCATCCAAAATTTAACAAAATTTTTCGTTTTTAATCGATAAAAAAAGAACGAGAATAGTTATCGAAATAAAAAAACAAACTCGATCTGCGCGAAATATACACGAATCTACAAAAAAAAAGTTCAAGTCTCTAGCTATTATAGGTTCTGGATCCACGCGTTCAAACATACGGACGGACAGACGGACAGACAGACAGACGGACAGGGCTCAATCGACTCAGCTTGTCGTCCTGATCAAGAATATATACTTTATGGGGTCTGCCATGCCTCCTTCTTCCTCTTACATACATTTGGGCTGCAACAAAATCATTATACCCTGATTACCCATTTTTAATGTATTCAGGGTATATAAAACGAGACCAATGAATCCATTAAAAAAGGGAAATCAGAGTATAATGTTTTTGTTGCTATTGAAATGTATATAACAGGCAGAAGGAGGCGTGGCTGACCTCATATTCTTAATCAGAACGACAAACCGGACCTATCGACCCCTGTCCGTTTGTCCGTATGTTTGGACGCGTCAATCTTAAAACCTATAAAACTGCAGACTTCAAATCTTTTTTGTAGGTTCTTCTATATCCTAAGCAGATTGATAACTCGTCTCGTTTTTTTTTATCGATTAAAAACGTAAATCGATTTTCATTAAAAAAATTAAATTGGGGATGTATTCTTATCTACTACTTCACTTAAGAATTCGTTATTTGACATTCAACTAGTGCAACGGCGGTGTTGGTAGAAGCGGCACTCGGCGACACAGAAACCATGCTCTATTCTCAAACCGCCGTCGAAAGTTTTTATGCAAGTTACTTATTTTTTTTTTTTTAACCTGCACCCATTGAGAAGGGAAAATCAGGGTATAATGATATAGCATCATCAATGTTCAAAATATAATAGAAGTTTCAAAATTACTATATAGTCACATCCGATGTGCCATGCCCACAGTGGGTATATAATTATTTGATCGACCTTTATAGGATGGTAACAGGTACTTACGTGCCAAATTTGGTCGTTCAAGCATTAAAACTGTAGAATATACAATTTCACCCAGTTTACCGCGCATTTTTTTCAATTTTCCATAGCTTATTGAACTTGGGATGTCAACGCGAGTATACATTAATGGGCGTATCGGGAAATTCTTGACCCTTGATCTGACGAGAGTATATATTAAAAAATCTCTAGCTTTATTAGCATAGAAATTTTTGCGTTAATACAGACAGACGGATGGACAGAAAGGCGGGCATTGCACAAAACGAATATACTCTTTACACTATGTGAATGAGTATACCTTTTCTAACAACATATGATGTACTAATGATGATAAACTTACATTACTTTCTATACCCAGGACTCATTTAATTTCTTAAATTGGAAAATCATGGAATAATGTTTTTGTAAATGTACAGTGGCTCATAGCTCAATTGGAAACAACCACTTAAATTGACAAGTTGCATATTATCAAAGTTTACTATGATAGCTAAAAAGTTTATTTTTAAAGTAATTTTTCTTATAAGTATGTTTTTAATTAAATAGGCACTTCAATATATTATTTTTCTCTTTCCAATAACACTTTAAACTAGGAAAAAAAACAAAATTTGTTCACTGTTTTCGGGTAACACCTTATTTCGTGCAAAATATGAGTTTTTGATGTTTTTGCTCAAACTCAAACTTTATTGGTTAAACTTTGTCAAAAATAACATAAATCGGACTCTACTGTTTAGGGACGATCTTCTTTTGAGGAAAAATCCAAATTGAATCCATTGGGTTCCGATGGAACCACAGCTTGGTCCTTGGGGCTTAGGTTTTACCTGGAACTACCCTCAAGTCGTAAATCTGCGAGCCCAGTATCCCCACATGAATCCGATTGAAAATTTGGGGGCAATTTTGGATCAGGCTGTAAGGAAAAAATTGATTTCAAATAAAAACGACCTTAAAATTGTTCTTTCTGAGGAATAGTCTAATATACCAATGGAGACAACTCAAATTTTATTTATTAACAATAACCAGATGGCTTGAACTCCACTGAGATCAATCCATATATTCACATATTCACATATTAATAACTAAATCTACTCTCTATTTGGCAAATCCAGAACGTGAAATCTTTTTAAACGCCGTCGGCTGTTATTTATTGTATTATCGAGTGCCAAAGCTAGAACATTGCAGTGGTCATATGCCCTATTTAAATATCTCTCTGCGCTATTTAGTATTTTCTCTTTGATAAGAGCAAATTAAAGATCTTTGTGGATGTCAAAGTTTTTCATATACCAAGGAGCAGCTGTAATTTTTCTAAGGGTTTTAGATTGGTAACGCTGCATAATGTCAATATTTAATTGGTGGCTTTTTCCAAAGCTGTAACGCCTAGGACCATACTGGTTTTAGAACTTCCTAATATAGCTGTATTTTATTTTCAAGCCTTAGTTGCGACCGCGGCCCTAATAACCAGTATTTTTTTCGTATTGATTTTGAGTTGCATTTTTTCTGCCTCCAGGTATTTTACCGATTCGCTAAGTGGAATAGTGGATCTATTGAGTGACACTGTAGGACAGTTTACGGATCTGACCGTGAATGTCACTTGCACAGACTTTTGGGCGTTCACCACTATTCTCCACTTATTCATCCACGCTTCAATTAGGCCAAGCTCTTTCCGAATCAGATTAGATGCATTAATTGGGTCAGTGCTCGTAGCAATGACTGCGGTGTCATCAGCCATATATCTACAGAATTGGTTGTAGACAAGTCTTCTGTAAAAACAGTATAGAGGACTGGGGCTAACACACTGTCTTGAGGGAATCCAGCGTTAGCTGTGTATATTTTGGACGATTCGTCCCGCTCATGGTCCTGTTTTCCAGATACAGATCATTAGGAAGAATGGTGCAGGCAACCATTTCTTTATTTTGTACAGTAGATCTGCGTGCCACATTTTTTCAAAGGACTATTTGACATCTTGGAATACTCCTGTGCAATATTTTTTAGATTGAAGCGCATTGAATATTGAGTGTGTGATGCGATGACATTGCTCGATCGTACTCTGATCTCTTCTAGCTCAAACTAATGTTCAGGTTTGTCCAGCACAAGTAACATTCTTCTTAAAAGTATTCGTTCAAATATTTTAGAGAACGTCACCAGCAAACTAATGAGATGGTACAACGATTTGCAGTCTTCCGGCTTTTCCACTGCGTTGGAAAGTATTCCAATCTGAGCATAGCATTAAATATATATGTCAGTAATCGAATGCATTTTCTCGGAAGATATCTAATTGTAGTCGCACAAAATTGGTCGTGTCCTGGGGATTTTTATACCCTGAAAATGGGAAATCAGGGTATAATGTTATTGTTGCAGCCCAAATGTATGTAACAGGCAGAAGGAGACGTCGCAGACGCCGTAAAGTATATATATTCTTGACAACAAGCCGAGTCGGTTGAGCCCTGCCCGTCTGTCCGTCCGTCCGTATGAACGCGCGTATGACGTAAACCACAAAAGCTAGAGATCTTAAATTCGACATGTATACTCGTGAATACCATACGCAGTACAAGTTTGTTTATTTCGATAACTCCGCCCGTCTCTGAATTATCGATAAATTTTGATAAATTCACTTTAATTTATGAGACACATTAAAGCTAGAGACTTCAAATTTTTGTGCAGATAGGTGCAGTGAATGCGGACATTTTGTAGTTTTCGGAGCGCGTGCTCATATTACGTTCGTGTGCTTGCGTAGGAGTGTGTATGTGTTGCTTGCAATATATATGTAAAATAATCATAGCCTGCTTCAAATATCTAAGGGTTCAGGGTATCTCTTAGTCGAGCAGTCTCGACTAGAGCTTCCTTACTTGTTTCTTATTTAAGTTTTTTATTTCCTCTTGTACTCCAGAAAAAGTTTTGTGGCTTATCGGAAGACTCTTCGGCAAGGTGATTCTAAAAAATGATCTACTATTTCTACGGTGTTAACATCGTTTTGATCATTAAAATCGATCTTAAAAACCGAGCTTAAGTGTTCTGCAAATGCCTTAACCTTCTCAGCATTATGTCTACAACGTTGGCCACTGCTGTCGACAATTGTGGTCATTCTTCTGGCCTGTCTCTTCAGATATCTCGTCGCTTTTTAGGCCCTATAATCTAGGTCATTCGTATTTGGATCAATATTCCTTAGATTATCTGATGTCGTTTAATTTTTTATTTCCCATATTCTGCTTTTTAGGTCCTGGGCAGTCTTGTTGAATCTCTTTTTGGCTTCGAGTTGATTGTCATATTTTCCAAAGCCTTCTTTATGCAGCTATTTGTCCTCTCAGTTCTAGTAGTAGAAAACTTTGCCGATTTGTATTTTCATTTGGTTGTGGTAGCAATTTTTCATTTACAGAATCAATTTCATCCCCTGATTTTAGTGGCATGTCTAGACTGGTTCGTTCTTCAAGCCAGTTGTTAATCTGGTTTCTGCTTGAAAAAAAAACTGTAGAGCTTTAATTCACAATTATTGGTGAATGATCAGAGCTCCGATCGAAATTCTCCTCTATTTTAAAATTGTTTTGGGGTAGTCCAGCGCATACAACAAAATCAAGTAAATCTTGGATTTTATTCAGATCAGTTGGCCAGTATGTTGCCTTACCGGTGGATAATGTTCTATAGTTATTTTTGCTTATGCATTTATAAAGAGCTAAGCACCTTTTGGGTTTACCAGACTTGATCCCCACTAAGGGTGTTTAGCATTATAGTCGCCACCAGCAATAAAGTGTCTTCCAAGCCCTTGAAATAGCGTGTTAAAATCGTCCAGATTGCGCTGATATCTAGGTGGTAGATCAACTGCTGCAATGGAAATATTAAGCTGCATACCTTGTATATGAATCGCTGCAGCTTGCATTATATTTGTGCAGATGCTGCCCAATATTTTGTATTTCAGTGTGTTTTTAATAATAATGGCACTTCCACCCTGTGCTCTGCCAGATGGATGATTAGCATTTATAACATCGTACCCTTTGATAGGAATTATAAGTTTTCTTAGTGAAGTGCGATTCTGATATCAATAATATGTCAATTTTGTTGTTTTTTAAAAATACTGCTATTTCATTTCGATGGTTGGAAAGTCCATTGATATTCCATATGGCTATACGATGATCTACTTGCATAATTTATTTTAGTTAGTTAGTTTTAAGCTCAGCCTATTACTGAACTTGGGACGAATACAAGTATATATACAAGTCTCAAGTTTCTAGCATCAATAGTGTTCAAAATACAACAGAAGATGCAAAGTTGATATATATTCAGATACGAGGTGCCACGCCCCCAGTAGGCGTAGATATATCCGCCATAGCTTATATATATTTCAAATCTCAACTCTCTAGGACTGATACGAGTAGTATTTCTGACATACAGGAAAATTCATTTTCCAATTTGCGACTCCCATAGTGGGCATATCGGGAAAATCTTGACACTTTATCTGACGAGAGTATACACGAGTATATATTCCAAATTTCAGTCTCTAGCTTCAATAGCATAGAAATGGTTGCGTTCATATGGACAGACGGAGAAACGGACTGACGGACTGACGGACAGACGGACGGACGGACGGACAGTAAGACGGACATTGCACAAACCCAATGTACTCATTTCACTTTGTGAATTGTATATATGTATTCTTTATATGTTTTATATTATAGATATCATGATCGTTATTGTTTGGCTCTAAATATGTAAATAACATAGTTAGTGGCTCCTTGGTGATACGACTCTGAATCCCTCTAACTACATGATCTCGTACTTCAATAGCGCGTTTTTACAACTCTGAATGCCCTTTTTTGCTTAAGCTGAAGTGTATGGTAATATACTTTATCAACCTTTAATATTTAAATTATTTCCCTATATTTTCCGATACTTTTTAACATAATGCGAATATGACCGTTTCGCTGCGATTTGTAAGTACATTCAGTGTCATCTACGTAGTGATTGAGGTAATTAAGCAATCCCTTTATAACACTGACATGGGACACGAAAATGGGAGGTAGTTTTTCAGGTGTTGTCCGTTTCCATTTCTTCAACTTGTTTTGGGTTTAGAGTGGTGTCTTCTTCTGAGTCTGCTAATAGAGCACAGTGGTTTTCTTGTTTGGATGTCGAAGGTATGTCTACAGCCTTGACTTTTCTCTTTCTCTTCATTAAGCGTGGATTAGTGGGCGCTTTTTGCTAAATTGTTGTCATCGTTGTCTAAAGAAACGATCTTTTGCTTTTTAACAGCAGCTTGCAGCTGCTTATCAGTAAATTATATTTTTAGAACAGGCGCCCGTTACTTTGCTGTAAGTTGTTGTTTTACGATTTTTGTGTTTTGTTTTGATTTGTTTATTTCTTTATGAGGTCAGCTACTATGCGCTAGCTTGACCGTACTGAGTTTGAAAGCAACTGATTTCGTAAATAAAGTTGAATTGGAGTTGAATGATCAGCTATTACAATAGTTAAGAATCCTATATTTTACACTCGAAAAGTGCAATGGTTGTGTTAGTAAAAGTGGCAATGGACGGCATGTTAGGCCTTCTATTCAACTTGCCGTGAGGCGAATTAATCAACAAATTTATTTGTTGTGTACATATTCGTTTGCCCTTCTATTTAGTTATTTTTATATCTCGCAAATAAATTTAATTTTGCATAAGTCTATGCAAGCCGTTGATTACATTTAAAAACTTCTCAATTTTAAATCATAAATATATTATGCTACTTTACAATTTCTTTACTGTGTACTTCAGAAGTACAATAATGGCGGTGATAGTAGAAGCGACGGTGTACGATATGAAGGCCGAAAATTAAATTATATTTCACATATGCAAGAAAGAGTTCTGAGTTTGTGAGAGTAAGACGTGCTTTTTGTTTGCGCTCCGTACTTTTAAATATTTCTGTTCTTTAATTTGTTGTAAATTTATACATTATTTGTGTATTGGTGATTATTGCATTTTTAGTTTTGATACTGCCGTGATTTTTGCTTATAAACATTGTGTTTTTCATTTTATTTACAATAGTTTTGTGAGCGTCGGTGTATATCTAAATTGCAATTTTCGTTTTAGTATTTCTATTCTTTCGTTGTTCTTATTTGATTTTCTGTTCTTTTTTTTTAAACGCGTTAGTGTGTGTTTTCGCTGTCGCTCGTTCACGCTCAGCTTTTTACACGGGTTAGTGTGTGTGTTCGCTGTCGCATCGCTCACGCTTAGCTTAGCGCTTTGTTTTTGTTTCTTGCGAAATTTTTTGCGTTTGTAGTGCAGCTCTCTCCCGCTCTATTTTCTATTTCTTCATCTACTAATTATTCTTTTGATCTTTGTAGTAGCTGAGTGTTGTTGTTTGTGATTTTTGTTTCTCTTAATCACAGTTAATCAACTCTTCGTCTTTAATCTTTTATTTTTTTCTATCTAAATCTGTTTGTATTTTTGTTTTGATTATCTCCCCTACTTGCCAACATGATTTGCTGTAAGAAATCATGTACACTTCGGCATATCACTGATTCTGCACAAATGCAATTTGTTGGTTGCTGGTTGTGCGAGAATCTAATGCACATTAAATGTGCTGGCATCTCGGGGCGTGACTGTGATAGAGTCATGGCTGCTCCCAAAAGTGGGTGTGGTGGATTACGCTGGTCTTGCCCGGATTGTTTGGAAAAACAATTAAGTTTTTCCAAGATGTATAATTCTGTGCGGGTTCAGTATTCAAATCTGAGCAAATTTTCAAAACAGCTAGAAGAGGAACTAAAAGCTGGAGAAGAAATATTGTATCAGTATAAGTTTGATTCTCCGCTGAATACAGTGATTACTCCATCACTGCTAGTTCCTCCCTCCATTCAATTATCATCTCCTACCTTATCAACCCCTTGTCAAGAATTATCAATTCCAATACCTGATGATTCTGTTGTAATATCTGGGTCTAGTGTCAGCACAGACATTCAAAAGGCCACTAATAAAAAAGGTAAAGCTTCTCCGAGTGTTGCTCAATCTAAGAACAACATTCAGTCACCGTCTCCTACACCGTCTCCTACTCCTATATTACCCCATTTATCTGTTGTGTCTCCTCGAAAGCAAGTTTTCTTATCTAGGCTTTCATCAGATACGACATGTGAGGCTGTGTCTGCTTTTATTGAAAGTAAAATTTCATCTAAAGTATTTATAACGAAGTTTAATTTTGCGACTCCTCGTGAAATTGCTTCGTTTAAAATCAATGTCCCAATTGAATTTTTCGATACAATATGTGATCCAAACTTTTGGCCACCTCATGTTGTTGTACATGAATTCAAACCTAAGACTCGGAATAGAATTTCTCCAGTGTCTTTAAATCCCGTTTCGGTTCAACCTTCATCTGAGGCGGTATCAAAAAACTAAGTTTCTTTCCATCTTTTCCGCAGCTATCTATTGTTTATCAAAATGTTCTAGGCCTTAATTGTAAATATATTTCTGCGTAGCTGTAGTGTCCAATCTGAACTTATAGCCCTCACTGAAACGTGGTTAAGCCAAAATGTTTATAATAGTGAGGTTTTTTCAAATAATTTCACTATTTATAGACTTGATCGCGCGTCTCGTAGAGGGGGTGGTGTTTTAATAGCTGTTAAATCCCATTTCCTCTCTGAATCTTTTACATTCTCATCAATTCACAATGTTGAGATTATTGGAGTTAAAATAACTTTTCAGTCTTGTTCCCTATACGTTACTTGTTCATATATTCCTCCCTCTTCCGATTTACAGGTTGTAGTCATCATATATCTTGTATTAAAGAAATGTATGAATATGTTCAAGATAATGATTTATTTCTTGTGTTGGGTGATTTTAATATACCTAACACTTCTTGGGCCTCATTTCCTAATTCGAATTATCTTATTCCAACAATTGATCATTATTTTTTTGATGAATTGTTTAACCTTTCTATGTATCAGATGAACTCAATTTCTAATCATTTAAATCGTTCTCTTGATCTTGATTTTACTAATGATGACGCCAGCATTAATGTTTTAAGATCATCCCCCTTTTGTATACCTGAGGATTTATATCATCCAACATTAGAGGTTTTAATACCTATTTACTGTCCACCAATTCTTACGCCCTCGTCATCTAAAAAGCGGCGTTGTTTTAATAAATGTAATTTTGTTTTGCTTAATAATCTCATTAATGCAGCAGATTGGGCTCCTTTATATGAGGCAGTTGATGTAAACTTAGCAGTTTCAACATCCTACAATACTTTAAATGCTATTCTAGACAAGTGTGTTCCTAAGTGTCTTCCCAAATCTCTTTCTAATAAACCTCCCTGGTTCACTTCGACTCTTTCAACTCTAAAAAATTTTAAATCTAAATGTTTTAAAAAGTTCAAAAAGTCGGGTTCGATCGTTGATTGGTCTAAATACTCCTTAGCTAAGGCCAATTTCAATATTTTAAACTCTCGTTGTTATGAGAATTACCTTATACGCTGTAAAAGGCAGTTTGCTCGTGATCCCAAAAGATTTTATTCATTTGTAAATTTGAAGCGTAAATCTTCTGGGTTTCCATCCTCGTTTTTCCTAGGTTGTGACAGTACTTGCAATGATCAAGATACCTCAGATCTATTTGCAAAGTTCTTTCAATCCACTTATTCAACTGCCATTTCTGAAACCAATTCTTTTCCAATTTTAAATCCTGAAATTAATGGAAATGCTAGTATGGTTTCTAATATTTTTCCTGTCTCTCTTTTATCTGCTATGCCTACGTTGAAATCGTCGTTCTCTCCGGGGGCGGATGGTATTCCTAGTTGTGTGATTAAAGAATGCAGTGCTTCTTTGTGGTCACCTTTATTAAAACTGATTAATTTGTCTCTTGATACCTCGGTATTTCCTTCAATTTGGAAAGAATCATTTATTATTCTTCTGTATAAAAAAGGAGGAAGATCTGATATTTCAAATTATAGTGGTATTGCCAAGCTTTTTGCTATTCCGAAGTTATTTGAAAAAACTATAACTTCTAATTTACAACACTTTTGTAAATCTATTATTTCACCATCACATCATCGTTTTGTTCAGAATCGATCAACCTCTACGAACTTATTAGAATTTTCATCCGTAGTCAATGAAAGCTTTTTAAATAAAATGCAAACAGATGTTATATACACTGATTTGAGTAAGGCATTTGACAATGTTCAACATATCTTGCTTTAAAAGCTTGACCAATTGGGATTTTCGCCCAAACTTCTATTTTGGATTGCTTCCTATTTAAAGGGTAGAACCCAAAGAGTTCTGTTGAGAACATCTATTTCGAAGGTCATATTTGTCTCTTCGGGTGTTCCTCAGGGTAGTCACTTGGGCCCTCTACTTTTCTCCCTATTTATAAATGACCTTCCCAGCTGTATTTCTTACTCTAGGATATTTATGTATGCAGATGATGTAAAACTCTGTCTCTCATACAAGAACTCAATAGATCATCTACGCCTACAGGATGATCTAATATCCTTTCAAAATTGGTGTAAAGCTAATCAGTTGCATCTAAATTGTTCTAAGTGTATAACAATGACTTTCTGTCGTACCACTCCGTTTTTTGCTGATTACACAATCAACAATGTGTCCTTGCAAAGTATTTCTACAATCAAAGATCTCGGTGTGCTCTTTGACTGTAAACTTAGATTCAATACCCATATTCTAACCATCGTTAATGAAGCCAAAAGTGTACTTGGTTTTATTAAACGATGGTCTAAAGAGTTTAATGATCCGTTTGTCACTAAACTTCTTTTTGTCTCGCTGGTACGCCCTATTTTAGAATATTGTTCTATTATATGGTCGCTACAGCAGAAATTGTATCAGGACCGTATTGAATCGGTTCAGAAGCAATTTCTTCTTTTTGCCTTGCGCAATCTAAACTGGGATGGTAACCTTCGTCTACCGTCTTATCGTAGTTGGCTTCTTCTTTTGGATCTTCCATCGTTAATCAATCGTAGAATAGTCTTGGGTATTACTTTTCTACATAAGTTGATTAACGGTAGTATTGATTCGCCTTCTCTTCTATTTAAAGTCAACTTCCTAGTTCCTTCACGTGCTTCTCGTCACTTCTGTCCTCTTTATTTACCTATATGTAAATTGCTATATATTGTTAGTATTAGGCTTTTTCTTTTTCCTGTTTCTGTAATTTTTTTAATTTTGTAATTTTATAATTTGACTCACGAATGTTGTCAATTTCTTTATATAAATAAATAAATAAATAAATAATATCAATTAAGCATCATCTTCAGACAGTAGAAAATAAAATATCGGTTGAAAAAAAAAGATTGGGATTTATGTAGTAGGCGCAAATAGTCGAGTAAGGAAACTCTAGTTAAAGGTGCCCGACTAGGAAATACCTTGAACCCCGCGTTATCGGCAATTTTAAATGCATTTTACAGTTTGCATAGAATTATATAATTTTAAATTAAATGTAAAAAAAAAACAACAAAACAAGTAATTAAGCTCTAGTCGAGACCTCTGGACTAAGAGATACCCTGAACCCTTAGAATAGCCGATATTTGAAGCAGGCTATGATTATTTTACATATACAAGCAACACATACACACACCTACGCACGCACACGAACGTAATATGAGCACGCGTTATGCTAACTAAGCAGCGACTGCGCTCAGGCTGCAATATGCCTATGATATGGGAAATTAAATGTTTGTTGCAGCCCAAGGCCAGTCACTGCTCAGTTAACAGAGAGCGTGTTCATAATTTTGTCCGTGTGCATATAGCATGCATGCAATATCGATTATTCGAATGGTTCTTTTTTATTTACACAAACTAATTTTTCCAGTTTAGAATTATTTATTTAATAGTAGCGTGTGTGCTTTGTGCTTTGCGTTACGTTACACTTGCTACTTCGACATCTTGCCGTCTGCTTTGCTTAATTCGCCCCAACTGATTGAGCGACCCACTGCTGCCTCTTGTAGTCATCTCTTCCCCATGAATCAGGCGCACTCGAAAATTGCTTAGCGTCTTCTACCAGTTCTCTTCCACACCATGTACGCTAGTCATTATTCTCATTGCCAAACCGCTTCAGGTAGCTTCGGAAACAGCCATTTCCAGAGAGAATCTGTGAAATATAGATATTAATTTCGCCATTCTAAGATTCAAGCTCCATTATAAGCGTATGTGCATCTTCCTTTCGTCAAGTAATTCCACCTTCATTTCCAGCGTCAAATGCTGTTTGCCTAATTGTGTTGTGTGAATCATGTACAGCCATTTGTGTACTCCATTCACCAGTGGCAACATTTCGGCTATGACGAGCGTCGTGTCGTCGGAGACTGTTTTGAAGGAGCAGCTATCGCGGATTACGCTCAGTCTGTAGGTGGCACGAATACCTCAACTGTAGCTGGAGGCTGCCCTTATCCTCTGTATCTTTGAGATCCTTTTCTATAGCAACGACGGCTACATCATCAGCAAAGCCGGTGGAGTGCACACCTGCTGTTAATTCCAGGCGCAGTACACCGTCCTACATAGTATTCCATGGAAGAAGACCCAGCACTGATGCTTGGGGGACTATGTATTTCCCCAGCAGGAGCTCTTTACTTTCTCTTTTAGATATTTGGGGATATTATATTGCGACAGAGCATCCAGTATCATATCCTAGCAAGCTGTGTCGAGCGCATTTTTCACATTCATAGTCACTATGATGCAGTACTGCTTCGATTCGTGCTTCCATCTGGCGGAATGATTGAGGTTGCAAGGCCAATAACTTTGCTCAATGCATCTGTTGTTAACCAAGCTTTCCGTTAAGGCTGTTAGGTTTAGTTGCCAGGCGCAGCAACAATATACAACAAGCCAAGTCGATTTATCCCTATCCGTATGTATATATAATGCACAGCTCGAGTTTGTTTTTAAAAGTAGGCAGCTCTTTTCCATTTAATTTATCAGTTATGAAATTATATCTATAACATTTTAAATGTAGAGTAACAAAAACTCGCCTTTAATTTCATGGGAATTTTATACAATTTTGATTTGTATTATACCGAAATACAGATTAGTAATGTAGTTCCATGTAATTTTGGATACCTCCTTTTCCGAAAATCAGCAAAAAAAAAAGTATTTCAAATACTAGAGACTGGTGCTTTGGCAAATATACACATATAAATGCAATGATCACGCTAAGAAAGTTTGAGAAAGTCCATCTACAAGTAAGAAAGCTCTAGTCGAGGGTGCCCGACCAGAAGTTACCCTAAATCAACACATATACATATACACACACACATAACGACGTATAAGCACGTTGTTCTGTTGACTGCGCAGTTATGGGAAATTAATTGTTTAATAACTTTTGTTGTTAACGGACTTTCTTAATCAAATTTGCACAGCGTAATCATACCATTCATGCGTATGTATTGCCAAATCACATTTCAATAGTATTTAAAATACTTGTGTTGTAAATTTGACGCAAAACGGGTGTGTCATTCAAAATTTAACCAAAATAAAAATTTTATTAAAGTGCCATAAAACTAAATATAAGATTTGAAGACTCTAACTTTAAAGATGTAACAGATATAATTAAAAGTGAATGCCGTTTTTCATTTTTAATCGAGAACAAAAAAACGAGAATAGGTGTTGAATTTTTAAAACAAACTCGTTCTGCGCGTGATATATAGGACGCTATATAGCAAATTGTTATAAGTTCAGAGACGCGTTCAATCATACGAATCGTAAATGGCACCAAAATCAGCATAGCAATAGCAATACATCGTAATTGCATGCTTTAGGGCAAAATGTGGGAAAAACTTTACTTTGGGGTACGGAAAATATATTTTGCACCACCAGTTTCGTAGGAGTATAGTACCACACATTGTGTCACGAGAATTTCTATACCCTGAACCCATTAAAAATGGGTAATCAGGGTATAATGTTTTCGTGAAAATGTGTGTAACAGGCAGAAGGAGACGTCGCAGACTTCATAAAATATATATATTCTTGATGATCTCGACGAGCCGATACAGCCCAGTAAAGCACAAAAGCTAGAGATCTGAATTTGGACATGTATACTTGTGAAGACGCATTATGAGTTTGCTTTTTTCGATAACTCGCCCCGTTCCCGTTATCGATAAATTTAGATAATTGACTTTAAAATATGTGTACAATTAAACGCAGCTCTGTTTTCAGTTCCAGCAACGAAAATGTGAGATGTCTATTTACCCATTTCCTATTCAATTCAATGGTATAAGTAAATAAATTTAAAAAATAAAGTATATAGTTTGCAAATTAGGGCAATTAAATGAATGTGAATTCTTCAATAGTTATATATTCGCTAGAAATATGTGTTTAAAAAATATATTTATTTTATTTAAGGACGTGGCGTTCATCAATCCTGCAAATGTTGTTTTTGTATACATGTTAGTACGCGAGCTTGTTAACGGAGACGAAACAAAGGAATCAGATCTACAAGCATCTGTACTTACCTGTTTGTATTTATCATATTCGTATATGGGTAATGAAATTAGCTATCCACTTAAACCATTTCTGGTTGAAGATTCAAAAGAAACTTTTTGGGACAGGTAAGATTAAAAAGAATTTTCTTAAAAATATTAAGTATAATCTGCTACATATATGTGCATATTCTGCTGACTGTCCAGTTTACCTAGCGACTGTGCTTGTACTGCCATGAACTGTTTAATAACTTTAGTTGTATATGGAAAGTCGAAATAAGTTTCTTGCAAATTTTGTGGCAAAAGGGGCGTGGTATTTACACCACTAACCAAACAACACATCCAAAAAATGGCTCTCACGTTCAACTATAACATCATATTTTAGTAGGAAAGAAACTTCTTTTCATCATTTTTTTTCACAGTATATATATGTCGTAGTTTCATTAATTTCATGTGGCTGGTCTGCCATATTAACACACAAACTGTAAGAGTGAAGCGAATCCCAACTTACGCGCACAACTGTCTCAACTTTGACTGATCTGCATTTACTCATTACGCATCGATTTAATACTTCTCTCTGCACGCGCAAGCTGGGCTACACTCGGTGACAGCGCGACCACGCCGTCGCCTCACTCTTACGGTATATAGGCGCCAGACATATTCTACGTCGTAGTCAAATCTACGTCGCACTCAAATGCTAAGAATGATTTTACCGTAACCAAACTCACTGTGCAGCTGCGCCTTGCAAGCACAGTGGTCATACATAGCTCTCATTGTGGAATTGGTACAATGGGCAAACAAGCCTATTCTACGACATATATATATTAAATAATAAAAATCATAAGAAAGGAAAGAAAACATAACAAATAATTCAAAACAAAACAAAACAGTAAATATTAGCTGTGCATGCAAAATACAAGCACTGGTTGAAAGAAAACGGGAAAAAAGCTAACGGGAAAAGCATTCCGTACATTCATTAGTCATAATAATTTCATGTAATTACTACTTATATAATATAATTTGAAGATTCCGCAATGCCTGGTAAATGCACCAATGATTATTTAATACAATTAGTGTATTTTAGACCAGCAAGGAGCGCGCCTAAAAGGAAAATAGACTGAAATTAAGCAGTTCTAAAGGCAGACCAGCAGAGCTCTCTCGACGAGATTTTTCATGGATAGTACAAACCGAGGAAAGCAAACTACAAACAAGCCTCAGAGACTGGATTACTGATATTAAAATAAATATTCAGAAGACTATGTTCCCTTAGACTGTACGAAAAGTACTTTATTTCTACGACTACTCATCATAAGGGACAAGGAAGAAGAAGTTGTCGTCAGCTGTGAATATTCAGAAACCTTTGAATTTCGCAGGAATTAATTAATTAATAATGACACTCGGCTTGGGTATTGCCATGAATTAATTCATGATAATGATATTTATTATAATGATGGCCAAAAGTAAGCATTCATATATGGCGTGGGGTTGTATTTCATCAAAAGGTGAGCTGCGGATATTCAACGACATCATGATAAAGGAGTTCAATTTGGATATTTTAAAGACGGTACTAATGGAAAGTGCGCACAACTTTGGCTTCGTTGATCCGGAAAACAACACAAACCTAAATCACAAGCTGTATCACGACAATGATCTGAAACACATATCTATTGAGAAATTATGTCAATTTCTGAAGAAAAAAGTGGCCAACCGAAGGCCTACTTAAATAAATTAGCTAATTCGTTGCATAAACGAGGAGTGGCGCAAAATACCGATAACATTTCCACATTTCTAAATTCAAATACTAGAAACTTGCGATTTAACATTTATACTATAAGCATAATCGCGCTTCATTTACTTATTAAACAATGAATCGACTAGTCGGGCACGCTCGACTAGAGTAACAAAACGACCTCACCAGTGCCAGACTTGAGCCATCAGCAATGTCATAGGTAGATTCAGAAACAGATAAAAAGCAGAGCCAAAGTAGAACAGACCTACAGAAGAGTTATTGGAGATCCAATGGTGGCTAAAAAGTAGAGCTAGAGTTGAGGCAAAACAGAGCTTATGGCAAGTGATATGCAATGGCCAAGGCTCTTTACTTCAAATATTAGCATTTCAGCACTAGACATACAATATATTCTATACCGACTCTTTTCAGGCCAAATCTGGGCCGTGCGTCACTTTAAAATCGATTTCATCGAATCTTCTCAGTCTTATATACTTTTATACCCAGAACCAATTTAATAATGGGAAATGAGGGTATAATGTTTTTATGAAAATGTATATAATAGGCAAAATAAGACGTGGCATACCCCATAAATTATATATATATTTTTGATCAGCTCGGCGACCTGAGTCGATATAGCCCTGTCCGTTTGTCCGTCCGTCCGCAGTATGTTTCTTCTCTGATCTCTCTTATATTTTTATTCTCTCTCTCAAATATATATGTTAGAACTTACCAGCAGAAGCGCACACAAATTGAAATTAATCGCTGATGTTTAATTTCTGCTAAGAGTAGAGTATACCAAACTGTTCAAACTGTTTAGTGAGCGTTGGCAAATTTACCATCGTCGAACGAGAGCTCGCAGCGCACTGATTTTGTAGTAATTCCCCGAATTTTGAGATTTGAAAAGAGCGCACGGCTCAGATTTCATGGGCTGAAAAAAGACCCTTTCATTTTCGTGAATGAGTCCAAAAATCTTTGTCTTACCAATATATTTAAGTGTATAAATAAGTCATTAGATTCTAAATAATAATATTATTATAACACCAATTTTATTTATATATCTGTGTATGTTTTTCAGGTGTTTATTTATTGTAAACAAATTAAGTAATAAGATGCTGAAAATAAATGCTGAACCAGCATTCTTCACGGAAGTGTTTACTGAGCTGAAGTCATGTGGACAATTTAAACCCAATTCAATAAAAAGTTCAACTTGCGGTGGAACCTGACGGAAATATGATCAACATATTGAAATTCAATATTCATGATCTACTTAACAGATAAAATAAAAAATGGCATATGCAGCGGTAAAAAAAAAAAACATTGATGCTACATTACCAAAACTCTTTGTCACCATCACACTTGTTCAAATAAATATGTAATGATATCGCTTACAAATGTTTATTTTCTATCTTATCAAATAATTTATTCTTCTAAATTGATTTGAATACATAGTTTTAATCTAATAACATATAGATACGTACGAATGTGTGTCGCAAAATACGGATTTTTCCGCTCGCGCGTTCGTAACGAGTAAATAGGGGAAAAAAGTGAGCAGCGCTTGAGAGCACTGGGTGTCCGCTGGTAGAGAAAATTTCCACGAAGGTAGCGCTGCAGGACCCATCAAACTAATCAGGACGAGGCAAGACCCGTTTAGCCGAGTAGAAACCCCACCCACACTAATACCGTGAAAGAGGCAAATCATTAAACCTTTTTGTTAAAATGATGTAAGTGAAAGTGGGAAAACAGGGTATCATTTATTTAAATGTTCGTAAAAGGCATATTCCATTAATATATATATTCTTGATCAGTGCGACAAGCCGTCCGTCCGTCTGTATGGGTGAACGGTGCGATGTCAGAATCTGAAAATATACATGAGTTAGAATTAAATTTTATACCCACTCACGGAAGAGAAAGTGTATATTGGCTCGTCTTCCTGTCTGCCCATCGGAATTGCCCGTGAAATTCAGTGAATTTTGAAACTCTGTTATATTTGATCTGTGTTGCTATTGACTTATGACTTGATCTATAAGTTAATTGTTAGTACCAAGCGAACCAAGAACGGAGTAGAACAAAATAGATAAACCAACGTTATCAAGTGTCTAGTTTCACAACATCCGCGTGTGATACGATAATCAAATACCAGACTCAGTGATAGCAGCACCAGGTGGCGACAACCTTATGTAAAATGTTTAAATTTCGCTTACGCGTAAAACTACGAGCAGAGTTACGTGTAATCACTAAGGGTGTAAGGACAGCAAGCTGTGCATGATTTATACAAAATGTTTTAAATTATAATGGTCCCAGCCATAATTATCAGTAGAATGACCACAACACTCAGGATGAAAAAACTTTAAATTAGATATATTTATTTATTTTATATAACAAAAATTGACTATATTCGTGAGTCAAATTATAAAATTACAAAATTAAAAATTATAAAACCGGACCGACGAGCTATGCCCCAAATCACAGCCAGATATGGTTAGTGATATTATTGAAACTAAGCAAGATAGAAGAAGTTAAAAAAAAGGTTATAAAAATATAAGAAAAAATAAAAATCTTAAAAAGTAAAATACGATAAGAGAAATCACTACACAAGTGGGGAGAATTGCATAGGTGTATTCTCACAACTGTGGTGTGTGTGTGTGATTTCTCTGAAATATGCTAAAAGAGAAGATTTTATTAAGGAAAGAGAGAGTTCAAAACTAAATACATGAAAATAAGTATTGTACTTAGTACATAGAACACGAAACGCACTGTACAAAGAATAGTTACAGTTACATATAGGTAAATAAAGAGGACAAAAGTGACGGGAAGCACGGGAAGGAACTAGGAAGTTGACTTGAAATAAAAGAGAAGGCGAATCAATACTACCGTTAATCAACTTATGTAGAAAAGTAATACCCAAGACTATTCTACGATTGATTAACTCTAATGTTCAAAAGAAGCCTACTATGATAAAACGGTAGACGAAGGTCACCATCCCAGTTTAGATTGCACAAGGCAAAAAGAAGAAATTTCTTCTGAACCGATTCAATACGGTCTTGATACAATTTCTGCTGTGGCGACCATATAATAGAACAATATTCTAAAATAGGGCGTAGCGAGACAAAAAGAAGTTTAGTGACAAACGGATCATTAAACTCTTTAGACCATCGTTTAATAAAACCAAGTACACTTTTGGCTTCATTAACGATGGTTAGAATATGGGTATTGAATCTAAGCTTACAGTCAAAGACCACACCGAGATCTTTGATTGTAGAAATACGTTGCAAGGACACATTGTTGATTGTGTAATCAGCAAAAAATGGAGTGGTACGACAGAAAGTCATTGTCATACACTTAGAACAATTTAGATGCAACTGATTAGCCTTACACCAATTTTGAAAGGATATTAGATCATCCTGTAGGCGTAGATGATCTATTGAGTTCTTGTATGAGAGACAGGGTTTTACATCATCTGCATACATGAATATCCTAGAGTAAGAAATACAACTGGGAAGGTCATTTCTAAATAGGGAGAAAAGTAGAGGGCCCAAGTAACTACCCTGAGGAACACCCGAAGAGACAAATATGACCTTCGAAGATGTTCTCATCAGAACTCCTTGGGTTCTACCCTTTAAATAGGAAGCAATCCAAGACAGAAGTTTAGGAGAAAATCCCAATTGGTCAAGCTTTTAAAGCAAGATATGTTGAACATTGTCAAATGCCTTACTGAAATCAGTGTATATAACATCTGTTTGCATTTTATTTAAAAAGCTTTCATTGACTACGGATGAAAATTCTAATAAGTTCGTAGAGGTTGATCGATTCTGAACAAAACGATGATGTGATGGTGAAATAATAGATTTACAAAAGTGTTGTAAATTAGAAGTTATAGTTTTTTCAAATAACTTCGGAATAGCAGAAAGCTTGGCAATACCACTATAATTTGAAATATCAGATCTTCCTCCTTTTTTATACAGAAGAATAATAAATGATTCTTTCCAAATTGAAGGAAATACCGAGGTATCAAGAGACAAATTAAATAGTTTTAAAAAAGGTGACCACAAAGAAGCACTGCATTCTTTAAGCACACAACTTGGAATACCACCCGCCCTCGGAGAGAACGACGATTTCAACGTACGCATAGCGGATAAAAGAGAGACAGGAGAGATATTAGAAGCGATAATGGTATTTCCATTAATATTAGAATTTAAAATTGGAAATGAACTGGTTTCTGGAATGGCAGTTGAATAAGTGGATTGAAAGAATTTTGCAAATAGATCTGAGGTATCTTGATCATTACACGTACTGTCACAACCAGCGTATAAGGTAATTCTCATAAGAACGAGAGTTTAAAATATTAAAATTGGCATTACCTAAGGAGTATTTAGACCAGTCAACGACCGAACCCGACTTTTTGAACTTTTTAAAACATATAGGTTTAAAATTGTTTAAATTTGGAAGAGTCGAAGTGAACCAGGGAGGTTTATTAGAAAAATAATGTAGAATGTTGAAACTGCTAAGTTTACACCAACTGCCTCATATAAAGGAGACCAATCTGTTGCATTAATGAGATCATTAAGAAAAACAAAATTACATTTATTAAAACAACGACGCTTTTTAGATGATGAGGGTGTAAAAATTGGTGGACAGTAAATAGGTATTAAAACCTCTAGTGTTGGATGATATAAATCCTCAAGTATAAAAAAGGGGGATGATCTTAAAACATTAATGCTGGCGTCATCATTAGTAAAATCAAGATCAAGAGAACGATTTAAATGGTTGGAAATTGATACATAGAAAGGTTAAACAATTCATCAACAAAATAATGATCAATTGTTGGCATAAGATAATTCGAATTAGGAAATGAGGCCCAAGAAGTGTTAGGTATATTAAAATCACCCAACACAAGAAATAAATCATTATCTTGAACATATTCATACATTTCTTTAATAAAAGATATATGATGACTATAAACTTGTAAATCGGAAGAGTATCCCTCCCTCTTCCGATTAACTAGAAGTAACGTATGGGAAACAAGACTGAAAAGTTATTTTAACTTTAATAACCTCAACATTGTGAATTGATGACAATATAAAGATTCAGAGAGGAAATGGGATTTAACAGCTATTAAAACACCACCCCCTCTACGAGACGCGCGATCAAGTCTATAAATAGTGAAATTATTTGAAAAAACCTCACTATTATAAACATTTTGGCTTAACCACGTTTCAGTGAGGGCTATAAGTTCAGATTGAACACTAGAACTATGCAGAAATAGACTTTTTAATTTAGAATTAAGGCCTCGAACAGTTTGATAAATAATAGATAGCTGCGGAAAAGATGGAAAGAAACTTAGTTTTTTGATACCGCCTCAGATGAAGGTTGAACCGAAACGGGATTTAAAGACACTGGAGAAATTCTATTCCGAGTCTTAGGTTTGAATTCATGTACAACAACATGAGGTGGCCAAAAGTTTGGATCACATATTGTATCGAAAAATTCAATTGGGACATTGATTTTAAACGAAGCAATTCCACGAGGAGTCGCAAAATTAAACTTCGAGATAAAAACTTTAGATGAAATTTTACTTTCAATAAAAGCAGACACAGCCTCACATGTCGTTTCTGATGAAAGCCTAGATAAGAAAACTTGCTTTCGAGGAGACACAACAGATAAATAAGGTAATATAGGAGTAGGAGACGGTGTTGGAAACGGTGTCTGAATGTTGTTTTTAGATTGATTAGATGTTTAGATAGATTGAGCAACACTCGGAGAAACTTTACCTTTTTTAGTAGTGGCCTTTTGAGTGTCTGTGCTGACACTAGACCCAGATATTTCAACAGAACCATAAGATATTGCAATTGATAATTCTTGACATGGTGAAAAAGGGGTTGATAAGGTATGAGCAAAGCGTTGACGCAACACGGGTTGACAAAAGCGTTGATAAATATTGTTATTGTTATGCTTTTATATGATTAATGACTCGGGTTTTTCCAATTTTTATATAAAAAATAAAAATAAAATATATATAATTTTAAATTAAATTTAAAAAAAAAAACAAGTAAGGAATTCTAGTCGGAGGTGCTCGACCAGGAAATACCCTAAACCCCGCCTATCGGCGATTATAATTGCACTTCAAAGTTTGCATATAATTTTAAATAAAATTAAAAAATTAAAAAAAAAAATTAAAATAAGTAGCTTGCATAAAAAGAAAGTTTTGATGTCAGCTTAGAGAATCGAACCCGGGTCTTCATGTTGGCGATCGCCGCTTCTACCAACACAGTCATTGCACTACATGAGAGCGAGATAGCGAATTGCTAAGTAAAGTCATTGAGCTACTGCTACTGAGCTGCTGAACTTCTGCTGAAAATTCATCCCCAATTTGTTTTTGTAGTTGTTATGAATTTTTAGAATTTTCTAGATACTTCTGCTGCTGTTACCACGTGCGTGTGTACGTAAACGTTTGGTAAACGTTTTGTTTAATAACATAATAGATTTCATCTATATATATAATATATTGACTTTATTTAAATTATATCTGTTATACTTATTTTATATATATATACATACGTACATACGTGTGTATATTGCAAGCAGCGCATACATACACACGCACACATATACGCTCTGTTAACTGCGCAGTTTACTCAGCGACTGCGCTGCGCCAATATGTGTTTCTTAATCAAACTTGCGCAGCGTAATGATATCATTCATATGTGTGTATGTGCAAAAGCACAAGTCTCTAGTATTTGAAATACGTGATTTAGAAGTTTTGGGCGAAGGGGGTGTGGCATCCAAAATTTAACAAAAATTCAAATTGTATAAACGTCCCATTAAACTGAATACCAGATTTGGAGTCTCTAACTTTAAAGATGTAAAAGATATAATTTTAAAACGAAAAATCGAATCGGGCTCAATCGACTCGGCTTGTCATCCTGATCAAGAATATATATTTTTTATGAGGTCTGCCACGCCTCCTTCTGCCTGTTACATACATTTGGGCTGCAACAAAACCATTATATCCATTATATCGTGATTATCCATTTTTAATGGGTTCATTGTATAAAAAATAAGTAACTTGCATAAAAAAGTTTTTTGACGGCACCTTAGAGAATCGAACCTGGGTCTCCACTTCGCCGATCGCCGCTTCTACCATAACCGCCGTTGCACTACTTTTGTGTGAGATAGAGAATACCTAAGTAAAGTTATTGAGCTACTGAAATTATATCAATGTTATTCTTATTTTATATATGTCAGGTTGGGGTCATAAAAGGATGTCGTCAGTTGTAGGCACAAATATGTATCCCATAGCTATCACATTTTTAGGGGCTTCAGTAGCCACCCTTCCACTGGAGCTGCGTATGTTACGTGCGTTCATGATTAATTGACTTGAAGGCTCTCTTCCAAGTGTCTCTCGTAGTCTATCTGGTCACTAGTCTTTTCACTCTCTTTCTTTTCTTACGACCGCGTTGACAACTCTTTTGACCACCGAACGTCTGACAGACATATCCTTCTCAACACTACGTACACGGACCACACTCAGCAATCAGGGTTTTTACTAACCCTAGTTGCCACTCACAGTTGATGGTAATCGATAGTGCATATCGCTCACCATACTCATCGTATCATTCTCCGACACGGTCATACTGACAATAACATGTCCTCGTGTTTAATATTCAGTCAATGGTATCTTGTTTCTTATTGTGCAAATGATTAATATTTAAATCAGCAGCGCTTTCTGGCTGAATAAGGAAACAAGACGAAATGTTCAAGCGGGCGATTAACGCGCTTTTTCCAAATTAAGACTACAAAATTCAAAACTTATTCTATTCGAAGTTCCCGTCGTTGGCCGCTTGCTGCTACGCCGCTTGTCGCTGCGCTGAAGCACAGTTCCGGGGAACCAGGCCACTACTTGGAATCGTTGACTAATCGCGCAGCAAGTTTCGGTGGCCGAAGTCTAGCATAGAACTGACTTGCGTCGCACACTTATTCTTTTGTGCCTACCATCGAACCACGCTCACGACGCTGTCGCCGCGCTAAAACTGTACTTTCCAAAACTACAAAATGCCATCAGCCAATCGCATCTCAAATAAAGGCTGATGCAATTTTCACATTATGATGAAATAACATTCTTGCGAAATGCCTCACACACACACACAGCACGAACTGCACGCGCCGACACGGCCATCCTGACCATTACACGACCTCGTGCAATACTTCCGAAATGTACTTTGCGATATATGTACATAAAACATTTTATTGACAAATTATGAAAATTTCGGTTTAACAAAGATAAGTTTTCTTACAAAACCACTACTAAACATTGACAAACGTAATCTTCAAATTCATTCATCAAACATTTTATTTTAACATAATTCATATATTTTCATTATCATTAACTTAACAAATTTTAAACATTATATCTTATGTTCTACACGCCGTGATCAAAACAACTGTTTTGGACTTGTTCTTGCATTTCATTTTCATCCCTTCAGGCACCAGTACTGTCTAATAGAGCTGGGCGGAACATCGATGTTATATCGATGTTTCGATTTGAAAATGAAACATCGATGTTCGTAAGCCGATGTTCGATGTTTTCGTAAATTTTGTACCATCACTTAGTAATTGGACGTGGAACGAAAGTGGTAAGTAAGAAACTTTTATGCATTAAAAAACATGGAAAATATAAACTCTAGTTTAAACCCTTTAGACTATTGGAAGGTAATTCATGCTATATAAAATCTAGCTTTATAATTAATACTAAACTTTTTTCAGATCTCGACTGATGAGCCATTGAAGATGAGCTTAAAAAAATATCTGCGTACCGGCTGCGTCAACTGAAAGTGAGCGTATGTTCAGCAAAGTAGGTTTAATAGTGAGTGAAAAATGAAGTTCACTAAAGCCAAAAAATGTAGATATGCTGGTTTTCCTAAATAAAAATGAATGGATCTCAAACAACTGATAAGTTGAGTCATTATAATATTTTCATAATTTAATTTGTTTTGAAAAAATCAAAATACTGTTAATTTAAGTTATAATATGTTCATTCGTTTGGAAAATATTATTTTGTTATTTTTTTATATATATATTGAATAATGAAGTCAATATTAAATAGATGAAAAAGTAAAAAATTCTTTTACTAATTTCGTTGTTTAATCGATACATCGATGTTTTCAAATAAAAAACATCGAAACATCGATGTGGACAAACATCGATGTTTTACCAGCTCTACTGCCTATTTCAACAGTTTAACTTTTAACATTTTGACTACTGTCTTTTTCAACAGTTTCACTTTCAACATTTTGACTACTGTCTGTTTCAACAGTTTCATTTTCAACATTTTGACTACTGTCTGTTTCAACAGTTTCATTTTCAACATTTTGACTACTGTCTGTTTCAACAGTTTCATTTTCAACCATTTCATATTCAACTGGTACATAACAATCTGGCATTTTCCGCACATCGTCATGAGCATATTTATATTTCCTATTGTTTGTCAATGACTTCAGCACATACCTATTCTCTTCTAATAATTCGGTTATATCAAAAGGGCCTCTAAACTTTAGGTCAAGCTTTGTTTGATGCCTCCCCTCATTTTTAATAATACGAAATCGCCAACTTTGCATTCCACAACTCTAGCTTTGTTTTTATCAAATTGCGTCTTGCTATATGTTGCAGAAGCCGAAATATTTTGAATTGCTTGAGCTCGTACTGCTGGCAAATCCATTTCATCAACCATGTCGCAGAGTGGAAGTAACCCCAATGGTCGAGCAACTTTACCAATAAACAATTCTAAGGGACTTGCCTTTGTCACTCGACTCACCGTACAGTTTAAGGCCAACTGGATTTCACCCAGTGCATCTTGCCAAGACCTGCTGCTAGTTTCGACTGCGGTTAATAAATTTTTCAAAGTACCCATAGTGCGTTCAAACAGCCCATTTGCTCTGCTTGCACCGGTTGCAATCAAATGCAAATTTATCTTTTGTTGTGCACAAAACTCACTGAATCTAGTGCTGGCAAAACACCTACCCTGATCTGATATTATGCGATTTGGTACTCCAAATAAAGATATTGCCGTCGTCACAGCATTTATGCAATTTTCAGCATCTCTTAGTAAAGGCATCTACTTGAACGATGATATATTCTTTTTGATCAGATTTCCCACTCAACTTCCCAGTAATGTCTATTTGAATAGTGTGCTTACTTTTGGTATTGGATGAAGACTAGCTTGAATTTTACCAGAAGAGGACGTTGACATTTTGCAAGTTATACAATTTTCAAAAAATTTTCGTATATATTTGGACATATTATCAAACCAGTAATAATCATAGGCCTTGTCTAGCGTCTTTTCCCATCCTAAATGCATTATTGATTCATGAATTTGGTTTATCACGGACCATATGAACACTCGAGAAACAATTGATAAGGATCGAGTTCTACCATTACGCTGAATTTTTCGATACAGTATTCCTGCTTTCAACTCATAAGTTTTTGCAACGTCTGTGGAAAGAGATTTGTCTTTTAATTTCTTCACGATGCTAACTATTTCGGAATCTTGACGTAGTTCAGCCAAAAGCCAATTGCTGGAAATTTCTGCCAAGCAAACTCGTTTCTCAGAAGTTTTACAATTACCTTCAATTTAGTTGAAGGTAAATTTCTTGAAAAGAAATCAGCGTGAGCCATTCGTTTACCTTCTCTATACTGTAATTCAAACGTAAACGACTGTAAGTAAGCCCACCATCTTTGCGCCCTGGGAGACAGATCATATTTAGTCCTTGACGCCTTAAGGGAATTACAGTCAGTATAAACAACAAAATTTCTACCCAGTAAATAATGGCGAAAATGTTTTATGGGCAAAACAACAGCAAGAGTCTCCAATTCGTTAGAATGGTACCGAGACTCTGCAGGTGAAGCAGTTTTACTGAAATATTCAATGACATGCGACTGCGAGAACTTGCATCGGTATGTAATTCGATTGGATACTGCGGGTAGAAAATTACCAAGACTGGCTTCTGTGTAAGTATAGGGACAACCCTCTTCCTTTTTTGCTCATGTTCTGGTTCCCAAACAAACTCGTTCAAGAAGTCAACAGATATAAAAGCTTCATAAAACAAGCAAATCCTTGCATAAATTGCCGAAAATAAGACGCCAGCCCTATAAATTGTCTTAAAGCTGGGCCCGACTGAGGAGGTGGTAATGCAGTTAACGCAGCAATTTTAAGCGGATTTGGACGAATTTTACCTGCACTCACTTCGTATCCCAAATATTGTACTGTTGACTTAAGAAAAGAACATTTTTTATATTAAAGGAAAATTCTAAACACGTAAGACAGTCAAGAGTAATCTGTAATCTTTCTAAACCCTCAGTTTTCGTTGAAGCAGTCACCATTACGTCGTCCATATAAACGACCACAAATGTATGTGCAAGATCTCTAAGGGCTTGTATCACGGTACGTTGAACTGAAAGGCGCATTTTTAAGCCCAAACGGCATTGCTAAGAATTCATATTGTCTGTCTGGAGTGACGAACGCTGTACACTCTACTGAGTCTTCATGCATGGGGATTTGATAATATCCACTTACCATATCTAGCCATGTGAAATATTTTGCTCAAAGAAGCCTGGCTATCTGGTCTGATATAAGGGGCAAAGGGTATCTATCTGCAACGGTATTACCATTTAATTCTTGGTAATCTACACACAAGCGATGGGAGCCGTCTTTTTTGTTTACCAACATTATGGGGCTTGAGCAACTTGGCTTTATTACTTTGCATTCCAATAGCTCCCTGATCTTATTTCGAACCAATTCCCTTTCACTTGGATTGAGCCTGTATGACCTCCTTTGGACAATTTTTCTTGGGTCGTTTAGTTTAATTTTCATTTTACCCGAACTAACTCTAGACAAAGGAATCCCATTTATAAAATATTTTGAATAATTTTCCAATAAACTTTTTAATGTGTCTAAGTTATAAAATTTATCTTCGTTAACACCATGATTATCAGTTGTTGTTTTAACAATTTCAAATTTCCCTGGTGAAATTATGACATTAAATCCAGGCGACAATATTTCTCGACCAATAATTATGTCATTTTTCATATAATTATTGTCTAAAACATGAAACAAAATCTCAATTTGATAATTATTAATATTTACGTTGGTAAGTATTTGCAATGTGCTGCAAACGCTGCCATTGCCAATGCCTTCTAACCTCACAACATTATTTAATCTTTTACCAGCTAGCTTAGCACTTATCTGTTGTTTGATTAATAAACACTCCGCGCCAGAGTCAAACGTTGTAGCAAATGTCATTCCTTGATGAAACATCTCTCCTCTACATCCATTTCACGCCATTTCACTGATTTCGCTGATGATGTTTAGAAGAGGTGACCCAGCAATGCCTGGCGTTTTATTCACCATCTCGCGCCAGTTGACATATTTAGTGCCACTGACGACTGCGAGATGTGTCCCATTTGTTGCAATTTCTGGGCCGTTGTCTGTAATGACTTTCGCAGAGCTCTCGTTGATAATAATGATGCCTTCATCCACTTGTGTGATGGGCTTCAAATGGCTTGGCTGTGTGCGACAAAACGCTGCGCTACCGGCGTGGAGTGCACGGGCACAAGTATCTTGTGCGGCTAGTTTGCAGATCGCAGCGTAGGTGGTTGCGACGCATTCGTTGACTGCTAATACGTCGTCGTTGCATTCGGCAATGGTATCATCTTCTAGTTGTATTGCGACGTGTTGACGTGAGACAGGGAATATTGTGATCTTCTTGCAGATGGACTTGATTCTAGGGTATGCTATTAGTATGTGGACAACATCTTCAGACTAAAGGATTTTAATTTTTGCCGCTTCGATTAGGCTGACTATGGGTATTTCTAAAGGATGTTCATCTAAAATTGTCTTTAAATCGTTATGATCGAAAATGGTAGGATTTATCATATCAGACTTAGCCAGTGTTAATGTAAGTATCAAATTTTGGATTTGGGTTATTAACCTTCTGTTTCGTGCTAACAACGCGTCATATAAATGCGGGGTGTCGATAAATTCCTTCTTTTTAGCCTTAATTATTTCGTTTACAGTCTCGGTGATTTTATTAATCTGTTTCTGAGTTTCTGTGTTTATCTCTATCTGCCTGTTATTCGCGTTAGCCAGTTGTGCTTCGGACCATTTAATTTTTTCGAAATCGGACGCATCTGGAGTGCCAGCTATTACTTTGAGCGCTGTGCCTAAAAAATCTAAGCTTCTCGCCATTCTGTGGTGTATTTTTATTACGGACAGCAAATTTTTTATATTTTCTATGTCTATGTCTAAAAGTTTTCGCATATGCGATTGGGGAAACAATTCTGCCAATTTTGCTGTCTCATCTGCAATATTCATAAACTCAGTTAATTTACAGGAGTGACTGAAATCTCGTTGCTCCCATACCAACACCTTCCCATCTTCTATTGGGATGTAGCTAGAATGAGAGTAGTCGATGATCCGACTTTGTGCCGTTCCTAATAATAAGAGGATCGCAAGGCTAATCCTGTAAGAGGAGCGGAAAGAAAAACGGGAGGTGAAAAAGCATTGTAGTGCATTTTATTTCTATTTTTAGCTTATGTTGAAAGGTGTGGATAACTCTTACTTGAGGTTGTCCTTGTGGACCACCCTTCCCTTAATGAGAACTGAGGTTCCCAAATCTGCTTCTATTACTTCTTTCGTGAATAATGGGGTCAGCTTGTTGCCTAGCCTTCTGTTATTTTTTACGAGAACTTTTTCGCCTACCTTATAGATCCTGTTTTGTCTATCCGGGTTACACCTTGCAAGATTGTCTTGCTGCGCTTTGGTGATTTTGTCTTTGATGGCTTGCCTAAATTCGCTATGTGCTGCATATATAACTTCTATAGGCTTTTGGTTTGTGACTGAATGTATGGTTGGGTTGTATGCTACCGTTGCTGTCATAATAAGTTCTGTCGTGTCGGAGGACATCTTGTCCATTCTAATGTCACCTAGAGTGCTGTGGAAACGAGCTTGCCCATTCGAGCTGCTGTGAAGTGGGGGTGCATTGACAACATCTATGTTATAGCCATTTTTGAGAAGTAATGTGATAGTTTCCGAGTTAAAGGAAGCTTCGTTGTCACAATATATTGTTTTCACTTCTGGGAAAAAATTTATCAGTTGGATAATGGGTATTTTTAGGTCCACTATTGTGCGGGACGACAGTGGTTGTACCACGGCAAATTTTGAAAATTTGTCGACACAGGTAAGGAAAAGTTTCTTGTCTGTGGAGTATATGTCTATATGTAGCATTTCGCCAGCATATGACATTTACTGTTTTTTTGGGTACCTGTCATACTTTGTTCTGGTGCATGCTTTGCAGTTTATGACGGCCTTATTTGCCATTTTAGACATTTTCGGAAAGTAATATTCACGGAGAATTTGTTTTACATTTTCTTGTGCTGCCCTGTGGGCTCTGTTGTGTTCGACTACGATTATTTCTAGCTGGTCGTTTTTGTTAGTAATGTCTTCCACCCTGTTCTTACAGTGCTAGAATTTTGTAGAAGAGTAATTTAATACCAAGTCGTGTTGAACACAGGCTAAAGTCGGCAAATCACAATGCATTGCATTTACAGCGTCTGCGACAATGAGTGGTTTCAGTGTTTTGAAAAGACTATTCTTATCTGTGAAGTGAATAATGTGACGGATCTTTTTACCAAAAAGTATAAGAACTTGTTTCCATTCGAACCGTGCTTCTTCTAAAAAAATTTGGTTTTTGAAGCAGTTAAGTGGTTTTTCGGTTGTCTCGTCCGTGTAGGTCAGTGAAAGTTCGCTATGAACAGTAGCAGCGTCAGATTGGGGTTCGTTTTCTAAGGCATTCACGTTTTGCCTTAATAGGGCATCCACAACTAAATTTTCCTTCCCTGGTTTGTAGAACACTTTCGCATTGTGTTCGTCAATAAAGGATTTCCATCTTTTGATCTGAGCGTTAGTATTCCTGTCCGAGACAGAGAAGGCTAGGGGTTGGTGATCAGTGAAGATGTTAACCTCCCTTGTGCCATATAGATAGTTTTGCAACTTGCCTAGTGTCCATACGATGGCCAATAGCTCTCTTTCGTTAGCGGCATAGTGTGCCTCGCTTTGTTTTAAAGCTCGTGAAATCATGGGATAGAACGGCGCCGATGTCAACCATTGAGGCATCAGTGGTCAGGTCAAAAGGCTGTTTGAAATCTGGATACATGAACATGACATCTTCTGATGCCAAAATGTTCCGTAGATTTTCAAATGTATTGCGTTGGGTTTGGTTGAATTCAATTTCGACTTTTTTGGATTTGTGTTTACTGACAGAGCCATTTTCTCCTTTAAGGATGTTAGTTAAGGGCCTAGCTATTGATGCGAAATTCCTGATAAACCCTCTATAGTAACTAGCGAGGCCGAGAAATGACCGGAGACTAAACAAATTTTTTGGCTCGGGGTACTCTTGTATAGCTTTGACCTTCTCGGGGTCAGTCTTGGCACCGCCTCTACAAATCCTAAAAATTCTACGCTCTCCTTAAAGAATTTCGTTTTTTCCTGAGCTACTCTCATGTTGGCTTCACAAGGCATTTTAATACCGTGTCGATATGGCGAACATGATCGGCTTCGTTTTGAGAAAATATTATCACATCGTCTACATACACATAACATATTTTCCCTATTTGTTTCCTCAAAACATCGTCATGGCTCTTTGAAAGATGCTTCCTGCGTTTTTTAAGCCGAAGGGCAATCGGCAGAATTCGTATTTGCCACCATTTATTGAAAATGAAGTTTTTTCGCGGTCTTGCTCCGTAAGGAGATCTGGTGGTACCCTGACCTTAAGTCTAGGGTCGTGAAAAATTTTGCCTTACCTAGATTCGCTAGAATCATCGGAATACTCGGCATGGGATATTTGTCGGCAATAGTTCGCTCGTTTAGCTTTCTAAAGTCGATAACCAGTCTCTTTTTCTTGTTCCCATTGGCGTCTGCCCCTTTTTTGTCAACAACCCTTACAGGGCTGTTATACTTGGATCTTGATGGTTGTATGATGCCATTTTTGAGTAGTTGCTTGATTTCATCGTTTACAAAGTCAGCAACTCCCATAGGGTATGGGTACAGTTTGGAATATGTTGGTTCGTTATCTATGGTACGGATGGTAGCCACAATTGAAGTGTTAAATGGCAGCGCCTCGTTAGAGGTTGAGAATGCCTTTGTTCTTTGTAATATCATATCCTTGAACTCCTTTTTAATGGAGAGGGGTACGATTATGTCATTGACGTTTGTAAAGTTTACATTATCACAAGTGTGGTATTGAAGTTTCTCAGTTTTATTTTTATAACTGATCGTGTTGTTTTGCAAATTTAGCGCTGCCTCCGCCTGCGTTAGCAGATCGAAGCCTATGATGGCGTCAAATGTGCTAAGTGTGTCTAATACAAAAAACACCGAAAATTTTCATGAGGCACTTGTCTTTGATTTTACTGGAGCCGTGCACTGAGCTCACTGTGAAAGGGATGTCGACGGGCGTTACATTTGGGAGCTCCTTTACGGGCCTTATGTAATTTTTCGCCGCTCCGGTATCTATCAAAATTTTTAATACTCTCCCAGCCAGCTGTCGTTTGATATACGGCAGCTGGGAGCGTTCCCTAAAAATTTTACTGAGTCACTGTTATCTGTTGATTCATTATCATCGTCTATGTCAGCTACAATGGCTGTTGCTGCGTTTTTATAATTTTGTTCCTGTTCGTTACCGGCTTCTTGAACGACATTGTTGAAGCGTTGACGCCTTTGGCCTGTGGCCCGATCGGAAGTATTGGATCTTTTTGAGGCCTGCTCATTATTTGATTGGGGTCTTGCATAAGCAGTGGGCTGTCTATGTGTGGATAAGGAGGGGTCAACCTCCATTGGCTCCGGGGTTGATTACCTTGATTATCTCCTTTATTCTTGTCCTGCCTATCGTTGTTGGAGTTTTGCTTTTTAAAAAAATGTGGGTTTTTTCGTAGCCCGTATTTTGTCTGGTGTGACGGTTTTTATTAGTCTCACTTGTTTGAGCCCTTTCTTCTAAAGCCTTGGCATAAGAGGCCGAGAAAATACTTCGTTCAATGCTTGCCTCCGCTTCCCTGGCTAAAGCCAAGGCCAAGGAACACATCAGATCGCAACGATTTTCTAAGACCTGATATGAATGCATGTAGTGCATCGGATCTAACCTCTTCATTGATTATGCTAGCTTGGTCTGCCTAGTGGGACATAACCAGCTTGTTGGTTACATGAGTCAGTTTTCGTTCGACCTCGTCGTAGTACTCCATGAGGCTTAAGTTACCCTGCCTACACATGTCTAACGATTGTCTCAGTACACGAAGCGATGTCTTGTCCGCGTAAGTACAGTCTAGCCTCGCTACAATTGCATCAAAATTAGGCGCTGTGTTATAGGATACTAAGAGTGCTCTAGCTGGACCTCTTTTTTTTTATTTCTAATTATAGTCACGGCTTGGTAATGAGTGCTACTGCCGTTAAACGGCTTGAAGAGTTCATATGCGTCTACAGCTGATTGCCTCCAGGCAACATATTCGTCGGCACTGCCGACAAATTCAGGGATTGATTTGATAATATCAAACGGAATGTCGGATCTTATTTCTGGGTTGACAGTGATTCTTTCGTATACCTTAACCTGAGGTGCCTCGACTCTTAATCTGTTGACTTGTTCCCTTACTTCATTTAACTGAGCATGAAACCTCGCCTCTTTCTGTGCCAATGCTTGGCTAACAGCGCTTTGTATCAAAGCCTGCATCTGATTCGGATCCATTGTATTTTCACTTTGCACTCGACTATTATCAGTATATGAATCCCACTCTGTTTCACCTTCACTTTCGCACTCGGTTTTTCTATTCCTAACAGCATCAAACCAGCTCATATTCACTATTATATTAAACTGGCACTTGTTTTTGTGAAAATGTAAGTGATAACTTATTTATCTCGCATAGACATGAAGCACAGAAACGAAATATGATTTTGTAAATATTGAGTTACTTTTTATTTAAACTTTCAATAACACCTGCCGTAGTCAGCAATTTTCTTTGTTTGTGTGTTTTATAAACGATTTAAAAAAACAATTTCGTGAACTTAAATGTTACGGGTCACAAAATTCTAAATTGGTTGTGTATGAGGGCATAAGTCCTATATGTTGTTGGGCGCCAATTATGTAATTATATTGATGTGATAATTATGAAGATTATGTTGGGGAGTTGACTTCCTCCCTCGACCTACTGGCCTTTGGGTACAGTGGTCTTATAAAAAGATAAACGCAATTGTTTTAACGGCTTGTGCCGAAGTAAATACGATTTATTCCAAATGATTGCCAACGTAAAACTAAAACTTAAATTCAAAGTCATAGCTAAATCTAGAAGCAAAAGCGTCCAGAGTCATAGCCGGCAGTGCCGACTCAGCATAAGACTCAGCACAAAGCTCAACATAACTGATAACACTTCAACTTGCAGCTTGCGCAAGTATCATGTTACCGTTCCTACTTTGCAGCGGGAGCATTGCACTGATTTGTCAGTGGAATGCGAGTGCGAGGGTAGCTTAATATTAAAGGGCCTAGCGTGCGAGGGTTACTTGTCAACTTGTACGTATAGCATACGTACATACACAGGCACAAACATACGCTCTGGTAACTGCGCAGTTAACTCAGCGAAGCGAATTCGGCGATGGGGCGTCAGAGCTCACTTTTGATGAGCTGAAAAGCGGTGCACTAGATGGCGTGTCTATGTGTTGTATGGTTAGTGATATAATTTTAAAATTCAAAATCGATTTTCGTTTTTAATCGATAAAAAAATAAGTTATTGAATTTCTAAAACAAACTCGACATGCGCGTGATATGCACTACACAAATAATTCCACTCTCTAGCTATTATAGATTCTGAGATCGACGCATTCAAACATACGGTCAATCGACTCGGCTTGTCGTCCTGATCAAGAATATATATACTTTATGGGGTCTGCCACGCCTCCTTCTGCCGGTTACATACATTTGGGCTGCAATAAAACCATTATACCCTGATTACCCAATTTTAATGGATTCAGGGTATAAAAATACCGCTTTTTTCAATTTTACGCGATAGTAACTGTTCTAGAACAATATGGGTCAAATAAGCCTTGGCATTGAAATTATGGGTTGTTTTAGTTTTTATTATTTTCTTATTGTTTCTTATTTAAATATGAATAAAAATGTTTTGTTTCCTATTAATTAAATATTGATATAACATTTCTACGTTTAAAAAATTTGTATTGGTTAAAAAGTTATGAGCAGATGAAATTTTTATTTGACGGGTGTCAAATAATCTGGAAGCCCCTGTACAAACATATGTACATAGTATGTATATGAAAGAGAAGGGAGAATAATCGTACATATCTAATTATCAAGAGAGTATTTTGTTTTCACATATTTTCGTTCCTCGAATGTATGTACATACATACATAGATATATCTAAACGAACACGGAGATATCGGCGAAAAGTGTGCTTAACGCACATTTTATGTGTATTAAAAAAATTTATAACTTAAAAAACTGAACTGGATGCAGAAGCATCTCCAATCTGACTATTAATTACAGCAGAAGATTGTTACAATGCTACAATGTGTTTTATGTGTTTTATATGTCAATCTATGCGTTAAATGGTAAGTATGTGTATTTACATAGATTATATGTAAGCTAAAGACTAATTTGATAGAAAGGGCAATGCACTTGAACCAAATACATCACGGCTCAGGTGCATGCACTTTCTGCCACGTGCGCTGTATTAGCTATTATAAGGAAGACCCAGACGTGGGAAACGATTGAGACAACAACAACGCAAACGGATACAAAAGCAACAACGCTGGCAACGGACTCGCAGCTCAGCGGTGGCTAGGGCTATAAGTAACATTGTAAAATTATAATTAAGTCAGTCAGAAAGAAGTACTAAATAAATAAAGTTGATCTTTTTTATCAATCAAAGAAACAAATTCTTTATTGGCGCCCGACCAGGGCCGGGAAAAATATTTAAACTCGATACGTGTCTCTAGTATAAAGTACCTCAAGTACCTGTAACGCGTCGAACTTTCATACCTTTCAAAAAAGAAGTGCCCCAAAAATAAAGCTACAGCGCGTAGTTCGCAGGGTACTACGTGAGAAAATAAAGAACAGTTTAGTAAGTGTGCCGAGGCTCCGGAGTCACCCACTAGCGTTCACCACAGTACGTCGTGGGACAAAACGGACAAAATCTACAGCACCATCGTAGGAGACTTAGCGGAGACGTTACTACTAATGTAAGCATAGTGAATTAAGAACGAATTTTTAGAAGTGTAAGATAAAGAATGAAAAAATATATCAGAACAATCAATTTGAAAAAAAAATGGAGTAATTAAATGAAATAAAAACTCTTAAAAAAGCTTCGAAGTTAAGAAATAGAAATAAAATAAATGTAAGATTCAATAATTTTTTAACGTAAAATATTTCCACACAAAACTATAGAACTAAGTGCATTGTTCTGGTAATTAAAATTCAGATACAATATTAAATATACTTATGATTTTATATATCCCAAAAATTTATATCATTAAGTTTATTAAATATTTCCCAAACATTTAAAGTTAGTTTTATTCAATATCCTAAAACGCATTGTTAAAGATACAATTTTCCACTTAGAATTACTCAAATTAGTAATATTTAAGAAAAATAATAAATACAAGAATTTGTCCGATTTCAAAACACGTAATCATGCAAGACGAATTGTCCGATAGCATCGCAGCCCTCAATTTAGGCGCTGGCCCTTCGAATCGCCAAAGTGGTCGATCTAACTTAGCCGCTTCACTACTCATGACCAGTACTCCTGCTACCAGTCCTGAACTTAAAGAGATAATAGTAAACCTTATCTAAGAAACCCTAGCTGGTGGTGACATAATCAAGAATGCCATAGGATATTCAGATGGGCAGGATGTCCTATACGACATTCCAATTGCTAGGCCTGGGATCGAAGGTGAACAGGAAAGAATACCTGAGATCACTAGATTGATAAGGGAATTCTCGGAGGATAGAACATTCGTTTAGTTCTTGGAAAAAGAAGGGAAATTCGTATAAGTACTATGTCATTACATTGGCAATAAGGAACAAGATAGTTGGCGACGCCGATGTTATACTTGAATTATACAACACCCCTGCGAATTGGAAAGCGATTTCTAAATGTCTGATATCCCATTATGCTGATAAGAGGGACCTTGAAATCCTGGAATATCAGATGTTCTCTTTAATGAAAGTCTGTGAGCGAATTCTATCAGGTGATGTACCATCAACTATCTAATCTTTCAAATGCGTTAGAGCCCTCACTCAGAACTGTAGAGAAAAAGCACTAGATACTTTTGTACGTGGTTTGAACAGCGATCTTCCACGTCTCTTTGCAATCAAAGAACCAAGAGACTTGAGCCATGCTTTTCATTTGTGCAAACCACCCCCGGCCCTACCTCCTCGAACGGTTGCTCCATTCATCGTTAAGCAACAGACAAACGGGCCAATGAACGACAATACCGCATTCATTGCCATAGCATTTGACCCGAGGGTTTACTACCAACCTCGACCCACGGGCTACCACCAACAAAGCCCCGCATACCAACAACCGTCTCGCCAACAACATACTTATCACTAGGCGTACGTCCCACAACAAATGATATATAGACAGAATTATTCGGCACCAATGAGACCATCAGCCCCTAAACCACAGCATAGACCAACAACCATGTACGTTGTCCCTTCTATTAGGACCAAACAGGTCAATTACATGAATAGACTACCAACACACGATCTGGTGGGAAAAAGACCACCACCCCTCGGATAAGTAGGCCACTTGGCACACTGAGACTCATACTGAAGAGCAAGAGGCGGAAATAATATACCCAGACGATGATAATGAACAGGGATACCATAATGTAGTTGCACAACAGGACGCATATGAACTCATAGAACCCGACCACCAAGAGTACACTACAGAAGTGGTAGATGCATTTGACGTCCGTTTTTTTTGATTAAATTGTTCCTCGCTGCCGTATTTTCAATGCAGAATGAGGAACGGAATCATACTTAAATTCCTAATAGATACAGGTTCTAACTAAAATTATATCCAACCAGACTTAGTAGAAACCTCAAGCTCAGTGGAACGTCAAACTAAAATAACGCATCATACTTCGCTATCTTGTTTGGACTTAACGTCCCTATAAAGTTTTTCATCCTACCTACACTAAAACTTTCCATGGTATCTTAGGAAACGATACTTTAAAACAGCTAAATGCTGTGATAAATGTACGTAAAAAATACTTACTATCAATGGTAACTACCATATTAAAAAAATCCAATTAGCAACTCAAGCGGTTAATGCATCAAAGTACGCACAAAACATATGTCCAATTATCAAAAAAATTGTATCCTTCGATTAGCAAGATAGTGTGCAGAGTGCAGAGCTGTTTGCAGAACTAAACAAAAAGCTAACCTACACTACGAGAGTAAAAGGAAAGATTAGAACAACTTTAGATTCTCCATTGTATTGTAAACATTACCCATATCCCGCATCCTTAAAAGACGAGGTGAGCAAACAAGTAAAAGAATTGCTAAATGACGGCATGACATAATCAGACCTTCACGGTCACCGTGTATTGCTCCCGTATGGCTGGTACCCAAATAAAGCGATGCTTCCAAAGAAAAAAGTACAGAATTGTTATAGATTATAGGAAACTAAATAGCATTACGATTTCGGATAGATAGAGAGAACAGAATTTGCTGTAATTGGCGGAAAATTCGAGATCACTAGACTTCCATTTGGACTGAAGAATTTCCCCTCTATCTTACAAAGAGCCTTAGACGATATACTAAGGGACCATATCGGCAAAATTTTCTATGTATACATAGACGACATTATCATTTTTAGTAAATCTGAAAATGATCATGCCCAGCATCTGGAAAAAGTCTTCACGACACTTGATAAAGCCAAAATGAAAATATTAATTGACAAATGTGAGTTTTTCAAACCGAAGTTGATTTTCTGGGTTTTACCATTTCCAAAGAAGGTGTATAAACCAACGTCGAAAAAGTCAGGGCAATATAAGTATTTTCCATGCCAAAAACCCTCAAAGACCTATGATCTTTTTTAGGTTTATCTAGCTATTACAGGAGATTCATTAGGCACTACGCAAAAGTAGCGAAACTCCTCACATCCTTACTTAGGGGCGAAAATGGCAGACTGTCCAAAAAAGTTTCCAACAAAATTCCGATCGTACTCGATGACGAAGCATTATCATCATTTGAGAAAGTTCAGAGGAAATTATCATCACAAGACTTGATAGTAGCCTACCCCGATTTTAAAAAGGAATTCCAGTTGACTACCGATGCTTCGAATTTTGCTATTGGAGAAGTTTTAGAACAAGAAGGCAGACCAATTACAATTATCTCTCGTACACTGTCGACAGCCGAAGAAAACTACGCAGCAAATGAGAAAAACTTAGATTCAATATCCATATTCTAACCATCGTTAATGAAGCCAAAATTGTACTTGGTTTTATTAAACGATGGTCTAAAGAGTTTAATGATCCGTTTGTCACTAAACTTATTTTTGTCTCGCTGGTACGTTCTATTTTAGAATATTGTTCTATTATATGGTCGCCACAGCAGAAATTGTATCAATTGTATTGAATCGGTTCAGAAGCAATTTCTTCTTTTTGCCTTGTGCAATCTTAACTGGGATGGTAACCTTCGTCTACCGTCTTATCATAGTAGGCTTCTTCTTTTGAATCTTCCATCGTTAATTAATCGTAAAATAGTTTTGGGTATTACTTTTCTTCATAAGTTGATTAACGGTAGTATTGATTCGCCTTCTCTTTTATTTCAAGTGAACTTCCTAGTTCCTTCCCGTGCTTCTCGTCACTTTTATCCTCTTTATTTACCTTTATGTAACTGTAACTATTCTTTGCACAATGCGTTTCGTGTTCTATGTACTAAGTACAATACTTATTTGCACGTATTTAGTTCTGAACTCTCTCATTCCTTAATAAAATCTTCTCTTTTAGCATATTTCAGAGAAATCACACACACACCCCATGCACCTATGCAATTCTCCTTACTTGTGTTGTGATTTCTCTTATCGTATTTTACTTTTTAAGATTTTTTATTTTTTCTTATCACTACACATATCTGGCTGTGATTTGGGGCATAGCTCGCCGGTCCGGCAAATAAAACACCCACATCGGGTTGGTGATATCATTGCTACATATTGTTAGTATTAGGCTTTTTCTTTTTCCTATTCTGTTTATAACTTTTAATTTTGTAATTTTATAATTTGACTCACGAATGTAGTCAATTTTCTTTATATAAAATAAATAAATAAAATAAATAAATTACTACTTATAGTTTGGGCTCTCCAGAACTTGAGAATGTACCTATACGGTACCGTTAGATCGGTTATCTATATTGACCATCAACTATTGACATTCGCACTCAGCAACAAAAACCACAATGTTAAACTAGAAATTTGGAAAAGCTACCTGGAAGAGTTTAACCATGAACACTGATACAAACCCGGAACTTCAAACGTAGTGGCACAAGCGTTATCAAGAAATTCCGTCTCGGCACAAGTAAACAGTACCTCCGCGACAGTACATAGTGATGAAAGCTCCTCGCATAACCTGATTAAGGCGTTCAAAAACAGAATCTTCTTATTAATTGATAGGAAAGAATCTTACGAATTCATATTACCATTCCCTCATACCACAGACATAATTATTCCAAGGAGGACTCTCGAGTCGAGTCTCTTTTTTAGGATTTCTATTATCCTAAAAAAGAGACTCGATCCGAACATACTAAATGGTTTGTACATAATGGGGAATGTACAGAATATATACCCATTAAACTTCAGCTCATATAAATTCAGATACACACAGAAAGAAGTCATAGATGTTCCGTCCGAAGCCAACCAAAATTAAATTATTGCAAAATAACACAACAAGGGCATAGAAATCTGGTAAAAAAAACAAGTTACAAATACTCAACAAATACTTTCCCAAGCATGCGTAACAAGGTAATGGCTATTGCCAAAGCATGTGAAACATTAAAAAAAAAAACCAAATACGATAGGCAACCCAATAGAGGAGAGATCCAATCCACACCCATCCCCTTCTATCCTGGCCAAATAATCCATAGTATCTTGTTTATAACACAGGGAACCATAACCCCGACAGCAAAAGATAAAATCTCTAAATACGCTCAAATCAAAATAGTTAAATCAAAAGCAGTCGAAGACTTGAAAACCCCATTACACGAGATGATGATAGCTTTAGGAATGCGAAAATTAATTAAGGCAAAAGTTTATACGACGCCGCCTTACACATCCACTAGTAACGGGCAAGCTGAAAGATTTCATTCAACATTGACCGAAATTATGCGATGTATTAAAAAAGATGAATATGTAACAAGCTTCGAAGAACTAATATTCAAGGCGGTACACGTCTACAATGAATCAATACATTCCCCAACTAAGAAACAACCGATAGAAATTTTTTCGGAAACCAAATCGAGATAGACCCACAAGAAATTGAAAAAAACTAGGAAAAAAAATAAGGGAAGAAATACAGGAAAAAGACCTAGCATACCACAATACGAAAAAGAAAAAAATAAAAGAGTATAAAGCATAAGACATTGTCTACGTGAACATAGACAAAAGATTAAGTTCAAAAATTACTCCAAGATACAAAAAAGAAATAGCCGAAGATAAAAGCACATCCATTAGGACAAAATCAAGAAAAAATTTTCATAAAAACAATATTAAATCATAATATTATCCCAATGGTTTATAATCCCATCATGCTTTGGATTAAAACAACAATCCTCGAGTACTCCATTTCCCATGCAGAATGGAACGTTTAAAATCATGAACGTATTCGATATGGTAGAATATGAAAAAACCTTCGGAATATTCGAAGAAACCATTTATAATATAAGTAGCTTACACCAATTATTCCCATTGCTTAAATATGAATTGGATAGCATCAGGAATGATTTAAGAAGAATCAGACCCTCCATAAGAGTGGCAAGAGCAATAAATGTATTGGGAACAGCATGGAAATTGTTGGCCGGTACATCCGAAGTTTTAATAAATAAATTTGAAAGAAGAAAGGTTCTCCCTCTTTACGTATAAACTCCAGATCTTCAAGGAAGATCTAACGAACCTAATTCACGCCATAGATTGGGCGAAAACCAATACAAATAATTGTCAGAAAATAAAGTAAAAATAATAGAGCAGATATTAGAAAAGGAAAGTATAATGTTTTTAAATGCGAAAGAACTATTAGAGTTCAGCGAAACCAAAATGGCTAATAAAGGAAAAAGTATGCGGTATATAATCTGTATACAAATAATATCAAATAAAGTATGCACAACTATGTTGATAAAACCAATCAAAAGAATAATATATATTAAGGAAATACAATTTGAAAACATCGTAAAATGTCAACAATCTATTTATGCTATAAGAGACTCGTGTGAGTAACACAATGAAAAAACTATTTGTAATAAAAATAAACAAGAAGACCTAAGAAATGATAATTGTACTGTACCACTATTATAAAGCCAAACGCCGGACTGCCGAGCTATCAACAATTAACATGTACATGTAGAAGTTCTTTCGTTGCAGATGATAAGGGCAATAAACATTAACAACACCAAAATATTAGAAACTTTCAAAAGCAGCAACAGTATAACTACAACAATTAACATGACTTTGTCCGGCACTATACTTGTACTCATAATAGTGGGCGGATACATGCTCAGGCAGAGGATCTTCTTTACTATATGCCGAATACCAGCAACTGTGTCCAAAGAGGAGATGCACCCAACGACGCTTCTACATTGCGTCCGAGGATGTCCGCGTCTAAAGACGAAATTGATAGAAAGGCCATTGCATTTGAGCTAAACATACGACAGCTCAAATGCATGTAGTTTATGCCACGATATGCGCTAGCATATCGCAAATGGGACCCAAACCAAATGGGAACCGATCGTAACAAATTAAAGACAAAAGCCATTGCACTTGATCCAAATACATCACGGCTCAGGTGCATGCACTTTCTGCCACGTGCGCTGTATTAGCTATTATAAGGAAGACCCAGAAGTGGGAAACGATTGAGACAACAACAACACAAACGGATACAAAAGCAACAACGGCAGCTCAGCGGTGGATAGGGCTATAAGTAAAATTGTAAAATTATAATTAAGTCAGGCAAAAAGAAATACTAAACAAATAAAGTTGATATTTTTTGATCGACCAAAGAATTAAATTCTTTAATGTGAATAATAATAATATTTATAATATGTACACATATGAGTTGTTAATTGGCTAACGCTATCATGACGTTAGTTTGATAGAAACAGGAGTGTATGCTAAGTTCATATCTGTATCGAATCTATCGAGAAGTGTGCATAAGTTTAGCATTTTGGCGCATTTTTTGCGAAATAATCAATTCTATTTCATTTCAAGTAATTAAAATGATTAAGGCAAATTCTATCAAGCCGGCGAAATTATATGTAATTAAGAGGGGTAAATTTTTTGAATTTTGCGAAAAAATAGGTAATGTAACTTTCTCATATTCTTAGATGGAAGGAAGGAAGAAGTCCACTTTGATAAAATAACATCTCGAATCCAGAAGCTATGCTATAATTTAAACATGGATTTCGTTGATCCTGTAAGTAACGTTAACGTAAAACGCTTAAAACTACTAAATTGTACATTTGTATGTAAATAGAAATATATATACATACATATGTACATACATACATATGTATGCACATATTCATTTGTAGAAACAGGTTATTTGATCTGTGATTCATTCCTTACAATTTAATATCCAAATTGTTATGTACCTTTTATATTTTTTTATCAGGGTATAAAAACCTGAACCCATTAAAAATGGGTAATCAGGGTATAATGGTTTTGTTGCAGCCCAAATGTAACAGGCAGAAGGAGGCGTGGCAGACCCCATAAAGTATACATATATATTCTTGATCAGGACGTCAAGCCGAGTCGATTGAGCCCTGTCCGTCTGTCCGTATGTTTAAACGCGTGGATCTCAGAACCTATGATAGCTAGAGACTTGAATTATAGATTCGTGTATATCACGCAGGTGGAGTTTTTTTTAGAAATTCGATAACTCTTCTCGTTTTTTTTATCGATTAAAAACGAAATCGATTTTCAGTTTTAAAATTATATCTTCTATATCTTGATAGTTAGAGACTCCAAATCTTGTATTTAGCTTAATGGGACTTTTATACAATTTTGGTTTTTGTTAAATTTTGGATCCCGCGTCCCCTTCGCCCAAATTTTCAAATCACTTATGTCAAATACTATAGACTTGTGCTTTTGCACATACACACATATGAATGATATAATTACGCTGCGAAAGTTTGATTAAGAAATTCGGTCTACTAAAATAGTTATTAGCATTTAATTTCCCATAACACGCACATATTGGCGCAGCGCAGTTGCTGAGTAAACTACGCAGTTAGCAGAGCGTATGCGTGTGCGTGTGTATGTATGCGTTCCTTTCAATATACCTACATACATACATATGTATGTATGTACATACTGTATATATTTACATATACATATATAAAATAAGAGTAACATTGATATAACTTAAATAAAGTAAATATAATATACATATGTACATACATATGAATAGATGAAATGAATTATGTTATTAAACGAAACGTTTACCAAACGTTTGCGTACACACGCGCGTGGCAACAGCAGCAGAAGCATCTAGAAATTCGAAGAATTCATAACAACAACAAAGACAAATTGGGGATGAATTTTAAGTAGAAGTTCAGCAGCTCAGTAGCAGTAGCTCAGTAGCTCAATCACTTTACTTAGGAATTCGCTATCTCACTCTTATGTACTGCAACGGCTGTGTTGGTAGAAGCGATGATCGCCGACATAAAGTCTCAGGTTCGATTCTCTAAGCTGACGTCAAAACTTTTTTTATACAAGTTACTTAATCTTTTTTGTTTTTTTTTAATTTTTTAATTTTATTTAAAATTATATACAAACTTTGAAGTGCATTTAAAGCCTCCAATAGGCGGGGTTTAGGGTATTTCCAAGTCGGGCACCTCCGACTAGAGTTTCCTTACTTATTATACCTTGAACCCATTAAAAATGGGTAATCAGCCCAAATGTATGTAACAGGCAAAAGGATGCGTGGCAGACGCCATAAAGTATATATATTCTTGATCAGGACGAATAGCCGAGTTGATTAAGCCCTCTTCATCTGTCCGTATGTGTGAACGCGTTGATCTCAGAACATATGTATGTATACAGTATTTCCATTAATTGTTTGCAACTTTAACATTATATTTTAGTGGGAAAGGCACTCTTATCATAATTTTTGTTTACGGTTTTGTTCCTTTACATGTATATTCTTAAATAAAATAAGTAACAAAAATCATAAGAAAAGAAAGAAAAATATAAAAAATAATGCAAAACAAAAAAAAATAGCAAATTTTAACTGTCCATTAAGTGTTTGCAAAACGCAAAACGTATCATGAGATCTGTATTTCTTTAAGATCAATATGGAATTGGCTAATATTTGGTATGCCCACCATTAGCTTCCATTACACCCCTGAGGTGTCGCGACATTGACCATATTAGGGCATTTATGTCGGTATTTTGCGCCATTTCTGTTTAATGCAACAAATTAGCAAATTTTTTGATGTAGTACTTCGTTGGACCACTTTTCTTCAGAAATGCCCAACAAAAATTTTAGTAGGATTGAGATCGGGATTTTGGGCCGAGGTGTCAATAACTTTCCTGTACTTATAAAGCAGTCAAGTGCGATACAGCAGCTATTTGTATTTCATATCAGTGTGCTGATCCTGTTTTTGAATCAGTTTCGTCTTGTTATCCGGATCAACGAAGCCAAAGTTGGTCAGTTTTTTCATTAGTTCCTTCTTTAAAATATCCAAATTGAACTCCTTTGTCATAATATCGTTGAATATCCGCAGCTCACGGACACATTTTGATGAAATACAACCCCACAACAGTAGGGACAATGTTTTTCGCTTAGAAGGCGTTTTTTGTTTTCCTCCAAAATGTTCCAAGGTTGTCATTATATTAGAGCATTATCTTCGTCTCGTCGCAAAAAATTACATCATGCCAATACTCAAGAGGAGGGTCAACATTAATCAAACGTTTTTGAATATTCACAGCTGACAACAGCTGTTTATTCCTTGTCACTTGCGATGAGTACTTACGGAAATTAGTTACTTTTCGTACAGTCTCATGGCACACAGTCTTCTGAAGACTTATTTTAATAACAGTAGCCAAATCTTGTTTCTGGATTGTTTTACGTGTTTTGTACTATCCGTGGAAAATCCCGCCGAGAGAGCTTTGCTGGTCTGCCTTTAGAACTGTTTAATTCAATAACGCGATCGTTGTATTTTACGAAATTTGGCTGCGCATAAAAAGTAATATAAATTTTAATTATTGCCCGGCAATAAATTTAGTTTTGATGTGGGCCAATTGAGTTGGTGCAATGGGAAGTTGGGTAAATCCGTTCCTAAACTTGTACAAATGTTTCCCTGTCAAAGAAGACAAATGTCATACAGTGGCGAGCACATGTTTCGATACTGTGACTTTCAGTGGCTATAAAACCCAGATAATGCATTAATCGATGCCAAACTTTTAACAAAAATTTATTAACAGTATATACAACGAAAAACAAAAAACTTAATTCGTCATCTTTTCCTTAGCTTAAATAATTGAAAAAAAAAACTGTTAAATGTGCAAGTATCCATTTTTTCTCGTTTAACAAAACTTATACATTAAGGAATTTTAAAAATATTTCGTCCAAAGGCTTTTGACTTTAATCATGCTATTAATTCGCCTGGGCATACTATCTACTAATTTTTCCATCAGTTCGTCTGATAGAATACTCCATTCCGCTTTGACTCCAACTCGTCCGTTGTCCTTAACAGAGTATCATTGCGCGACAGTTGTTTTTTTTTTAGCAGAGCCCATCGATTTTCGACCGGATTCAGATTTAGGCTTTGAGCGGGCCACTGTGTCTTTAAAAAATTTTGGTTATCGAGTCATTCCTTTACAATTTTGGCCGTGTGTTTCGGATCGCCGTCCTGTTGAAAAATCACTTCGCTCTCTGGATAAGTATTCTCATTTACAAAATCCGCAAGATTCGATGTCAAAATTTGTATATTATTTCTTTTTCATGATGCCATTTATGCGGACCAATGGGCCGACGTTCCACCAGGTAAAGCACCTCCACTTTCTCCATGTTTCATGGTTTCTTTGACTAGATGTTTTTGAAGCTTCTCGTGAGGGCGATGCCAGTAATACTCCTTTCCATCCGATTGAAATCTATTGATATTGGGCTCATCTGACCAAATCACCCTCTTCCAATCGTCCATACTTCAATTCTTGTGTTCCATGCAGAGTTTAAGCCGTGCAGCAACATTCTTCGCTGAGACCGCAGGTTAATAGGTTAATAGCAGTTGTTAGGCCAATCCTGCGAAGTGTCCGGTGTGCAGTCCACACAGCTGCAGCTTGTTTTCGTGTTGTCTTCGGTCGGTTGATCATTATCTGTTCCATAGCTCGAGCATCAACAACAATAGAATTCACAAAGTATAGCGTAAAGCATTATAGCTTACGAACAAAAAATTATTGATTGTCAAATTTGGAAACTTTTCTGTTAGGGCATATCGAGCACAGGAGTGGGTGAATATGATACACCTGATATACGCGAACCTACGAAAAAATTGCAAGGCTCTAGCTATTATCTGAGATCGTCGCTTTCAAATGTACAGACTGATAGGATATAGAGGGAAAATTAAATGTTCAATAAAAAAAAGCAAAGTAAACCAGTAATGAAGCTCTAGTGGAGACCTCTCGACTAGGAGCTACCCTAACCCCTTCGAATAGCCGATATACGAAGCATGCTTTGATTATTTTATATATATATTACAAGCAACACATACATACACATACGCACGCACATGGACGTAATATGAGCACGCGCTCTGCTAACTGAGCAGCGAGTGCGTCTGGGCTGCAATATGCCTATGATATGGAAATTCAAATGTTTAATGCCTTTTTGTTGCTGGACTTTCTTAATCAAATTTTCCAAAGCACAAGTCTCTAGTATTTGAAATACGTGTTTTGCAAATTGGTGGCGAATGGGGCGTGGCATCTAAAGTCCAAAACCACAAAATGTCCGCATTCACTACACCTATCTGCACAGTAAATTTCTCTACCTTTAATGGTACACATAATTGAAAATGATTTTTATCGAAATTTATTGATAATTCGGAAACGGGATGAATTATCGAAAAAAAAAAACAAACTTGTATTGCGTATGGTATTCACGAGTATACATGTCAAAATTTCAGATCTCTAGCTTTTGTGGTTTACAAGATCAGCGCGTTCGTACAGACGGACAGGGCTATATCGACTCCGCTCGTCGAGGTGATCAAGAATATATATACTTTATGGTGTCTGCGATGTCTCCTGCCTGTTACATACATATTCACCAAAACATTATACCCTGATTTCCCATTTTCAATGTGTTCAGGGTATAAAAAGCTTGTAATTTTTGATTGTTTCATGTTCTTCATACTTATTTTTTTATTACGTTTTCCAATCTTGTTAAATATTCAATACATTATGCGGAACATTATGATTTGCAAAAAAAAAAAAAAAAAACAAGTAGGGAAACTCTAGTCGGAGTTGCCCGTCTAGGAAATACCCTAACCCCCGCCTATCGGCGATTTTAAATGCACTTCACAGTTTACATAGAATTATACATTTTAAATTAAATTTTAAAAAAATAATAAGTAACTTGCATAAAAAAGAAGCTTAGAGAATCGAACCCGGGTCTTCATGTCGGCGGTCGCCGCTTCTATCAACACCGCCGTTGCACTACATGAGTGTGAGATAGCGAAATCCTAAGTAAAGTTATTGAGCTACTGAGCTACTGCTACTGAGCTGCTGAACTTCTGCTGAAAATTCATCCCCAATTTGTCTTTGTTGTTGTTATGAATGATCTCTTGGAATTTTATAGATGCTTCTGCTGCTGCTATCACGTGTGTGGTAAACGTTTTCTTTACTAACATTATAGATTTCATCCATATATTATAGTAACTATTTCATTTATATCAATGTTATTCTTATTATATATATATGTAAATATATACAGTATTTATGTATGTATATTGCAAGCAACGCATACATACACACGCACACACATACGCTCTGTTAACTGCGCAGCTTACTCAGCGACTGCGCTGCGCCAATATGTGCATGTTATGGAAAATTAAATGTTTAATGACTTTTTTTGTAGACCGACTTTTTTAATCAAACTTGCGCAGCGTAATTATATCATTCATATGTGTGTATGTGCAAAAGCACAAGTCTCTAGTATTTGACATACGTGATTTAAAAGTTTTGGGCGGAGGGGGCGTGGTATCCAAAATTTAACAAAAATCCAAATTGTATAAACGTCCCATTAAACTGAATACCAGATTTTGAGTATCTAAGTTTAAAGATTTAAAAGATATAATTTTAAAACGAAAAATCGATTTTCGTTTTTAATCGATAAAAAAACAACGAGAATAGTTATCGAAATAAAAAAACAAAATCGATCTGCGCGTGATATACACGAACCTACAAAAAGTCTATCTCTTATATGTTCTGAGATCGACGCGTTCACACATACGGACAGACGGACGGACATACGAACAGACAGACAGACGGACAGGGCTCAATCGACTCGGCTTGTCGTCCTGATCAAGAATATATATACTTTATGGGGTCTGCCACGCCTCCTTCTGGCTGTTACATACATTTGGGTTGCAACAAAACCATTATACCCTGATTACCCATTTTTAATGGGTTCAGGGTATAAAAAGGCGAAGCATCGACAATGCTAAAACTGACTTTGTCGCGACGCTGCATAGCGGACAACGGCGCCAACCACATCGGCGACGTTGATTTCTGGAGATTGTCATACATACAAGTCAAAATAACATTATTTTGAATCAGAAGACGAAGATATTATTCTTCAGCAAGTTAATTCAATTAAAATATACAATGAGGCGTTGCACGAAATTGACAGATATAAAGAATTAGCCAGAATTTTATATACATATGTACATATTTTTTTTAGTGATTTCTTTGTCATCTCCCTCAAGCGGATATCTCCCGTAAGCGGACAAAGCACGGGAAGGAACTAGGATATTGACTTTAAATAAAAGAGAAGGCGAATCAATACTACCGTTAATCAACTTATGTAGAAAAGTAATACCCAAAACTATTCTACGATTGATTAACAATGGAATATCCAAAAGAAGAAGCCTACTATGATAAGACGGTAGACGAAGGTTACCATCCCAGTTTAGATGGCGCAAGGCAAAAAGAAGAAATTGCTTCTGAACCGATTCAATACGGTCCTGATACAATTTCTGCTGAGGCGACCATATAATAGAACAATATTCTAAAATAGGGCGTACCAGCGAGACAAAAAGAAGTTTAGTGACAAACGGATCATTAAACTCTTTAAACCATCGTTTAATAAAACCAAGGCTTCATTATCGATGGTTAGAATATGGGTATTTAATCTAAGTTTACAGTCAAAGAGCACACCGAAATCTTTGATTGTAGAAATACGTTGCAAGGACACATTGTTGATTGTGTAATCAGCAAAAAATGGAGTGGTACGACAGAAAGTCATTGTCATACACTGAGAACAATTTAGATGCAACTGATTAGCTTTACACCAATTTTGAAAGGATTTTAGATCATCCTGTAGGCGTAGATGATCTATTGAGTTCTTGTATGAGAGACAGAGTAGAGGCCCCAAGTTACTACCCTGAGGAACACCCGAAGAAACAAATATGACCTTCGAAATAGATGTTCTCAACAGATTTACTTAAATAGGAAGCAATCCAAGACAGAAGTTTAGGAGAAAATCCCAATTGGTCAAGCTTTTAAAGCAAGATATCATGCTAAACTGAGTCAAATGCCTTACTGAAATTAGTGTATATAACATCTGTTTGCATTTTATTTAAAAAGCTTTCATTGACTAGGGATGAAAATTCTAATAAGTTCGTAGAGGTCGATCGAAAGGAGATCAATCTGTTGCATTAATGTGATCATTAAGCAAAACAAAATTACATTTATTAAAACAACGACGCTTTTTAGATTATGAGGACGTAAAAATTGGTGGACAGTAAATAGGTATTAAAACCTCTAGTGTTGGATGATATAAATCCTCAGGTATACAAAAGGGGGATGATCTTGCGTCATCATTAGTAAAAACAAGATCAAGAGAACGATTTAAATGATTAGAAATTGAGTTCATCTGATACACAGAAAGGTTAAACAATTCATGAAAAAAATAATGATCAATTGTTGGAATAATATAATTCGAATCGGGAAATGAGGCCCAAGAAGTGTTAGGAATATTAAAATCACCCAACACAAGAAATAAGTCATTATCTTGAACATATTCATATACTTCTTTATTACAAGATATATAATGACTATAAACTTGTGAATCGGAAGAGGGAGGGATATATAAACAAGTAACGTATAGGGAACAAGACTGAAAAGTTATATTAACTCCAATAATCTCAACATTGTGAATTGATGAGAAGTTAAACGATTCAGAAAGAAAATGGGATTTAACAGCTATTAAAACACCACCCCCTCTACGAGACAAGCGATCAAGTCTATAAATATTCAAATTATTTGAAAGAACCTTACTATTATAAACATTTTGGCTTAACCATATTTCAGTGAGGCCTATAAGTTCAGATTGGACACTGCAGCTGTGCAGAAATAGATTTTTTAATTTAGAATTAAGGCCTCCAACATTTTGATAAATAATAGATAGCTGCGGAAAAAATGGAAAGAAACTTAGTTTTTTGATAAAGCCTCAGATGAAGGTTGTACCGAAACGGAATTTAAAGACACTGGAGAAATTCTATTCCGAATCTTAGGTTTGAATTCATGTACAACAACATGAGGTGGCCAAAAGTTTGGATCGCATATAGTATCGAAAAATTCAATTGGTACATAGATTTTAAATGAAGCAATTTCACGAGGAGCCGCAAAATTAAACTTCGAGATAAAAACTTTAAACGAAATTTTACTTTCAATAAAAGCAGACACAGCTTTACAGTCGTATCTGATGAAAGCCTAGGTAAGAAAACTTGCTTTCGAGGAGACACAACAGATAAATAGGGTAATATAGGAGTAGGAGACGGTGTAAGAGATGGGTCTGAATGTTGTTTTTAGTTTGAGCAACACTCGGAGAAACTTTAACTTTTGAGTGTCTGTTATGACACTAGACACAGATATTTCAACTGAATCATCTGATATGGGAATGATAATTCTTGACAAGGTGAAGAAGGGGCTGATAAGTTAGGAGACGATACTTGAATGGAGGGGGAACTAGCAGTGATGGAGCAATCACTGTATTTAGCGGAGAATCAAAATTATACTGATTCAATATATCTACTCCAGCTTTCAGTTCCTCTTCAAGCTGTTTTGAAAACTTACTTAGATTTGAGTACTGAACCAGCACTGAATTATAAATCTTGGAAAAACTTAATTGTTTTTCCAAACAATCCGGGCAAGACCCACCACACCCACTTTTGGGAGCAGCCATGACTCTATCACAGTCACGCTCCGAAATGCTAGTACATTTAATAGATAATCAAAACAAAAATACAAACAGATTGTGTGCAATACTTATGTGTTAACTACTCCACCCTCAAGTTTCTGACCGTACCCGGTCACCTTATAGCTATCGGTGATTCCTTGTGAAGTTTTTTTTATGAAGTGATTCCTTGAAGTTTGCCGTTTTTGATGATTAGCCAATTGATAATGAGGCCTCGGAACCTAGAACAGATCGGTTGGGACTAACTAGGAAGATCAATAACTTAAGAGTAACAAGCGTAAAAGATCTTAATAATAAAATAAGAAATATTGTTGAGGAAATTACTGATTTTTCGGTATTTGAAAACAATAGTAGATTGGTTAGAATGGATTATTAATTCAAAGAGCTAAAGAATTAGTATGTGGTCCGATGGCAATTGCCGTAATGAAGAAAACAACTTCAACAGATGTAAGGAATGAACTTTCTAATTTTATTGGTGTTAATGTTGGAAATTTAAATAAAAAACAAGTAAGGAAACTCTAGTCGGAGGTGCCCGACTAGGAAATACCCTGAACCCCGCCTATCGGCGGTTTTAAATGCACTTCAAAGTTTGTATATAATTTTAAATTAAATTAAAAAATTAAAAAAAAAAAAGATTAAGTAACTTGCATAAAAAAAGTTTTGACGTCAGCTTAGAGAATCGAACCTGAGACTTTATGTCACAGCCGTTGCAGTACATAAGAGTGAGATAGCGAATTCCTAAGTAAAGTGATTGAGCTACTGAGCTACTGCTACTGAGCTGCTGAACTTCTACTTAAAATTCATCCCCAATTTGTCTTTGTTGTTGTTATGAATTTTTCGAATTTTCTAGATGCTTCTGCTTCTGTTGCCACGCGCGTGTAAACGTTTGGTAAACGTTTCGTTTAATAACATAATGCATTTCATCTATTCATATGTATATTATATTGACTTTATTTAAGATATATCAATGTTACTCTTATTTTATATATATGTAAATATATGTACATGTGTACATATATATGTATGTATATTGCAAGCAACGCATACATACACACGCACACGCATACGCATACGCTCTGCTAACTGCGCAGTTTACTCAGCGACTGCGCTGCGCCAATATGTGCGTGTTATGGGAAATTAAATGCTTAATAACTTTTTTTGTTGATCGACTTTATTAATCAAACTTGCGCAGCGTAATTATATCATTCATATGCGTGTATGTGCAAAAGCACAAGTCTCTAGTATTTAAAATAAGTGTTTTGGAAATTTGGGCGAAGGGGGCATGGCATCCAAAATTTAACAAAAACCAAAATTGTATAAAAGTCCCATTAAGCTAAATACAAGATTTGGAGTCTCTAAATATCAAGATGTACAAGATATAATTTTAAAACTGAAAATCGATTTCGTTTTTAATCGATAAAAAAAAAACGAGAAGAGTTATCGAATTTCTAAAACAAACTCGACCTGCGCGTGATATACACGAATCTATAAAAAAAATTCAAGTCCCTAGCTATTATAGGTTCTGAGATCCACGCGTTCAAACATACGGACAGACAGACAGACGGACAGGGCTCAATCGACTCGGCTTGTCGTCCTGATCAAGAATATATATACTTTATGGGGTCTGCCACGCCTCCTTCTGGCTGTTACATACATTTGGGTTGCAACAAAACCATTATACCCTGATTACCCATTTTTAATGGGTTCAGGGTATAAAAAGGCGAAGCATCGACAATGCTAAAACTGACTTTGTCGCGACGCTGCATAGCGGACAACGGCGCCAACCACATCGGCGACGTTGATTTCTGGAGATTGTCATACATACAAGTCAAAATAACATTATTTTGAATCAGAAGACGAAGATATTATTCTTCAGCAAGTTAATTCAATTAAAATATACAATGAGGCGTTGCACGAAATTGACAGATATAAAGAATTAGCCAGAATTTTATATACATATGTACATATTTTTTTTAGTGATTTCTTTGTCATCTCCCTCAAGCGGATATCTCCCGTAAGCGGACAAAGCACGGGAAGGAACTAGGATATTGACTTTAAATAAAAGAGAAGGCGAATCAATACTACCATTAATCAACTTATGTAGAAAAGTAATACCCAAGACTATTCTACGATTGATTAACGATGGAATATCCAAAAGAAGAAGCCTACTATGATAAGACGGTAGAAGAAGGTTACCATTACAGTTTAGATTGCGCATGGCAAAAAGAAGAAATTGCTTCTGAACCGATTCAATACGGTCCTGATACAATTTCTGCTGTGGCCATATAATAGACCCTATAATAGAATAATATTCTAAGATAGGGCGTACCAGCGACCAACTCTTTAGACCATCGTTTAATAAAGCCAAGTATACTTTTGGCTTCATTAACGATGGTTAGAATATGGGTATTGAATCTAAGTTTACAGTCAAAGAGCACACCGAAATCTTTGATTGTAGAAATACGTTGCAAAGACACATTGTTGATTGTATAATCAGCAAAAAATGGAGTGGTACTACTGAAAGTCAGTGTCATACACTTAGAACAATTTAGATGCAACTGATTGGCTTTACACCAATATTGAAAGGAAATTAGATCATCCTGTAGGCGTAGATGATCTATTGAGTTCTTGTATGAGAGGCAGAGTTTTACGTCATCTGCATACATGAATATTCTAGAGTAAGAAATACAACTGGGAAGGTCATTTATAAGAAGGGAGGAAAGTAGAGGGCCCAAGTGACTACCCTGAGGAACACCCCAAGAGACAAATATGACCTTCGAAATAGATGTTCGCAACAGAACTCTTTAGGTTCTACCCTTTAAATAGGAAGCAATCCAAGACAGAATTTTAGGAGATAATCCCAATTGGTCAAGGTTTTGAAGCTCTTGCTTCAAGACATCTTTGTCTTGCTGACCAGAGTCAAATGCCTTACTGAAATCATTGTTTATAACATCTGTTTGCAATTTATTCAAAATGCTTTCATTGAATAGGGATGAAAATTCTAATAAGTTCGTAGAGGTTAATCGATTCTGAACAAAACCATGCTGCGATGCTGAAATAATAGATTTACAAAAGTGTTGTAAATTAGAAGTTATAATTTTTTCAAATAACTTCGGAATAGCAGAAAGCTTGGCAATGTCTCTATAGTTTGAAATATCAGATCTTCCTCCTTTTTCATACAGAGGAATAATAAATGATTCTTTCCGAATTGAAGGGAATACCGAGGTATTAAGGCATATATTAAACAGTTTTAATAAAAGTGACCACAAAGAAGCACTGCCTTTTTTAATCGCACAACTAGGAATACCATCCGTCCCCGGAGAGAAAGACGATTTCAACGTACGCATAAAAGAGAGACAGGAAAAAAATTAGGAACGAAAATGGTATTTCCATTAACAGTAGAATTTAAAATTGGAAATGAATTGGTTTTTAGAATGGCAGTTGAATAAGTGGATTGGAAGAACTTTGCAAATAGATCTGAGGTATCTTGATCATTGCAAGTACTGTCACAACCTAGGAAAAACGAGGATGGAAACCCAGAAGATTTACGATTCAAATTTACAAATGAATAAAATCTTTTGGGAGCACAAGCAAACTGCCTTTTACATATCAGGTAATTTTCATAACAACGAGAGTTTAAAATATTGAAATTGGCCTTAGCCAAGGAGTATTTAGACCAGTCAACGATCGAACCCGATTTTTTGAACTTTTTAAAACATTTAGATTTAAAATATTTTTAAGTTGAAAGAACCTTTATCCATACAGCCTCACATGAAGGTTGTACCGAAACGGGATTTAAAGACAGTGGAGAAATTCTATTCCGAATCTTAGGTTTGAATTCATGTACAACAACATGAGGTGGCCAAAAGTTTGGATCACATATAGTGAAAACTTTAGACGAAATTTTACTTTCAATAAAAGCAGACACAGCCTCACATGTCGTATCTGATGAAAGCCTAGATAAGAAAACTTGCTTTCGAGGAGACACAACAGATAAATAAGATAATATAGGAGTAAGAGACGGTGTGGGAGACGGTGTCTGAATGTTGTTTTTAGATTGAACAACACTCGGAGACACTTTAACTTTTTTAGTAGTGGCCTTTTGAGTGTCTGTTATGACACTAGACACAGATATTTCAACTGAATCATCTGATATGGGAATGATAATTCTGAAAAGGTGAAGAAGGGGTTGATAAGTTAAGGGACGATACTTGAACGGAGGGGGGAACTAGCTTTTGGGAACAGCCATGACTCTATCACTGTCACGCCCCGAGAATTAAGCACATTTAATGTGCATTAGATTCTCGCACAACCAGCAACCACCAAATTGCATTTGTGTAGAATCAGTGACATGCCGAAATGTACATAATTTCTTACAGCATATCATATTGGCAAGTAGGGGAGATAATCAAAACAAATATACAAACAAATTAAGATAGAAAAAATAAAAGACATAGAGAGGATTAACTGTGATTGGGAGATACAAAAATTCCAAATGAATGACCTTTCAGTTGGATTTTAATGAAATTTTCAGCACATTGGTTATTTTTTGAATTGAATTGTAAGCAATTGGTATATAGCAAAAATCAAAATTGTATTAACCCTGTCTATCTCAGACCTATAAGAACTGGAATTTCAATTGAATTAGGTTCTTTGTACCACGGGCAGAATAAATTTTTTTTTTTTAAATAATAACTCTATTTTAATATTATCGATTAAAAGCGAAATTAAAATTCAAGCTTAAACTTATACCGAGTACATCTACATCTTTCGAATGCTTGAAATATCAACTTTGTCGAAGGGTTCTCCCTGTCGAACAGTCTCGACTAGAGCACCTTTACTTGTTTGTTATATTGTTATAGTTTTGATTAAAGAAGGAACCAGAAATTATAATTGAACTAAATACTGAAAAAGCAATTATAGGCTAACATTTTCAAAATGTATATCTCAAATAAGCTGTGAGCCACTGTATATTTGCAGAATTTACAAAAGCTGAAATTTTTAACAAAAATTCTAATTTCTTTTCCCTTGAATGAATTGTATGATGCACCTAAAGAATTCTCTCAGTCCCTTGTCCCCAAACCATATTGGTACAAAACTCTTTCTTGTTAAAATACTAAAAACATAAAATTTAAAAATGTTTGATTTTTATACATAAATAAAATGATTTATAAAATAAAATTATATTAAACTAAAGAATACTTCTTTAATTAAAAAATACTTATGTATATTTAGGTTTCAATAACTCTGAAAGTAATTAATGGACTCTACTGTGGAGTGTCTACACAGGAATTGGATAACTTAGCTGCGGAAATTGCAGCCAGTTTAACAACTCATCATGCAGACTATGCACTTCTAGCTGCTAGAATCGCAGTTTCCAATCTTCACAAGGAAACTAAAAAAGTGTTCTCCGGTAATTATATATAATAAAAATGATATCATATCGGTTTAACTATTACATACATAGAAACATAAGTAAGCAGCCGTTATTCCACGCCTGTGCGCGCTGAAGCAATCGTTGGCGTATGTATGTATGTCTTGTTAGTAACGTACATATCAGGGTACTTCCCACTCATATTTTTTATACTTTGAAGACATTGAAAATGGGAAATCAGGATATAATGTTTTTGTGAAAATGTATGTAACAGGCAGAAGGACACATCACACACCCCATAAAGTATATATATTCTTGATCAGCTCGACGAGCTCAGTCGATATAGCCCTGTCCGTCTGTATGAACGCAAGGATCTCGTAAACTAGCTAGAGATCTGAAATTTGACATGTATAATCGTGAATACCATACGCAGCACGAGTTTGTTTTTTTTCGACAACTCATCTCGTTTCCGAATTATTATGTAAAACTGTCTAATTAAGAAAGTACATCTACAACAAAGTAAGTAAACATTTAATTTCCCATATCATTGGCATATTGCAGCCCAAGCCTGCATACAATATCGGTATTCTAAGGGATCAGGGTATCTCCTAGTCGAGGGCTCTTTATTACTTTTCCCTTCCTTACTTGTTTATTATACGCTAACCCTTTAAAAATGGGGAACCAGGTAATCATAGTATACAATATAGTATACAATACGCAGTACAATTTTTTTTTTTTTTTTTTTTATAATCCCCTTTCTTTATTATCGATTAAATACAAAGCTTTTGTAGTTGTAGATTTTGGAGGCCACAAATTTGCAAAAAACGCCTTAAATACTTAAATACATACATATGATTGATATTATTAACAAAGTTCATCAACAAAAAAATTAGTAAACATTTAATTTTCCATATCCATGGCATATTTACGCCCTAGCGCAGTTGCTATTCAAACTACGCAGTTAGCAGTTAGCAGAGCGTGTGCTTATTATTGCTTCCGTGCTCGTCCGTATGTGTGTATGTGCAATATATATGTAAAATGCATATTTTAAATATATATCCATTCATTCCCAATTCGTAGCTGTATTACAAATACTGTTGTTCCAGCTTCAATGATACCATATCATAATTTTGCACCACATATTCCTACATTTCATTCACGCTATAAGAACGGTATTCAATGTCAGTTCAAGATTTTATTTTATATATATATTATTTTTGATCTCTATATACATATATATCAATCGGAATTGTTTATCAAATGGAACATTTAATTTCCCATAAGGCATAATCTAGCCAAAGTGCAGTCGCTGCGTTATTCGTTCCGGATTTAAACGACTCAGCTCGCTGACGTGTTCAAGAAAATATATATACATTGTTTAGTTTGCCTCGCTTCCTTCTACCTATTCAACACATATAACCGAAATTATATATATTTATAATGAGATGTAAATAATTTATATTTATTTTTTATGCTAATTTCAGATGTCTTTGAAGACCTTTTTAAACACGTTAACAAAGAAACAAATCTGCCTTCACCGTTGGTTTCTGAATATCATTACAATGTTGTTAAAAATAATTCTGATCGCTTGAATTCTGCTATTATTTATGATCGTGATTTCGGATATAATTACTTTGGTTTTAAGACACTTGAGAGGTCATATTTGCTAAAAATAAATGGCAAAATAGCGGAAAGACCTCAGCATTTGCTAATGCGTGTCGCCATAGGTATACATGGTGAAGATATTGCTTCTGCAGTTGAAACATACAACTTGCTCTCTGAGCGTTATTTTACACATGCTTCGCCCACACTTTTTGCTGCAGCCACAAATCGTCCTCAATTATCTTCATGTTTTCTTTTAACTATGGTGTCTGATTCGATTGAAGGCATTTTTAAATCAGTTGAACAATGCGCAATGATCTCCAAGTCGGCAGGTGGCATTGGGCTTAACGTTCACTGTATTCGAGCAAAAGGCACTTCAATTTGTGGAACAAATGGTACTTCCAATGGATTAGTCCCGATGCTGAGAGTGTTTAACAATGTTGCGCGTTATGTTGATCAGGGAGGTGGTAAACGGCCTGGAGCATTTGCCATTTATTTGGAACCTTGGCACTCAGATGTCTTCGAATTTTTGGATCTGAAGAAGAATACTGGAAAAGAGGAACATCGTGCGCGTGATCTTTTTTTTGCATTGTGGATTCCTGATCTTTTTATGAAGCGTGTTGAAGCCAATGAGGATTGGTCATTAATGTGTCCACACAAATGCCCCGGTCTCCAAGATGTTTGGGGTAAAGATTTTGAAAACCTCTATGTTAAATATGAACAAGAGGGGCGGTCAAATCGAGTTATTAAAGCTCAATCCCTTTGGTTTGCTATTATTGAATCTCAAGTAGAGACTGGTACTCCTTACATGCTATTTAAAGACTCATGTAACAGAAAAAGCAATCAACAAAATGTTGGAACTATAAAATGTAGTAATTTGTGCACAGAAATTGTTGAGTATTCGGCACCAGATGAAATAGCTGTGTGTAATTTGGCGTCAATAGCACTTAACATGTTTGTGACGCAGGATAAATCGTACGACTTTAAAAAACTTAAAGAAGTAACTAAAATTATAACAAAAAATTTAAATAAAATAATTGATATTAATTATTACCCTTTGCCGGAAGCTAAGAAATCAAATTTTCGACATCGTCCTATGGGCATTGGTGTACAAGGATTCGCGGACGCATTAATTTTAATGCGGTATTCGTATGAAAGCGATGAAGCTTTTCTGTTAAATCAGCAGATCTTTGAAACTATTTACTTCGGAGCTCTGGAAGCAAGTTGTGAGCTAGCTCAAAGAGATGGACCATACGAGACCTATATTGGAAGTCCAGTAAGCAAAGGAATACTGCAGTATGACATGTGGGACAAATCACCAACAGATCTTTGGGACTGGAATGCTCTTAAAATATCGATAGCGCAACACGGTGTCAGAAATTCTTTGCTACTTGCTCCCATGCCTACAGCATCCACTGCACAAATATTGGGCAACAACGAGTCGTTCGAGCCTTACACTTCAAACATTTACACAAGACGAGTATTATCCGGCGAGTTTCAAGTAGTAAATCATCACTTGCTCCGTGATTTAACAGAGCTTGATTTGTGGGATGAGGATATGAAAAATCAAATAATATCAAGTCGCGGTTCAATTCAAAACATTGAATCGATTCCAAAAGAAATTCGTGAATTGTATAAAACGGTGTGGGAGATATCAATAAAATCTACTATAAAAATGGCGGCCGATAGAGGAGCGTTTATTGATCAAAGTCAGTCTTTTAACATTCATGTTGCTGAACCCAACTATGGAAAGTTAACATCAATCCATTTCTATTCATGGAAAGCGGGGCTTAAGACAGGAATGTATTATCTTCGCACAAAACCAGCAGCTAATGCTATACAATTCACTGTAGATAAAAATGTATCTTTATTGGAAACTAACGGAGGCAAATCATTTGATAAAAATGCTATTTTAGAATTAAATAACCTTAGCGAGTCTGATATAGAAAGAGAACGTAAAATGGCAGACATGATATGTTCTCTTGAAAATAAAGATGATTGTTTGTCGTGCGGATCATAAACACATTTATAAGATGTAATCATAAATAAATCACAACACTAAATTATGCCGCTTGTTCATATTATTTCTATATTTTAGGCAAATGATGAAAAGATGTCGAGCTTCAAGGGAATTTAATGCGGTTTGGCATTTAGTACTCAGAAATAAAATGTATATCTTAACAACAATTCAACAATTTTGTCTATATAGACATACAATTTAGATTATATAGTCAATATATAGGGGATCAGAAATAACGCTACTCCTGTCGCAATGGGCTTTTATATTTCTCAGCTAAAATGTTAAAGTTAAAGGAGTACTTGGTCATGTGACCATGTGAACTCACTGAAAATGGGAAATAAGATATCTTATTCATAGAATGTCAGGAGCAAAAAGCTGTAATTTTTTAGTGGAATCTCCCTGCTACCGTTTGTAAGACACATGGTCGCAGGGCGAGTAATCAAACTTATGATGGATACAGCAGCCTCTAAAAACTATATTATATTATATTATTATCAATGACCTCTTCAGTGTCAAATCATGCTTTTTATACTCATGAAATGAGTATATTAGGTTTGTTCAATGTCCGTCAGTCTATCCGTATGAACGCAAACTATTTCTATGCTATTGAAGATAGAGACTTGAAATTTGTTGTTGTTACTTGTGTTAACATCCCAAGTTCAATAAGCTATGGCGGATATATATACGTGAGCGTGGCAAACCGCACGAGTTTATAACTCCTCCAGTTTTAGTGCTAGAAGCTTCAAAATTGGATTGGTAGGTTACTGGCGACCTATATCGATAGGCCACAAAATTTTTTAGGCCCCTTTTGGGGCGTGACCTTTTCACACCCTGTAATTTCCGCATTTTTTGAGTCTAAGAGTCCAAAATTCACAGTTACCTTGCCTTAGACCCCTGTCATGTACTAGCCAATTATTGTTTTCGCCCACTAGGAGCGTGGCAAATAGAATATTTTTTATTTTATTTATATATATATATATAAAGAAAATTGACTATAATCGTGAGTCAAATAACAAAATTACAAAATTAGAATTATAACAAGTAACAAAGTAACAACTCTAGTCGGAGGTGCCCGACTAGGAAATACCCTGAACCCCGCCTATCGGCGGCTTTAAATGCACTTCAAAGTTTATATATAATTTTAAATTAAATTAAAAAATTAAAAAAAAAAACAAAAAAGATTAAGTAACTTGTATAAAAAAAGTTTTGACGGCAGCTTACAGAATCGAACCCGAGTCTGCATGTCGCCGATCGGCGCTTCTACCAACACAACCGTTGCACTACATGAGAGAGAGATAGCGAATTCCTAAGTAAAGTGATTGAGCTACTGAGCTACTGGTACTGAACTGCTGAACTTCTGCTTAAAATTCATCCCCAATTTGTCTTTGTTGTTGCTATGAATTCTTCGAATTTTCTAGATGCTTCTGCTGCTGTTGCCACGCGCGTGTGTATGCAAACGTTTGGTAAACGTTTCTTTTAATAACATAATGCATTTCATCTATTCATATGTATATTATATTGACTTTATTTAAGTTATATCAATGTTACTCTTATTTTATATATGTATATGTAAATATATACAGTATGTACATACATACATATGTATGTATATTGCAAGGAACGCATACATACACACGCACACGCATACGCATACGCTCTGCTAACTGCGCAGTTTACTCAGCGACTGCGCTGCGCCAATATGTGCGTGTTATGGGAAATTAAATGTTTAATAACTTTTTTTGTTGATCGACTTTATTAATCAAACTTGCGCAGCGTAATTATAATATTCATATGCGTGTATGTGCAAAAGCACAAGTCTCTAGTATTTGAAATAAGTGTTTTGAAAATTTGGGCGAAGGGGGCATGGCATCCAAAAAAGTCCCATTAAGCTAAATACAAGATTTGGAGTCTCTAACTATCAAGATATAGAAGATATAATTTTAAAACTGAAAATCGATTTCGTTTTTAATCGATAAAAAAAAAACGAGAAGAGTTATCGAATTTCTAAAACAAACTCGACCTGCGCGTGATATACACGAATCTATAGTCTCTATCTCTTATACATATGTTCTGAGATCGACGCGCTCACACATACGGACAGACAGACAGACGGACAGGGCTCAATCGACTCGGCTTGTCGTCCTGATCAAGAATATATATACTTTATGGAGTCTGCCACGCCTCCTTCTGTCTGTTACATACATTTGGGTTGCAACAAAACCATTATACCCTGATTACCCATTTTTAATGGGTTCAGGGTATAAAAAGGCGAAGCATCGACAATGCTAAAACTGACTTTGTCGCGACGCTGCATAGCGGACAACGGCGCCAACCACATCGGCGACGTTGATTTCTGGAGATTGTCATACATACAAGTCAAAATAACATTATTTTGAATCAGAAGACGAAGATATTATTCTTCAGCAAGTTAATACAATGAGGCGTTGCACGAAATTGACAGATATAAAGAATTAGCCAGAATTTTATATACATATGTACATATTTTTTTTTTAGTGATTTCTTTGTCATCTCCCTCAAGCGGATATCTCCCGTAAGCGGACAAAAATGCTGGTACCGTGGCTGTCCGGCCAAGGGAGCTTTCAAGTATTGTACTTAGTACATAGAACACGAAACGAAAGGTAAATAAAGAGGACAAAAGTGACGAGAAGCACGGGAAGGAACTAGGATATTGACTTGAAATAAAAGAGAACGCGAATCAATACTACCATTAATCAACTTATGTAGAAAAGTAATACCCAAGACTATTCTACGATTGATTAACGATGGAATATCCAAAAGAAGAAGCCTACTATGATAAGACGGTAGAAGAAGGTTACCATTACAGTTTAGATTGCGCATGGCAAAAAGAAGAAATTGCTTCTGAACCGATTCAATACGGTCCTGATACAATTTCTGCTGTGGCCATATAATAGACCCTATAATAGAATAATATTCTAAGATAGGGCGTACCAGCGAGACAAAAATAAGTTTAGTGACAAACGGATCATTAAACTCTTTAGACCATCGTTTAATAAAGCCAAGTATACTTTTGGCTTCATTAACGATGGTTAGAATATGGGTATTGAATCTAAGTTTACAGTCAAAGAGCACACCGAAATCTTTGATTGTAGAAATACGTTGCAAAGACACATTGTTGATTGTATAATCAGCAAAAAATGGAGTGGTACTACTGAAAGTCAGTGTCATACACTTAGAACAATTTAGATGCAACTGATTGGCTTTACACCAATATTGAAAGGAAATTAGATCATCCTGTAGGCGTAGATGATCTATTGAGTTCTTGTATGAGAGGCAGAGTTTTACGTCATCTGCATACATGAATATTCTAGAGTAAGAAATACAACTGGGAAGGTCATTTATAAGAAGGGAGGAAAGTAGAGGGCCCAAGTGACTACCCTGAGGAACACCCCAAGAGACAAATATGACCTTCGAAATAGATGTTCGCAACAGAACTCTTTAGGTTCTACCCTTTAAATAGGAAGCAATCCAAGACAGAATTTTAGGAGATAATCCCAATTGGTCAAGGTTTTGAAGCTCTTGCTTCAAGACATCTTTGTCTTGCTGACCAGAGTCAAATGCCTTACTGAAATCATTGTTTATAACATCTGTTTGCAATTTATTCAAAATGCTTTCATTGAATAGGGATGAAAATTCTAATAAGTTCGTAGAGGTTAATCGATTCTGAACAAAACCATGCTGCGATGCTGAAATAATAGATTTACAAAAGTGTTGTAAATTAGAAGTTATAATTTTTTCAAATAACTTCGGAATAGCAGAAAGCTTGGCAATGTCTCTATAGTTTGAAATATCAGATCTTCCTCCTTTTTCATACAGAGGAATAATAAATGATTCTTTCCGAATTGAAGGGAATACCGAGGTATTAAGGCATATATTAAACAGTTTTAATAAAAGTGACCACAAAGAAGCACTGCATTTTTTAATCGCACAACTAGGAATACCATCCGTCCCCGGAGAGAAAGACGATTTCAACGTACGCATAAAAGAGAGACAGGAAAAAAATTAGAAACGAAAATGGTATTTCCATTAACAGTAGAATTTAAAATTGGAAATGAATTGGTTTTTAGAATGGCAGTTGAATAAGTGGATTGGAAGAACTTTGCAAATAGATCTGAGGTATCTTGATCATTGCAAGTACTGTCACAACCTAGGAAAAACGAGGATGGAAACCCAGAAGATTTACGATTCAAATTTACAAATGAATAAAATCTTTTGGGAGCACAAGCAAACTGCCTTTTACATATCAGGTAATTTTCATAACAACGAGAGTTTAAAATATTGAAATTGGCCTTAGCCAAGGAGTATTTAGACCAGTCAACGATCGAACCCGATTTTTTGAACTTTTTAAAACATTTAGATTTAAAATATTTTTAAGTTGAAAGAACCTTTATCCATACAGACTCACATGAAGGTTGTACCGAAACGGGATTTAAAGACAGTGGAGAAATTCTATTCCGAATCTTAGGTTTGAATTCATGTACAACAACATGAGGTGGCCAAAAGTTTGGATCACATATAGTGAAAACTTTAGACGAAATTTTACTTTCAATAAAAGCAGACACAGCCTCACATGTCGTATCTGATGAAAGCCTAGATAAGAAAACTTGCTTTCGAGGAGACACAACAGATAAATAAGATAATATAGGAGTAAGAGACGGTGTGGGAGACGGTGTCTGAATGTTGTTTTTAGATTGAGCAACACTCGGAGACACTTTAACTTTTTTAGTAGTGGCCTTTTGAGTGTCTGTTATGACACTAGACACAGATATTTCAACTGAATCATCTGATATGGGAATGATAATTCTGAAAAGGTGAAGAAGGGGTTGATAAGTTAAGGGACGATACTTGAATGGAGGGGGGAACTAGCTTTTGGGAACAGCCATGACTCTATCACTGTCACGCCCCGAGAATTAAGCACATTTAATGTGCATTAGATTCTCGCACAACCAGCAACCACCAAATTGCATTTGTGTAGAATCAGTGACATGCCGAAATGTACATAATTTCTTACAGCATATCATATTGGCAAGTAGGGGAGATAATCAAAACAAATATACAAACAAATTAAGATAGAAAAAATAAAAGACATAGAGAGGATTAACTGTGATTGGGAGATACAAAAATTCCAAATGAATGACCTTTCAGTTGGATTTTAATGAAATTTTCAGCACATTGGTTATTTTTTGAATTGAATTGTAAGCAATTGGTATATAGCAAAAATCAAAATTGTATTAACCCTGTCTATCTCAGACCTATAAGAACTGGAATTTCAATTGAATTAGGTTCTTTGTACCACGGGCAGAATAAATTTTTTTTTTTTAAATAATAACTCTATTTTAATATTATCGATTAAAAGCGAAATTAAAATTCAAGCTTAAACTTATACCGAGTACATCTACATCTTTCGAATGCTTGAAATATCAACTTTGTCGAAGGGTTCTCCCTGTCGAACAGTCTCGACTAGAGCACCTTTACTTGTTTGTTATATTGTTATAGTTTTGATTAAAGAAGGAACCAGAAATTATAATTGAACTAAATACTGAAAAAGCAATTATAGGCTAACATTTTCAAAATGTATATCTCAAATAAGCTGTGAGCCACTGTATATTTGCAGAATTTACAAAAGCTGAAATTTTTAACAAAAATTCTAATTTCTTTTCCCTTGAATGAATTGTATGATGCACCTAAAGAATTCTCTCAGTCCCTTGTCCCCAAACCATATTGGTACAAAACTCTTTCTTGTTAAAATACTAAAAACATAAAATTTAAAAATGTTTGATTTTTATACATAAATAAAATGATTTATAAAATAAAATTATATTAAACTAAAGAATACTTCTTTAATTAAAAAATACTTATGTATATTTAGGTTTCAATAACTCTGAAAGTAATTAATGGACTCTACTGTGGAGTGTCTACACAGGAATTGGATAACTTAGCTGCGGAAATTGCAGCCAGTTTAACAACTCATCATGCAGACTATGCACTTCTAGCTGCTAGAATCGCAGTTTCCAATCTTCACAAGGAAACTAAAAAAGTGTTCTCCGGTAATTATATATAATAAAAATGATATCATATCGGTTTAACTATTACATACATAGAAACATAAGTAAGCAGCCGTTATTCCACGCCTGTGCGCGCTGAAGCAATCGTTGGCGTATGTATGTATGTCTTGTTAGTAACGTACATATCAGGGTACTTCCCACTCATATTTTTTCTACTTTGAAGACATTGAAAATGGGAAATCAGGATATAATGTTTTTGTGAAAATGTATGTAACAGGCAGAAGGACACATCACACACCCCATAAAGTATATATATTCTTGATCAGCTCGACGAGCTCAGTCGATATAGCCCTGTCCGTCTGTATGAACGCAAGGATCTCGTAAACTAGCTAGAGATCTGAAATTTGACATGTATAATCGTGAATACCATACGCAGCACGAGTTTGTTTTTTTTCGACAACTCATCTCGTTTCCGAATTATTATGTAAAACTGTCTAATTAAGAAAGTACATCTACAACAAAGTAAGTAAACATTTAATTTCCCATATCATTGGCATATTGCAGCCCAAGCCTGCATACAATATCGGCATTCTAAGGGATCAGGGTATCTCCTAGTCGAGGGCTCTTTATTACTTTTCCCTTCCTTACTTGTTTATTATACGCTAACCCTTTAAAAATGGGGAACCAGGTAATCATGTTTGGTGAAAGTATGGAGCCCACAAATTCCCTTCGTCTGTCCGTCCGTCTATGTGAACGAAACCACAAAAGCTAGAGATATAAAATATAGCTTGTATACTATAGTATACAATACGCAGTACAATTTTTTTTTTTTTTTTTTTTTTATAATCCCCTTTCTTTATTATCGATTAAATACAAAGCTTTTGTAGTTGTAGATTTTGGAGGCCACAAATTTGCAAAAAACGCCTTAAATACTTAAATACATACATATGATTGATATTATTAACAAAGTTCATCAACAAAAAAATTAGTAAACATTTAATTTTCCATATCCATGGCATATTTACGCCCTAGCGCAGTTGCTATTCAAACTACGCAGTTAGCAGTTAGCAGAGCGTGTGCTTATTATTGCTTCCGTGCTCGTCCGTATGTGTGTATGTGCAATATATATGTAAAATGCATATTTTAAATATATATCCATTCATTCCCAATTCGTAGCTGTATTACAAATACTGTTGTTCCAGCTTCAATGATACCATATCATAATTTTGCACCACATATTCCTACATTTCATTCACGCTATAAGAACGGTATTCAATGTCAGTTCAAGATTTTATTTTATATATATATTATTTTTGATCTCTATATACATATATATCAATCGGAATTGTTTATCAAATGGAACATTTAATTTCCCATAAGGCATAATCTAGCCAAAGTGCAGTCGCTGCGTTATTCGTTCCGGATTTAAACGACTCAGCTCGCTGACGTGTTCAAGAAAATATATATACATTGTTTAGTTTGCCTCGCTTCCTTCTACCTATTCAACACATATAACCGAAATTATATATATTTATAATGAGATGTAAATAATTTATATTTATTTTTTATGCTAATTTCAGATGTCTTTGAAGACCTTTTTAAACACGTTAACAAAGAAACAAATCTGCCTTCACGGTTGGTTTCTGAATATCATTACAATGTTGTTAAAAATAATTCTGATCGCTTGAATTCTGCTATTATTTATGATCGTGATTTCGGATATAATTACTTTGGTTTTAAGACACTTGAGAGGTCATATTTGCTAAAAATAAATGGCAAAATAGCGGAAAGACCTCAGCATTTGCTAATGCGTGTCGCCATAGGTATACATGGTGAAGATATTGCTTCTGCAGTTGAAACATACAACTTGCTCTCTGAGCGTTATTTTACACATGCTTCGCCCACACTTTTTGCTGCAGCCACAAATCGTCCTCAATTATCTTCATGTTTTCTTTTAACTATGGTGTCTGATTCGATTGAAGGCATTTTTAAATCAGTTGAACAATGCGCAATGATCTCCAAGTCGGCAGGTGGCATTGGGCTTAACGTTCACTGTATTCGAGCAAAAGGCACTTCAATTTGTGGAACAAATGGTACTTCCAATGGATTAGTCCCGATGCTGAGAGTGTTTAACAATGTTGCGCGTTATGTTGATCAGGGAGGTGGTAAACGGCCTGGAGCATTTGCCATTTATTTGGAACCTTGGCACTCAGATGTCTTCGAATTTTTGGATCTGAAGAAGAATACTGGAAAAGAGGAACATCGTGCGCGTGATCTTTTTTTTGCATTGTGGATTCCTGATCTTTTTATGAAGCGTGTTGAAGCCAATGAGGATTGGTCATTAATGTGTCCACACAAATGCCCCGGTCTCCAAGATGTTTGGGGTAAAGATTTTGAAAACCTCTATGTTAAATATGAACAAGAGGGGCGGTCAAATCGAGTTATTAAAGCTCAATCCCTTTGGTTTGCTATTATTGAATCTCAAGTAGAGACTGGTACTCCTTACATGCTATTTAAAGACTCATGTAACAGAAAAAGCAATCAACAAAATGTTGGAACTATAAAATGTAGTAATTTGTGCACAGAAATTGTTGAGTATTCGGCACCAGATGAAATAGCTGTGTGTAATTTGGCGTCAATAGCACTTAACATGTTTGTGACGCAGGATAAATCGTACGACTTTAAAAAACTTAAAGAAGTAACTAAAATTATAACAAAAAATTTAAATAAAATAATTGATATTAATTATTACCCTTTGCCGGAAGCTAAGAAATCAAATTTTCGACATCGTCCTATGGGCATTGGTGTACAAGGATTCGCGGACGCATTAATTTTAATGCGGTATTCGTATGAAAGCGATGAAGCTTTTCTGTTAAATCAGCAGATCTTTGAAACTATTTACTTCGGAGCTCTGGAAGCAAGTTGTGAGCTAGCTCAAAGAGATGGACCATACGAGACCTATATTGGAAGTCCAGTAAGCAAAGGAATACTGCAGTATGACATGTGGGACAAATCACCAACAGATCTTTGGGACTGGAATGCTCTTAAAATATCGATAGCGCAACACGGTGTCAGAAATTCTTTGCTACTTGCTCCCATGCCTACAGCATCCACTGCACAAATATTGGGCAACAACGAGTCGTTCGAGCCTTACACTTCAAACATTTACACAAGACGAGTATTATCCGGCGAGTTTCAAGTAGTAAATCATCACTTGCTCCGTGATTTAACAGAGCTTGATTTGTGGGATGAGGATATGAAAAATCAAATAATATCAAGTCGCGGTTCAATTCAAAACATTGAATCGATTCCAAAAGAAATTCGTGAATTGTATAAAACGGTGTGGGAGATATCAATAAAATCTACTATAAAAATGGCGGCCGATAGAGGAGCGTTTATTGATCAAAGTCAGTCTTTTAACATTCATGTTGCTGAACCCAACTATGGAAAGTTAACATCAATCCATTTCTATTCATGGAAAGCGGGGCTTAAGACAGGAATGTATTATCTTCGCACAAAACCAGCAGCTAATGCTATACAATTCACTGTAGATAAAAATGTATCTTTATTGGAAACTAACGGAGGCAAATCATTTGATAAAAATGCTATTTTAGAATTAAATAACCTTAGCGAGTCTGATATAGAAAGAGAACGTAAAATGGCAGACATGATATGTTCTCTTGAAAATAAAGATGATTGTTTGTCGTGCGGATCATAAACACATTTATAAGATGTAATCATAAATAAATCACAACACTAAATTATGCCGCTTGTTCATATTATTTCTATATTTTAGGCAAATGATGAAAAGATGTCGAGCTTCAAGGGAATTTAATGCGGTTTGGCATTTAGTACTCAGAAATAAAATGTATATCTTAACAACAATTCAACAATTTTGTCTATATAGACATACAATTTAGATTATATAGTCAATATATAGGGGATCAGAAATAACGCTACTCCTGTCGCAATGGGCTTTTATATTTCTCAGCTAAAATGTTAAAGTTAAAGGAGTACTTGGTCATGTGACCATGTGAACTCACTGAAAATGGGAAATAAGATATCTTATTCATAGAATGTCAGGAGCAAAAAGCTGTAATTTTTTAGTGGAATCTCCCTGCTACCGTTTGTAAGACACATGGTCGCAGGGCGAGTAATCAAACTTATGATGGATACAGCAGCCTCTAAAAACTATATTATATTATATTATTATCAATGACCTCTTCAGTGTCAAATCATGCTTTTTATACTCATGAAATGAGTATATTAGGTTTGTTCAATGTCCGTCAGTCTATCCGTATGAACGCAAACTATTTCTATGCTATTGAAGATAGAGACTTGAAATTTGTTGTTGTTACTTGTGTTAACATCCCAAGTTCAATAAGCTATGGCGGATATATATACGTGAGCGTGGCAAACCGCACGAGTTTATAACTCCTCCAGTTTTAGTGCTAGAAGCTTCAAAATTGGATTGGTAGGTTACTGGCGACCTATATCGATAGGCCACAAAATTTTTTAGGCCCCTTTTGGGGCGTGACCTTTTCACACCCTGTAATTTCCGCATTTTTTGAGTCTAAGAGTCCAAAATTCACAGTTACCTTGCCTTAGACCCCTGTCATGTACTAGCCAATTATTGTTTTCGCCCACTAGGAGCGTGGCAAATAGAATATTTTTTATTTTATTTATATATATATATATAAAGAAAATTGACTATAATCGTGAGTCAAATAACAAAATTACAAAATTAGAATTATAACAAGTAACAAAGTAACAACTCTAGTCGGAGGTGCCCGACTAGGAAATACCCTGAACCCCGCCTATCGGCGGCTTTAAATGCACTTCAAAGTTTATATATAATTTTAAATTAAATTAAAAAATTAAAAAAAAAAAACAAAAAAGATTAAGTAACTTGTATAAAAAAAGTTTTGACGGCAGCTTACAGAATCGAACCCGAGTCTGCATGTCGCCGATCGGCGCTTCTACCAACACAACCGTTGCACTACATGAGAGAGAGAGATAGCGAATTCCTAAGTAAAGTGATTGAGCTACTGAGCTACTGGTACTGAACTGCTGAACTTCTGCTTAAAATTCATCCCCAATTTGTCTTTGTTGTTGCTATGAATTCTTCGAATTTTCTAGATGCTTCTGCTGCTGTTGCCACGCGCGTGTGTATGCAAACGTTTGGTAAACGTTTCTTTTAATAACATAATGCATTTCATCTATTCATATGTATATTATATTGACTTTATTTAAGTTATATCAATGTTACTCTTATTTTATATATGTATATGTAAATATATACAGTATGTACATACATACATATGTATGTATATTGCAAGGAACGCATACATACACACGCACACGCATACGCATACGCTCTGCTAACTGCGCAGTTTACTCAGCGACTGCGCTGCGCCAATATGTGCGTGTTATGGGAAATTAAATGTTTAATAACTTTTTTTGTTGATCGACTTTATTAATCAAACTTGCGCAGCGTAATTATAATATTCATATGCGTGTATGTGCAAAAGCACAAGTCTCTAGTATTTGAAATAAGTGTTTTGAAAATTTGGGCGAAGGGGGCATGGCATCCAAAAAAGTCCCATTAAGCTAAATACAAGATTTGGAGTCTCTAACTATCAAGATATAGAAGATATAATTTTAAAACTGAAAATCGATTTCGTTTTTAATCGATAAAAAAAAAACGAGAAGAGTTATCGAATTTCTAAAACAAACTCGACCTGCGCGTGATATACACGAATCTATAGTCTCTATCTCTTATACATATGTTCTGAGATCGACGCGCTCACACATACGGACAGACAGACAGACGGACAGGGCTCAATCGACTCGGCTTGTCGTCCTGATCAAGAATATATATACTTTATGGAGTCTGCCACGCCTCCTTCTGTCTGTTACATACATTTGGGTTGCAACAAAACCATTATACCCTGATTACCCATTTTTAATGGGTTCAGGGTATAAAAAGGCGAAGCATCGACAATGCTAAAACTGACTTTGTCGCGACGCTGCATAGCGGACAACGGCGCCAACCACATCGGCGACGTTGATTTCTGGAGATTGTCATACATACAAGTCAAAATAACATTATTTTGAATCAGAAGACGAAGATATTATTCTTCAGCAAGTTAATACAATGAGGCGTTGCACGAAATTGACAGATATAAAGAATTAGCCAGAATTTTATATACATATGTACATATTTTTTTTTTAGTGATTTCTTTGTCATCTCCCTCAAGCGGATATCTCCCGTAAGCGGACAAAAATGCTGGTACCGTGGCTGTCCGGCCAAGGGAGCTTTCAAGTATTGTACTTAGTACATAGAACACGAAACGAAAGGTAAATAAAGAGGACAAAAGTGACGAGAAGCACGGGAAGGAACTAGGATATTGACTTGAAATAAAAGAGAACGCGAATCAATACTACCATTAATCAACTTATGTAGAAAAGTAATACCCAAGACTATTCTACGATTGATTAACGATGGAATATCCAAAAGAAGAAGCCTACTATGATAAGACGGTAGAAGAAGGTTACCATTACAGTTTAGATTGCGCATGGCAAAAAGAAGAAATTGCTTCTGAACCGATTCAATACGGTCCTGATACAATTTCTGCTGTGGCCATATAATAGACCCTATAATAGAATAATATTCTAAGATAGGGCGTACCAGCGAGACAAAAATAAGTTTAGTGACAAACGGATCATTAAACTCTTTAGACCATCGTTTAATAAAGCCAAGTATACTTTTGGCTTCATTAACGATGGTTAGAATATGGGTATTGAATCTAAGTTTACAGTCAAAGAGCACACCGAAATCTTTGATTGTAGAAATACGTTGCAAAGACACATTGTTGATTGTATAATCAGCAAAAAATGGAGTGGTACTACTGAAAGTCAGTGTCATACACTTAGAACAATTTAGATGCAACTGATTGGCTTTACACCAATATTGAAAGGAAATTAGATCATCCTGTAGGCGTAGATGATCTATTGAGTTCTTGTATGAGAGGCAGAGTTTTACGTCATCTGCATACATGAATATTCTAGAGTAAGAAATACAACTGAGAAGGTTTATAAAAAGAGAGAAAAGTAGAGGGCCCAAGTGACTACCCTGAGGAACACCCCAAGAGACAAATATGACCTTCGAAATAGATGTTCGCAACAGAACTCTTTGGGTTCTACCCTTTAAATAGAAAGCAATCTAAGACAGAAGTTTAGGAGAAAATCCCAATTGCTCAAGCTTTTGAAGCAAGATGTCATGCTGAACAGAGTCAAATGCCTTACTGAAATCAGTGTATATAACATCTGTTTGCATTTTATTCAAAATGCTTTCATTGAATAGGGATGAAAATTATAATAAGTTCGTAGAGGTTGATCGATTCTGAACAAAACCATGCTGCGATGGTGAAATAATAGATTTACAAAAGTGTTGTAAATTAGAAGTTATAATTTTTTCAAATAACTTCGGAATAGCAGAAAGCTTGGCAATGCCTCTATAATTTGAAATATCAGATCTTCCTCCTTTTTTATACAGAAGAATAATAAATGATTCTTTCCAAATTGAAGGGAATACCGAGGTATTAAGGCATATATTAAACAGTTTTAATAAAAGTGACCACAAAGAAGCACTGCATTTTTTAATCGCACAACTAGGAATACCATCCGTCCCCGGAGAGAAAGACGATTTCAACGTACGCATAGCGGATAAAAGAGAGACAGGAAAAATATTAGAAACGAAAATGGTATTTCCATTAATAGTAGAATTTAAAATTGGAAATGAATTGGTTTTTGGAATGGCAGTTGAATAAGTGGATTGGAAGAACTTTGCAAATAGATATGAGGTATCTTGATCATTGCAAGTACTGTCAAAAACGAGGATGGAAACCCAGAAGATTTACGCTTCAAATTTACAAATGAATAAAATCTTTTGGGATCACGAGCAAACTGCCTCTTACAGCGTATATGGTAATTCTCATAAAAACGAGAGTTTAAAATATTGAAATTGGCCTTAGCCAAGGAGTATTTAGACCAGTCAACGATCGAACCCGATTTTTTGAACTTTTTAAAACATTTAGATTTAAAATATTTTAAAGTTGAAAGAGTCGAAGTAAACCAGGGAGATTTAGGAAGACACATAGGAACACACTTGTCTAGAATAGCATTAAAGTACTGTAGAATGTTGAAACTGCTAAGTTTCCATCAACTGCCTCATATAAAGGAGACCAATCTGTTGCATTAATGAGATCATTCAGCAAAACAAATTACATTTATTAAAACAACGACGCTTTTTAGATGATGAGAACGTAAAAATTGGTGGGCAGTAAATAGGTATTAAAACCTCTAGTGTTGGATGATATAAATCGTCAGGTATACAAAAGGGGGATGATCTTAAAACATTAATGCTGGCGTCATCATTAGTAAAAACAAGATCAAGAGAACGATTTAAATGATTAGAAATTGAGTTCATCTGATACATAGAAAGATTAAACAATTCATAAAAAAAATAATGATCAATTGTTGGAATAACATAATTCGAATTGGGAAATGAGGCCCAAGAAGTGTTAGGTATATTAAAATCACCCAACACAAGAAATAAGTCATTATCTTGAACATATTCATACATACATGACTATAAACTTGTAAATCGAAAGAGGGAGGGATATATGAACAAGTAACGTATAGGGAACAAGACTGAAAAGTTATTTCTACTCCAATAATCTCAACATTGTGAATTGATGAGAAGTTAAACGATTCAGAAAGAAAATGGGATTTAACAGCTATTAAAACACAACCCCCTCTACGAGAGAAGCGATCAAGTCTATAAATATTGAAATTATTTGAAAGAACCTCACTATTATAAACATTTTGGCTTAACCATGTTTCAGTGAGGGCTATAAGTTCAGATTGGACACAGCTATGTAGAAATAGATTTTTAAATTTAGAATTAAGGCCTCGAACATTTTGATAAATAATAGATAGCTGCGGAAAAGATGGATACAGCCTCAGATGAAGGTTGTATCGAAACGGGATTTAAAGACACTGGAGAAATTCTATTCCGAATCTTAGGTTTGAATTCATGTACAACAACATGAGGTGGCCAAAAGTTTGGATCACATATAGTATCGAAAAATTCAATTGGTACATTGATTTTAAATGAAGCAATTTCACGAGGAGCCGCAAAATTAAACTTCGAGATAAAAACTTTAAACGAAATTTTACTTTCAATAAAAGCAGACACAGCTTTACAGTCGTATCTGATGAAAGCCTAGGTAAGAAAACTTGCTTTCGAGGAGACACAACAGATAAATAAGGTACTATAGGAGTAGGAGACGGTGTGGGAGACGGTGTCTGAATGTTGTTTTTAGATTGAGCAACACTCGGAGACACTTTAACTTTTTTAGTAGTGGCCTTTTGAGTATCTGTTATGACACTAGACACAGATATTTCAACTGAATCATCTGATATGGGAATGATAATTCTGAAAAGGTGAAGAAGGGGTTGAGAAGTTAGGAGACGATACTTGAATGGAGGGAGGAACTAGCAGTGATGGATCAATCACTGTATTTAGCGGAGAATCAAAATTATACTGATTCAATATTTCTTCTCCAGCTTTCAGTTCCTCTTCAAGCTGTTTTTAAAATTTACTTAGATTTGAATACTGAACCCGCACTGCATTATACATTTTGGAAAAACTTAATTGTTTTTCCAAACAATCCGGGCAAGACCAGCGTAATCCACCACACCCACTTTTGGGAGCAGCCATGACTCTATCAGTCACGCCCCGAGATGCCAGCACATTTAATGTGCATTAGATTCTCGCACAACCAGCAACCAACAAATTGCATTTGTGCAGAATCAGTGACATGCCGAAATGTACATGATTTCTTACAGCATATCATATTGGCAAGTAGGGGAGATAATCAAAACAAAAATACAAACAGATTAAGATAGAAAAAATAAAAGATAAAATACAAAGAGAGGATTAACTGTGATTGGGAGAAACAAAAATCCCAAACAACAACACTCAGCTAATAATAATATGAATAAAACCACTATTTTTTTTTTAGCTATACACACAATTTATTGACTTTTTGCAATTTGATTGACGCTGAATTGTTGTATTTTTTATTTCTTAGAACATAGGAAAATGTTCGTTGTGCAGCCAAGCACATTTGTCAATTGCCTAAACGTTTTGTTAATAACTTCTATGTTACTTAGCGGATTTTAATGAAATTTTCAGCATATTAATTATATTTTCAACTGAATTATAAGAAATTGGTGAATAGCAAAAATCAATATTGTATTAATTACAGCTGATACTAAATTAGATACAAATTAGTAAATTGGTTTTTTGGAATGTTATGGAACTAGTGCGGTGTGAATCAGTATTTCACAATCGGTAGTGCCCGCCTGCAACGTTTTTACTTGTTCATGTTCGAATCATTAAAAGATTTCGACTGAATAATCGGCATTGATCTACTACAACATATTAACGCTCAAATTGATTTGACCATCATAAAGCATGACCGCGGTACAGAGAAAATTGAGTTCACTACGTGTCAACAAGTGAACAATTTTCGAATTAGAGACGCGGATTCGTGTCTGCAGTGGACCAGATCATGGAGGATTACGATGACAACGACCAGGTCTTCGTCTTCACTGTCATATTCAACATCAAAATTGAAGGTCAGGCTAGAACTATGCTTAATATTAACTCACCAGCAAATTGGACGGAGTGTAAATATCGTTTGAGACATCACTATTAACCTAGAACAGATCGGTTGGGACTAACTAGGAAGATCAATAACTTAAGAGTAACAAGCGTAAAAGATCTTAATAATAAAATAAGAAATATTGTTGAGGAAATTACTGATTTTTCGGTATTTGAAAACAATAGTAGATTGGTTAGAATGGATTATTAATTCAAAGAGCTAAAGAATTAGTATGTGGTCCGATGGCAATTGCCGTAATGAAGAAAACAACTTCAACAGATGTAAGGAATGAACTTTCTAATTTTATTGGTGTTAATGTTGGAAATTTAAATAAAAAACAAGTAAGGAAACTCTAGTCGGAGGTGCCCGACTAGGAAATACCCTGAACCCCGCCTATCGGCGGTTTTAAATGCACTTCAAAGTTTGTATATAATTTTAAATTATATTAAAAAATTAAAAAAAACAAGTAAGGAAACTCTAGTCGGAGGTGCCCGACTAGGAAATACCCTGAACCCCGCCTATCGGCGGCTTTAAATGCACTTCAAAGTTTATATATAATTTTAAATTAAATTAAAAAATTAAAAAAAAAAAAAAGATTAAGTAACTTGCATAAAAAAAGTTTTGACGTCAGCTTAGAGAATCGAACCCGAGACTTTATGTCGGCGATCATCGCTTCTACCAACACAGCCGTTGCAGTACATACGAGTGAGATAGCGAATTCCTAACTAAAGTTATTGAGCTACTGAGCTACTGCTACTGAGCTGCTGAACTTCTACTTAAAATTCATCCCAAATTTGTCTTTGTTGTTGTTGTTATGAATTCTTCGAATTTTCTAGATGCTTCTGCTGCTGTTGCCATGCGCGTGTGTACGTAAACGTTTGGTAAACATTTCGTTTAATAACATAATGCATTTCATCTATTCATATGTATATTATATTGACTTTATTTAAGTTATATCAATGTTACTCTTATTTTATATATATGTAAATATATACAGTATGTACATGTGTACATACATATGTATGTATGTATATTGCAAGCAACGCATACATACACACGCACACGCATACGCTCTGCTAACTGCGCAGTTTACTCAGCGACTGCGCTGCGCCAATATGTGCGTGTTATGGGAAATTAAATGCTTAATAACTTTTTTTGTTGATCGACTTTATTAATCAAACTTGCGCAGCGTAATTATAATATTCATATGCGTGTATGTGCAAAAGCACAAGTCTGTAGTATTTGAAATAAGTGGTTAGAAAATTTGGGCGAAGGGGGCGTGGCATCCAAAATTTAACAAAAATCAAAATTGTATAAAAGTCCCATTAAGCTAAATACAAGATTTGGAGTCTCTAACTATCAAGATATAGAAGATATAATTTTAAAGCTGAAAATCGATTTCGTTTTTAATCGATAAAAAAAGAACGAGAAGAGTTATCGAATTTCTAAAACAAACTCGACCTGCGCGTGATATACACGAATCTATAAAAAAAAGTTCAAGTCTCTAGCTATTATAGGTTCTGAGATCCACGCGTTCAAACATACGGACAGACGGACAGACGGACGGACGGACAGACGGACAGACGGACAGACAGACAGACGGACAGGGCTCAATCGACTCGGCTTGTCGTCCTGATCAAGAATATATATGGGGTCTGCCACGCCTCCTTCTGCCTGTTACATACATTTGGGCTGCAACAAAACCATTATACCCTGATTACCCATTTTTAATGGGTTCAGGGTATAAAAAGATTAAGTAACTTGCATAAAAAAAGTTTTGACGTCAGCTTAGAGAATCGAACCTGAGACTTTATGTCGGCGATCATCGCTTCTACCAACACAGCCGTTGCAGTACATAAGAGTGAGATAGCGAATTCCTAAGTAAAGTGATTGAGCTACTGAGCTACTGCTACTGAGCTGCTGAACTTCTACTTAAAATTCATCCCCAATTTGTCTTTGTTGTTGTTATGAATTTTTCGAATTTTCTAGATGCTTCTGCTGCTGTTGCCACGCGCGTGTAAACGTTTGGTAAACGTTTCGTTTAATAACATAATGCATTTCATCTATTCATATGTATATTATATTGACTTTATTTAAGATATATCAATGTTACTCTTATTTTATATATATGTAAATATATGTACATGTGTACATACATATGTATGTATATTGCAAGCAACGCATACATACACACGCACACGCATACGCTCTGCTAACTGCGCAGTTTACTCAGCGACTGCGCTGCGCCAATATGTGCGTGTTATGGGAAATTAAATGCTTAATAACTTTTTTTGTTGATCGACTTTATTAATCAAACTTGCGCAGCGTAATTATAATATTCATATGCGTGTATGTGCAAAAGCACAAGTCTCTAGTATTTGAAAAAAGTGTTTTGAAAATTTGGGCGAAGGGGGCATGGCATCCAAAATTTAACAAAAACCAAAATTGTATAAAAGTCCCATTAAGCTAAATACAAGATTTGGAGTCTCTAAATATCAAGATGTACAAGATAAAATTTTAAAACTGAAAATCGATTTCGTTTTTAATCGATAAAAAAAAAACGAGAAGAGTTATCGAATTTCTAAAACAAACTCGACCTGCGCGTGATATACACGAATCTATAGTCTCTATCTCTTATACATATGTTCTGAGATCGACGCGCTCACACATACGGACAGACAGACAGACGGACAGGGCTCAATCGACTCGGCTTGTCGTCCTGATCAAGAATATATATACTTTATGGAGTCTGCCACGCCTCCTTCTGTCTGTTACATACATTTGGGTTGCAACAAAACCATTATACCCTGATTACCCATTTTTAATGGGTTCAGGGTATAAAAAGGCGAAGCATCGACAATGCTAAAACTGACTTTGTCGCGACGCTGCATAGCGGACAACGGCGCCAACCACATCGGCGACGTTGATTTCTGGAGATTGTCATACATACAAGTCAAAATAACATTATTTTGAATCAGAAGACGAAGATATTATTCTTCAGCAAGTTAATACAATGAGGCGTTGCACGAAATTGACAGATATAAAGAATTAGCCACAATTTTATATACATATGTACATATTTTTTTTTTAGTGATTTCTTTGTCATCTCCCTCAAGCGGATATCTCCCGTAAGCGGACAAAAATGCTGGTACCGTGGCTGTCCGGCCAAGGGAGCTTTCAAGTATTGTACTTAGTACATAGAACACGAAACGAAAGGTAAATAAAGAGGACAAAAGTGACGAGAAGCACGGGAAGGAACTAGGATATTGACTTGAAATAAAAGAGAACGCGAATCAATACTACCATTAATCAACTTATGTAGAAAAGTAATACCCAAGACTATTCTACGATTGATTAACGATGGAATATCCAAAAGAAGAAGCCTACTATGATAAGACGGTAGAAGAAGGTTACCATTACAGTTTAGATTGCGCATGGCAAAAAGAAGAAATTGCTTCTGAACCGATTCAATACGGTCCTGATACAATTTCTGCTGTGGTCATATAATAGACCCTATAATAGAATAATATTCTAAGATAGGGCGTACCAGCGAGACAAAAATAAGTTTAGTGACAAACGGATCATTAAACTCTTTAGACCATCGTTTAATAAAGCCAAGTATACTTTTGGCGTGGAGTGGTACTACTGAAAGTCAGTGTCATACACTTAGAACAATTTAGATGCAACTGATTGGCTTTACACCAATATTGAAAGGAAATTAGATCATCCTGTAGGCGTAGATGATCTATTGAGTTCTTGTATGAGAGACAGAGTTTTACGTCATCTGCATACATGAATATTCTAGAGTAAGAAATACAACTGAGAAGGTTTATAAAAAGAGAGAAAAGTAGAGGGCCCAAGTGACTACCCTGAGGAACACCCCAAGAGACAAATATGACCTTCGAAATAGATGTTCGCAACAGAACTCTTTGGGTTCTACCCTTTAAATAGAAAGCAATCTAAGACAGAAGTTTAGGAGAAAATCCCAATTGCTCAAGCTTTTGAAGCAAGATGTCATGCTGAACAGAGTCAAATGCCTTACTGAAATCATTGTTTATAACATCTGTTTGCAATTTATTCAAAATGCTTTCATTGAATAGGGATGAAAATTCTAATAAGTTCGTAGAGGTTAATCGATTCTGAACAAAACCATGCTGCGATGCTGAAATAATAGATTTACAAAAGTGTTGTAAATTAGAAGTTATAATTTTTTCAAATAACTTCGGAATAGCAGAAAGCTTGGCAATGCCTCTATAATTTGAAATATCAGATCTTCCTCCTTTTTTATACAGAAGAATAATATGTGATTCTTTCCAAATTGAAGGGAATACCGAGGTATTAAGGCATATATTAAACAGTTTTAATAAAAGTGACCACAAAGAAGCACTGCATTTTTTAATCGCACAACTAGGAATACCATCCGTCCCCGGAGAGAAAGACGATTTCAACGTACGCATAGCGGATAAAAGAGAGACAGGAAAAATATTAGAAACGAAAATGGTATTTCCATTAATAGTAGAATTTAAAATTGGAAATGAATTGGTTTTTGGAATGGCAGTTGAATAAGTGGATTGGAAGAACTTTGCAAATAGATATGAGGTATCTTGATCATTGCAAGTACTGTCAAAAACGAGGATGGAAACCCAGAAGATTTACGCTTCAAATTTACAAATGAATAAAATCTTTTGGGATCACGAGCAAACTGTCTCTTACAGCGTATATGGTAATTCTCATAACAACGGAGATATAGGAAGACACATAGGAACACACTTGTCTAGAATAGCATTAAAGTACTGTAGAATGTTGAAACTGCTAAGTTTCCATCAACTGCCTCATATAAAGGAGACCAATCTGTTGCATTAATGAAATCATTCAGCAAAACAAATTACATTTATTATAACAACGACGCTTTTTAGATGATGAGAACGTAAAAATTGGTGGGCAGTAAATAGGTATTAAAACCTCTAGTGTTGGATGATATAAATCCTCAGGTATACAAATGGGGGATGATCTTAAAACATTAATGCTGGCGTCATCATTAGTAAAAACAAGATCAAGAGAACGATTTAAATGATTAGAAATTGAGTTCATCTGATACATAGAAAGATTAAACAATTCATAAAAAAAATAATGATCAATTGTTGGAATAACATAATTCGAATTGGGAAATGAGGCCCAAGAAGTGTTAGGTATATTAAAATCACCCAACACAAGAAATAAGTTATTATCTTGAACATATTCATACATACATGACTATAAACTTGTAAATCGAAAGAGGGAGGGATATATGAACAAGTAACGTATAGGGAACAAGACTGAAAAGTTATTTCTACTCCAATAATCTCAACATTGTGAATTGATGAGAAGTTAAACGATTCAGAAAGAAAATGGGATTTAATAGCTATTAAAACACAACCCCCTCTACGAGAGAAGCGATCAAGTCTATAAATATTGAAATTATTTGAAAGAACCTCACTATTATAAACATTTTGGCTTAACCATGTTTCAGTGAGGGCTATAAGTTCAGATTGGACACTACAGCTATGTAGAAATAGATTTTTAAATTTAGAATTAAGGCCTCGAACATTTTGATAAATAATAGATAGCTGCGGAAAAGATGGATACAGCCTCAGATGAAGGTTGTATCGAAACGGGATTTAAAGACACTGGAGAAATTCTATTCCGAATCTTAGGTTTGAATTCATGTACAACAACATGAGGTGGCCAAAAGTTTGGATCACATATAGTATCGAAAAATTCAATTGGTACATTGATTTTAAATGAAGCAATTTCACGAGGAGCCGCAAAATTAAACTTCGAGATAAAAACTTTAAACGAAATTTTACTTTCAATAAAAGCAGACACAGCTTTACAGTCGTATCTGATGAAAGCCTAGGTAAGAAAACTTGCTTTCGAGGAGACACAACAGATAAATAAGGTACTATAGGAGTAGGAGACGGTGTGGGAGACGGTGTCTGAATGTTGTTTTTAGATTGAGCAACACTCGGAGACACTTTAACTTTTTTAGTAGTGGCCTTTTGAGTATCTGTTATGACACTAGACACAGATATTTCAACTGAATCATCTGATATGGGAATGATAATTCTGAAAAGGTGAAGAAGGGGTTGAGAAGTTAGGAGACGATACTTGAATGGAGGGAGGAACTAGCAGTGATGGAGCAATCACTGTATTTAGCGGAGAATCAAAATTATACTGATTCAATATTTCTTCTCCAGCTTTCAGTTCCTCTTCAAGCTGTTTTTAAAATTTACTTAGATTTGAATACTGAACCCGCACTGCATTATACATTTTGGAAAAACTTAATTGTTTTTCCAAACAATCCGGGCAAGACCAGCGTAATCCACCACACCCACTTTTGGGAGCAGCCATGACTCTATCAGTCACGCCCCGAGATGCCAGCACATTTAATGTGCATTAGATTCTCGCACAACCAGCAACCAACAAATTGCATTTGTGCAGAATCAGTGACATGCCGAAATGTACATGATTTCTTACAGCATATCATATTGGCAAGTAGGGGAGATAATCAAAACAAAAATACAAACAGATTAAGATAGAAAAAATAAAAGATAAAATACAAAGAGAGGATTAACTGTGATTGGGAGAAACAAAAATCCCAAACAACAACACTCAGCTAATAATAATATGAATAAAACCACTATTTTTTTTTTAGCTATACACACAATTTATTGACTTTTTGCAATTTTACCACCTAAATTCATTTGCTAAATATTATAAATGTAAAAAATATATATTTTAGTACAAGCAAATGAAGAAATAAAAGAAATCCGACATGGAAAGCTCAAGATTCGAACCTCCGCCTACTTGTACTTTGCCTGTCAAGCCAATAATAATTATAAATAAAATGCGTATAAAAAACCGACTTCACCAAAGGTTTGAACCAATGGTGCCATGTTCGGCGCTCGTAACTTCTATTAGCAACTTTATAGTAACCAAGTTAATTAGCATGTGATTGACGCTGAATTGTTGTATTTTTTATTTCTTAGAACATAGGAAAATGTTCGTTGTGCAGCCAAGCACATTTGTCAATTGCCTAAACGTTTTGTTAATAACTTCTATGTTACTTAGCGGATTTTAATGAAATTTTCAGCATATTAATTATATTTTCAACTGAATTATAAGAAATTGGTGAATAGCAAAAATCAATATTGTATTAATTACAGCTGATACTAAATTAGATACAAATTAGTAAATTGGTTTTTTGGAATGTTATGGAACTAGTGCGGTGTGAATCAGTATTTCACAATCGGTAGTGCCCGCCTGCAACGTTTTTACTTGTTCATGTTCGAATCATTAAAAGATTTCGACTGAATAATCGGCATTGATCTACTACAACATATTAACGCTCAAATTGATTTGACCATCATAAAGCATGACCGCGGTACAGAGAAAATTGAGTTCACTACGTGTCAACAAGTGAACAATTTTCGAATTAGAGACGCGGATTCGTGTCTGCAGTGGACCAGATCATGGAGGATTACGATGACAACGACCAGGTCTTCGTCTTCACTGTCATATTCAACATCAAAATTGAAGGTCAGGCTAGAACTATGCTTAATATTAACTCACCAGCAAATTCGACGGAGTGTAAATATCGTTTGAGACATCACTATTAACCTAGAACAGATCGGTTGGGACTAACTAGGAAGATCAATAACTTAAGAGTAGCAAGCGTAAAAGATCTTAATAATAAAATAAGAAATATTGTTGAGGAAATTACTGATTTTTCGGTATTTGAAAACAATAGTAGATTGGTTAGAATGGATTATTAATTCAAAGAGCTAAAGAATTAGTATGTGGTCCGATGGCAATTGCCGTAATGAAGAAAACAACTTCAACAGATGTAAGGAATGAACTTTCTAATTTTATTGGTGTTAATGTTGGAAATTTAAATAAAAAACAAGTAAGGAAACTCTAGTCGGAGGTGCCCGACTAGGAAATACCCTGAACCCCGCCTATCGGCGGTTTTAAATGCACTTCAAAGTTTGTATATAATTTTAAATTAAATTAAAAAATTTAAAAAAAAAAGATTAAGTAACTTGCATAAAAAAAGTTTTGACGTCAGCTTAGAGAATCGAACCTGAGACTTTATGTCGGCGATCATCGCTTCTACCAACACAGCCGTTGCAGTAGATAAAAGTGAGATAGCGAATTCCTAAGTAAAGTGATTGAGCTACTGAGCTACTGCTACTGAGCTGCTGAACTTCTACTTAAAATTCATCCCCAATTTGTCTTTGTTGTTGTTATGAATTTTTCGAATTTTCTAGATGCTTCTGCTGCTGTTGCCACGCGCGTGTAAACGTTTGGTAAACGTTTCGTTTAATAACATATTGCATTTCATCTATTCATATGTATATTATATTGACTTTATTGAAGTTATATCAATGTTACTCTTATTTTATATATATGTAAATATATGTACATGTATGTATATTGCAAGCAACGCATACATACACACGCACACGCATACGCATACGCTCTGCTAACTGCGTAGTTTACTCAGCGACTGCGCTGCGCCAATATGTGCGTGTTATGGGAAATTAAATGCTTAATAACTTTTTTTGTTGATCGACTTTATTAATCAAACTTGCGCAGCGTAATTATAATATTCATATGCGTGTATGTGCAAAAGCACAAGTCTGTAGTATTTGAAATAAGTGGTTAGAAAATTTGGGCGAAGGGGGCGTGGCATCCAAAATTTAACAAAAATCAAAATTGTATAAAAGTCCCATTAAGCTAAATACAAGATTTGGAGTCTCTAACTATCAAGATATAGAAGATATAATTTTAAAGCTGAAAATCGATTTCGTTTTTAATCGATAAAAAAAGAACGAGAAGAGTTATCGAATTTCTAAAACAAACTCGACCTGCGCGTGATATACACGAATCTATAAAAAAAAGTCTCTAGCTATTATAGGTTCTGAGATCCACGCGTTCAAAGATACGGACAGACAGACAGACAGACAGACGGACAGGGCTCAATCGACTCGGCTTGGCGTCCTGATCAAGAATATATATACTTTATGGGGTCTGCCACGCCTCCTTCTGCCTGTTACATACATTTGGGCTGCAACAAAACCATTATACCCTGATTACCGACTTTTAATGGGTTCAGGGTATAAAAAGTTCAAGTCTCTAACTATTATAGGTTCTGAGATCCACGCGTTCAAATATACGGACAGACGGACAGACAGACAGACGGACAGGGCTCAATTGACTCGGCTTGTCGTCCTGATCAAGAATATATATACTTTATGGGGTCTGCCACGCCTCCTTCTGGCTGTTACATACATTTGGGCTGCAACAAAACCATTATACCCTAATTACCCATTTTTAATGGGTTCAGGGTATTAAAATTATTAATAAAACAAGGAAAAACTTTGCAGTTGGGCGCAACCGACTGCGAAATAGTCATTCACACCGCAAGCTCCCAGTTTCATAACATTCCAATAAACCAATTTACCACATCCCAAATTATCCCGATATTTTGTATTTAGTGTCATGTGTATTTAATACAATTGTTGCTATACACAAACTTCTTATAATTCAGTTGAAAATATATTTAATATGCTGTAAATTTCATTAAAATCCGTTAAGTAACACAGAAGTTATTCAACAAAACGTTTAGGCAATTGACAAATTTGCTGCACAGCTGCACAGCGGACAATTTCTTATGTTCTAAGAAATAACAGATACAATAGAATTCAGCGTGAATTATATGCTCATTAAGTTACTTGGTTACTGTGTGGTACGGTGGCGTTGCTAATAGAAGTGACGCGCTCTGATAATGGCACCCTTGGTTCGAGCCTCAGGTGAGTCGTTATTTTATACACATTTTATTTATAATTATTATTGATTTGACGAGCACAGCGGTGGTGTCGTCGTAGAGATGAATTTTCAATCGTGCAAGTAGGCGGAGGTTCGAATCTGGAATTTTCTGTCGGCTTGTCTTTTATTTCTTTATTTTTTTGTTCTAAAATATATTTTTTTTTACATTTATAATATTTAGCAACTCAATTAAGGTAAAAGACTAAAAAGTCAATAAATTGCGCCCCCAGTGGGCATAGACATATAATTTTTGGCCAGCCCATGACAGGAGTGTAGGACAACGTAACTGTGAATTTAGGACGCTTACAAATAATAAAATTATAGGGTATTTTTGAATAGGTCACGCCGAAATTGGGGCGAATAAATAATTTTTGGCCTATCGATAGAGGAGGTCACCAGCAACCTACCAATCCAATTTTGAAGCTTATAGCACTAAAAATTTAGTGGTTATAAACTCGTGTGGGTTGCCACGCCCCCTGTGGGTGTAGATATATCCGCCATAGCTTATTGAACTTGTATGAACGATACAAGTATATGCACCAAGTCTCAAGTTTCTAGCGTCAATAGTGTTCAAAATATAACAGAAGATGCGAAATTGATATACATTTGCCACGCCCCCAGTAAGCGTGGATATATAGTTTTTTGGTCGATCTTTATAGGATCGTAACAGCTACTCACGTATCAAAGTTTGTCGTTCTAGCTCAAAAACTGTAGAAGATACAGTTTAACCCAAGCTGCCACGTCCCCAATTAGCGTAGATATATCCGCCATAGCTTATTCAACTTGGGATGTCAACGCGAGTATACATTCCAAATCTCAAATCTCTAGAACAGCTACAAGTAGTATTTCTGACATACAGGAAAATCCATTTTCCAATTTTTCACGCCCCTAGCAGGCGTATCGGGAAAATCTTGACACTTTATCTGACGAGAGTATACACGAGTATATATTCCAATCCATTCCAATTCCATTTCAAGTCTCTAGCTTCAATAGTATAGGAATGGTTTGCGTTCATACGGACAGACGGATAGACGGACGGACGGACAAATGGACGGACAGCAAGACGGACATTCCACACACTCAATATACTCATTTCACTTTGTGAATGAGTATAAAAAAATAATAATTATTCCTCGAATTACAATAACAGACAATCTAACGAACAAAATAACCAAAACTCAAGACAAGACTCAGACAACAGAAATTCGAACGAAAACAAACAAGCAAATAATGATTACCAAAGACAAAACAGACAACAGAATAGCCAAATAGTTAGGAATAATCGAAACTATAACATACAACAACAAAGCCAGAACGTACGACAAAAAAAATTTTAACACACAACAAGGCCAAAACGTAAACCAAATCAAAATTTTAATAGACAACCAAGTCAGAATATTTGACAAAATCAAAATGTAACCGAAACACAAAATGATCAGCAACCCACAACCAGAAGCAATGAGTGTAGACAATTTAAATGATGAAAAAGTAAATAATAATTCAGATTACGAAAATAAACAGGAAGAGTTTTTTTTACCAACTAGCATCGGACAAAAGAAAAGTTTTCATTAAAGGAACTATTGAGGGGATACTTTTATAATTTTTATAGATACTGGAAATACTATAAGTATATTAAACACCAAAAATATACATGAAGGAAAATATAAAATAATTGAAAAATTTTCAAAAACCATTCACACTATTAATGGGAATATAAAAAATGACAGCTATTTAGTTAAAATAGAAGTACCAAGTGAATTCAAATATGCAGATGGCGCAAGAATAAGATGGGTAGCTAAATCATATGATTTTCTATTGGGCATGGATTTTATCCAAGGAAACTTTGAAAATATTGATTTTAAAAACAAAATAATTAAGCTTTGCAATGGAGTTGAAATTCCGCTCCTTTTAAAATTATCAAAAGATGTTTGTGTTATCGAAGTAGGTGAAATTGATGACTTTAAGCTAGAAGAGCTCAATGCTGATGAAATTCAGATGGTAAAAAATATGAAAATTTATATTTTAAAGAAGGTGACCTGTTAACTAACACTAAAACAATATTAAAACCATAACAGATCATACCATAAATTCAAAACTCTATAGGGTTTCTCCAAAATATGAAGAAGAAGTAAGAAAGCAAATAATGGAAATGGAAAAAAGGGGAATGATAAAAAAAAGTAAAAGCAAATGTAGTTCTCCTATGTAGTTCTCCTATATGTGTTATTAAGAAACAAATTTATAATTCAGGAATTTAAAAATATCATATCTGTGTAGATTATAGACGACTAAACCAGGTACCATTTCAGATAAGTATCCAATACCTATTATGGACGCTGTATAAGATAAACTTGGTAAAGCCCAATATTTTACTGCTCTTGATGAAGCGAAAGGCTATTCGAAAATAACTTATCCAATGATAAGATACTTACAAAAAGGTGTGTCAATTAAGTCAAATGATCCACAATTTATAGATTCATTTGAAAATCTTAAGCCGCTCATAAGTTCACATCCAATATTAAAATATCCAGAATTTGACAAACCAGTTATAATTACTACAGATGCCAGTGATTTTGCCATAGGTGCAATTTTATCTTAACAAGGACAACCAATTGCTTACATATGTTTCAAGAACACTTCATCAACATGAGAAAAATTACATATAGTACAATTGATAATGAATTTTTGTTTATTATACATGCCGTAAATTATTTTAATCTCTATTTGATTGCTCCTATAAAATACTTAAATTCAAAGGAAAAGAAATGACAGCTGGACACCAAAGATGGATTTTAAAACTACAGGAATTTGATTATGATATTATATATTTAAAAGAGAGAGACAATAAGGTAGCAGAATTTTTAAGCAGACAGGAATTAATCACAGCTACTCAATACAGAAAATAAACAAGTAAGGAAGCTCTAGTCGAGACTGCTCGACTAAGAGATACCCTGAACTCTTCAAATAGCCGATATTGGAAGCATGCTATGATTGTTTTAAATATATGTATAAGTTAACACATCCGGCCTGACATAAGTCATCGGCCATCTGCATGGGCAGCAAACCTGCAACTATATTTCTGCTTGCCATGCAATCGCTTCTCCGCCGACAACGCTCCACGCGCGGACGTCGTGACGTCTGAATTGCTGACACGGCGATTATAGGTCAGGGCCAGCTTAGCATAAGAACATTTTGTACTTTTAGTTTTCAGTCTTTTACGAACAATAAACAGAATCGGTCGATCCAAAATAATTATCTTAACTTAGTGACATCGCACAAGTAAAGAACAATATTAACTGGCGCCCAACTAGTTATGAAAAAAAGTACTCAAACACCCTGAGCATGAAATTAACATCGTCATTACGGCATTTGAGTTTGCAAGGAAAAAACAAAAAAATCAACAAGTTATAAAAAATAACTAACAAACAAAAACACAAAAAAATCAACAATAACAAACTAACGAGTTATAAAAAAATAACTGAAACGAAAGCAGCAACAAAAATCTGCAACAAAAAATCAACAAGTTATATAAAATAACTAAAACAAAAACACGGAAAAATCATCAGCAAAAAAATCAAGAAATTATAACGAACAACTAAGCTAGAAGAGGCTAGCAGAAGAAACCAACAATAATTCCAAAGAGACGTACCCCCCTTTGAAATCGAAACCGTCAGACCGACGTAGAGGGCGAGACGAAAAATAAAAATACAAATTCAAAGAAGTGAAAATTATTGAGAGTGCCTTGTATCTTTGTAACACGAAATAAAAAAAAAAGATTAAAAATATCTTATGAGCGAAAGTGACAGTAAAGAATACGATAGTGAGTTAGAAGATTTAGTAAAAGATTTAAAAGAAAAATTAGTACCAACAAAAGTAACAAACAAAATGCCTTTAAATGACGAAAATATGAAAGCATTATTAGAGTTTGCAGTCAATAGTGCTGTTGCCAGTGCACTGCAAGGTCAGGCGCAGGTATTCGAAAAACAAATTCAAGATATTAGAAATGAATTCAAGAACCTAACAACGTCCGTACCAGAAGTAGAAGTCTTCAAAGATGCCGAGATGAGGCTTTAGATATTGTGAAATCGGTACCCGATTTCGAGGGAAAAATTGAAACATATGTTTCGTGGCGGAAAGCTGCGCATACAGCGTGTAAGATTTTTGAGAGTCATGATGGAAGTTCAAAACATTATCAGGCACTGAGCATTCTGAGACATAAAATTAAAGGCTCGGCTGATATGGTATTGTCTTCCTATGAACCATTGAATTTTAAAGCTATTATAAAAATACTCGACTTTGCTTACTCTGACAAAAGACCGATTTATATAATAGAATAAGAATTGTCTGTACTAAGACAAGAAAATTTATCAACCATTCAATACTATGACGAAATCGAAAAAAATTGACACTCCTAATAAACAAAACAATCAAGACATATGATTCCACCATAGCTGCTTTCCTTAATAAAAATATCGAGTCGACGCATTAAGAGTATTTATTTCTGGCACAAAAAAATCCCTTAGCGACATTTTGTTTTCGGCAAGACCTAAAGATTTGCCATCAGCTCTGGCTCTAGCACAGGAAGTTGAGTCAAACCATGAGCGCTTCCAATTCCCAAATAGTTTTGAAAGGAAAGAACTTAACGATACGAGCAGAGAAACGCTATGGAGAACAATTCTCCGAATCCCATAAAAACTCCATTTTTCAAACAGAAACCTCAATTTGGTAATAGCCCAAATATAAAGCAACAGCCACCACAGCCTATGGATATTGATACTTCTTCGTGGTTTAAACAAACCAAAACAATGATCCATACCAAAACCAGATTTCAAAAAGACCACATAGTGGAACGGCCAGATACACCGGGCCCTAACAACAAAGAATTAATCACATATTAGTAGAAGAAGCTCCCACATGTTAGTTAGAAGAATAGTATCGAACACTGGCAGAGTCTGAGGTATCAGACACCGATGACCAGGACCAGCGAAAAATTACATAAAACCGATGCCAGAATTAGAAGGAATAATTAGTGTTAAAAAAATGTTTGGTTAAGACACTTCATGGCTTTAACCCAGTTCAGGAAAAATGCCTTATGCATCTTTTTGGCACCAATGCCACATTCTTTCTATTGCCAAATTTAACATGCTTTGACGGAATAATAGTGCTTGACCTATTAAACGAAGTTTGTGCCACTTTAGACTTTAAAAGCAGCACGTTAAAAACCCAGTCCGGATCCGAAAAAATTCAATTTGAATATCACTGCAATTCCAAAAATGTTCAAATGTCAATTTTACAGAGGTAGAAGACATAGAAGTACCCCCAGGAATCAGAGAAAAATTTACAAAAATGTTAAAAGAAAGAATAAGCGTTTTTGCTGACCCAAACAAAGCTTTACCTTACAACACAAATATCATAGTCACAATCCGAACAGAAGACGAGAACCCGATCTACTCTAGGCACTATCCATACCCGTTGGGGGTTTCAGACTTTGTCAATAGCGAGACTAGTGATATGTTGAGGGATAATATTATCAGACCATCAGTATCCCCTTATAATAATCCCTTGTGGGTAGTTGACAAAAAAGGAGTAGACGAACAAGGAAATAGGAAAAAACGTCGATGATAAATACCCTATACCCAATATCACTGCAATTCTTTCAAACCTCAGACAAGCCAAATACTTCACAACTCTTGATTTGAAGTCAGGATTTCATCAAATCCTTCTCGCGGAAAAAGATAGGGAAAAAAACGCATTTTCTGTAGGAAATGGGAAGTACGAATTCTGTAGACTTCCCTTCGGTTTAAAAAACGCTCCTGGAATCTTTCAGCGGTCAATTGATGACGTCCTTCGCGAACAGATTGGCAAATCGTGCTATGTTTATGTAGATGACGTGAATATATTCTCTGAGAACTTGGAAAACCACGTCTACCATATTGCTTGGGTATTAGAAAAACTGTATAACGCTAACATGAGGGTAACACGAGAAATGTCCCACTTCTTCAAGGAAAAAGTCGAGTATCTTGGATTCGTGGTTTCCCGGGGCGGTATTACAACCAACCTCAGTAAAGTAGAAGCAATTGGTAAATTCGAACAGCCTACCAACCTGTTCCAAATAAGATCATTCCTCGGTTCTACTTATAGTAGCCTGCTATACTATAAGTGTTTTATAAAAGACTTTGCATCTATAGCTAAGCCACTAACTGACATACTTAAGGGTGATAATGGTAAAGCAAGTGCTGGACAGCAAAAAAAAAATATCTTAGCCTCAGAGGATGTAATGCTTCTATACCCTGATTACCAAAAACCATTTGACTTGACCACAGATGCTTCGTCTTCTGGTTTAGGTGCTGTTTTGTCACAAGAAAAAAAACCAATTACGATGATATCAAGAACCTTAAGAGACAACGAATTGAATTTCGCGACAAATGAACGTGAGCTACTTGCGATAGTGTGAGCTTTAAAAACCCTTCGAAACTATCTGTCCGTCGTAAAGAGTTTAAATATATTTACTGACCATCAGCCATTTCCGTTTCCGTTTCCGACAAGAACACAAACGCGAAAATCAAAAGGTGGAAAACGTTCATTAATGAGCATAATGCCCAAATTTTTTTAAACCGGGAAAAGAAAACTTCGTTGCCGATGCTCTTTCAAGACAAAATATTTATGCTTTAGAGGAGGACATTCTATCGGATATAGCCACTATTCATAGCGAACAGTCTTTGACCAATACTATCGAATCCACAGAAAGCCAATTAATTGCTTTCGAAACCAAATAATTATCGAAGAAGGCGTTACGGCTTCCCAGAAAATCATTACAATATTCGGGAAAAAGACAAGAAATGTCATATACTTTTCAGACAGGGATACCTTAATAGAGAAAGTATGAGATGCAGTAAAAAAGGACGTAGTAAACGCTATTAAATGCGATTTGCCAACTTTGGAATTCATCCAAAGCAAAATAGTTGTAACCTTCCCTTCCACCAAATTTTAGTATGTCAATAAATTGGTTATTGATGTCCACGATAAAAACGAACAGAAAGAAATCATAGTTACAGAACACAATAGAGCACAAGAGCAACTCCTTCAGAGACAAAACATAGATAGGAGAGATAGGACCTTTCAGGTAGGGGATAAGATACTGATCAAATTAAACAAGAGACTTGGCAACAAGTTGACAGACTTGTTTGAGGAAGTCACGGTAGAAGCCGACTTGGGGACAACGGTTCTTGTCAAGGGGAGGGAGGTGCATAAGGATAACATTAGATAAACAAATTATCCTTCTAGTACTCATTCTCTTTATTCTTAATAGGGTTTGGATACTATACCTTCTACTATTAGGAGCAATGACAATAACAAACTACTCGAACTCAGAATACATCCCAATACTGGACGGGAAAGCTATTATTTGAAAAGACAACTAATCTTTTAATGTACTCGGAAATTACCGATGAGACAACGTAATTAATGGTTCATTTCTCTTTATCTCATATGAGATTAATTCTTGAGTCCGACGTACAACATATAAGAAATCTATTGGAAACAGTTAACATTCATCATAGACAAACTAGGAGCATTAATATACTAGGAACAACTCTAAAGATAATAGCAGGAACACCAGACTTTAAAGATTTCGAAGAACTTAAATTCCAGCAAAAAGAATTAGCTAATTCAATAAACAGGCAGGCTTCAATAAATTCAAAAGTCAAGGAGAAAATAAATAAATGAACAGAATCAGTAAATACCATCATTAAATTTGCAAAAGAGAAACAGATTGAGACAGGCGAACTTTACCGAACTTTGCTTAATAGAAATAGAATTATGATTTCGGAACTTGGGACTCTAATGTTATCAATTACACTTGCAAAGATACAAATAGTGAACTCGGTAATTTTTGATTCAGAGGATTTAAAGAAAATGGTTAATGAGCACTTTGCAGGGCTAACTATAACTGATTTAATTGAAATATCTTATGTTAACGTAATATTAGATAATAATTTTTTACATTTCATTATTAAATACCCCAATCCTAGTTTAGTTTGTAAAAAAATAACCATGTTTCCAGTTCAACACAACGGATCTATATTACACTTTGAAGAAAATAATAACATCGCAGATTGCGGTAATAAAATAATACCAATAATAAATTGCACCGCTACGGTTACCTTCACATTCTGCAAGCAACTAAATTCGACAACCTGTGCCCAGCAGCTACACTCAGGAGGCATAGCACACTGTGACACCCGTCCCAGTAACTTACAACCGCTGGAGATAATCGATGACGGGATTATTATCATAAATGAGGACACGGCCGTAATCAAAACAGAGAACGGCACCAACACAACAATCCACGGAACTTACTTGCTGACGTTCGATGAGGAAATACAAATAAGTGGGTCTCTCTACAGAAACATTAAAAATATCGTCAAAGGACAGCCAGGCTCAGCAACGTCAACCACACTAAATATTATTGGTCATAAGAAAATTCGAAGCATGCCATACCTTCAAAGATTGAACTTGAACATGAAATTATGGCTTATAATAATGACCACCTTATTTGTCACCATCCTAGCCGCTATATTCGTTTGTTATAAAACCTTCCAAAAATAGAGAAACAACAGAAAGCAATCATTCCTACGTATTGTCATTGACACCCTGAAGAAAACCGGGAACGGCCTTCGAACGAGCGAGGGAGGAGTTAACACATCCGGCCTGACATCACCCTAAATTCTGCATGGGCAGCAAACCTGCAACTATATTTCTGCTTGCCATGCAATCGCTTCTCCGCCGACAACGCTCCACGCGCGGACGTCGTGACGTCTGAACTTGATCCGTGCAGCATAATTGCTGACACGGCGATTATAGGTCAGGGCCAGCTTAGCATAAGAACATTTTGTACTTTTAGTTTTCAGTCTTTTACGAACAATAAACAGAATCGGTCGATACAAAATAATTATCTTAAACTTAGTGACATCGCACAAGTAAAGAACAATATTAACTTATATTACAAGCAATACATACACGTACGTTCGCACACGAACGTAATATGAGCACGCGCTCTGCTAACTGAGCAGCGACTGCGAGCGGGCGGCAATATGCCCATCATAGGGGAAATTAAATGTTTATTAACTTTATTTCTAGATGGACTTTCTTGATCAAATTTTCACAGTGTGATTATGGCATTTATATGTGTGTATCTGCCAAAGCACAAGTCTTTAGGGGGCGTGGCATCCAAAATCCAAAAACAAAAACACCTATCTGCACAGTAAATTTGAAGCCTCTAGCTTTAATGGGCCACATAAATGAAAGCAAATTTATCTGAATTTATCGATAATTCGGAAACGGGATGAGTTATCGGAAAAAAAACCCAACTCGTATTGCGTATGGTATTTACCAGTATACATGTCAAATTTCAGATCTCTAGCGTTTTTGGTTTGCGAGATCGTTGCGTTCATACAGACGGACGGACGGACAGCGCTATATCGACTGAGCTCGTCGAGCTGATCAAGAATATATATACTTTATGAGGTCTGCGACGTCTCCTTCTGCCTGTTACATACATTTTCACAAAAACATTATCTCCTGATTTTCCATTTTCAATGGATTCAGGGTGTAATAATTGCATAATAATAGCAATAAAAATTCCAAAAAATAATATATATGCATCAAATTACTTATCCCAATGCCTAACACTGATTATTATAAGACACTGGAATATAAACAAATTACAATTCTAACGGAACTTAAATTCAGTAAAAGTTGCACTCCTACCAACAATTGCAAATTTATATTTAATGATAACACAAGTATAGAAGAAATAGATGCTGAAACAATAATAATAAAAAATTCCCGAAAGGAAAAGTAATATCCAAATTGTGACAAAAGAAATATTAAATGGAAATACAATGTGGAAATTGTAAAATAAAAATTTTAAAAGAAAAATTTTCCAATGAAAAAATAGAATTTTGCAAAAATTTTTTTATACCACATAAATCAAGAATTAAAGTTACAAAACTTATTAATTTTGATCATTTAAGAATAATAAACTTTTAAAATTGAAAGGAAATCACAGAATTAAAATATGAAGAAAAAGTAACAAATAGCATCAGGATTCTATTTTTAATCATTTTTATGTTTTATTATTTATATATACTTACTTTATTTTTTAAAAAATCAGGAGAATGCGTACTCTAAGAGGCGAGGAGTTATGCCATCACTTCCCACAGTGTCAGCTGACACCATACCATTAGCCTCAGTTCTAATTACAGTCGACACAAAAGGTATACAATCTTCTTTAATGTAGGAAAGTTACTAAACGATTGTCGCAGTCCAGCTGCATAATGTATATGTATAATGTAATGTATATATATCTATAAGCATAAGTAGTTTGAATGTGTTGGCGCCTGCCGTGACGGCGCGTGCTAGGATTGTGTGTAAGAGAGACGCATTGAGTTTTATTGGTGCGTCTTTGGGTATTTCATAAGAAATCGCAATTGTAGTATGAGGCTGATGTTTTCTAGTTTAGAAAAGTCCCGTTTTAGCGGGGCGACAGCGTCCGTAGCTGTCGCCGAGTGTGGTTCGGTAAGCACAAGATGATTAGAGGAACGGACAGTCAATGTGTGATGTTCGGGATCTCAAACGAGAATAATATGAGTGACGCTCGCTGCCTACGGCAAATTATCCATGGCAAGTGTTAATGGAAATGCAAAACAAAAATTTTATTAAACTTGTGAAAGCATTAAAATCAGATCCATCTGAAACAACAAATAATAAGGCAGTAGTGTTGCTGAAATTAAATGCAGATCTTGTCGGTGCCGACGAGTCTGCGTGGTGTGCTACAGTGAATATAATTTTGGCTGAAAATAATACACAAGGCTATAAGTTAGTGATGGCTTTGAGTGCAGCATTATAAGGCAGTGCGTCGCAGTGGCTCTCGCAATACCATTGTCCATTGCAGTAAGCTCAAAATGGACAAGGTCAAGGATACGCATCATGTGAAGAGAGATTTGTTGTTGATCCCAAAGGAGAAATGATTCATCATGACATGGTTTTCACCACAACATTTGACTCTGAAGCGGAATGTTATCTAATTAAACAAAAGATAAGTGCTAAGTTAGTTGGTAAAAGAATTAACAACTATTGAAGACTATTGGCAATGACAGCATTTGTAGTACATTGCAAATACTTAGCAATGTAGAAATTGTCAATCATTGTATTGAAATGCTATTCCATGTTTTGGGCGATGCATGTTCGAAATAGTGATTGGTCGAGAAATATTATCGCAGGGTTTTCATGTCATTGTGTCACCCGGAAAATTTTAAATTGTCAGATCAAAAACTGTAAACTATTGTTCAAATAACGATACATTTTCTAACGTGAATACTGATCTTTTTGGTAATGATCAAAATAAATTAAACAATTTATTAGAAAACTACTAAAAGTATTTCACAAACGGAATTCCTTCTACAGTCAGTACATGTGAAATTGTTCAAATGAAAGGGAGTTGGTGCGCGACAAGATTAAAGACCTGTTGGAAGCCCTATGATGTTAGTGAACAAAAAGGATGGTTCTCATCGTTTGTGCGTTGATTATCGTGAATTGAATGCTAATACAGTTTCAGACAGATATCCTCTACCTCTTATAGCAGATCAGATAGCTAGAATTCATGGAGCTAAATATTTCACATGTTTAGATATGGCAATATTTACTAAATCCCATGCATAAAGAATCGATAGAGTGGCTTTTGGCACCCCAGATGGTCAGTACTAGTTCTTGTCAATGCCGTTTGGAGTCAAAAATGCACCTTCAGTTTTTTAACGTAAAGTGATATGTGGTTATCTATATGGATGACGTATTGGTGGTGGGGTCAACAAAGAGTGAGGCTTTGGAAAGGCTACAGGTTACTTTTGACATTCTAACGAAAGCTGGATTTTTGTTTAATATTTTTTAATAGTGTTCGTTTCGACAGTTCAATATTTGGGATATGAGGTGAGCGCTGGCTAAATTCGTCCGAATTCACTAAAAATTTCACCGTTAACTGCTCTACCGCCTCCTCAGTCGGTTTCTGCTTTAAGGCAATTTATTGGATTGGCGTCATATTTTCGGAAATTTATGCAAGGATTTTCTTGTTTCATGAATTGTATCTTTTAACATCGGAAAAGAACGATTTTTTTTTGGAAGCCAGAACATGAACAAATAAGAAAGAAAGTTATTTCTATCCTTACACAAGCCATATTTAGTTATTTTTGACCCCCAACATCCTCACACATAGCACACTGATGCAAGTTCTCTTGGATACGGAGCTATCTTATTGCACTAAATCAATAATAAGCCTCATGACGTTGAGTTTTTCAGTAAGCCTGCTTCACCTCGGAGTCACGATATCATTCTTACGAATTGGAGACTCTTGCGGTTGTCATTATTTGGCAGGCAACGATTTTGTTGTTTTTACCGATTGTAATTCACTTAAAGCATCAAGAACCAAACGTGACCTATCTCCCAGGGCTCAAAGATGGTGGGCTTATTTACAGTCATTCTCATTTGATTTAGAATATAGGGAGTGTAAACGAATGGCTCATGCTGACTTCTCCCATCTGCGAAACGAGTCAATCTGGCAGAGATATTTAGTGAATGGGTTATGGCTAAACAGCGCAAAGATTCCGATATTATTAATATTGTGAATAAACTAAAAGATAATTCTCTTGTTGAGGACGTTGCAAAAACTTACGAGCTAAGAGCAGGAATAATTTATCGGAAAGTTTATAGACATGGTAGAGCTCGATCTTTAGCAATTGTTCCAAGAGCATTTAGATGGTTTGTATTAAATCAGATACATGAGTCAATCATGCACTTAGGTTGGGAGAACACTTTAGATAAAGCCTATGACTATTACTGGTTCGATCACATGTCTATGTGCATACGAAAGTTTGTTGAATCTGTATTACTTGCAAGATGTCAAAATCCTCATCAGGTAAAATTCAGGCTGGACTTGATCTAGTACTAAAGATTGACACACCCTGGCACACGATACACATACACATAACTGGAAAGATGAATGGCTAGTCTGATAAAAAAGAGTATGTCATTGTCCAAGTGGACGCTTTTACTTAATAGGTTTATTTAACACACATACTTAAGATTGATGCTGACAATTGTATAGGTGCTTTGAAATCGGCTATATCTTTGTTCTGAATACCAAACCGAATAATAGCAGACCAGGGTAGGTGTTTTGCTAGCTCTAAATTTAGCGAGTTTTATTCTCAACAAAAAAAAATTTGCATTCAATAGAGAGAGTTCTGAGTTTGTGAGAGTAAGATGTGTTTTTTGTTTGCGCTCCGTACTTTTAATTATTTCTGTTCTTTAATTTGTTCTATATTTATACATTATTTGTGTATTGGTGATTACTGCATTTTTAGTTTTGATACTGCCGTGATTTTTGCTTCTAAACATTGTGTTTTTTATTCTATTTACCATAGTTTTGTGAGCGTCGGTGTATATCTAAATTGCAATTTTCGTTTTAGTATTTCTATTCTTTCGTTGTTCTTATTTGCTTTTCTGTTCTTTTTATACCCTGAACCCATTGAAAATGGGAAATCAGGGTATAATGTTTTTGTGAAAATGTATGTAACAGGCAGAAGGAGACATCGCAGACCGCATAAAGTATATATATTCTTGATCAGCTCGACGAGTTGAGTCGATTAAGCCCTGTCCGTCCGTCCGTCCGTCCGTCTGTATGAACGCGCTGATCTCGTAAACCACAGAAGCTGGAGATCTGAAATTTGACATTTATACTCGTGAATACCATACGCTATATGAGTTTGTTTTATTTTTTCGATAACTCACCCCGTTCCCGAATTATCGATAAATTTCGATAAATTGGCTGTCAATTAAGTGACCCATTAAAGCTAGAGACTTCAAATTTACTGTACATATAGGTGTAGTGAATGCGGACATTTTGCAGTTTTTGGATTTTGGATGCCACGCCCCCTTCGCCCACAATTTGCAAAACCCGTATTTCAAATACTAGAGACTTTTGTTTTGGCAAATACACATATATGAATGCCATAAACACACTGTGAAAATTTCATTAAGAAAGTCCATCTGCAAAAAAGTTATTAAACATTTAATTTCGCATATCATAGGCATATTGCAGCCCGAGCGCAGTCGCTGCTCAGTTAGCAGAGCTCGTGCTCATAATACGTTCGTGAGCGGGCGTATGTGTATGTGTTGATTGTAATATATATGTAAAATAATCATAGCAGGCTTCGAATATCGGCTATTCGAAAGGTTCAGGGTATCTCTTAGTCGAGTAGTCTCGACTAGAGCTTCCTTACTTGTTTTAAACGCGTTAGTGTGTGTGTTCGCTGTCACATCGCTCACGCTCAGCTTAGCGTTTTGTTTTTGTTTCTTGCAAAATTTATTTCGTTTGTAGTGCAGCTCTATTTTCTGTTTCTTCATCAACTATTTATGTATTTGGTCTTTGTAGTAGCTGAGTGTTGTTGTTTGTGATCTTTGTTTCTCCCAATCACAGTTAATCCACTCTTATTCTTTTATCTTTTATTTTTTTACTATCTAAATCTGTTTGTATTTTTGTTTTGATTATCTCCCCTACTTGCCAATATGATATGCTGTAAGAAATCATGTACACTTCGGCATATCACTGATTCTGCACAAATGCAATTCGTTGCTGGTTGTGCGAGAATCTAATGCACATTAAATGTGCTGGCATCTCGGGGCGTGACTGTGATAGAGTCATGGCTGCTCTCAAAAGTGGGTGTGGTGGATTACGCTGGTCTTGCCCGGATTGTTTGGGAAAATAATTAAGTTTTTCCAAGATGTATAATTCAGTGCGGGTTCAGTATTCAAATATGAGCAAATTTTCAAAACATCTTGTAGAGGAACTAAAAGCTGGAGAAGAAATATTGTATCAGTATAATTTTGATTCTCCGCTAAATACAGTGATTACTCCATCACTGCTAGTTCCCCCCTCCATTCAATTATCGTCTCCTACCTTATCAACCCCTTCTTCACTTTGTCAATAATTATCAATTCCAATATCTGATGATTCAGTTGAAATATCTGGGTCTAGTGTCAGCACAGACACTAAAAAGCCCACTACTAAACAAGTAAGGAAACTCTAGTCGGAGGTGCCCGACTAGGAAATACCCTGAACCCCGCCTATCGGCGGCTTTAAATGCACTTCAAAGTTTGTATATAATTTTAAATTAAATTAAAAAATTAAAAAAAAAAGATTAAGTAAATTGCATAAAGAAAGTTGACGTCAGCTTAGAGAATCGAACCCGAGACTTTATGTCGGCGATCATCGCTTCTACCAACACAGCCGTTGCAATACATAAGCTGCTGAACTTCTGCTTAAAATTCATCCCCAATTTGTCTTTGTTGTTTCTATGAATTCTTCGAATTTTCTAGATGCTTCTGCTGCTGTTGCCACGCGCGTGTGTATGCAAACGTTTGGTAAACGTTTCGTTTAATAACATAATGCATTTCATCTATTCATATGTATATTATATTGACTTTATTTAAGTTATATCAATGTTACTTTTATTTTATATATATGTAAATATATACAGTATGTACATGTGTACATACATATGTATGTACATATATTGCAAGCAACGCATACATACACACGCACATGCACACGCTCTGCTAACTGCGTAGTTTACTCAGCGTCTGCGATGCGCCAATATGTGCGTGTTATGGAAAATTAAATGTTTAATAACTTTTTTTGTAGATCGACTCTCTTAACTTCAAACTTGCGCAGCGTAATTATATCATTCATATGCGTGTATGTGCAAAAGCACAAGTCTCTAGTATTTGATATAGGTTTTTTGAAAATTTATGCGAAGGGCGCGTGGCATCCAAAATTTAACATAAATCAAAATTGTATAAAAGTGGGACTAAGCTATATACAAGATTTGGAGTCTCTAACTATCAAGATATAGAAGATATAATTTTAAAACTGAATATCGATTTCGTTTTGAATCGATAAAAAAAGAACGAGAAGAGTTATCGAATTTCTAAAACAAACTCGACCTGCGACCTGATATACACGAATCTATAAAAAAAGTCTTAAGTCTCTAGCTATTATAGGTTCTGAGATCCACGCGTTCAAACATACGGACAGACGGACAGACAGGCAGACGGACAGGGCTCAATCGACTCGGCTTGTCGTCCTGATCAAGAATATATATACTTTATGGGGTCTGCCACGCCTCCTTTTGCCCGTTACATACATTTATTCTGCAACTAAACCATTATACCCTGATTACCCATTTTTAATGGGTTAAGGGTATAAAAAGGTAAAGTTTCTCCGAGTGTTGCTCAATCTAAAAGAACATTCAGACACCGTCTCCTACTCCTATATTACCCTATTTATCTGTTGTGTCTCCTCGAAAGCAAGTTTGCTTATCTAGGCTTTCATCAGATATGACATGTGAGGCTGTGTCTGCTTTCATTGAAAGTAAAATTTCATCTAAAGTTTTTATCTCGAAGTTTAATTTTGCGACTCCTCGTGAAATTGCTTTATTTAAAATCAATGTCCCAATTGAATTTTTCGATACAATATGTGATCCAAACTTTTGGCCACCTCATGTTGTTGTACATAAATTCAAACCTAAGACTCGGAATAGAATTTCTCCAGTGTCTTTAAATCCCGTTTCGGTTCAACGTTCATCTGAGGCTGTATCAAAAATCTAAGTTTTTTTCCATCTTTTCCGCAGCTATCTATTATTTATCAAAATGTTCGAGGCCTTAATTCCAAATTAAAAAATCTATTTCTACATAGCTGTAGTGTCCAATCTGAACTTATAGCCCTCACTGAAACATGGTTAAGCCAAAATGTTTATAATAGTGAGGTTCTTTCAAATAATTTCAATATTTATAGACTTGATAGCTTCTCTCGTAGAGGGGGTTGTGTTTTAATAGCTGTTAAATCCCATTTTCTTTCTGAATCGTTTAACTTCTCATCAATTCACAATGTTGAGATTATTGGAGTAGAAATAACTTTTCAGTCTTGTTCCCTATACGTTACTTGTTCATATATCCCTCCCTCTTTCGATTTACAAGTTTATAGTCATGTATGTATGAATATGTTCAAGATAATAACTTATTTCTTGTGTTGGGTGATTTTAATATACCTAACACTTCTTGGGCCTCATCTCCCTATTCGAATTATCTTATTCCAACAATTGATCATTATATTTTTGATGAATTGTTTAACCCTTTTTATGTATCAGATGAACTCAATTTCTAATCATTTAAATCGTTCTCTTGATCTTGTTTTTACTAATGATGACGCAAGATCATCACCCTTTTGTATACCTGAGGATTTATATCATCCAACACTAGAGGTTTTAATACCTATTTACTGTCCACCAATTCTTACGCCCTCATCATCTAAAAAGCGTCGTTGTTTTAATAAATGTAATTTTGTTTTTCTTAATGATCACATTAATGCAACAGATTGGTCTCCTTTATATGAGGCAGTTGATGTAAACATAGCAGTTTCAGCATTCTACAATACTTTAAATGCTATCCTATGCAAGTGTGTTCCTATGTGTCTTCCCAAATCTCTTTCTAATAAACCCCCCTGGTTCACTTCGACTCTTTCAACTCTAAAAAATTTTAAATCTAAATGTTTTAAGAAGTTCAAAAAGTCGGGTTCGGTCGTTGATTGGTCTAAATACTCCTTAGCTAAGGCCAATTTCAATATTTTAAACTCTCGTTGTTATGAGAATTACCTTATACGCTGTAAAAGGCAGTTTGCTCGTGATCCCAAAAGATTTTATTCATTTGTAAATTTGAAGAATTTGAATTGTCAGAAACCAATTTATTTCCAATTTTAAATTCTACTATTAATGGAAATGCCATTATCGTTTCTAATATTTCTACTGTCTCTCTTTTATCCGCTATGCGTACGTTGAAATCGTCGTTCTCTCCGTGGGCGGATGGAACTCCTAGTTGTGTGATTAAAGAATGCAGTGCTTCTTTGTGTCACATTTATTTCCTTCAATTTGGAAAGAATCATTTATTTATTCCTCTGTATAAAAAAGGAGGAAGATCTGATATTTCAAATTATAGAGGCATTGCCAAGCTTTCTACTATTCCGAAGTTATTTGAAAAAATTATAGCTTCTAATTTACAACACTTTTGTAAATCTATTATTTCACCATCGCAGCATGGTTTTGTTCAGAATCGATCAACCTCTACGAACTTATTAGAATTTTCATACCTAGTCAATGAAAGCTTTTTAAAGAAAATGCAAACAAATGTTATATACAATGTTGTCAGTAAGGCATTTGACTCTGTTCAGCATGACATCTTGCTTCAAAAGCATGACCAATTGGAATTTACTCCTAAACTTCGTTTTTAGATTGCTTCCTATTTAAAGGGTAGAACCCAAAGAGTTCTGTTGCGAACATCTACTTCGAAGGTCATATTTGTCTCTTCGGGTGTTCCTCAGGGTAGTCACTTGGGCCCTCTACTTTTCTCCCTATTTATAAATGACCATCCCAGCTGTATTTCTTACTCTAGAATATTCATGTATACAGATGATGTAAAACTCTGTCTCTCATACAAGAACTCAACAGATCATCTACGCCTACAGGATGATCTAAAATCCTTTCAAAATTGGTGTAAAGCTAATCAGTTGCATCTAAATTGTTCTCAGTGTATGACAATGACTTTCTGTCGTACCACTCCATTTTTTGCTGATTACACAATCAACAATGTGTCCTTGCAACGTATTTCTACAATCAAAGATTTCGGTGTGCTCTTTGACTGTAAACTTAGATTAAATACCCATATTCTAACCATCGATAATGAAGCCAAAAGTGTCCTTGGTTTTATTAAACGATGGTCTAAAGAGTTTAATGATCCGTTTGTCACTAAACTTCTTTTTGTCTCGCTGGTACGCCCTATTTTAGAATATTGTTCTATTATATGGTCGCCTCAGCAGAAATTGTATCAGGACCGTATTGAATCGGTTCAGAAGCAATTTCTTCTTTTTGCCTTGCGCCATCTAAACTGGGATGGTAACCTTCGTCTACCGTCTTATCATAGTAGGCTTCTTCTTTTGAATCTTCCATCGTTAATCAACCGTAGAATAGTCTTGGGTATTACTTTTCTACATAAGTTGACTACCGGTCGTATTGATTCGCCGTCTCTTCTATTTCAAGTCAACTTCCTAGTTTCTTCCCGTGCTTCTCGTCACTTTTGTCCTCTTTATTTACCTATATGTAACTGTAACTATTCTTTGTACAGTGCGTTTCGTGTTCTATGTACTAAGTATAATACTTATTTTGATGTATTTAGTTCTGAACTCTCTCTTTCCTTAATAAATCTTCTCTTTTAGCATATTTCAGAGAAATCACACACACACCACAGTTGTGAGAATGCACCTATGCAATTCTCCCTACTTGTGTAGTGATTTCTCTTATCGTATTTTACTTTTTAAGATTTTTATTTTTTCTTATATTTTTATAACCTTTTTTTTAACTTCTTCTATCTTGCTTAGTTTCAATAATATCACTAACCATATCTGGCTGTGATTTGGGGCACAGCACGTCGGTCCGGCAAATAAAACACCCCCATCGGGTTGGTGATATAATTGCTATATATTGTTAGTATTAGGCTTTTTCTTTTTCCTGTTCTGTTTATAATTTTTAATTTTGTAATTTTATAATTTGACTCACGACTGTAGTCAATTTTCTTTATATAAAATAAATAAATAAAAAATAAATTGCGACAGGTACAAATAGGGCCAACGGACAGGTAGAACGCATGATGAGCACTTTGAAAAACTTACTAACGGCAGTTGAGACTAGCAGTAGATCTTAGCAGGACGCATTGAGCGAGGTACACTTAGACTTGAATTGTACAGTAAGTCGAGTGACAAAGCCAAGTCCTTTGGAATTGCTTATTGGAAAGTTTGCTCGTCCGTTGAGGTTGCTTCCACCACGCGAAATGGCACCAGAGGTTAATTTGGCAGAATCGCTCGAGCAGTTCAAAATATAGCATATAGTAAAGCGAGCTTTGACAAAACCAAGGCTAAGGTTTTTAGATACAAAGTAGGAGATTTTGTGTTGTTAAAGAATGAAGAAAGGCACCAAAAAAAGTTAAGTCCAAATTTTAGAGGACAGTTACAAATAGCTGAATGGTTAGACGGGGATAGATATATCCTTAGATCATTGACAAATAATAGAAAGTACAAGTATGCTCACGAAGATGTAAGAAAATTGCCAGAGGAGTATGTACCAATGGAACTAGAAAGTAGTGAAGAGGTTGATATTGAAAATGAAACTGTATAGAATTGATTGAAAGTGAATCTGTTGAAACAGAAAATGTGGATGCCTGAAAGGTTGATTATAAAACTTGAAAGAATTTGTGATAATGCAATCACAAGTGCAAAACAAATGTTTTGATCATGGCGTGTGGCGCATAAGATGATGGAAATTGAAACCAGTTGGGTTTATGATAATGAAAAAAAAAGATGAATCTTATATTAATTTAAGAATGAAACTAAGAGTTGAGCTTAAAATTTTGTAACTGAAATTGATAAAGTTGTATGAAAAATATTAAATTCTATTCAATAATTTATGAAGAAAATGATTTATGTAATATGGCCGTGTCGAAAAATAAGTAGTTTGAATATGTCCGTCGCGGCCGTCACGGCGCCTGTGTAAGAGAGACGCGTCTTTGGCTGTTTCACAGGAAATCGCAATTGTAGTATGAGGCTGATGTTTTCTAGTTTAGAAAAGTCCCGTTTTAGCGGGGCGACAGAGTCTGTAGCTGTCGCCGAGTGTGGTTCGGTAAGCACAATATGATTAGAGGAACGGACAGTCAATGTGTGATGCTCAGGATCTGAGTGCGATCGAAACTCGCTGCGCTAAAGCAATGCCAAACGAGAATAAAATGAGTGACGCTCCAACTGTAGCAATAAGATGAATTCGAGCTTGATCAGAACAAAGAATAGAATAAGAAATCAGTTGTATTTAAGATCACAAATAAAAAACATGTATTGACTCCTGAATTTTAATAGAAGTACATAATTCACGCGGACTACATACCTATAATAGACGTGGACGTGATAATTTGGGGGGTATGCGATTACATGGGACACACGACTAACTTGGCTAGATACGGGACCAACATGGAACTTAGTGGATAATCAACATCATACATCCGAGAACACCTGAGCCCCCGTTGGCATCAAGGTCATTTGGTTGCGTCATCACCGTTGTTTCCTTTGACCTCCTTTGAGGGCTACGAGCCATCGGTTTTCAACTATGTTAAGCCAAATCGACCTGTTAACAACGAGTCATTAACTTCTACACCGGATGTCGTTGCGACAGAGTTGCAAGTGAAATCAGACGCCAGCAGAGACGCAGAGGCGGGCTGATCGTCCACAGAAGACGTAAGCTCAGCGTTCTGTCGGCCCGGCCGTCGACAGCAATGCCTTAAGTGTTTTGTTTTTATTTTCCTCTTAGAAAGCTCACACGAGCAGTAAATAAAAAAATTCAAAAGTTATAAATCGGTCTTGTTGTAATTTATATGTATCCACAAAAAATATGTACCTCTTATCAGAATATTCTGAGATCGATGCATTCACAAATACAGGCGGACGGACAGAGAGACATGGCAACATCGATCGGCTAGTGATCAAAAATATGTACATATGTATATGTCGCAGATTCGTTAATTACTTGTGGCTGGTCTGTCATGTTGACACATAAACTTTGGATGTGAATTGAATTCCAACCTACGCGTGATCAAGCATCGATCTATGCTTCTTTTTGCATACGCTAGCTGGACTCCACTCGACGACAGTGCCACCACGCTGTCGCCTCACTCTTACGGTATTTTGGTGCCAGTCATATTTTACGTCGTAGTAAAATTCCACAAATGATTTCACAATATACCAAACTCACTGCGCAGCTGCTTCTTGCAAACCACAGTGTCCAAAATATGTACATAATGTAACATACGCGTACAGTGGACAAAATACGTTCGTAATGCAGCAGGGCTTTCCTGACATATCACACGTTCTCGTATTAATGCTAGAGAAATTCGAAATTTGGTCTACAACTATGTCGTTGAGACATTCATCTCGAGTTGATCAAACGCATATCATGTGGGATTATCACTCCGCGATAAATAAACGAAAAAACTATTAAAAACTTAACGCTACTGGCAAAAAACAATACACAGCTCTGCTATTTTGCAGTATCTTTCGAAGACACGGTGACAATTTAACTGTGGTTTTGTTCAAAGAAATAAATAATTACTTACTATACAACTCTCCACTAGGGCTCCGGCCTCAACGGGGGCCACGAGCAAATCAACTGATCGAGAGCTTAAGCCCTTTCGCTCCACATTACGCAAGCAGAGCTTTATTAATACTTCAGTAATAAAAATAAAATAAATAAATAAATAAATAATTAAAACGGAACTTAAATATGCCATCCAATACCGTATTAAATTTGAGTACTGTCCAACAAGACAAAGCTCCAAATAATAAGCGGAAGCTGCAAATCTCGCCGGAAGCCATCAGGAAGAAAAAAACTGCTACACATGATCTATCCAGTGGCAGTGGAATAGCAACTGATGCAGCAACCCAAAATCGTTTCTCACTCCTAAGCGGTGACGAGGAAGAAATGTCTGAAACGATAAGACCCCATAGCACAATCTATCATCTAGAAGAAGTTGAACCTACCATCTGGATCGAAAAACCAATAGAAAAACCAAAGCATTGACCGCCTTCAATTTGGTGCCCAAACATCAAATGAGTCTCGCAGTTCCACGCGCTAATAGAAACTGCAATTGACCCCAACTCGTACGCGATCAAAGTAAAATGTCAAAACGTTTGAGTGCTAACAACTCAAGTGAAGACTATCAGTAAGTTGCAAAAAGATTCTCAGACTTTGGACTAAAATTTTACTGCTACCAGCTGAAGAAGGAGTACAGAGTATGTATAAAAGGACTCCACCACAGTACTGATGTCGATCAAAGAGGATTTAGAAGCAAAAGAGCATAGCATTAAAAACATCTTTAACACACTAAGCCGAAGAGAAAAAACTCCGCTCAACATCTTTTTTGTTGATCTGGGTCAGGCAACAAACAACAAACAAATTCTAGATTTGCGCATTATCTGCAGACAAAGATGTACTGTGGAAATCCCACGAAAGTTCAATGATCTGACGCAATACCACAGATGCCAAGAATTTGGGCACACCCAGCGATACTGCCATAAGAGACATAGATTTGTCAAATGCACTGGTGACCACGCATCCAAAGAGTGCACGAGGGCAAAGGACCAACCCCCAATCTGTGTCCACTGTGAAGAGCAATATCCGGCTAAGTATAAAGGCTGCCAGGAATACAAGCGACTTCTAAAGCTTCAGACTCCGGTACCCAGACGCAACCCAGCTCCTGCACCTAAGCTATTCAATAACCATGCCATGACTACTGGTGGTAGGTCGTACGCTTAAGCAGTAAGAGGAGAAAAACCAAGAGAAATTCCCACTAAAGTTGACGTAAACATTATGATGCTTATTCAACAACAGCAGCGTCAACTCGAAATCATCAATGCCGAACTTCGGGCAATGCAAGAAATCCAAGCAAAGCAAGATACAATTCTGACCAGCCTTATGGCAATAATAGCAAAAATAAACAAATAATGACTCCTTGCGTGGGTATCTCGAACGCTAATGGTCTCAGCAACAAAGCTCAGGAATTGACAGTCTTCCTCTCACGTAAAAACATAGACTTTATGTTAATATTAGAAACGCATGAGTGCCCAGCGCTAAAAATATTCGGCTACGAACACTACCATTCAAATGGAAACGGAACAAACAGATTCGGCAGCTCTTCTATCTACTGCCCACCAAATGCTGATCTCCGTGGGCAAGACGCCACCCAACTTCTCGGGCACAGAAGAATACATTTTGGGGTAGTAGCAGAGCAAACAGGCGCGGCGAAGTCATTTATGATGCGATAAACGAACTGGGTTTTAACATCCGTGCTACCGGAGCACCTACACGCTATCCTTTAAATGGCCACACTCCTTCTGCTATCGACTTTGGCATATATAAAGGGATTGGTGATAGGCTGTTGAGCATCGAAGATTGTATGGATTTATCATCGGACCACCTTCCTATATCCATACAAGCAAGGGACAAACGGTGCAGCTAACAGCGCTGCTTCGGCTATAGAGTCGTGCAGCTTTTTGTTGCATATTCTATGTCTTCTGCAGTACGTATCCGGATGTAGAAGGGAATGTAGTGTGCGCTTGAAACACTACATTCCCTTCTACATCTGGATACGTACTGTAGAAGACATAGAATATGCAACAAAAAGCTGCACGACTCTATAGCCGAAGCAGCGCTCTTAGCTGCTCCGCTTGTCCCTCGATCACGACTCCTCTCACAATACAGCAGTCTCCTCACTCCGTATGCTCAAACTTTATTTACATACAAGAGATGGACAAGGCGTTAATGGATGCGTACACGCTCACCGCCAGACAAAAGGAGATACAACGAAGCCACTAGGCAGCTTAAGAGCGTGCTAGCCCAGCTTCGGGACAAACGTATCAGCGACGCTCTTGAAAGGGCAGACTCACCAGCCGGCGCCGAGTATCAACTCTGGCGTTTCACACGCAAAATTAAGAGGCAACCATTTCGCAAAACACCTCTTCGTGGGCAGGTCGTCTGTGGATAATAGGAGACGAAGCACAAGTTGAGGCCTTCGCAGAGCATCTGCAAGAGCAATTTTCACCCCTACTATCTACTGAGCTTTCGGATATAGAGATGACCAGAAAAACAGTTAACCCACTTATATCTGAATGCTCCGCTATTGAACCTTGCACAAAAACTTAAGTCGTCGAGCTATTTAAGTTAGAGAAAGCAAAGCGTCAGGACACGACCACATAGACGGCAAAGTACTCCGGGCATTGCCGGAATCCACAATCGACTACTATGTTGTGCTGTGCAACGCCATCCTCAAAATCTAAAATTTTCCAGCTTGCTGGAAACATGCTGTGATTACAATGATTCCAAAGCCAGGGAAGCCCGATGAATTAATCGGTTCACACAGACCCATCAGCTTGCTTCCGGCACTCTCCAAAGTATTCCAAAGAATACTTCTGCGTAGAGTACTGGCTGAGCTGGAACTAGGGCGGACAATTCCAAACCACCAGTTCTGTTTTAGGAGTCAGCATGGCACGCCCGAACAAGTTTACCAGATTGTACAGCACATTCTTCGCGCTTTCTTGAACAAAAAATACTGATCTGCACTCTTTCTGGACGTCAAACAGGCATTCAACAGAGTCCGGCACCTCGGACTACGTCTTCCCTCTTACTTCAAGATAATTATTATCTTATTACCACGACCCGACCGGTAAGAGCAGGCGTACCGCAGGGCAGCGTACTTGGCCCTACCTTGTACACGCCGTTCACAGCAGACATGCCGTCTCCTCTCCAAACTCCGAAACTATTATAGCTACATATGCAGATGACACGGCAGTACTAAGCATCAACAGTTCTCCCTCCGAAGCTTCTGCAGTGCTCTAGTCGTTCCACAACAAGTTTCTTTCTTGGACAAAACGCTGGCAATAAATCCGCTAAAGTCTTGCCACATAACATTCGCGACAAGGAAGGGGGACTGCCCTGAGGTGTTTCTGGGAGCGCCAATCCCTAAGGCCTCAAAGACTAATTACCTTGGAGTTACCTTAGACAGAAGATTAACGTACGACCCTAAGACTTAAAAAGTTAGACTGGATGCTAAAAAGCACAAGCAAAATATCGCTATAAACAAAAATAAAACTCTACTACTCGATAGTGGCACCAGTGTTCACTTACGCCATTATAATATGGGGCTCTAAAAAAGATACAAGTCCTACAAAATAAGGCGTTAAGTAGATGGACTGAAGCCGAATGGTTTGTAAGGAACACCACGCTTCACGCAGACCTAGAGTTGCCAACAATAGCTGAACTTATTGGCCGCCATAGCTCTACGCGGACCGGCCAGCTGCCCATCCAAATCAAATCGCAGCTGATTTAGGCATAAACAGATGCAACAGATGACTGAGAAGACTCCACCCTTTCGATCTCAGAGATCTCATCTAAGTTCACAAAAAAAAAGGGCATTTGCCCTCCCAATAGTTAAAGTTTAGTCAAAGTAATAATTTGCTTCCCCAATAAGGAGGACCACATCAGAGACGTTGAGTGGGTCTTGGAAAGGCTTAGGGCATGAGGGTTTCCCAAGAAAAGTCAAAATTCTTCAAAAAGGATGTGGCATATTTGGGATTCACAGGGTTAGCAAGTTATCACAAGTGCTTTATAGCAGGATTCGCCAGCATTGCAAGACCCCTAACGGAGATCTTGAAAGGCGAAAATGGGAAAATATACGCCAACCATTCGACGAAAGTGAAACTCGAATTAAATCAATCCCAGTTAGACGCCTTTAACAGATTAAAAGAGTTGCTAGCCTCCGAGGATGTGCTGTTGGCATATCCCGATTTCAAAAAAACATTTGAACTGACAACAGACGCGTTAGGCCAAGGGTTCTGTGCTATGCTATATCATGGCGAAGTCTCTATAGCAATGATCACCCGTACATTGTGAGACCACGAGATTAACTCCTAGTCATGACTAGGGCACTGAAAAATCTCAGAAACTACTCGTACGCTCTTAAAAACGTTTATACAGACCACCAGCCGCTAACATTTGCGGTATTGGATAAAAATCAAAATGCCAAATTAAAACGTTGGGATGCTTTATTGATGAGCACAACGTAAACATCATCTATAAGCCAGGCAGGAAAACCATGTGGCATGTGACGCTCTGCCTGGCTGGAATATCAAAGCTCTGGAGGGTAATGTCTGATGTCTCTAAACTTCACAATTGAGACAATAGATAAACCGGTCAACTGCTTCCGAAACCAGATTATACTGGAGGAAAGCCCTGTCATGCGGAACGGTCTTGTGACAGATTTATCAGACATTACAGAACTAAAAGAAATCATCGCGGAGCGCAAAAGAATGCCCCAAAAACACTTACGAGACTATTTTTTATTTGTCAAAAATTTGGCTGTCACAACTGAAATAGCTGCAAACTGTCGAGTATATTTTATTTATAAAGAAATTTGACTAAAATCGTGAGTCAAATTACAAAATTACAAAATTAAAAATTATAAAAGAATAGGGAAAAGAAAAAGTCTAATACTAACAATATATAACAATGATATCACCAACCCGATGGGGGTGTTTTATTTGCCGGACCGGCGAGGTATACTCCAAATCACAGCCAGGTATGGTTAGTGATAGCATTGATACTAAGCAAGATAGAAGAAGTTAAAAAAGGAATTACAAATATAAGAAATATAAAATCTTAAAAAGTAAAATACAATAAGAGAAATCACAAGACATGTAGGGAGAATTGCCAGGTGCATTCTCACTACTGGGGTGTGTGTGATTTCTCTGAAATATGCTGAAAGAGAAGATTTTATTAAGGAAAGAGAGAGCTCAGAACTAAATACTTGAAAATAAGTATGGTACTTAGTACATAGAACACGAAACGCACTGTATAAGGAATAGTTACAGTTACATATAGGTAAATAAAGAGGACAAAAGTGACGAGAAGCACGGGAAAGAACTAGGAAGTTGACTTGAAATAGAAGAGAAGGCGAATCAATACTACCGTTAATCAACTTATGTAGAAAAGTAATACCCAAAACTATTCTACGATTGATTAACAATGGAATATCCAAAAGAAGAAGCCTACTATGATAAGACGGTAGACGAAGGTTACCATCCCAGTTTAGATGGCGCAAGGCAAAAAGAAGAAATTGCTTCTGAACCGATTCAATACGGTCCTGATACAATTTCTGCTGAGGCGACCATATAATAGAACAATATTCTAAAATAGGGCGTACCAGCGAGACAAAAAGAAGTTTAGTGACAAACGGATCATTAAACTCTTTAAACCATCGTTTAATAAAACCAAGGACACTTTTGGCTTCATTATCGATTGTTAGAATATGGGTATTTAATCTAAGTTTACAGTCAAAGAGCACACCGAAATCTTTGATTGTAGAAATACGTTGCAAGGACACATTGTTGATTGTGTAATCAGCAAAAAATGGAGTGGTACGACAGAAAGTCATTGTCATACACTGAGAACAATTTAGATGCAACTGATTAGTTTTACACCAATTTTGAAAGGATTTTAGATCATCCTGTAGGCGTAGATGATCTATTGAGTTCTTGTATGAGAGACAGAGTAGAGGCCCCAAGTTACTACCCTGAGGAACACCCGAAGAAACAAATATGACCTTCGAAATAGATGTTCTCAACAGATTTACTTAAATAGGAAGCATTCCAAGACAGAAGTTTAGGAGAAAATCCCAATTGGTCAAGCTTTTAAAGCAAGATATCATGCTAAACTGAGTCAAATGCCTTACTGAAATTAGTGTATATAACATCTGTTTGCATTTTATTTAAAAAGCTTTCATTGACTAGGGATGAAAATTCTAATAAGTTCGTAGAGGTCGATCGAAAGGAGATCAATCTGTTGTATTAATGTGATCATTAAGCAAAACAAAATTACATTTATTAAAACAACGACGCTTTTTAGATTATGAGGACGTAAAAATTGGTGGACAGTAAATAGGTATTAAAACCTCTAGTGTTGGATGATATAAATCCTCAGGTATACAAAAGGGGGATGATCTTGCGTCATCATTAGTAAAAACAAGATCAAGAGAACGATTTAAATGATTAGAAATTGAGTTCATCTGATACACAGAAAGGTTAAACAATTCATGAAAAAAATAATGATCAATTGTTGGAATAATATAATTCGAATCGGGAAATGAGGCCCAAGAAGTGTTAGGAATATTAAAATCACCCAACACAAGAAATAAGTCATTATCTTGAACATATTCATATACTTCTTTATTACAAGATATATGATGAGTATAAACTTGTAAATCGGAAGAGGGAGGGATATATGAACAAGTAACGTATAGGGAACAAGACTGAAAAGTTATTTTAACTCCAATAATCTCAACATTGTGAATTGATGAGCAGATAAACGATTCAGAGAGAAAATGGGATTTAACAGCTATTAAAACACCACCCCCGAGACAAGCGATCATGTCTATAAATATTCAAATTATTTGAAAGAACCTTACTATTATAAACATTTTGGCTTAACCATATTTCAGTGAGGCCTATAAGTTCAGATTGGACACTGCAGCTGTGCAGAAATAGATTTTTTAATTTAGAATTAAGGCCTCCAACATTTTGATAAATAATAGATAGCTGCGGAAAAAATGGAAAGAAACTTAGTTTTTTGATAAAGCCTCAGATGAAGGTTGTACCGAAACGGAATTTAAAGACACTGAAGAAATTCTATTCCGAATCTTAGGTTTGAATTCATGTACAACAACATGAGGTTGCCAAAAGTTTGGATCACATATAGTATCGAAAAATTCAATTGGTATATTGATTTTAAATGAAGCAATTTCACGAGGAGCCGCAAAATTAAACTTCGAGATAAAAACTTTAGACGAAATTTTACTTTCAATAAAAGCAGACACAGCCTCACATGTCGTATCTGATAAAAGTCTACATAACAAAACTTGCTTTTGAGGAGACACAACAGATAAATAGGGTAATATAGGAGTAGGAGACGGTGTAAGAGATGGGTCTGAATGTTGTTTTTAGTTTGAGCAACACTCGGAGAAACTTTAACTTTTGAGTGTCTGTTATGACACTAGACACAGATATTTCAACTGAATCATCTGATATGGGAATGATAATTCTTGACAAGGTGAAGAAGGGGCTGATAAGTTAGGAGACGATACTTGAATGGAGGGGGAACTAGCAGTGATGGAGCAATCACTGTATTTAGCGGAGAATCAAAATTATACTGATTCAATATATCTACTCCAGCTTTCAGTTCCTCTTCAAGCTGTTTTGAAAACTTACTTAGATTTGAGTACTGAACCAGCACTGAATTATAAATCTTGGAAAAACTTAATTGTTTTTCCAAACAATCCGGGCAAGACCCACCACACCCACTTTTGGGAGCAGCCATGACTCTATCACAGTCACGCTCCGAAATGCTAGTACATTTAATAGATAATCAAAACAAAAATACAAACAGATTGTGTGCAATACTTATGTGTTAACTACTCCACCCTCAAGTTTCTGACCGTACCCGGTCACCTTATAGCTATCGGTGATTCCTTGTGAAGTTTTTTTTATGAAGTGATTCCTTGAAGTTTGCCGTTTTTGATGATTAGCCAAATGATAATGAGGCCTCGGAAAGTAAGGCTGACAACGATGCCGATTGTAAACAAGTTCTTGGATGTTTCAGCAGAAGCCAATTCACTCTTAAATTTTTTGATGACTTGGAGGTTGTCAATATTTGAGGCATGCTTAACAGCAGCTCATGGCCATGATGTTGAGCAAGGACGACCTTGCAATGCCTGGTGTTTCCCTTAGGATCTCAAGCTGGTTCATGTACTTTGTGTCATTGACAATTGCGGAGAACCGGAAAGTGACGAGGACTGTCCCGTTGGTTATAATTTCTGGGCCCTCGTCTGTGGTGAGCCTTGCAGTATTTTCATTGATTATGATAACACCTTCGTCCACTTGTGTGACCGGCTTGAGGTGTCTTGGCTGTGTTCGACAAGGAGCTGTGCTACTGGCATGTAGCGCTTGTGCGCAGGAACCTTGCGCTGCTGGCTTGCAGACCGAGATGTATGTTGCTGCCACGCACTCATTGTCCGCTAATATTCCGATGTTGCATTCGGCAAGACGGTGTCGTCTTGAGTTGTAGTGTGACGTGTTGGTGGGACACCGGATAGACTATAATTTCCTGGCAGATAAGTTTTGCCCTTGGATAAGCTATTAGAATATTAACTATATTTTCGGACTGTACGACCTTAATTTTAGACGCTTCACCAATGCAAAATTCTATTGGATGTTCATTTAAAATCGCTTTCAAATCATTATGTTCAAAAGTTGCTTGGTCTATTATTTCAGATTTGGCCAACGTAATTGTCAGAATTAAATTTGATATTTATTCAATTAATATTCTATTTCTTGCTAAAAATGCGATGTATAGACTAGTTCGTTTCTTTTAGCTTTTATTTTTTTATTTACTACGTAAGTAAATTTGTTAATTTTCCTTTGCGTCTCTGAGTTGATAAATAATTGTTTATTGTTTGCATCAATTAATTGTGATTCGGTCCACCTAACCATTTCAAATTCGGAGGCATCTGGTGTGCCTGCTATGGCCTTTAATACCGAGCCTAGAAAATCTTCTGGCCATCCTATGGTGTATTTTGACAACGGACAAAAAGCTCCTTGTTGTTGTGCGATTAATAATAGAAAGTTAATTACTAGTTCTAACTTTAAGTAGTTTCTCCTAACCGCTACTGGAGGTTGTCCTTATGGACCACCCTCCCCTTAATGAGAACAGTCGTTCTCAGGTCTGCTTGGATCTTTTCTTCTTTGCAAAGCGGCGTTAACTTATTTCCTAACCTTTTCTTGTTCTTAACGTATACTTCTTCGCATACTTAAAATATTTTGTCTGTCTGTGTTACATCTTTAAAGTACCGCTTTTTCTATTTTTTTTTCTTAATGTGGCATGAATAACATCGATTGGTTTTTGATTTGTAACCGAGTGGATTGATTTGTTATATTCCACCGTTGCTCTCATAATCAGGTTAACTGTATCGCTAGCTTTCTTATCCATTTTTAGGCTTCTTGCTATATCTGATAGAGTGCAATGGAATCTTTCTACCTGGCCATTGGAAGCACTCTGTAGTGGTGGCGCATTGACAATGTCTATTTTATAATTGCTTTTTAAAAGCGATACTATTGTTTCCGAATTAAAAGATGCTTCGTTGTCGCAGTATATTGTTTTCGTTGCGGGAATCAAATTAATGATCTGGATGATAGGCATTTTAAAATATATTATCGTTCACGACTGAATTGGTTGCACGATGGCGAACTTAGAGAATTTGTCTATGCAAGTGAGGAAAAGTTTCTTATCTGTTGAAACATGCTGTGCGGCGCGGTGCGCGATTGTGTTCTGTTGTCACGATTTCTAATTCCTCATTTTTGTCAGTAATATCTGACACATAATTATTGCCATGTCGTAACTTAGTGGCTGGGAAATTTAACACGAGTGCGTGTTGAAAGCTGGCTAAATTGGGAAGATCTGGAATGATGAGTGGTTTTTTTATGTTTCAACCAAGCATCAGTGAAACTGATGGTGTGGCGAATTTTCTTGCCAAAGATTATAATTTTACTTTGGAAAGAAAAGCGTTCGTCTTCTAAGACAATTTGGTTTTTCAAGCAATTTACTGGCTTATCAGTTGTCTCTGCCGTGTAGCTTAGTGAGAGTTCACTACGAATCGGTGCAACGTCAGGTAAAGGTTTGTCTTGCATGGCGTTTATGTTCTGTCTAGATAAGGCGTCGGTTACTAACTTTTCTTTACCTGGTTTATAGAACACTTTTGGATTGTGTTTGTCAATGAATGTTTTCCATCTTTTGATTTTAGCGTTCGTGTTTCTGCCAGAGACAGCGAAGGTAAGGCTTATGGTCAGTGAAAATATTTATTTCTTTCGTGTCATATAAATAATTTTGTAACTTCCCTAATAATAGCTAATAATTCCCTTCCGTTTGTAGCGTAATGAGCTTCCTTATCTTTCAGAGTTCTGGAGATCATAGTTATTGGTTTAGCTCCTTGAGATAAACAGCACCAATGCCACACATAGATACGTTTGTGTTTAAATCAAAACCATGCTTAAATTCCGGGTACATGAAAGTGACATCTTCTGATGCTAAAATATTCTTCAGACTTTCGAAATCACTGGTTTGAGTTTCATTAAACTCAATTTTTACCTATTTGGACCTGTGTTCACTCACGGAGCCATTTTCTCCTTTGAGTATGTTGGTCAATGGCCTTGCCATAGCTGCAAAATCTTTAATAAAGACTCTGTAATAGCTTTCTACGCCCAGAAATGATCGCAAGCTAAACAAGTTTTTCGGTTCGGGATATTCTCGTATGGCTTTTACTTTTTCGTCGGTCATGGCTCCGATTTTGGTTATAACAAAGCCTTCATCACTGTGTAAATGTGTCGAACGGGATCGGCCTCATTTGTAGCAAATCTTTCCAATATGTTCTCTAAGAACATCATCGATGGTCCTTTGAAAAATGCTTCCAGCATTTTTCAATCCAAACGTCAGTCGGCAGAACTCGTATTTCCCACCGTTGACTGAGAAAGAGGTTTTTCACGATCATGTTCTGGTGTTTGGTGATAACCCGATTTTAAATCTAGGGTTGTGAAAAATTTTTCCTCTCCTAGATTCTCTAGAATCATCGGAATACTCGGCATTGGGTATTGATCGGCTATAGTGCGCTCATTGAGCTTTGTAAAGTCAATTGTTTCTGTTGCCGTTAATGTGGAGCCCTTTTTTGTCGACCACCTATGAGGGGCTGTTGTACGGGGATTTAGATGGTCTAATTATGCGATATTTTAGCAATTGTCTGAATTCTTTGTTTACGAAGTCTAAGACTCCCACGGGATGGGGGTATAATTTTGAATATACCGGCTCATTATCTATGGTCCGAACGGTGGCAATGACAGAGTTTTTGAAAGGTAGTGTCTCGTTAAAGGTCGAAGTGGCCTTTATCCTCTTTCAAATCATAGCCTTAAATTCTTTTTTAATAAGACTCGGTACCACGATATCATTTACATCTGTGAAGTTAAGATTTTCACAGTTATGTTACTGCAATTGCTCAGATCTATTTTGATAGTTGAGCGTACTCTCTTGTAGATTCAATACCTATCCTGCTTGCGCTAGCAATTCGAAGCCTACAATGACTTTAAATGAGGTGAGAGTGTCCAGCAGAAAAATGGGAAATACCAAATATTTTCATAGGGCATTTCTGCTTTATCTCGCTCGAACCGTGTATCGAGCCTACAGTGAAGGGGGATTCGACCGGAACTACGCCTTTTAACACCTTTACGGGTTTGCCGTAGTTTTTTGCCGCCCCTGTGCCTATTAGGATCTTTATTGTTCTCCCACCCAGCATTCATGTCCATTTCATGTCCACGCTCATCTCTATTATGTTTTCCTGCCTTGACCCTTGTGGGTGATTTTTATTTTCTTCCCTAGCGTGTCCCCTTTCAGCCATAGCCAAGGACGTGGCCGAGAACATGCTTCTTTCAATACTTGCCTCAGCCACTCTGGTAAGTACCAAGGCGGAGGGTAAGTCTTTCGGCTGTGCCGGAAAAACTACTGCTCTAAGCGACTTCTTCATACTAGAAATGAGTGCGTGAAGCGCATCAGACCTCACCTCTTCGTTAAGCAATGTAGCTTGCTTAGTCTCATGTGTCATAACTATTTTGTTTGTAACGAGCGTTAATTTCTTTTCGACCTCGTCATAATATTCTTATAAGGCTCAAGCCGCCTGGTCTGACCATTTCGAGTGTTTTCCTTAAAACTCGTAACGACGTCTTGTCAGTATAGGAGCAATCTGCTCTAGCTAATATAGCATCGAAGTTAAGCACTGTATTGTGTGATACTAAAACGGCTTTTGCTGATCCCCTGATCTTGTTTCTGCCAATTGTGACAGCTTGATAGTGAGCACTGCTGCCGTTATATGGTTTAAATAGCTCATAAGCATTGCAGGCTGACCTCCTCCATGCTACATATTCGTCGGAACACCCAGAAAATTCATGGACAAACTTTATGATATCAAGTGGGATGTCACTACTAAAAAAGTTAAAGTTTCTTCGAGTGTTGCTCAATTTAAAAACAACATTCAGACACCGTCTCTTACTCCTATATAACCCTATTTATCTGTTGTGTCTCCTCGAAGGCAAGTTTTCTTATCTAGGCTTTCATCAGATACAACATGTGAGGCTGTGTCTGCTTTCATTGAAAGTAAAATTTCATCTAAAGTTTTTATCTCGAAGTTTAATTTTGCGACTCCTCGTGAACTTGCTTCATTTAAAATCAATGTACCAATTGAATTTTTCGATACTATATGTGATCCAAACTTTTGGCCACCTCATGTTGTTGTACATGAATTCAAACCTAAGATTCGGAATAGAATTTCTTCAGTGTCTTTAAATTCCGTTTCGGTACAACCTTCATCTGAGGCTGTATCAAAAAACTAAGTTTCTTTCCATCTTGTCCGCAGCTATCTATTATTTATCAAAATGTTCGAGGCATTAATTCCAAATTAAAAAATCTATTTCTCCATAGCTGTAGTGTCCAATCTGAACTTATAGCCCTCACTGAAATATGGTTAAGCCAAAATGTTTATAATAGTGAGGTTCTTTCAAATAATTTCAATATTTATGGACATGATCGCTTCTCTTGAAGAGGGGGTTGTGTTTTAATAGCTGTTAAATCCCATTTTCTCTCTGAATCGTTTACCTGCTCATCAATTCACAATGTTGAGATTATTGGAGTTAAAATAACTTTTCAGTCTTGTTCCCTATACGTTACTTGTTCATATATCCCTCCCTCGTCCGATTTACAAGTTTATACTCATCATATATCTTGTATTAAAGAAGTGTATGAATATGTTCAAGATAATGACTTATTTCTTGTGTTGGGTGATTTTAATATTCCTAACACTTCTTGGGGCTTAATTCCCAATTCGAATTATCTTATTCCAACAATTGATCATTATTTTTTTGATGAATTGTTTAACCTTTTTTATGTATCACATGAACTCAATTTCTAATCATTTAAATCGGTCTCTTGATCTAGTTTTTACTAATGATGACGCAAGATCATCACCCTTTTGTATACCTGAGGATTTATATCATCCAACACTAGAGGTTTTAATATGTACCTATTTACTGCCCACCAATTCTTACGCCCTCATAATCTAAAAAGCGGCGTTGTTTTAATAAATGTAATTTTGTTTTGCTGAATGATCTCATTAATGCAACAGATTGGTCTCCTTTATATGAGGCAGTTGACGGAAACTTAGCAGTTTCAACATTCTACAATACTTTAAGTGCTATTCTAGACAAGTGTGTTCCTATGTGTCTTCCCAAATCTCTTTCTAATAAACCTCCCTGGTTCACTTCGACTCTTTCAACTCTAAAAAATTTTAAATCTAAATGTTTTAAAAAGTTCAAAAAGTCGGGTTCGGTCGTTGATTGGTCTAAATACTCCTTAGCTAAGGCCAATTTCAATATTTTAAACTCTCCTTGTTATGAGAATTACCTTATACGCTGTAAAAGGCAGTTTGCTCGTGATCCCAAAAGATTTTATTTATTTGTAAATTTGAAGCGTAAATCTTCTGGGCTTCCATCCTCGTTTTTCCTAGGTTGTGACAGTACTTGTAATGATCAAGATACCTCAGATCTATGTGCAAAGTTCTTCCAATCCACTTATTCAACTGCCATTCCAGAAACCAATTCATTTCCAATTTTAAATTCTACTATTAATGGAAATGCCATTATCGTTTCTAATATTTCTACTGTCTCTCTTTTATCCGCTATGCGTACGTTGAAATTGTCGTTCTCTCCGGGGGCGGATGGTATTCCTAGTTGTGTGATTAAAGAATGCAGTGCTTCTTTGTGGTCACCTTTATTAAAACTGTTTAATTTGTCTCCTGATACCTCGGTATTTCCTTCAATTTGGAAAGAATCATTTATTATTCTTCTGTATAAAAAAGGAGGAAGATCTGATATTTCAAATTATAGAGGCATTGCCAAGCTTTCTGCTATTCCGAAGTTATTTGAAAAAATTATAACTTCTAATTTACAACACTTTTGTAAATCTATTATTTCACCATCGCAGCATGGTTTTGTTCAGAATCGATCAACCTCTACGAATTTATTAAAATTTTCATCCCTAGCCAATGAAAGCTTTTTAAATAAAATGCACACAGATTATATATAAATTATAACAAGACTGATTTTTGGTTTATTTCAAATCTTTTTATTGAGAGCTCATGTGAGCTTCTTGTGAGACAAACTAAAACTTTTTAAAATTAAACAGCGACTCCAAGCCATCGCTGCCGGCGGCCGGGCCGACAGAACGCTGAGCTTGCATCTTCTGCGGACGATCAGCCCGTTTCTGCGTGCTGGTGTCCGATTTCGCCTGCAACTCTGTCGTAACGGCGTCCGGTGTAGAGGTTGCTGACTCGTTGTCAGCACTATTTACTCGGCGCGTGTTAACTTATACACTGATTTCAGTAAGGCATTTGACTCTGTTCAGCATGACATCTTGCTTCAAAAGCTTGACCAATTGGGATTATCTCCTAAACTTCTGTTTTGGATTACTTCCTATTTAAAGGGTAGAACCCAAATAGTTCTGTTGAGAATATCTATTTCGAAGGTCATATTTGTCTCTTCGGGTGTTCCTCAGGGTAGTCACTTGGGCCCTCTACTTTCTTCCCTTCTTATAAATGACCTTCCCAGCTGTATTTCTCACTCTAGAATATTCTTGTATGCAGATGATGTAAAACTCTGTCTCTCATACAAGAACTCAATAGATCATCTACGCCTACAGGATGATCTAATTTCCTTTCAAAATTGTTGTAAAGCCAATCAGTTGCATCTAAATTGTTCTAAGTGTATGACAATGACTTTCTGTCGTACCACTCCATTTTTTTCTAATTATACAATCAACAATGTGTCCTTGCAACGTATTTCTACAATCAAAGATTTCGGTGTGCTCTTTGACTGTAAACTTAGATTCAACACCCATATTCTAACCATCGTTAATGAAGCCAAAAGTGTACTTGATTTTATTAAACGATGGTCTAAAGAGTTTAATGATCCGTTTGTCACTAAACTTCTTTTTGTCTCGCTGGTACGCCCTATTTTAGAATATTGTTCTATTATATGGTCGCCACAGCAGAAATTGTATCAGGACCGTATTGAATCGGTTCAGAAGCAATTTCTTCTTTTTGCCTTGTGCAATCTAAACTGGGATGGTAACCTTCATCTACCATCTTATCAAAGTAGAAGTCAATCGTATAATAGTCTTGGGTATTACTTTTTTACATAAGTTGATTAACGGTAGTATTGATATGCCTTCTCTTTTAGTTCAAGTCAACTTCTTAGTTCCTTCCCGTGCCTCTCGTCATTTTTGTCCTCTTTATTTACCTATATGTAACTGTAACTATTATTTGTACAGTGCGTTTCGTGTTCTATGTACTAAGTATAATACTTATTTTCATGTATTTAGTTCTAAATTCTCTCTTTCCTTAATAAAATCTTCTCTTTTAGCATATTTCAGAGAAATCACACACACACCGCAGTAGTGAGAATGCCCCTGTGCAATTCTTCCTACTTGTGTAGTGATGCATATAATTGCATATAATTTTAAGTTAAATTAAAATTCATCCCCAATTCGTTTTTGTTGTTGTTATGAATTCTTAGAATTTTCTAAAAGATTCTTCTGTTTTTACCACGTGCGTGTGTACGTAAACGTTTGGTAAACGTTTCGCTAAATAACATAATAGATTTCAAATATATATTATATTGACTTTATTTAAATTATATCTATGTTATACTTATTTTATATATACATACATACATACATATATATGTATGTATATTGCAAGCAACGCATACATACACACGCACACGCATACGCTCTGCTAACTGCGCAGTTAACTCAGCGACTGCGCTGCGCCAATATGTGTGTGTTATGGGAAATTATGGGGTTAATAACTTTTTTTGTAGATCGACTTTCTTAATCAAACTTGCGCAGCATAATTATATCATTCATATGCGTGTATGTGAATGGCAGAAGTCTCTAGAATTTGAAATAAGTGTTTTGAAAATTAGGGGGAAGGGGGCGTGGCATCCAAAACTGAACAAAAATTAAAATTTTATAAAAGTCCCATTAAGCTAAATACAAGATTTGGAGTCTCTAACTATCAATATATAGAAGATATAATTTTAAAACTAAAGATCGATTTCTTTTTTAATCGATAAAAAAAACGAGAAGAGTTATCGAATTTCTAAAACAAACTCGACCTGCGCGTGATATACACGAATTTATAAAAAAAAAGTTCAAGTCTCTAGCTATTATAGGTTCTGAGATCCACGCGTTCAAACACACGGACAGACGGACAGACAGACAGACGGGCAGGGCTCAATCGACTCGGCTTGTCGTCCTGATCAAGAATATATATACTTTATGGGGTCTGCCACGCCTCCTTCTGCCTGTTACATACATTTGGGCTGCAACAAAACCATTATACTCTGATTACCCATTTTTAATGGGTTCAGGGTATAAAAACGAAAGAATAGAAATACTAAAACGGAAATTAGATATACACCGATGTTCACAAACACAATGTTTAGAAGCACAAATCTCGGCAGTATTTAACCAAAAAAGCAATAATGTGTAAATATACAACAAATTTAAGAACAGAAATAATCAACACGTCTTACTCTCACAAAGTCAGAACAGAATAATATGCTATGAACAAACACAATCGACACCCGACCAGACAAGAACTAGGGATGGGAAATACTTTTAAACCTTTTTCCCCAAATTTTCCAAATTGCCGTTGTCCGTTCACGCGCAATCGTGATTATAAAGGCTCCGTTCCTACAAAATTTTTGAAAATGTATGTAACAGGCAGACCGCATAAAGTATATATATTCTTGATCAGCTCGACGAGCTGAGTCGATATAGCCCTGCCCGTCTGTCCGTCCGTCCGTACGTCCGTCCGTCCGTCCGTCCGTCCGTCCGTCCGTCCGTCCGTCCGTCCGTCTGTATGAACGCAATGATCTCGTAAACCACAAAAGCCAGAGATCAGAAATTTGACATGTATACTCGTGAATACCATACGCACAACGAGTTTTTTATTCGATAACTCATCCCATTTACGAATTAACGATAAATTTCGATAAACTCACTTTCAATTATGTGGACTATTAAAGCTAGAGACTTCAAATTTACTGTGAAGATAGGTGTAATGAATGCGGACATTTGGTAGTTTTTGAATTTTGGATGTACTTTGGCAAATACACACATATGAATGCCATAATCACACTGTGAAAATTTGATTAAGAAAGTCCATCTACAATAAAGTTATTAAATATTTAATTTCCCATATCATAGGCATATTGCAGCCCTAGGGCAGCCGCTGCACAGTTAGCAGAGCGCGTGCTCATATTACGTCCTTCTGCATGCGTATGTGTGTGAATGTGTTGCTTGCAATATATATGTAAAATAATCATGTTTCCAATATCGGCTATTCGAAGGGTTCAGAGTATCTCCTAGTCGAGAGGTCTCGACTAGAGCTTCCTTACTTTTTTAGCTTAGGATAAAGTATATTTTAGTTTTAACAATGACTGACTGTAAAGGAAGCGACTTCGAGGCTTAGTGACTATACGCACGCGCACTACATACCTATATTAGACGTGGACGTTACGATTTGGGGCGAATGCGGTTCAGGGGACACACGACTAACCTGACAATATACGGGACCAACGTCAACGAGACATCAAATTAGTGAACACTACTCAAAGATTATATGAAACAGCAAATTAAGCAAATCAAGGTCAATAATAAAGTAAGACTTAACGAAATTTCAATAATTCTTAGCGAAATTAAAAAACTAGATGCTGAAGTCCAATATATTTTCACTTCATCATAATAATATAATAATAGATTTAGAAGAAGGAGATGTGGTGGCCGATCTTAATCATTAACAGCGCCACAGTTCGCATAGTGGACAGCACCGGAACTAGCCAGCAGGTCATGAGGACTTATTTAGCCACCTACGATGACCACATCTCACTGAAGGAAACTGGCCACGTCAACCAATTGGGTATCCTGAGGAAAAAGTCAACAGTCTCGAAGTCAGGGATAATCAACATCACACATCCGAGAACACCTGAGCCCCCGTTGGCATCAAGGTCATTTGGTTGCGCCATCACCGTTGTTTCCTTTGAGGGCTACGAGCCATCGGCTTTCAACTATGTCAAGCCAAATCGACCTGAGGAAAACCCGAGGACGGGTTTCAACCTAGCCGGGAGGGAGTTCACACACCGATAAAATAGTGTGGACAACGATTAATTAACTTTTAAACTGGATGTCGTTGCGACAGAGTTGCAAGTGAAATCAGACGCCAGCACGCAGGAGCAGGCTGATCGTCCACAGAAGCTCAGCGTTCTGCCGGCCCGGCCGTCGATAGCAATAGCTTCGAGTTGTCTTTTAAATTCATAAGTGTTTTGTTTTTATTTTACTCTTAGAAAGCTCATACGATCAGTAAAAAAAAGATACAAAAGTTATAAATCGGTCTTGTTGTAATTTATATGTATCCACAAAAAAATATGTACCTCTTATATATTCTGAGATTGATGCGTTCACAAATACAGGCGGACGGACAGAGGGACATGGCAATATCGATCGGCTTGTCGCCTGATCAAAAATATATTCATATGTATATGTCGCAGATTCGTTAATTACTTGTGGCTGGTCTGTCATGTTGACACACAAACTTTGGATGTGAATTGAATTCCAACCTACGCGTGCAATTGTCTCAACTTGGCTGATCCACATTTTCTAATCACGCATAGATCTATGCTTCTTTTTGCACATGCAAGCTAGACTACACTATTGCTATTAATGTTTTGTGTTATATAATTTTTCTATTTATTCTTTATTATTATTTTCTCTTTTTTTTTTTGAACCAGTCTCCCTTTTATTAGAACCGTCTTTCCCAAGTCTCCCACTATCTTTTCTTCTACATATAAGGGGCTTAGCTTATTACCTAGTCACTTATTTGTCTTAACTAATACCGCCTCATCTACTTGAAATACCCTATTTTGTCTTAATGGGTTATTTCTATCCAGCTGTGTTTGCTGCGCTTTGAGCAGTTTATTATTAATTCTGCTTTAATTCGGATGTTTAATGTCGTCGACCGGGACTTTATTTATTACCGATCTGTTATATTCCACTGTGGCTTACAATACAGCTTCAACCGTGTCTGTAATACCCTTTTGCTGGGATAAGCACCATATCATATCATTTAGGGCATTATGAAACCGTTCTAGTTGTCGATTTGAAGTGCTGTGAAGCGGAGGGGCATTATCAATGTCGATTTTTCAACATTGACTGTATACAGTCTGGATTGTCGGGAATAAATTGATTATTAATAATATTGGTCACTTTATGTCCGAAACTTTGCGCGATGCCATAGGCTGAACCACAGCAAACTCAGGGAATTTGTTTATTATAATCAAAAAATGTTTTCCTTCAGTGGAGTATATATTCATGTGAATGATTTCTCCTGCGTAGGATGGGACCGGGGTAGCTCCGAGCTTTTGGTTTCTGGGGTGCCTGTCGTATTTGGCCTTAGCACAAATTTTACACTTTACAACTTCTTCCGCAATTTTGTGCATATTTGAAAAAAAAACTCTTTTGCAGTAAAATTGCGCGCTAAAATTGGTTACTCGCAGCTAATAGCGTGTCGAACTTTCTGTTTTAAAAGCATTGATGAGCGTTGCCACGGGTATTCTGACTGTCATAGAATATGTATAAGATAGATACTCCTCACTATGAATTGTGCATTTGTCGGATTGTGGCAAGTTTTCAATGGCGTTTATATTTTTCCTGGACAAGGTTTTCTTTTTATGTGGTTTGTAAAAAACTTTGGCTCCGTGTGGGAATCGGCAGATCCCATATTTTCCCCCATTCACGGAAAAGGATGTTTTCTCCCGATCTTGCCCCGCTAGGGTGATAGGATGGCAGCCTGCTTTCGGATCCAACGTCGTAAAATACTGGACCTTATCACGGATTGCCAGTATCATATTGATACTAAGCATAGGATACTTATCAGCGATCGTTAAGTTTACGAAAATATATTATCAACCTTTTCTTTCCCTAAGTCGTCGACTCCTTTCTTCCCGTCGATCCGGTTTGGGTTGTTATACGCAGAGCGAGATGGACGTATGATGCCATTTTTCAACAACGGCCTTATTTCTTTGTTGACATAGTTGGCCGCGCACATCAGAAATGGGTAAAGCTTTGAATAAGCTGGCTCTCTATCTACGGTTTGGATTGTATCGACAACCAACGTGACATAAGGCAGCAGTCCGTCTGGTTCTGCAAAAGCCTTTATGTTTTCTTTCCATCATGCTTGTGAACTCTTTTTTAATGACCATTTCAATCTTAGTAAAATTAACATTGTGACATTTATGGAATTGGATTTTTTCAACTCCATTCCATGACCTTACTTTTTAGGTTGAAAGTGGCACCAGCCAGTGTTATGAGGTCCAAACCAATTATACCGTCGAATGTGGACAATTTTGGTAAAATGAAAAATGGCCCAAAAACGGAAAGGGTATATTTGTGAGTTAGGCTTTCTACGCCATGTATCGATTTGACGTTGAAAGGCATTTGCACAGGAGGAGGGCTAATATGCTCGAGGCTTCCGGGACGCAGGTAGTTTTTCGAGGCTGCCGAGGAACTGACGGGTCGACATCCATTTTTTCAGTGGGGTTTTGCAGCGATTTGTCCCCCTGCTCCTTTCTGAAATAAGGGTTTTTTCCTTTACTTCCTTTAACTCTCTGTTCTCCCTGCTTTTGATACTGTTGATGACAATTATTTCTTTTGTCCCTTACTTCTATGCTTCTGGCATAATTTGAAGCAAAAGTATACCTGTCGTGGTTGGCTTCAACCTCTTGTGTCCAGGTGTACAGGTAAGCCTTTCTTTAGACCTGAAATAAAGATTCGGAACGCGTCCGATCTGTCCTTCTCGTTCATATGGTTGGCAATGGCCGTGTCGTATGAGATTATAGTCTACTTCATCATAAAACTATTCTATCGTTAAGTTGTCATGCCGCAGAATACTCATCTCCTGTTCCCAATATGTAAAATCTAATCTGTCTATGATGGCATCGAAGATTACCTTCGTGTTAAACGAAGACAACTTGAGATTAGCTTGACTTCTGATTTTGTTTCTTAAGATTAAAACAGACAGATATTCCTTCGTACGTGCTGTTAAGCTTGCTATTATTACTAATCTGTCCAAGCCCCCACGTATTTTTTCAAATGAGTCGAACGAGTCGGTTTAGTTACTGCTCATATAATTCAAGACCGCTGTATGTCTTTTTGTATGTTAAAAGTAATCCAAATAAAATAAAATAATCGAAAGTAATATATGAAATGAATTTTCGTTTTGTATATGAATATCAAAACCAAATCAACAAATGAAATTTTTATTTCTATGAATGTTACCATTGCAACTTTTTTTTAAGGTTAAACAGGTATATTTTTAAGATTTCATTTATACCATTTTGTCGTTTCCTGATCGTTGCCAGCTTCCTCAAATACTATTTGTTAATGTCGGCTGCCAAGTCGTGGGGATTCCTGATCTTGGTCCTCTTCTCCGCTCAAACCGACTGTTTGGTTGGATAGGATTGGACTCCTGACATACACGAACCTACGAAAAAATTGCAAGGCTCTAGCTATTATCTGAGATCGTCGCTTTCAAATATACAGACAGACAGACTGATAGGATATACAGGGAAAATTAAATATTCAAAAAAAAAAAGCAAAGTAAACCAGTAAGGAAGCTCTAGACGAGACCTCTCGACTAGGAGATACCCTGAACCCTTCGAATAGCCGATATACGAAGCATGCTTTGATTATTTTACATATATATTGCAAGCAACACATACACACATACGCACACACACGGACGTAATATGAGCACGAGCTCTGCTAACTGAGCAGCGAGTGCGCTTGGGCTGCAATATGCCTATGATAGGGGAATTTAAATGTTTAATAACTTTTTTTGTAGCTGGACTTTCTCACTCAAATTTGCCAAAACTCAAGTCTCTAGTATTTGAAATACGGTTTTTGCAAATTGGGGGCAAAGGGGGCGTGACATCTAAAATCCAAAACCACAAAATTTCCACATTCACTACACCTTTCTGCACAAAAAATTTGAAGTTTCTAGCTTTTATAGTGTGTTATATGCAAAATAAGCATATGCCCACCATATTGTAGTGTATACAATATGTAAAGCGGTCATATGCCCTAACTAAACGTTAGAGTATCAACCACCGCCAAGTGCTGTAATATGATCAGCCGCTTATATGTGGACTGGCCTGCAGCGTGAGATCTGCAGCGCACTATGACGTTCTGACCATTCGGTCCCCTATATTCTGTGTGAGTAGAGTTAGAGTGAAATGGCAAAAAGAGGTGGGGTGCAAAATAAAATAAAGAAAGGAATAGCACACATTAAGTGGCTACTATATACAAAACAAGCACCACATCCATGGGCAATGGCACAAAAACTGCAACATGAACTTGACTTTTTAAAGTCATTAAAAAAGCCAGAAACTCAAGCTCACTCAGTTATACCTACAATAAAAATGATTGATAATAACCGACTAACTCCTCCTAAGCCACTACCACTTACAAGCGAGGAAAAGAAGTGCCCAAAGGATTGCCCAGGACCACTGGAGAGTGTATACTGCGAGTATACATGCTGGAGGAAAATTGGTGCGACGACCGGCACCAGTACCGCAGCAGAGAGTACAAGTGTGAAAGGCAGGCCGCTTTTACACCATCGATGGAGCATCATCAAAAATTAATTTTAAATTTAAAATAAATTTAAAGAAAAATGTTAAAATTAATAACATATATATAAGAAACTAAATTATTGTAAGAAATATTGTGAAATTGAGCGGAACCTTATCTGCCCGATAGAAGTATAGCCTGTAAAGCTATACGAACCATTAGGTACGGACATGTAAAAGGAATTTTTTTTCTCCCCAGAGAAAAATTAACTATATCTAAACTTAAGAAAAATATTGTAAGCGGAAGCGATAACTGCATTGCTCGCTAAAGTATGGCCGGTGAAGTCATACGACGAAATAGGTAGGAGATCATTGTTAAGCATTTAAAAGAAAAAAAATGTATCCTTAATTTTTGTGTAAGGTGGAATATTTATATATGCATATGTATCAAATTATTAAATCACGTTCCAACTACTAAATTTCGAGTTTGCCTTTAGTTCAGGATTTGTTTTCATTCTATGAACTGTTTGTTTCCTTCTTCGAATTGTCCCACACGACCCTAGGACCACTCTTATTAACTTTTAATTTTTTTAAGTGAGCTTCTTGATTTCAAAATGGGAGGCCATGAGTTCAAGGTCAAAGATAGCACAGCAGACGTTATTAACGTCATAGAACTTGTGGATCCTACACCACACCTAGGCACCCAAACTCAGCTATTAATTGTACTAGTAGTACACACGGCCTTAAATCTAAAAAATCTACTAAAAGCGTATCTGATATACAAAAGAACGCTCAGAAAGAGATACCTTAGTTGAGCCAATGAGCTAGATAAGGTTTAAAAAAAAATATATATATATTTATATACATCTCATCGACTAATGGAATGGAACGAAATATCGTCCATTATTAAACTTGAACGTCTTGAGTTTGACAAATCGTTTAAGTGCCTAAATCAATGTGCACCGATTTCAAACACAACGAAAGTAAAACACGTATGTGTTTATCAATGTATGATAAAATCATATAATAACATTCGTGAGATAGTATATACTAATTTAAATAGATTAACGCAATTGCACGTAACGCAAGTAAATGATGTGTTTAAAAGATTAAGAGAATATCTTAGATATATATCGGAAAGACATAGCCTACAACTATTTATTCCGAATATAATTAACACACCAGCCAGATTTGATGATGTGGATATCGAACCACAATCAAATCTTGAACAAAAACATTCAGTGGATATAGGAAACGAAGTAATCATGACGTCAACAGTAGAAAAAGACCGTCAATATGTGAGACAAGTCTCAACTTCAATCCCCGAATTTGATGGTAATAAACTATCACTCCAGCGCTTTCTAACAGCGTTAAGAATCACTGATAGGACTAAAGGAGATCAAGAAGATCTAGCCGTTGAAGTTATCAAATCGAAGATAACCGGCACAATCCTTTATAAATCACAAAACGAAACAACAATCCAGGATATTATTAGGAAACTCAATGATAACGTTAAAGGAGAGTCCTCTGATGTTATCAAAGCAAAATTACTAAATATAAAGCAAAAGGGTAAAACAGCATCGCAATATATGACTGATATTGACAGTCTGCGCAAGCATCTAGAAGCAGCGTACATTGACGAAGGTTTAGACCCAGGAAATGCTGATAAATTTTCGACCAAAGAGTCGATATCAGCTATGATTCACAACTGTGAACATGAAAAGTTGCGTATAATACTAGAAGCTGGCAATTTCAGTAATTTTAATGATGTAATGGGTAAATATATCCATTGCAGCACAGAGATCACGGGAAGCGCCAACACTGTCTTTTATTACAGAGGCAACGGTAGTCGCGGTAACCAAAGAGGTTACAATAACCGCGGTTACAATAACTCAAACAGAGGTAATTATCAAAATAGAGGTAATTACCATTACAATCACAACAATAATAATGGAGGGAACAATAGAGGCCAAAATAGAGGAAACTTTAGAGGCCGTGGTAACTCGAACAGAGGCCATAATCCCCAAAACAATGCAAACATACGATTTGCAGAAAGTAGTTCGGGAAACGAATAAATCCCTTAAGATATTCAGAGTGTGCGATAGTATACAACATTAATCTTAGTTCAGGATTATTTATAAAACTAAAAAACTTAAACTTTTTAGTAGACACTGGTGCAGACATTTCAATAATTAAAGAAAATGTCGTTATTTTTGACAATGTTAACACTAACATATCAACTAAAATATCAGGAATCGGTGAAGATTCAGTTTTTTCAAAAGGTTTAGCATTCGTAGAATTATCTATAGGAAAGTACATAATCCCACACAACTATCACTTAGTTGAACAAAACTTTCCAATCCTTCATAAAAAAATTCAATTGCCTATTAGATTGTACACATACTAGTGACACTCTAATAATTAGGCCAGATTATTTAAACCTACAAATAAAAATACCCATCACACATAGTTGTGATAACAATGCCATTTTACTTCCAGCCCGCACTGAAGTAGTCCGACAGATTAAATTAGAATCGACAGAACAAACTGTTCTAATTCCGAATCAAGAAATTGAGAAAGGAATATTTATTGGAAATACTATCTCCAGTAAAGAAAATATTGTTGTCCGAGTCCTAAATACAACAAGTGTAACCAAAATAATACACATTAATAATATAAAAACCGAAAGGCTAAGTGACTATGACATAGTCCAAGAAATTAGCAAAAACAGACACGAAGATGTCATAAAAAAAACTTACAAAAAACTTTCCACCACAATTCAAAGCAAAACTTGAAGATTTATGCACCCAGTATACAGACATATTCGGATATGAAACCGATTCAATAACAATAAATAATTTTTATAAGCAAGAACTAAGATTGAATGATAATAATCCAGTATACACCAAAAACTATAGAATTCCACACGCACACAAAGAAGAAATCAATAAACAAGTTGAAAAACTCATTCTAGATAAAATAGTTGAACCATCCACCTCAGAATATAATAGCCCAATATTGCTGGTACCTAAAAAAGGTCTACCAGGTTCTTCTACAAAAAGATGGCGATTAGTAGTAGATTACCGCCAGATCAATAAAAAACTCCTATCGGATAAATTTCCACTTCTCAGAATCGATGACATTCTCGACCAGTTAGGTAGAGCCAAATACTTTTCATGTCTAGACTTAATCTCTGGATTACATCAAATAGAATTAAAAGAAAGATCTAGAGAACTAACGTCCTTTTCAACGAGCAGTGGCTCGTACCAGTTCACAAGACTACCATATGGTCTTAAAATAGCGCCAAATTCTTTTCAAAGAATGATGACAATAGCTTTTTCTGGACTCGACCATTCTTGTATATGGATGACTTAATAGTCATCGGTTGTTCGGAAAACCACATGATTAAAAAATTAATAAATGTTTTTGAACTATGTAGAAAAAACAACCTTAAGCTACATCCAGAAAAATGTAAGTTCTTCATGCACCAAGTGACTTTTCTAGGTCACAAGTGTACTGATCAAGGCATATTGCCCGATGATAAAAAATATGATGTCATCGAAAAATATTCAGTCCCTACAGACGCGGATAGCGCTAGAAGATTCGTTGCGTTTTGCAATTACTATAGACGTTTTATCAAAAATTTCGCTGATTATTCACGGCACATAACACGATTATGTAAAAAGAATGTCAAATTTCAATGGTCCGATGAATGCCAAAATGCATTCGAGGCTTTAGGTAAACCCACATTATTGAAATATCCAGATTTCGATAAAGACTTTTGCATAATTACTGATGCAAGTAAAAACGCTTGTGGAGCTGTCCTAACACAGAACTATGGAGATAAACAACTCCCAGTTGCATATGCTTCACGCTCATTCACTAAATGTGAAAGCAACAAAACAACTACAGAACAAGAGTTAGCAGCTATCCACTGGGCAATTACATATTTCAGACCAAACATATATGGAAAACATATAGTAAAAACCGATCACAGACCATTAACCTATTTGTTTTCAATGACAAATCCAAGTTCAAAACTAACTAGAATGAGACTAGAACTAGAAGAATACGATTTCACAGTGGAGTATCTCAAGGGAAAAGACTACTTCGTGGCAGATGCATTATCAAGGATTACAATATCCCATTTAAAAGATATACATAGAAAAGTCCTGAAAGTCACTACCAGGCAACAGTATAGACAGAAAAAATCCTGCACAGGAAAAGATCAAGGAGATTTGCCAATGCAAACTCTTGACAACGCTTCTAAGCCCAACGTATATGAAGTCATTAGTAATGACGAAGTACGGAAAGTAGTGGCCTTGCTAATAAAAAATCAGATATGTTTTTTGAAACATGGAAGAAATATAATAGCAAGAATTGAATTGTACACCAATGGAAATCTTGACTTAGGTCAGTTCTTCCAAAGGCTTGAGATGCAAGCCGGTATACTTATACTTAATATCAGCCAACTCAAAGTGGCACCGAGCGATAAGATCTTTGAATTAAGCTTTCAAAAATATGGGCAATAAAATATTGAATATTTTAAGAGTAGCGCTACTCAAGCCGGTGACCCTATTAGAAAATAAAAAAGATCAAGAAGCGATACTGTCTAAATTTCATGACGATCCAACTCAAGGAGGTCATAATGGCATTAGAAGAACGCTAGCTAAAATAAAACGACATTACTATTGGAAAAATATGACTCGTCATATCAAAGAGTACGCACGTAAATGTCAAAAATGCCATAAATCCAAAATAACAACTCATATAAAGACCCCAATGATTATAACTGAAACACCAACTATAGCTTGACAGAATGATAGTAGATACTATAGGTCCACTACCACGCTCAGAGAATGGTAATGAATATGCAGTTACGGTAATATGCGATTTAACTAAGTATTTAGTAACCATTCCAGTTCCAAATAAAAGTGCAACAACCGTTTCCAAAGCTATATTTGAAAACTTTATTCTAAAGTACGTTCCAATGAAGACGTTCATTACGGACATGGGAAAAGAATATAAGAATTCAGTAATAACTGACTTGTGCAAATATTTGAAGATAGACAACATAAAGTCTACCGCACATAATCACCAAACCTTAGGTACAATAGAACGAAGTCATAGGACATTCAATGAATATGTTCGTTCATATATATCTGCAGCCAAAACCGATTGGGATACAATATTTCACATACTGCTTCAACACCACACCCTCGGTATCACACGGCTATTGTCCATACGAACTAGTATTTGGAAGATTACCAAGACAGTTCGTAGATTTTAATAAAACCACTAGAATAGACCCATTATATAATGTATATGATTACGGTAAAGAAGTTAAGTTTATATTAGAAATAGCTTATAAAAGAGCAAGAATAGCTCTAGACAATAGTAAAGCTAGAAATAAAAATCTTTACGACAATAAAATATCAGACGTAAGCATAGAAATAGGAAATAAAGTTCTATTAAAAAATGACGCAGGTCACAAGTTAGATCCTACATATATAGGACCATTTGAGGTAATAGCTATAGATAATAAAGATAATATTACAATTAGGGATGGCAAGAATAAGAAACAAAAACTTCATAAGGATAGGCTAAAAGTTCAGCACTATGACGTTCTGACCATTCGGTCCCAAGCGCATGTCAATGTATATGCCTTCTGCATGCGCATATAATAATATATACAAATACATATGACACGCTATATACTCCCGTTCTGCCGCTGCTTTGAGCGACGGAACTATATACTCTCTTATGTACTTTAGTTTAAGTCAATATCGAATAAAGACAGACCGATTCATTATGTATGAAGACGTCAAAGACACAAGTCTTGTTGTTTCATTATTACACTTTAATGGGTCACATAAATTAAAGCATATTTATCGAAATTTATCTATAATTCGGAAACGGGATGAGTTACCGAAAAAAAAAACAAACTTGTATTGCGTATGTTATTCACGAGTATATATATAAAAATTTCAGCTCTCTAGCTTTTGTTTACAGATGGACGGACGGACGTATAAAAAGCTTGTAATTTTTTATTGTTTCATGTTCTTCATACTTATTTTTTTTATTGCGTTTTTTATTAAATAACCAAATACAATATTCGAAATATTATGATTTGTAAAAAACCAAAACAAGTAAGGAAACTCTAGTCGGAGGTGCCCGACTAAGAAATACCCTAAACCCCGCCTATCGGCGATTTTAAATGCACTTCACAGTTTACATAGAATTATATACTTTAAATTAAATTAAAAAAAAAATAATAAGTAACTTGCATAAAAAAAAAGCTTAGAGAATCGAACCCGAGACTTCATGTCGGCGATCGGCGCCCTTACCAACACCGCCGTTGCACTACATGAGACCGAGATAGCGAATTCCGAAGTAAAGTTATTAAGCTACTGAGCTACTGCTACTGAGCTGCTGAACTTCTGATGAAAATTCATCCCTAATTTGGTAAATGTTTTGTTTACTAACATTATAGATTTCATCTATATATTATAATGACTTTATTTAATTTATATCAATGTTATTCTTATTATATATATATATATATATATATATATATATATATATATATATATATATATATATATATATATATATATATATTTAAATATATACAGTATGTATGTATATTGAAAGCAACGCATACATACACATGCTCTGTTAACTGCGCAGTTTACTCAGCGACTGCGCTAGGCCAATATTTGCAAGTTATGAGAAACTAAATGCTTAATAACTTTTTTTGTAGACCAACTTTCTTAATCAAACTTGCATAGCGTAATTATATCATTTATATCTGTGTATGTGCAAAAGCAAAAGTGTCTAGTATTTGAGAAACGTGATTTAGAAATTTTGGGCGAAGGGGGCATGGCATCCAAAAACGTCAGAATAAACTAAATACCAGATTTGGAGTCTCTAACTATAAATATGTAGAAGACATAATTTTAAAACTGAAAATCGATTTTCGTTTTTATTCGATAGAAAAAAAACGATAAGAGTTATCGAAATAAAAAAACAAACTCAATCTGCACGTGATATGCACGAACCTACAAAAAGTCTCTATCTCTTATACATATGTTCTGAGATCGACGCGCTCACACATACAGACGGACAGACAGACAGACAGACGGACAGGCCTCAATCGACTCGGCTTGTCGTCCTGATCAAGAATATATATACTTTATGGGGTCTGTCACGCCCCCTTTTGCCCGTTACATACATTTATTCCGCAACTAAACCATTATACCCTGATTACCAATTTTTAACGGGTTCAGGGTATAAAATGTGTTAGTCGCTGAATTTTTGTTTTGGCTCGTAATTGACAGTGCTTTATGAGAACGTTTACCATGACATTTTTACGAATCGTCTTCACGCTTCAAATAAAATGAGCAAACTAATGTAAATCAAATGAGAGAACAACGAAATTTCGCACATGAAGCGACATAAGACCTAACGGTAGTTTAACTTCCAGCAAAATCAAGCAATACGAATTACAAGAGATTTCGAAACGAAATTACGAATTATAAGAGGCAAGATCATCGCCGAGGTTCTTTGTACCACGGGCAGAACAAATTTTTTTTTTTTAATAATAACTCTATTTTAATATTATCGATTAAAAGGGAAATTAAAATTCAAGCTTAAACTTATCAACTTGTCGAACAGTCTCGACTAGAGCACTTTTACTTGTTTGTTATATTGTTATAGTTTTGATTAAAGAAGGAACCAGAAATTATAATTGAACTAAATACTGAAAAAGCAATTATAGGCTAACATTTTCAAAATGTATATCTCAAATAAGCTGTGAGCCACTGTATATTTGCAGAATTTACAAAAGCTGAAATTTTTATCAAAAATTCTAATTTCTTTTCCCTTGAATGAATTGTATGATGCACCTAAAGAATTCTCTCAGTCCCTTGTCCCCAAACCATATTTGAACAAAACTCTTTCTTGTTAAAATACTAAAAACATAAAATTTAAAAATGTTTGATTTTTATACATAAATAAAATGATTTATAAAATAAAATTATATATATATAAAAAAAAAATATATATATACTAAAGAATACTCACGATAATCAACTATATATTTTGTGCATGCCTGAAACTTCTTCAATTAAAAAAATACTTAGGTTTCGATAACTCTGAAAGTAATTAATGGACTCTACTATGGAGTGTCTACACAGGAATTGGATAACTTAGCTGCGGAAATTGCAGTCAGTTTAACAACTCATCATGCAGACTATGCACTTCTAGCTGCTAGAATCGCAATTTCCAATCTTCTCAAGGAAACTAAAAAAGTGTTCTCCGGTAATTATATATAACAAAAATTATATCATATCGGTTTAACTATTACAACATAGAAACATAAGTATCGTGGGCGTATGTATGTATGTCTTGTTAGTAATGTACATATCAGGGTACTTCCCACTCATACTTTTTATACTCTGAAGCCATTGAAAATGGGAAATCAGGATATAATGTTTTTGTGAAAATGTATGTAACAGGCAGAAGGACACATCACACACCCCATAAAGTATATATATTCTTGATCAGCTCGACGAGCTCAGTCGATATAGCCCTGTCCGTCTGTATGAACGCAAGGATCTCGTAAACTAGCTAGAGATCTGAAATTTGACATGTATAATCGTGAATACCATACGCAGCACGAGTTTGTTTTTTTTCGACAACTCATCTCGTTTCCGAATTATTATGTAAAACTGTCTAATTAAGAAAGTACATCTACAACAAAGTAAGTAAACATTTAATTTCCCATATCATTGGCATATTGCAGCTCAAGCCTGCATACAATATCGGTATTCTAAGGGTTCAGGGTATCTCCTAGTCGAGGGCTCTTTCTTACTTTTCCCTTCCTTACTTGTTTATTATACGCTAACCCTTTGAAAATGGGAAACCAGGTAATCATGTTTGGTGAAAGTATGGAGCCCACAAATTCCCTTCGTCCGTCCGTCCATCTATGTGAACGAAGCGATCCTATAAACCACAAGAGTACAAAATGTTCTTTTGCTATATAATAATATATAATATATAATCGCTGTGTTAGCAATTATGCTGCATGTATCAAGATCAGACGTCACGACGTCCGCACGTGGAGCGTTGTCGGCGGAGAAGCGATTGCATGGCAAGAGAAAAAAAGTTGCAGGTTTGCTGCCCATGCAGAATTAAGGCCGATGACTTATGTCAGGCCGGATGTGTTAACTCCTCCCTCGCTAGTTCGAAGGCCGTCCCCGGTTTTCCTCAGGGTGTTCATGACAATACGTAGCGATGCTTGCTTTCTGTTGTTTCTCCATTTTTGGAAGGTTTTATAACATACGAATATAGCGACTAGGATGGTGACAAATAAGGTAGTCATTATTATAGGCCATAATTTCATGTTCCTTTCGATGTTGCCAATATGATGAAGGTTTTCAAAGTTCAATCTTTGAAGGCATGGCATGCTCAGAATTAGTTAGTGTGGTTGACGTTGCTGAGCCTGGCTGTCCTTTGACGATATTTTTAATGTTTCTGTAGAGAGACCCACTTATTTGTATTTCCTCATCGAACGTCAGCAAGTAAGTTCCGTGGATTGTTGTGTTGGTGCCGTTCTCTGTTTTGATTACGGCCGTGTCCTCATTTATGATAATAATCCCGTCATCGATTATCTCCAGCGGTTGTAAGTTACTGGGACGGGTGTCACAGTGTGCTATGCCTCCTGAGTGTAGCTGCTGGGCACAGGTTGTCGAATTTAGTTGCTTGCAGAATGTGAAGGTAACCGTAGCGGTGCAATTTATTATTGGTATTATTTTATTACCGCAATCTGCGATGTTATTATTTTCTTCAAAGTGTAATATTGATCCGTTGTGTTGAACTGGAAACATGGTTATTTTTTACAAACTAAACTAGGATTGGGGTATTTAATAATGAAATGTAAAAAATTATTATCTAATATTACGTTAACATAAGATATTTCAATTAAATCAGTTATAGTTAGCCCTGCAAAGTGCTCATTAACCATTTTCTTTAAATCCTCTGAATCAAAAATTACCGGGTTCACTATTTGTATCTTTGCAAGTGTAATTGATAACATTAGAGTCCCCAGTATCCAAACCCTATTAAAAATAAAGAGAATGAGTACTAGAAGGATAATTTGTTTATCTAATGTTATCCTTATGCACCTCCCTCCCCTTGACAAGAACCGTTGTCCCCAAGTCGGCTTCTACCGTGACTTCCTCAAACAAGTCTGTCAACTTGTTGCCAAGTCTCTTGTTTAATTTGATCAGTATTTTATCGCCTACCTGAAAGGTCCTATCTCTCCTATCTATGTTTTGTCTCTGATGGAGTTGCACTTGTGCTTTAACGATTCTACTTCTTATTTCTGCTGCAAATTCTGGCGGGGATGTATGAAATATTTCTATTGGTTTCTTATTGATGACCGAATGTATTGTCTTATTGTATTCTATTGTTGCCTGGAGAATAAGGTCAACTGTATCGTTTAATTGCTTTTACAGTTTCAGGCATCTGGCAATTTCTGCTAAAGTGCTGTGAAATCTTTCTACCTGTCCATTTAAGGTACTGTGCAGTGGGGGAGAATTTACAACTTCAATATTAAAATGATTTTTTAGAAGGGAATTTATTGTTCCCGAATTTAGTGATGGTTCGTTGTCGCAATATGTAATTTTGGTGTGGGGATAGAAGTTCATGATTTGCAATATTTGGGGTTCAATGTCAATTATTGGCCTAGAGGCTATGGGTTGGACAACGCAAGTCAGAAAACATTTTTTGTCTGTAGAAAATATATCGATATGAAGTATTTCTCCAACGTAGTTGGGAATGGGGGTTTCGCGGATGTATTGTTTTTGTGGGTGTCGGTCATATTTTGCCTTATTACAAATATTACAGTTTGCGACAATTTCATTAGTCAAGTGGGTCATTTTAGGAAAAAAGTAATCTTGAAGTATCTGCTTTATATTTTCTTGGGCCGCTCTGTGAGCTCTATTGTGTTCTGTAACTATGATTTCTTTCTGTTCGTTTTTATCGTGGACATCAATAACCAATTTATTGACATACCAAAATTTGGTGGAAGGGAAGGTTTCAACTATTTTGCTTTGGATGAATGCCAAAGTTGGCAAATCGCATTTAATAGCGTTTACTACGTCCTTTTTTACTGCATCTCATACTTTCTCTATTAAGGTATCCCTGTCTGAAAAGTATATGACATTTCTTGTCTTTTTCCCGAATATTGTAATGATTTTCTGGGAAGCCGTAACGCCTTCTTCGATAATTATTTGGTTTCGAAAGCAATTAATTGGCTTTCTGTGGATTCGATAGTATAGGTCAAAGACTGTTCGCTATGAATTGTGGCTATATCCGCTGAAATGTCCTCCTCTAAAGCATAAATATTTTGTCTTGAAAGAGCATAGGCAACGAAGTTTTCTTTTCCCGGTTTAAAAAAAATTTGGGCATTATTCTCATTAATGAACGTTTTCCACCTTTTGATTTTCGCGTTTGTGTTCTTGTCGGAAACGGCAAATGTAAATGGCTGATGGTCAGTAAATATATTTAAACTCTTTACGCCGGACAGATAGTTTCGAAGGGTTTTTTTGGTAATCAGGGTATAGAAGCATTACGTCCTCTGAGGCTAAGATATTTTTAAATTTTTCGAAAGACAATCTTTGCTTCTCATTGAGACTTACTGGAATTTTCTTTGACTGTCCAGCACTTGCTTTACCATTATCACCCTTAAGTATGTCAGTTAGTGGCTTAGCTATAGATGCAAAGTCTTTTATAAAACACTTATAGTATAGCAGGCTACTATAAGTAGAACCGAGGAATGATCTTATTTGGAACAGGTTGGTAGGCTGTTCGAATTTACCAATTGCTTCTACTTTACTGAGATTGGTTGTAATACCGCCCCGGGAAACCACGAATCCAAGATACTCGACTTTTTCCTTGAAGAAATGGGACATTTCTCGTGATACCCTCATGTTAGCGTTATACAGTTTTTCTAATACCTAAGCAATATGGTAGACGTGGTTTTCCAAGTTCTCAGAGAATATAATCACGTCATCTACATAAACATAGCACGATTTGCCAATCTGTTCGCGAAGGACGTCATCAATTGACCGCTGAAAGATTCCAGGAGCGTTTTTTAAACCGAAGGGAAGTCTACAGAATTCGTACTTCCCATTTCCTACAGAAAATGCGTTTTTTTCCCTATCTTTTTCCGCGAGAAGGATTTGATGAAATCCTGACTTCAAATCAAGAGTTGTGAAGTATTTGGCTTGTCTGAGGTTTGAAAGAATTGCAGTGATATTGGGTATAGGGTATTTATCATCGACGTTTTTTCCTATTTCCTTGTTCGTCTACTCCTTTTTTGTCAACTACCCACAAGGGATTATTATAAGGGGATACTGATGGTCTGATAATATTATCCCTCAACATATCACTAGTCTCGCTATTGACAAAGTCTGAAACCCCCAACGGGTATGGATAGTGCCTAGAGTAGATCGGGTTCTCGTCTTCTGTTCGGATTGTGACTATGATATTTGTGTTGTAAGGTAAAGCTTTGTTTGGGTCAGCAAAAACGCTTATTCTTTCTTTTAACATTTTTGTAAATTTTTCTCTGATTCCTGGGGGTACTTCTATGTCTTCTACCTCTGTAAAATTGACATTTGAACATTTTTGGAATTGCAGTGATATTCAAATTGAATTTTTTCGGATCCGGACTGGGTTTTTAACGTGCTGCTTTTAAAGTCTAAAGTGGCACAAACTTCGTTTAATAGGTCAAGCACTATTATTCCGTCAAAGCATGTTAAATTTGGCAATAGAAAGAATGTGGCATTGGTGCCAAAAAGATGCATAAGGCATTTTTCCTGAACTGGGTTAAAGCCATGAAGTGTCTTAACCAAACATTTTTTTAACACTAATTATTCCTTCTAATTCTGGCATCGGTTTTATGTAATTTTTCGCTGGTCCTGGTCATCGGTGTCTGATACCTCAGACTCTGCCAGTGTTCGATACTATTCTTCTAACTAACATGTGGGAGCTTCTTCTACTAATATGTGATTAATTCTTTGTTGTTAGGGCCCGGTGTATCTGGCCGTTCCACTATGTGGTCTTTTTGAAATCTGGTTTTGGTATGGATCATTGTTTTGGTTTGTTTAAACCACGAAGAAGTATCAATATCCATAGGCTGTGGTGGCTGTTGCTTTATATTTGGGCTATTACCAAATTGAGGTTTCTGTTTGAAAAATTGAGTTTTTATGGGATTCGGAGAATTGTTCTCCATAGCGTTTCTCTGCTCGTATCGTTAAGTTCTTTCCTTTCAAAACTATTTGGGAATTGGAAGCGCTCATGGTTTGACTCAACTTCCTGTGCTAGAGCCAGAGCTGATGGCAAATCTTTAGGTCTTGCCGAAAACAAAATGTCGCTAAGGGATTTTTTTGTGCCAGAAATAAATACTCTTAATGCGTCGACTCGATATTTTTATTAAGGAAAGCAGCTATGGTGGAATCATATGTCTTGATTGTTTTGTTTATTAGGAGTGTCAATTTTTTTCGATTTCGTCATAGTATTGAATGGTTGATAAATTTTCTTGTCTTAGTACAGACAATTCTTATTCTATTATATAAATCGGTCTTTTGTCAGAGTAAGCAAAGTCGAGTATTTTTATAATAGCTTTAAAATTCAATGGTTCATAGGAAGACAATACCATATCAGCCGAGCCTTTAATTTTATGTCTCAGAATGCTCAGTGCCTGATAATGTTTTGAACTTCCATCATGACTCTCAAAAATCTTACACGCTGTATGCGCAGCTTTCCGCCACGAAACATATGTTTCAATTTTTCCCTCGAAATCGGGTACCGATTTCACAATATCTAAAGCCTCATCTCGGCATCTTTGAAGACTTCTACTTCTGGTACGGACGTTGTTAGGTTCTTGAATTCATTTCTAATATCCTGAATTTCTTTTTGGTATACCTAGCCTCTTCCAGCTTAGTTGTTCATTATAACTTCTTGATTTTTTTGCTGATGATTTTTCTGTGTTTTTGTTTTAGTTATTTTACATAACTTGTTGATTTGCAGATTTTTGTTGCTTTCGTTTTAGTTATTTTTTATAACTCGTTGGTTTTTTGTTGTTGATTTTTTTGTGTTTTTTTTGTTAGTTATTTTTATAACTTGTTGATTTTTTGTTGCTGATTTTTTGTATTAGTTATTTTTTATAATTTGTTGATTTTTTTGTTTTTTCCTTGCAAACTCAAATGCCGTAATGACGATGTTAATTTCTTGCTCAGGGTGTTTGAGTACTTTTTATACCCTGAACCCATTAAAAATGCGTAATCAGTGTATAATGGTTTTGTTGCAGCCCAAATGTATGTAACAGGCAGAAGGAGGCGTGGCAGACCCCATAAAGTATATATATTCTTGATCAGGACGACAAGCCGAGTCGATTGAGCCCTGTCCGTCTGTCTGCCTGTCCGTCTGTCCGTCCGTCCATCTGTCCGTATGTTTGGACGCGTGGATCTCAGAACCGATAATAGCTAGAGACTTGAATTTTTTTATAGATTCGTGTATATCACGCGCAGGTCGAGTTTGTTTTAGAAATTCGATAACTCTTCTCGTTTTTTTTATCGATTAAAAACGAAATTGATTTTTCAGTTTTAAAATTATTTCTTCTATATCTTGATAGTTATATTAATTATATCATTCATATGCGTGTATGTGCAAAAGCACAAGGCTCTAGTATTTGAAATTAGTGTTTTGAAATTTTGGGCGAAGGGGGCGTGGCATCCAAAATTTAACAAAAATCAAAATTGTATAAAAGGCCCCTTAAGCTAAATACAAGTTTAGACTCCAAATCTGGATCACACAATTAAAAGTTGAGGTAGGCACGCGCCACACACAAGTCTCACAAGCAATAGAAGATGCAGCTCTTACAATTTCCGGCAGTTAAAGTTTCGCTCACATATGTGAGGAACTGTAACGGCCAGTTTCTTATGCAGGAACACAAATCCTCATACATGTAGCAAGTGTAACGGTAAGTACTGAAAGTGTGTGTGCATGCTCGTCGTGAAATAATATTATTTATGTGCCTCACATTTGCATACCCTTTTCGCGTATATTAATAACGACAGTGTCAAAATTTTGCATGAGCTTGACAAACCGTTTGAACAGGTTGGTATACTCTACTCTCGCAAGAGAACAAAAAGAACTTCAGTGAGCAAATATACATTTTTCTGCTCGGTTGATGGTGAGGGATATATTTGAGGGATATATTGAGGGAGAAGAGAGCGGAGAATAAAAATATATAAGAGAGAAGAGATCAGAGATTAAAGCATACATAGTTGTACAAAAAGAGTTTCTTGCATAAATGGACAATTGCCGAACGAGCGCTCGCAGCTCAATGATTTCGCTGTCACATATGTTCGTTTCCCGAACTTAAAAGGGGAGCGAATTCGGCGAATTAGGCGATGGGGCGTCAGAGCTCACTTTTTATGGGCTGAAAAGCGGTGCACCAGATGGCGCGTCTATATGTTGTATGGTTAGTGGTTGAACGTATTGGGTTTGACAAATCGCTTAAGTGCCTATATAAAGGTGCACCGATTTCAAACACAACAAAAGTAAAACACGTTCAATATATGATAAAATCATATAACATTCGCCAGATAATCTATACAAATTTAAATAGATTGACGCAATTGCATTTAACGCAAGTAAACGATGTGTTAAAAAAGTTTAAGTGAAAATCTTAGATATATATCGGAAAGACATTGTTTACAATTATTTATTCCGAATATAATTAACACACCAACCAAATTTGATGAGGCGGTATTAATGGATATCGAACCACAATCAAATCCTAAAGAAAAACATTCAGTGGAAATAGGAAACGAAGTAATGACGTCCACAGTAGAGAAAGATCGTCAATATGTGAGATAAGTCTAAACTTCAATTCCTGAATTTCATGGTAACAAACTATCACTCCAAAGCTTTCTAACAGCGTTAAGAATCACTGATAGGACTAAAGGAGATCAAGAAGATCTAGCCGTTGAAGTTATCAAATCAAAGATAACCGGCACAATCCTTAATAAATTACAAAACGAAACAACAATCCAGGATATTATTAGGAAACTCAATGATAACGTTAAAGGAGAGTCCTCTGATGTTATCAAAGCAAAATTACTAAATATAAAGCAAAAGGGTAAAACAGCATCGCAATATATGACTGATATTGACAGTCTGCGCAAGCATCTAGAAGTAGCGTACATTGACGAAGGTTTAGACCCAGGAAATGCTGATAAATTTTCGACCAAAGAGTCGATATCAGCTATGATTCACAATTGTTAACATGAAAAGTTGCGTCTAATACTAGAAGCTGGCAATTTTTTGGCAGTACTTTTAAGGATGCAGTGGGTAAATATATCTATTGCAGCACAGAGATTATTGGAAGCACCAACACTGTCTTTTATTACAGAGACAACGGTAGTCGCGGTAACCAAAGAGGTTACAATAACCGCGGTTACAATAAATCAAACAGAGGTAATTACCAAAATAGAGGTAATTACCATTACAATTATAATAATAATAACAACAGAGGGAATAATAGAGGTCAAAATAGTCAAAAATAGTCAAAATAGAGGAAACTTTAGAGGCCATGGTAACTCGAAAAGAGGCCATAACCCCCAAAATAATGCAAATGTACGAGCTGCAGAAAGTAGTTCGGGAAATGAATAAGCTCCTTATGATATTCAGGATGTGCGATAATATATAACATCAGTCTTAGTTCAGGAATATTTATAAAACCAAAAAACTTAAAAACAAAAAATTCGCTTACTTTATTAGTAGATACTGGTGCAGATATTTCAAAAATTATTAAATTCGATATTTTTGACAAAGTTAACATTCATAGAATTATTTACAGGAAAGTATATAATCCCATACAACTCTCACTTAGTTGAACAAAACTTTGCAATCCCTAGTGATGGCATTATATGTATAGACTTCATAAAAAAATTAAATAGCCTAATCTAATGATTGTACACATACTCGTGACACTCTAATATTAAGGCCGAATAATTTAAACTTCCTAATAAAAATACCTATCACACATAGTTGTGCTAACAATGCCATTATACTTCCACTAAAGTAGTCCGACAGATTAAATTAGAATCGACAGAACAAACTGAGAAAGGAATATTTATTGGAAATACAATCTCCAATAAAGAAAATATTGTTGTCCGAGTCTAAAACACAACAAACCAAAATTATATAACCAAAATAATATGCATTAATAATATAAAGACCGAAAGGCTAAGTGACTATGATATAGTCCAAGAAATTAGCAAAAACAGACACGAAGATGTGATGAAAAAACTTACAAAAAACTTTCCAACACACTTCAAAACAAAACTTGAAGATTTATGCACTCATAGACAGGGTTATCGTGCAACAACATTAGTATTGAAGGGCAGTACCTCGTTAGAAGCTAAAAAACCCCTAATCCTTTTTGAAATAATTTTTCAAAATTCCGTTTTGATGGGAGATGGCAACTCAATGTCGTTGACATGGGTGAAGTTTACGTTATCGTAATTGTAATATTGCAATTTTTCTATTGTTTCCCCGTATTCTATGGTGTCATTTTTTAGGTTCAATGTGGCCCCTATCTCTGTTAACAAATCTAGGCCTACAATGGCATCGAACTCCGTTGGAGAATCCAATAAAAAGAAAGTGGTTTTTGTTCAAAAAGCATTGTACCCAGCATTTTTGTTTTATAGTGTTAGAGCCATGTATGGAGCTATCTTTGAATGGGGAGTCAACCGACACTATTCCTTTAAGCGCCTTTACGGGCTTTGTGTAGTTTTTGGCTTCGGTTTCAATTAATATTCTTAGTTGTCTTTCGCACAAATGCCTTTGGATGAACGGCAACTGGGAGCGACTCCTAAAAAATTGACCGAGTCCTCTTCACCATCAGTATCATCTTCAATTTCTGTTACGGCTTTCTCAGTGTCAGCCTCATGGCTGATATTATTGACCCTTTGTCGTCTTTGGTCGGAAATGCGCTCAGAGATGTTAGACCTTTTTTGAGTTCTGGTGGCTTTACCATTTGAATTGGTATATTGAGACTTATAATTTGTAGGCTGCCTGAGTCTAGATACCGATGGGTCGACATCCATTGGTTCCTGTGGCTGACTCTGACCTTCAACTTGCTGTTGCTTGCCCTGACCTTGCTTTTTATAGTACGGATTTTTTTCGTAATTCTTTCTAGCATACGAGTTTGCAAACATGCTTCTTTCGATTGCTTGCCTCAGCTTGTTTTGTCTGCATATGTGCAGTCAAGCCTGGCAATTATTGCGTCGAAGTTTAGTACCTTACTGTGCGCTACTAAAAGAGCTCTTGCAGTATCCTTGATCTTATTTCTTATTATTGTGATAGCTTGGTAATGCGCTTCACTTCCTATATAAGGTTTAAAAATTTCATATGCGTCTACGGCCGACTGTCGCCAAAGCACATATTCGCTTTTGTCTCCGATAAAATCAGAGACAGACTTAACTATGTCCAAACTAACCTGACACTGAATTTCGCGATTGGAAGTTATTCTAATGTAAACTTCTATCTTGGTGTGCTTCTATCTGTAGGCTACTGACTTGCCGCCTTACGGAATCTAGTTCTATAGCTCTTAGCTGATGTGAATCCATTATTGGTTCGTTTACTGTTTGTGTATCCTCGCTTAGATTCTCTTGAAACCAGCTGTCGTCACTTTGGTATTCATGCTTTATCTCCCTATGTACCCAACTCATCAGTTGTGATAACAAATTCAACTCTATGCACCTCGCAACACAAACAATTTAAGGTCGAAAAACAAGGTACGAGGTACACTCCACTTAAATGTTACTGAGGTGTGGTTCCTAGCTCGACTGAAGGTAGTTCCTAAGTGTACGTCCTGATGTCCTGTATCCCTTGGGACTCCTCCAGAGGATGGCAGACTTCAGAGAAGATTAGGTTGGGAAATGAATTTCAATCGCTGACCTTGTGGTCAGTGAATATATATAAAATGATAAATCGACGGCCAAGCCGGAGTAATGATGAACAGTCTTATGCTGTCTTTATTCAAATCAGAACTAAGACTAGTGAACATGGAATATTCTAAATAAGCTTAAAGAGTCGCAGTCGGCAAGCCGACCAAGCGTCAGCGATAACGCTACTCTTGCAACATATTGTGAACATCAGGTTACCGCCGCTGACTGCAGAAGCCCGGGTATTGACTTGAACTATGTGCTAAGTTTGTGCTTTGCTCTCGAAATTCCCCCCTTCCCAGAATCGATGACATTCTCGACCAGTTAGGTAGAGTCAAATACTTTTCATGTCTAGACTTAATATACTACCATACGGTCTTAAAATAGCGCCAAATTCTTTTCACAGAATGATGACAATAGCTTTTTCTGGACTTGACCCTTCGCAAGCATTCTTATATATGGATGACTTAATAGTCATCGGTTGTTCCGAAAACCACATGATTAAAAACTTAATAAACGTTTTTGAACTATGTAGAAAAAAAACCTCAAGCTACATCCAGAAAATTGTGAATTCTTCATGCACCAAGGGATCTCTCTAGGTCACTGATCAAGGCATACTGTCTGATGATACAAAATATGACGTCATCGAAATATATACAGTCCTTGACTTAGGTCAGTTTTTCCAAAGGCTTGGTATGCAAGCCAGTATACTTAATATCAGCCAACTCAAAGTGGAACCGAGCGATAAGATCTTTGAATTAATTTCAATTTAATCTTTCAAAAATATGGGCAATAAAATATTGAATATTTTAAGAGTAGCGCTACTCAATCCGGTGACCCTAATAGAAAATAAAAAAGATCAAGAAGCGATACTGTCTAAATTTCATGACGATCCAACTCAAGGAGGTCATAATGGCATTAGAAGAACGCTAGCTAAAATAAAACGACATTACTATTGGAAAAATATGACTCGTCATATCAAAGAGTACGCACGTAAATGTCAAAAATGCCATAAATCCAAAATAACAACTCATATAAAGACCCCAATGATTATAACTGAAACACCAACTATAGCTTGACAGAATGATAGTAGATACTATAGGTCCACTACCACGCTCAGAGAATGGTAATGAATATGCAGTTACAGTAATATGCGATTTAACTAAGTATTTAGTAACCATTCCAGTTCCAAATAAAAGTGCAACAACCGTTTCCAAAGCTATATTTGAAAACTTTATTCTAAAGGACGGTCACTAACCATACAACACATAGACACGCCATCTAGTGCACCCATCGCCTAATTCGCTTCACTTTAGTTCGGGAGCTCACGCTCAGTGATTGCGCTGCGAGCGTTCGTTCAGCAATTGTCCATTTATGTATGAAGCTCTGTATGTATAACTATGTATGCTTATTCTCTTATCTCTTCTCTCTTATATATTTTTATTCTCCGCTCTCTTCTCCTTCAAATATATCCCTCACCATCAACCGAGCAGAAAAATGTATATTTGCTCACTGAGGTTCTTTTTGTTCTCTTGCGAGAGTAGAGTATACCAACCTGTTCAAACGGTTTGTCATGCTAATGCAAAATGTTCACAATATACGCGAAAGGGGTAATTTATGTTCTTAGCGTGTTCTTCTTCATTCTCGGAAGAAAATGAAAAAGTCATCGACGTAAATATTCCAGGTCTGTTCCTGCCTTCATCAATAGGCCTTTAAAAATACTTTCAACATTTTTTAGACCGATTGGTAGACGGCAGAACTCATATTTTCCTCCAAATAACGATTAAGAAGTTTTTCCATGTTCAATTGAGCAGATTTGGTGCTAAACAGATTTTAAGTCTAAGGTTAGCGAAAATAATAGGAATGTTAGGCATTGGGTTGGCGTCGGCGATGGTTAGCGCCCGCTTCGTCATGACCTATTTTGGCAACAACCCAAGTTGGATTGTTGTAAGGTAATTTTTATTTTATTTTTATTTATTATACCCTGAACCCATTAAAAATGGGTAATCAGGATATAATGGTTTTGTTGCAGCCCAAATGTATGCATACATACTGTATATATTTACATATATGTAAAATAAAAATAACATTGATATAATTTAAATAAAGTCAATAGCACGTGCGTGTGTACGTAAACGTTTGGTAAACGTGTATATTACATATGTATGTATGTGTAGATCAAATCTATTATGTTATTAAACAAAACGTTTACCAAACGTTTACGTACACACGCACGTGCTAACAGCAGCAGAAGCATCTAGAAAATTCGAAAAATGCATAACAACAACAACAAAGACAATTTACGGATGAATTTTAAGCAGAAGTTCAGCAGCTCAGTAGCAGTAGCTCAGTAGCTCAATAACTTTACTTCGGAATTCGCTATCCCTCTCTCATGTAGTGCAACGGATGTGTTGGTTGGAGCACCGATCGCCGACATGCAGGCCCGCGCTCGATTCTCTAAGCTGCCGTCAAAAATTTTAGTAAGTAAGTTACACTTATTTTAATTTTTTTTAAATTTAATTTAAAATTATATGCAAACTTTGAAGTGCATTTAAAACCGCCGATAGGCGCGATTTTGGGTATTTCCTAGTCGGGCACCTCCGACTAGAGTTTCCTTACTTGTTTTTTATTTTATTTTTATATAAAGAAAATTGACTACATTCGTGAGTCAAATTATAAAATTACAAAATAAAAATTATAAACAGAATAGGGAAAAGAAAATCCTAATACTAAAAATATATAGCAATGATATAACCAACCAGAAGGAGGTATTTTATTTGCCGGACTGGCGAGCTATGTCCCAAATCACAGCCAGGTATGGTTAGTGATATCATTGAAACTAAGCAAGATAGAAGAAGTTAAAAATAAGGTTATAAAAATATAAGAAATATTAAATCTTAAAAAATAAAGTACAATAAAAGAAATCACTACAAAAGTAAGGAGAATTGCACAGGTGCATTCTCACTACTGGGGTGCGTTTTATATTATATTTCTCTGAAATATGATAAAAGAGAAGATTTATTAAGGAAAGACAGAGTTCAAAACTAAATACATGAAAATAAGTATTAAACTAGTACATAGAACACGAAACGCACGGTACAAAGAATAGTTACAGTTACATATAGGTAAATAAAGAGGACAAAAGTGACGAGAAGTAAGGGAAGGAACAAGGAAGTTAACTTCAAATAGAAGAGAAGGCGAATCAGTACTACCGTTAATCAACTTATGTAGAAAAGTATTTACCAAAGACTATTCTACAATTGATTAACGATGGAAGATTCAAAAGAAGAAGGCTACTTTGATAAGAAGGTAGACGAAAGTTACCATCCCAGTTTAGATTGCACAAGGCAAAAAGAAGAAATTGCTTCTGAACCGATTCAATACGGTCCTGATACAATTTCTGCTGAGGCGACCATATAATAGAACAATATTCTAAAATAGGGCGTACCAGCGAGACAAAAATAAGTTTAGTGACAAACGGATCATTAAACTCTTTAGACCATCGTTTAATAAAACCGAGGACACTTTTGGCTTCATTAACGATGGTTAGAATATGGGTATTGAATCTAAGTTTACAGTCAAAGAGCACACCGAGATCTTTGATTGTAGAAATACGTTGCAAGGACACATTGTTGATTGTATAATTAGAAAAAAATGGAGTGGTACGACAGAAGGCATTATCATACACTTAGAACAATTTAGATGCAACTGATTGGCTTTACACCAATTTTGAAAGGAAATTAGATCATCCTGTAGACGTAGATGATCTATTGAGTTCTTGTATGAGAGACAGAATTTTACGTCATCTGCATACATGAATATTCTAAAGTAAGAAATACAACTGGAAAGGTCATTTATAAAATGGGAGAAAAGTAGAGGGCCCAAGTTACTACCCTGAGGAACACCCGAAGAGACAAATATCACCTTCGAAATAGATATTCTCAACAGAACTATTTGGGTTCTACCCTTTAAATAGGAAGTAATCCAAGACAGAAGTTTAGGAGAAAATCCCAATAGTCAAGCTTTTGAAGCAAGATGTTATGCTGAACAGAGTCAAATGCCTTACTGAAATCGGTGTATATAACATCTGTTTGCATTTTATTTAAAAAGCTTTCATTGACTAGGGATGAAAATTCTAATAAGTTCGTAGACGTTGATCGATTCTGAAGTTATAATTTTTTCAAATAACAGAAAGCTTGGCAATGCCTCTGTAATTTGAAATATCAGATCTTCCTCCTTTTTTATACAGAGGAATAAATAAATGATTCTTTCCACATTGAAGGAAATACCGAGGTATCAAGAGACAAATTAAACAGTTTTAATAAAGGTGACCACAAAGAAGCACTGCATTCTTTAATCACACAACTAGGAATACCATCCCCTCCCGGCACAGGAGAAATATTAGAAACGATAATGGCATTTCCATTAATAGTAGAATTTAAAATTGGAAATGAATTGGTTTCTGAAATGACAGTTGAATAAGTGGATTTTAAGAACTTTGCAAATAGATATGAGGTATCTTGATCATTGCAAGTACCTATGAAAAATGAGGATGGAAACCCAGAAGATTTACGCTTTAAGTTTACAAATGAATAAAATCTTTTGGGATCACGAGTAAACTGCCTTTTACAGCGTGTAAGGTAATTCTCATAGCAACGAAAGTTTAAAATATTGAAATTGGCCTTATCTAAGGAGTATTTAGACCAACGAGCGAACCCGACTTTTTGAACTATTTAAAACATTTAGATTTAAAATTTTTTAGAGTTGAGAGAGTCTAACTGAACCAGAGAGGTTTATTAGAAAGAAATTTAGGAAAACACATAGTAACACACTTGTCTAGAATAGCATTTAAAGTACTGTGAATGTTGATACTGCTCAATTAACATCAACTGCCTCATATAAACGAGCCCAATCTGTTGCATTAATGAGATCATTAAGCAAAACAAAATCACATTTATAAAAACAACGACGCTTTTTATATGATAAGGGCGGTAAAATTGGTGGACAGTAAATAGGTATTAAAACCTCTAATGTTGGATGATATAAATCCTCAGGTATACAAAAGGGGGATGATCTTAAAACATTAATGCTGGCGTCATCATTATTAAAAACAAGATCAAGAGAACGATTTAAATGATTAGAAATTGAGTTCATCTGATACATAGAAAGGTTAAACAATTCATCAAAAATATAATGATCAATTGTTGGAATAAGATAATTCGAACTGGGAAATGAGACCCAAGAAGTATTAGGAATATTAAAATCACCCAAAACAAGAAATAAGTCATTATCTTGAACATATTCATACATTTCTTTAATACAAGATATATGATGACTATAAACTTGTAAGTCGAAAGAGGGAGGGATATATGAACAAGTAACGTATAGGGAACAAGACTGAAAAGTTATTTTAACTCCAATAATCTCAACATTGTGAATTGATGAGAAGGTAAACGATTCAGAAAGAAAATGGGATTTAACAGCTATTAAAACACCACCACCTCAACGAGAGAAGCGTTCAAGTCTATAAATATTGAAATTATTTGAAAGAACCTCACTATTATAAACATTTTGGCTTAACCATGTCTCAGTGAGGGCTATAAGTTCAGATTGGACACTACAGCTATGCAGAAATAGATTTTTAAATTTAGAATTAAGGCCTCGAACATTTTGATAAATAATAGATAGCTGCGGACAAGATGGAAAGAAACTTAGTTTTTTGATACAGCCTCAGATGACGGTTGTACCGAAACGGGATTTAAAAACAATAGAGATATTCTATTCCGAATCTTAGGTTTGAATTCGTATACAACAACATGAGGTGGCCAAAAGTTTGAATCACATATAGTATCGAAAAATTCAATTGGTACATTGATTTTAAATGAAGCAATTTCACGAGGAGCCGCAAAATTAAACTTCCAGATAAAAACTTTAGATGAAATTTTACTTACAATGGAAGCAGACACCGCCTCACATGTTGTATCTGATGAAAGCCTAAACAAGAAAACTTGCTTTCGAGGAGACACAACAAATAAATAGGGTAATATAGGAGTAGGAGACGGTGTCTGAATGTTGTTTTTAGATTGAGCAACACTCGGAGAAACTTTAGCTTTTTATACCCTGAACCCATTAAAAATGGGTAATCAGGGTATAATGGTTTTGTTGCAGCCCAAATGTATGTAACAGGCAGAAGGAGGCGTGGCAGACCCCATAAAGTATATATATTCTTGATCAGGACGACAAGCCGAGTCGATTGAGCCCTGTCCGTCTGTCTGTCTGTCCGTCTGTCCGTCTGTCCGTCCGTCCGTCTGTCCGTCTGTCCGTATGTTTGAACGCGTGGATCTCAGAACCTATAATAGCTAGAGACTTCGTGTATATCACGCGCAGGTCGAGTTTGTTTTAGAAATTCGATAACTCTTCTCGTTCTTTTTTTATCGATTAAAAACGAAATCGATTTTTCAGTTTTAAAATTATATCTTCTATATCTTGATAGTTAGAGACTCCAAATCTTGTATTTAGCTTAATGGGACTTTTATACAATTTTGATTTTTGTTAAATTTTGGATGCCACGCCCCCTTCGCCCAAATTTTCTAACCACTTATTTCAAATACTAGAGACTTGTGCTTTTGCACACGCACACATATGAATGATATAATTACGCTGCGCAAGTTTGATTAAGAAAGTCGATCTACAAAAAAAGTTATTAAACATTTAATTTTCCATAACACGCACATATTGGCGCAGCGCAGTCGCTGAGTAAACTGCGCAGTTAGCAGAGCGTATGCGTATGCGTGTGCGTGTGTATGTATGCGTTGCTTGCAATATACATACATATGTATGTACACATGTACATGTATATATTTACATATATATAAAATAAGAGTAACATTGATATAACTTAAATAAAGTCAATATAATATACATATGAATAGATGAAATGCATTATGTTATTAAACGAAATGTTTACCAAACGTTTACGTACACACGCGCGTGGCAACAGCAGCAGAAGCATCTAGAAAATTCGAAGAATTCATAACAACAACAACAAAGACAAATTGGGGATGAATTTTAAGCAGAAGTTCAGCAGCTCAGTAGCAGTAGCTCAGTAGCTCAATAACTTTACTTAGGAATTCGCTATCTCACTCTTATGTATTGCAACGGCTGCGTGGGTGGAAGCGATGATCGCCGACATAAAGTCTCGGGTTCGATTCTCTAAGCTGACGTCAAAACTTTTTTTATGCAAGTTACTTAATCTTTTTTTTTTAATTTTTTAATTTAATTTAAAATTATATACAAACTTTGAAGTGCATTTAAAGCCGCCGATAGGCGCGATTTTGGGTATTTCCTAGTCGGGCACCTCCGACTAGAGTTTCCTTACTTGTTTATTAGTGGGCTTTTTAGTGTCTGTGCTGACACTAGACCCAGATATTTCAACTGAATCATCAGATATTGGAATTGATAATTCTTGACAAAGTGAAGAAGGGGTTGATAAGGTAGGAGACTATAATTGAATGGAGGGGGCAACTAGCAGTGATGGAGTAATCACTGTATTCAGCGGAAAATCAAACTTATACTGATACAATATTTCTTATCCAGCTTTTAGTTCCTCTTCAAGCTGTTTTGAAAATTAGCTCAGATTGAATACTGAACCCGCACTGAATTATACATCTTGGAAAAACTTAATTGTCTTTCCAAACAATCCGGGCAAGACCAGCGTAATCCACCACACCCACTTTTGGGAGCAGCCATGACTCTATCACAGTCACGCCCCGAGATGCGAGCACATTTAATGTGCATTAGATTCTCGAACCACCAGCAACCAACAAATTGCATTTGTGCAGAATCAGTGATATGCCGAAGTGTACATGATTTCTTACAGCAAATCATATTTGCAAGTAGGGGAAATAATCAAAACAAAAATACAAACAGTTTAAGATAGAAAAAAATAAAAGATAAAAGACAAAGAGAGGATTAACTGTGATTGGGAGAAACAAAAATCACAAACAACAACACTCAGCTAATACAAAGATCAAAAGAATCAAAAGTTGATGAAGAAACAGAAAATAGAGCGGGAGAGAGTTACACTACAAACGAAATAAAGTTCGCAAGAAACAAAAACAAAACACTAAGCTAAGCGTGCGAGCGACAGCGAACACGCACAATAACCCATGTAAAAAAGCTGAGCCTGAGCGAACGACAGCGAACACACACACTAACTCGTGTAAAAAAGAGAAAAGCAAATAAGAACAACGAAAAAATAGAAATACTAAAACGAAAATTGCAATTTAGATATACACCGACGCTCACAAAACTATTGTAAATAAAAACAAAAAACACAATGTTTAGAAACACAAATCACGGCAGTATCAAACTAAAAATGCAATAATCACCAATATACAAATAATGTGTAAATATACAATAAATTAAAGAACAGAAATAATTAAATGTACGGGGCGCTAACAAAAACACGTCTTACTCTCACAAACTCAGAACTCTCTCTAATGATGCCGTGTCGCAGCAATTTCTTGATTTAGTCTTTTACAAAATCTGCTACTCCCATATGGTGGAGTAGAGTCTAGAGATAACCGGGGTATGGTTGGTCGTACGCAGGATAAGCCTCCTGAATTTCTCTTGAACTGTCGTTTACGTTAGTAAAATTTACATATTGGTACTGGTAATATCTTAGTCTCACTGATGCATCGCCGTACTTTATTAGTGCGTATTTTGTCTGTAAGCTAGCACCTATTTGTTTTAGTAAATCATATCCGATTATACCATCGATGGCGTTAGTGTGTCAAGTATGAGAAAGGTCAGAACCATGAATGGAACTTACTGTGAAGGGGTGTCGACTGTCTGTATATATATAGGCTCGTTTAGAGGTCTGATATAATTTTTAGCCGCCCCGGTAACGATTAGCAATTTTAATTTTCTCCCATCCAGTTTCCATAACCGGCAGCTGGGAACGCTCCCAACAAATTTCAACAACTTACTGCAGTCCTGTGACTTGGAGTCGGATGGGGCTTCGTCTAATTTCTTCCTCTTCGTCGCTATGTTCTTGGTCATCAATGGTTTTGCATTGTGTTGTGTACCCGCTGACGCCTTTATTCTGACATATGCACTGATTGGTTCTGACTCTTTTCTCCCATTATATTCTGCCCGTTAGAATCTTGTGTGCCGACCATACTATTTTTGACGAAATTGGTCGGCTGACTAAACCTTGAAGTGGAGGGATCAATCTTCATCGGTTCAACCACTTGACTTTTGTTCAGTTAGTTGTTCTGGCTGTTGGTGTTTTGCTGATGTTTGCCTTGTTTTGTTAAAAAGTAAGGGGTCCTACCCTACTTTTCTTGGCAGTGTGGCTCCGCATTATGATATTTATTCATATTTTACAGCTGTGTGGCGGAAACTAAACTGTTCTTGTTTATTATCGTTTGTGCAGTACGAGTTTTTTTTTCGATAACTCATCACGTTTTATAATTATTAATTGACTTCGATCACTAATCATACAACAATTAGATGTGCCAATTAAAACAACAATGTAAACATTTTAAGTGAGCATGACAACCCGTTTGAACAGTTTGGTTTACTCTACTCTCGCAAGAGAACAAAAAGAACTTCAGCGAGCAAATATCAATTTTTCTGCTCGGCTGCTGGTGAGTTAATAGACATATATGCGCTCGCAGCGCACTGATTTTGCTGTCACATATTTTTGTTGCCCGAACTTAAAATTGAAGCAAATTCGCCAAATTCGACGAAGGTGCGCAATGATACAGATTTTATGGGCTAAAATGGGTTATTCTAGTTGACGCGCCTAAGTGTTGTATTCGATTCATGTTTACCATTAAATCTAGACACTTCAAATTAACTGTGCTGAGAGGTGTAATGAAAACAGACATTTTGTAGATTTTGGATTTTCTTAGTTAGTTTCCCATTTATTCATTTATTTTATTTTATATAAAGAAAATTGAATACATTCGTGAGTCAAATTATAAATTACAAAATTAAAAATTATAAACAGAATAGGAAAAAGAAAAACCCTAATACTAACAATATATTGCCATGATATCACCAACCCGATGGGAGTGTTTTATTTGCCGGAACGGCGATCTATGCCCCAAATCACAGCCATTTATGGTTAGTGATATCATTGAAACTAAGCAAGATAGAGGAAGTTAAAAAAAAAAAAGTAATAAAATTATAAGAAAAAATAAAAATCTACTACCGTTAATCAACTTATGTAGAAAAGTAATACCCAAAACTATTCTACAATTGATTAACAATGGAATATCCAAAAGAAGAAGCCTACTATAATAAGATGGTAGACGAAGGTTACCATCCCAGTTTAGATTGCGCAAGGCAAAAAGAAGAAATTGCTTCAATACGGTTCTGATACAATTTCTGCTGTGGCGACCATATAATAGAACAATATTCTAAAATAGGGCGTACTAACGAGACAAAAGGAAGTTTAGTGACAAACGGATCATTAAACTCTTTAGACCATCGTTTAATAAAACCAAGTACACTTTTGTCTTCATTAACGATGGTTAGAATATGGGTATTGAATCTAAGTTTACAGTCAAAGAGCACACCGAGATCTTTGATTGTAGAAATACGTTGCAAGGACACATTGTTGATTGTGTAATCAGCAAAAAATGGAGTGGTACGACAGAAAGTCATTATCATACACTTAGAACAATTTAGATGCAACTGATTGGCTTTACACCAATTTTGAAAGGAAATTAGATCATCCTGTAGACGTAGATGATCTATTGAGTTCTTGTATGAGAGACAGAATTTTACGTCATCTGCATACATGAATATTCCAGAGTAAGAAATACAGCTGGTAGGGTCATTTATAAAATGGGAGAAAAGTAGAGGGCCCAAGTTACTACCCTGAGGAACACCCGAAGAGACAAATATCACCTTCGAAATAGATATTCTCAACAGAACTATTTGGGTTCTACCCTTTAAATAGGAAGTAATCCAAGACAGAAGTTTAGGAGAAAATCCCAATTGGTCAAGCTTTAGAAGCAAGATGTCATGCTGAACAGAGTCAAATGCCTTACTGACATCATTGTATATAACATCTGTTTGCATTTTATTTAAAAAGCTTTCATTGACTAGGGATGAAAATTCTAATAAATTCGTAGAGGTTGATCGATTCTGAACAAAACCATGCTGCGATGGTGAAATAATAGATTTACAAAAGTGTTGTAAATTAGAAGTTATAAATTTTTCAAATAACTTCGGAATAGCAGAAAGCTTGGCAATGCCTCTTTAATTTGAAATATCAGATCTTTCTCCTTTTTTATACAGAGGAATAATAAATGATTCTTTCCAAATTGAAAGAAATACCGAGGTATCAAGAGACAAATTAAACAGTTTTAATAAAGGAGACCACAAAGAAGCACTGCATTCTTTAATCACACAAATTGGAATACCATCCGCCCCCGCAGAGAACGACGATTTCAACGTACGCATAGCGGATATTTATTAGAAACGATAATGGTATTTCCATTAATATTAAAATTTAAAATTGGAAATGAATTGGTTTCTGGAATGGCAATTGAATAAGTGGATTGGAAGAACTTTGCAAATAGATATGAGGTATCTTGATCATTGCAAGTACTGTCACAACCTAGGAAAAACGAGGATGGAAACCCAGAAGATTTACGCTTAAAATTTACAAATGAATAAAATCTTTTGGGATCACGGTCAAACTGCCTTTTACAGCGTATATGGTAATTCTCATAAAAACGAGAGTTTAAAATATTGAAATTGGCCTTAGCTAAGGAGTATTTAGACCAATCAACCACCGAACCCGACTTTTTGAACTTTTTAAAATTTTTTAGAGTTGAAAGAGTCGTAGTGAACCAGGGAGGTTTATTAGAAAGAGATTTAGGAAGACACATAGGAACACACTTGTCTAGAATAGCATTTAAAGTTCTGTAGAATGTTAAAACTGATAATTTTACATCAACTGCCTCATATAAAGGAGCACAATCTGTTGCATTAATGAGATCGTTAAGCAAAACAAAATTACATTTATTAAAACAACGACGCTTTTTAGATGATGATGGCGTAAGAATTGGTGGACAGTAAATAGGTATTAAAACCTCAAGTGTTGGATGATGTAAATCCTCAGGTATACAAAAGGGGGATGATCTTAAAACATTAATGCTGGCGTCATCATTAGTAAAAATAAGATCAAGAGAACGATTTAAATGATTAGAAATTGAGTTCATCTGATACATAGGGAGGTTAAACAATTCATCAAAAAAATAATGATCAATTGTTGGAATAAGATAATTCGAACTGGGAAATGAGGCCCATGAAGTGTTAGGTATATTAAAATCACCCAACACAAGAAATAAGTCATTATCTTGAACATATTCATATACTTCTTTATTACAAGATATATAATGACTATAAACTTGTGAATCGGAAGAGGGAGGGATATATAAACAAGTAACGTATAGGGAACAAGACTGAAAAGTTATTTTAACTCCAATAATCTCAACATTGTGAATTGATGAGAAGGTAAACGATTCAGAAAGAAAATGGGATTTAACAGCTATTAAAACACCACCCCCTCTACGAGACGCGCGATCAAGTCTATAAATAGTGAAATTATTTGAAAAAACCTCACTATTATAAACATTTTGGCTTAATCACGTTTCAGTGAGGGCTATAAGTTCAGATTGGACACTACAGCTATGCAGAAATAGATTTTTAAATTTAGAATTAAGGCCTCGAACATTTTTATAAATAATAGATAGCTGCGGACAAGATGGAAAGAAACTTAGTTTTTTGATACAGCCTCAGATGACGGTTGTACCGAAACGGGATTTAAAGACAATAGAGATATTCTATTCCGAATCTTAGGTTTGAATTCATATACAACAACATGAGGTGGCCAAAAGTTTGAATCACATATAGTATCGAAAAATTCAATTGGTACATTGATTTTAAATGAAGCAATTTCACGAGGAGCCGCAAAATTAAACTTCCAGATAAAAACTTTAGATGAAATTTTACTTACAATGGAAGCAGACACAGCCTCACATGTTGTATCTGATGAAAGCCTAAATAAGAAAACTTGCTTAATTGTTTTTCCAAACAATCCGGGCAAGACCATTTCTTACAGCAAATCATATTGGCAAGTAGGGTAGATAAAAACAAAAATACAAACACAATAAGATATAAAAAAATAAAATATAAAAAACAAAGAGAGGAGTAAATAAATAAATTTCGCAAGAAACAAAAACAAAACAGTAAGCTAAGCGTGAGCAATGCGACACACAGCGAACACACACACTAACCCGTGTAAAAAAGCTAAGCATGAGCGAGGGACAGCGAACACACACACTAACCCGTGAAAAAAAACAGAAAAGCAAATAAGAACAACGAAAGAATAGAAATACTAAAACGAAAATTGCAAATTAGATATACACCGACGCTCACAAAACTATTGTAAATAAAAACAAAAAACAGAATGTTTAGAAGCACAAATCAAGGCAGTATCAAACTAAAAATGCAATGATCACCAATATACAATATACAACAAATTAAAGAACAGAAATAATTAAAAGTACGTAGCGCAAACAATAACACGTCTTACTCTCACAAACTCAGAACTCTCTCTACATGCACATATTGGCTAGCCCAGTCACTGAGTAAACTACGCGGTTAGCAGAGCGTGTGTGTGTGTATGTATATATGCATTGCTTGCAGTATACATACATATATATATATACATATGTAAGTTAACACATAAGTATTGCACACTATTGTTATTTGTAGTAATTTTGTATAACTTTATAATTGCACTCGTACAAATCCATTCACTCTAAACACATTTCGCTGACACATGAGTTTAGTGGCCTGACCTTAGCTGGTCATCTATGGTAAATTGATGCTTGACTATGTCGCATCATGTTATCATATGTTCTGAGTCGGCTTGCCGGCTGTAGCTTTGTAGTTTTGTAGCTTTTGGATTCAGCTTTAGGTTTAGCACAAAATTTTCTTGATGTTCCAATCAGTTTGTATTTAACCTTAACTGATTAAAGTCAGAATAAAATTATACTACTCCGGCGAACAGACGTAATGAAACATTTTTATATCAAAACACATTGCAGAACCACAAGGCCGGTGATTGGGGCGAAGACAAGCCTCCACCATAATCAACCTAAGAGGACTTAGGAGCTATTTCATTAAGGTCACTATTCACTATTTCGGGCTTTGCGATGTACTTTGTGTTTCATAATAATTTAAATCACGCGCATATGAGTCGCTTTGACATATGAGACAAATAAAGGTAGAGTGTCTTAGCGATAGTGAAAAAGGTTGGGAAGCGGAATATAATAGTGAAGTTCAGAACCACAACCTTAGCCAAGTGCAAACCCCTACTATTAGCCAAGTGCAAGCCCCTACTATTAGTCAAGCACACAACCATGCAACCATGGACCCACACCAGGTACAAGCTTTAATCCAGAGTGCTGTTAGCAAAGCTCTGGCGCAGCAAGAAGAAAGGTATCAGTCTATAATAAACGCAATGACAGCCAAAATAGATAGCTTGTGCATTGGAGCTCCACAAGTAGAAAGTTTCCAAAGAATTTCAGTCCAACTTGAAAAAAGATCCGACATCCCACTTGATATCATAAAGTTTGTCCCTGAATTTTCTGGGGGTTCCGACGAATATGTAGCATGGAGGAAGTCAGCCTGCAATGCTTATGAGCTATTTAAACCGTATAACGGCACCAGTGCTCACTATCAAGCTGTCACAATTGGCAGAAACAAGATCAGAGGATCAGCAAAAGCCGTTTTAGTATCACACAATACAGTGCTTAACTTCGATGCTATATTAGCTAGAGCAGATTGCTCCTATACTGACAAGACGTCGTTACGAGTTTTAAGGAAAACACTCGAAATGGTCAGACCAGGCGGCTTAAGCCTTATAAGAATATTATGATGAGGTCGAAAAGAAATTAACGCTCGTTACAAACAAAATAGTTATGACACATGAGACTAAGCAAGCTACATTGCTTAACGAAGAGGTGAGGTCCAATGCGCTTCACTCACTCATTTCTAGTATGAAGAAGTCGCTTAGAGCAGTAGTTTTTCCGGCACAGCCGAAAGACTTACCCTCCACCTTGGTACTTACCAGAGTGGCTGAGGCAAGTATTGAAAGAAGCATGTTCTCGGCCACGTTCTTGGCTATGGCTGAAAGGGGACACGCTAGGGAAGAAAATAAAAATCGCCCACAAGGGTCAAGGCAGGAAAAACATAATAGAGATGAGCGTGGACATGAAAAAATCCACACTACATAAAAATACACCAGAACAAGAATGGTCAAGAAAAAAATAAAAGGGAGGAGTCTGGTCAAAGCCATGAACCAATGGACGTTGATTCATCATCTAAATTTAGACAGCACACCAACTATGGAAAACTACAGGCTGCAATAGAACAGGGTCAGAAAAGATCAAATACTTCGATCGAGCCACAGGCCAAAGACGCCAACGTTTAAATAAAGTTGTTCAAAATGTGCCTCAAATAGGAAATCTTAGTGATGCAAACACTGACAATGACTTACTCAACTTAGAGAACGCTCCCGGTTGCCTAACGCCACACGGCTGCTGGGTGGGAGAACAATAAAGATCCTAATAGGCACAGGGGCGGCAAAAAACTACGGCAAAACCGTAAAGGAGTTAAAAGGCGTAGTTCCGGTCGAATCCCCCTTCACTGTAGGCTCGATACACGGTTCGAGCGAGATAAAGCAGAAATGCCCTATGAAAATATTTGGTATTTCCCATTTTTCTGCTGGACACTCTCACCTCATTTAAAGTCATTGTAGGCTTCGAATTGCTAGCGCAAGCAGGATAGGTATTGAATCTACAAGAGAGTACGCTCAACTATCAAAATAGATCTGAGCAATTGCAGTAACATAACTGTGAAAATCTTAACTTCACAGATGTAAATGATATCGTGGTACCGAGTCTTATTAAAAAAGAATTTAAGGCTATGATTTGAAAGAGGATAAAGGCCACTTCGACCTTTAACGAGACACTACCTTTCAAAAACTCTGTCATTGCCACCGTTCGGACCATAGATAATGAGCCGGTATATTCAAAATTATACCCCCATCCCGTGGGAGTCTTAGACTTCGTAAACAAAGAATTCAGACAATTGCTAAAATATCGCATAATTAGACCATCTATATCCCCGTACAACAGCCCCTCATAGGTGGTCGACAAAAAAGGGCTCCACATTAACGGCAACAGAAACAAGCGGTTAGTAATTGACTTTACAAAGCTCAATGAGCGCACTATAGCCGATCAATACCCAATGCCGAGTATTCCGATGATTCTAGAGAATCTAGGAGAGGAAAAAATTTTCACAACCCTAGATTTAAAATCGGGTTATCACCAAACACCAGAACATGATCGTGAAAAACCTCTTTCTCAGTCAACGGTGGGAAATACGAGTTCTGCGGACTGCCGTTTGGATTGAAAAATGCTGGAAGCATTTTTCAAAGGACCATCGATGATGTTCTTAGAGAACATATTGGAAAGATTTGCTACAAATGAGGCCGATCCCGTTCGACACATTTACACAGTGATGAAGGCTTTGTAATAACCAAAATCGGAGCCATGACCGACGAAAAAGTAAAAGCCATACGAGAATATCCCGAACCGAAAAACTTATTTAGCTTGCGATCATTTCTGGGCGTAGAAAGCTATTACAGAGTCTTTATTAAAGATTTTGCAGCTATGGCAAGGCCATTGACCAACATACTCAAAGGAGAAAATGGCTCCGTGAGTGAACACAGGTCCAAATAGGTGAAAATTGAGTTTAATGAAAATCAAACCAGTGATGACACGAAAGAAATAAATATTTTCACTGACCATCAGCCTTACCTCCGCTGTCTCTGGCAGAAAGACGAACGCTAAAATCAAAAGATGGAAAACATTTATTGACAAACACAATCCAAAAGTGTTCTATAAACCAGGTAAAGAAAAGTTAGTAACCGACGCCTTATCTAGACAGAACATAAACGCCATGCAAGACAAACCTTTACCTGACGCTGCACCGATTCGTAGTGAAATCTCACTAAGCTACACGGCAGAGACAACTGATAAGCCAGTAAATTGCTTGAAAAACCAAATTGTCTTAGAAGACGAACGCTTTTCTTTCCAAAGTAAAATTATAATCTTTGGCAAGAAAATTCGCCACACCATCAGTTTCACTGATGCTTGGTTGAAACATAAAAAAACCACTCATCATTCCAGATCTTCCCAATTTAGCCAGCTTTCAACACGCACTCGCGTTAAATTTCCCAGCCACTAAGTTACGACATGGCAATAATTATGTGTCTGATATTACTGACAAAAATGAGAAATTAGAAATCGCGACAACAGAACACAATCGCGCACCGCGCCGCACAGCATGTTTCAACAGATAAGAAACTTTTCCTCACTTGCATAGACAAATTCTCTAAGTTCGCCATCGTGCAACCAATTCAGTCATGAACGATAATATATTTTAAAATGCCCATCATCCAGATCATTAATTTGATTCCCGCAACGAAAACAATATACTGCGACAACGAAGCATCTTTTAATTCGAAAACAATAGTATCGCTATTGAAAAGCAATTATAAAATAGACATTGTCAATGCGCCACCACTACAGAGTGCTTCCAATGGCCAGGTAGAAAGATTCCATTGCACTCTATCAGATATAGCAAGAAGCCTAAAAATGGATAAGAAAGCTAGCGATACAGTTAACCTGATTATGAGAGCAACGGTGGAATATAACAAATCAATCCACTCGGTTACAAATCAAAAACCAATCGATGTTATTCATGCCACATCAATCGAATTTAGCCAGAATATTAAGAAAAAAAATAGAAAAAGCGGTACTTTAAAGATGTAACACAGACAGACAAAATATTTTAAGTATGCGAAGAAGTATACGTTAAGAACAAGAAAAGGTTAGGAAATAAGTTAACGCCGCTTTGCAAAGAAGAAAAGATCCAAGCAGACCTGAGAACGACTGTTCTCATTAAGGGGAGGGTGGTCCATAAGGACAACCTCCAGTAGCGGTTAGGAGAAACTACTTAAAGTTAGAACTAGTAATTAACTTTCTATTATTAATCGCACAACAACAAGGAGCTTTTTGTCCGTTGTCAAAATACACCATAGGATAGCCAGAAGATTTTCTAGGCTCGGCATTAAAGGCCATAGCAGGCACACCAAATGCCTCCGAATTTGAAATGGTTAGGTGGACCGAATCACAATTAATTGATGCAAACAATAAACAATTATTTATCAACTCAGAGACGCAAAGGAAAATTAACAAATTTACTTACGTAGTAAATAAAAAAATAAAAGCTAAAAGAAACGAACTAGTCTATACATCGCATTTTTAGCAAATAGAATTTTAATTGAATAAATATCAAATTTAATTCTGACAATTACGTTGGCCAAATCTGAAATAATAGACCAAACAACTTTTGAACATAATGATTTGAAAGCGATTTTAAATGAACATCCAATAGAATTTTGCATTGGTGAAGCGTCTAAAATTAAGGTTGTACAGTCCGAAAATATAGTTAATATTCTAATAGCTTATCCAAGGGCAAAACTTATCTGCCAGGAAATTATAGTCTATCCGGTGTCCCACCAACACGTCACACTACAACTCAAGACGACACCGTCTTGCCGAATGCAACATCGGAATATTAGCGGTCAATGAGTGCGTGGCAGCAACATACATCTCGGTCTGCAAGCCAGCAGCGCAAGGTTCCTGCGCACAAGCGCTACATGCCAGTAGCACAGCTCCTTGTCGAACACAGCCAAGACACCTCAAGCCGGTCACGCAAGTGGACGACGGTGTTATCATAATCAATGAAAATACTGCAAGGGTCACCACAGACGAGGACCCAGAAATTATAACCAACGGGACAGTCCTCGTCACTTTCCGGTTCTCCGCAATTGTCAATGACACAAAGTACATGAACCAGCTTGAGATCCTAAGGGAAACACCAGGCATTGCAAGGTCGTCCTTGCTCAACATCATGGCCATGAGCTGCTGTTAAGCATGCCTCAAATATTGACAACCTCCAAGTCATCCAAAAATTTAAGAGTGAATTGGCTTCTGCTGAAACATCCAAGAACTTGTTTACAATCGGCATCGTTGTCAGCCTTACTTTCCGAGGCCTCATTATCATTTGGCCAATCATCAAAAACGGCAAACTTCAAGGAATCACTTCAAAAAAAAAACTTCACAAGGAATCACCGATAGCTATAAGGTGACCGGGTACGGTCAGAAACTTGAGGGTGGAGTAGTTAACACATAAGTATTGCACACAATACTTTGTGGTAATTTTGTATTCGCTCTAAGCAGAGTCTGCTGACACATGAGTTCAGCGGCCTGACCACAGCTGATCAGCTGCTGAGTAGGGTTGCCGGCTGTAGCTTTGTAGTTTTTAAGTTTTGTAGCTTATGAATTCAGCTTTTCGGCTTAGTATAAAATTCACTCGATGTGCTAGTTAGTTCGTATTTAACCTTAACTGATTGACAGACGGACAGACGTAAACAAATATTTTTATATCAAACACATTGGCGAGCCACGATGCCGGTGATTGGGACGAAGTCAAGCCTCCACCATAATCAACCTAAGAGGACTTGAAAGCAATTTCAACAGGGTCACCACGTCAACGCGGTGGCGCAGCTACGGACTCCAGTCACAACGTGGGAACACCCAAACTCATTAATTTGTATATGTAAAATAAGGACAACAAAGATATAATTTAAATAAATTAAATAAATATTTTAAATTTAATTAATTTTTTGTCATAAACTGCTGTACCGATCAAAATTTCAATGAAATTGTCATACATTTTTACGCTACTTAATATTTGTACAGTACTACATATTCTACTACTGCCTATGTCCTTTAGCAAAACAACATTATTAAATCCCTTGCCAGAAAATGTTGCACTTAGTTTTTCTTTCATCAACGAATCTGCTCCAAAATCGAAGGTGATTTAAAAATTTCGCCTCTATGGTTCATATATCTCTTTGGTACTGCAAAGCTGCACTTTGTTTGATGTCTTTGCTTTTACGTCCCGAACCCATTCAATAAAATTTTTATTTAATTCTTTATTTATTTAATTCCATTTAGTCATCCATGATGCATCTACTGTCAAAGATAAAGGGCCAGATCCCACTTCTGATGTCGGAACATTATGATTATCTGTCATTGTCTTAGCACAGCGAACTCAAGTCTCTCTTTGGTTTCTTGTGCCTACCAACAGCTACAGATCGCTAAAACGGGACATTAGCCACAGGGCTTTACCAATTACCGACCTCATGCGCAATCCTGAAGCATATTACCAGCACACGCCGACACAGCCCCAATACATCCAAACTACTTATTCTCAGACATAAAAAACTAGTAAGAATGATCTAATCCAGACCGCTCGACTAGGAGATACCCTGAACCCTGCGAATAGAAAGTATTGCAAACATCCACTTTACATGCGTATTGCAAGCAACATATACGCACGCACATTTACGCGTTAATGAGCACGCGCTGTCCTAGCTTTTTTTTTTTTTTTTTTTTATATATTTATTTGCAGCTTTCTGCCTTAAACTATACAGCGCACTTATCATGAACCTTAACTTATTATTAGGCGAGTAGGCCGGTATTTACAACTTAATTTATTTGATTAATTAATGTAACTATTCTATGTTGGGGTGTTGTTAGCTTCCTCGACGATCCAGAGGATGCAGTCTTTTTAATCTCCTTCTGCTGTCGTTAACTGCCAGATTGGATGCGAGCTGGTTTGGGTGCGCAGAAAGTCTCTCCGCGTACCTGGAGCTGTGGCGTCCAATAATTTCTGTGACTGTAGGGATTCTTAAATCCCTATGCAGCACAGAATTCCGAACGTACCAACTGGCACCTGTCCATCTGCGGAGCGCTTTGTTCTGTAGAGTTTGCATCTTGTCTATTGACGACCTCCCCGCAGAGCCCCATATAGGTATGCCGTATGTGAATATAGGCGCTACGATGGCCTTATATATGATGGCTTTGCTGTTAAGCGACAGCTTGCTAGAGGCTCTCAGCATCCAATCCAGCTTTGCCAGCTTTAGTTTGCATCTTTTCGTATTCACGCTGATGTGAGGCTTAAAGGTCAGCCTTCTATCGAGCGTGACTCCCAGGTAATTTACCTTGGTAGCGCTTGGGATTTGGGATCCCAATGACACCTCAGGACAGTCTCCTCGTCTTGTGGCAAAGGTGGTGTGCACGGACTTTTGTGCGCTGATGGTGATGCACCACCTTTTAGCCCAGCATCCAAATGACTGCAGGAATGTCTGGAGAGATGCGGACGCTTCATGCGCAGAAGTGTCACGCGAGATGATAGCCGTATCATCCGCATATGTCGCGATAAGGGTGGCATTGGACTGAGCCGTTGGTATATCTGCTGTATAAAGGGTATATAGTGTTGGACCAAGAACACTATCCTGTGGGACTCCAGCCCGAATCGGTCTGTCCGCTGATGTAGCCAGCCCCTTAGACACTTGGAAGGTCCTTCCGTTCAAATATGAGAATAACAGCGTGAAGAATGGGGCTGGTGGGGCTGTCCTCACTTTATGCAGCAGTCCAAAGTGCCACACGCGATCAAAAGCCTGTTGGACGTCCAGAAAGATGGCGGAGCAGTAAATTTTTTCTTCGAACGCGCCAAGAATATGATGCACAACTCTGTGTGCCTGTTCCGGCGTACCGTGTTGTCTTCTAAACCCAAATTGATGGTTTGGAATGGCTTCATCAAGCTGGAAAGTGACTAATGCGGAACATGGCTTTGTACAGCACAGTTAGATATTCTATGGTGGAGTTTGGCAGCGCTCTAAGTACTCTGCCGTCAATCAGATCATTTCAAGGAGATTTTTTGATCTTCACTCGCCTGATATGCTCATATACTTCCTCCATTGTGCATGGCGTGATCTGGACGTCTTCAGGGAGAGGTGAGAGGACGACGTCCACAGTTTCGTCGATGTCTGCGGGCTCGGCGGTTATCACCGGTGTGAACTGTTGTTGTAGGTGGTGGGCGAAGGCTTCGCATTGTGGTTCGTCTCCCATGAGCCAGATGCCTCAAGTACTGAGTATGGGGTGTTGGCGGATAGGCTGTCTCTTTACTTTCCGCGTGTATTTCCAGAGCTAGAATTCAGCATTTCCTGGTGATTCGGATTGCTCCAGTGCATCACTAATGCGCCTATTCTGAAGCTGCACTAACTTAGCTTTCAGCTGTCTTGTGGCTTGGTTGTAGATAGCTTTAGCGTTAGCCGACCGCGTGCTTATCCAGCGAGTCCTTGCGCAACGCTTGTACAGAAGTAGATTCTGGGCCTCCATAGAGAGATGAATATTGTACCCAGAGGAATGTTGGGTACGTCGAACGGGTGGAGCGGCAAGGAGTCATGCTGCAGCTATAGCTTCTTGCATTTTGTTTGCTGCGTAATCCACATCTTCAGCTCTATTGAGCTTTATTTCTGGATGTAGAGTGCAATTCAGCTCGCGTCTAAAGACTCCCAGATCCGAACCTAGCGGTAGTAGCCGTTTCCTAGTGGGGAAAGGCTGTGGCTGCATACTAATTGTGATTATTAGTGGCAGGTGGTCTGAGGGCAAATCCAGAGAGTCGACGATTGCAACTAAGCTTGGTAATGAGTGCCATTAAGCTTGCCATAAGATTAGCTTGTTGACTTTGCAGTTCTCACATTGCTTTAAGCTCTGCGCTAATTGCATCAAACTGTCTCTGTTGCCGTTGCAGTATCTGAGCGAATACTGTGTCGTTTGAATTATTACTCGATTGAGGTTTTTCTCCTCGAATAGCATCCGCATACGATATGCCACTTACAGGAGTAATATTGCTCAAGCTGGAGTTGTTCCTCGGAGGTTGGGCAGAACGCTCTGTTGCTGCATTGGGTGGTTGAGCTGGATTGCGTTTTTGCACTGGAGTCTGCAGGTTGAGCAGTCGCTTGTATACAAAGCAGCCCTTGTAGTTAGCAGGATGCTGTAACTCACAGTGAACGCAGGTGGGTGGTTGGTCCCTTTCCCTTGTGCAATCCTTGGACGCGTGTTTGTCAGCGCATCTGACAGACCTGGAAGCTTTGTGACAATACCGTTGAGTGTGTCCAGATTCTTGACAGCGATGACATTGCGTAAGGTCGTTGAACTTTCTTGGGAGCTCAACCGTGCAACGTTGTCTGCAGAGAATTCTGATGTCAAGAATTTGCTTGTTATTGGGAGCCTGTACTATGTCAACAAAAAACATGTTAAGCGGGGTACGATCAGTACGGCCTAACGGGTTGTGGATGTTAGCTACTTTGTGTCGTTTTCCTTCCAGCTCTTCTTTTAACTTTTGGATTTCGGTGCTTGAGTGAAGTCCTTTGACACAGACTCTAAACGGCTTGTCCTCCTTGACCTGATAGCAGTGGAACTCCAATTTCAATTTAGTAAAGAGACTGACCACTGCGCGATAGTCGTCACTATTTTTAGTTAAAATACCAATTTCGTTTCGCCTTGGTTTGATAACATACGACTTTGGGTCAATTGCTTTATCTATAATATCGTTTAATTTTGCCACCGATTTGATGCCTGGACACCAAATAGGAGGCGGGCGAGGCTTTGGTTGCTCAACAGGCTGCTCATTCAATATTGGCGCTGTTGGAGCTTCAGAGCAGTAAGATTCGTCTTCTTCGAGCAAAGCAAAACGATTTTGTGATGCTGCTACTGCTGCTGCTTTGCTGGTGCTTGGCTCATCAAAGAAAAGTTTTTTCTTTATGCCATTTGGTGAATTTTGAATTTTTCGTTTGCTATGGCTATTGATGCTGGTGTCTTGTATGGCCGCTATGTCAATTTCCATAGGACTTACAGTCCTAATTAATACACTTCTGTTTGCCATGGCAATGCTGAACTGTGCTTCCAAATCTGCATTTACCGCTTGAGCGGGGTTATTGACATTGCTTGTCATTGTTTGTTTGCTTGTGCGTGCACTTGAGCGCTAACGCTCTCGCACCAAGTGAAAGACGAAAATAGCGCAATTTACTGTTGCCGAATTCAAGAAAGCGCGCGAAGGTTAAACGTAAACAGTGCTCGCACACTTTTGTTGTTGCAGAAGTACCGCAAACTCTGCAGCTGCAGAAGCTGATACGAAAAATTACGCAAAGATAACGAAATGAACGCTGATTGATTTCTGTCCGCTAGCACGTCTTTACAGATCGAACTAGTGATCACGGTTGGCTGTCCTAACTACCACATTTTTATTTCATTTTTATTTTGTATATATAAAAAGAAATTTGACTAATAACGTAAGTCAAATTCAAAATTACAAAATTATAAAATTATAAAAGTATAGGGAAATGAAAAAGCCTAATACTAACAATATATAACAACGATATCACCAACCCGATGCAGGACCGGCGAGCTATGCTCCAAATCACAGCCAGGTACGGCTAGTGATATCATTCAAACTAAGCAAGATAGAAGAAGTTAAAAAAGGTTATAAAAATATAAGAAAAAATAAAAATCTTAAAAAGTAAAATACGATAAGAGAAATCACTACACAAGTAAGGAGAATTGCATAGGTGCATTCTCACAACTGTGGTGTGTGTGTGATTTCTCTGAAATATGCTAAAAGAGAAGATTTTATTAAGGAAAGAGAGAGTTCAGAACTAAATACATGAAAATAAGTATTGTACTTAGTACATAGAACACGAAACGCACTGTACAAGGAATAGTTACAGTTACATATAGGTAAATAAAGAGGACAAAAGTGACGAGAAGCACGGGAAGGAACTAGGAAGTTGACTTAAAATAGAAGAGAAGGCGAATCAATACTACTGTTAATTAACTTATGTAGAAAAGTAATACCCAAGACTATTCTACGATTGATTAACGATGGAAGATTCAAAAGAAGGAGCCTTCTATGATAAGACGGTAGACGAAGGTTACCATCCCAGTTTAGATTGCGCAAGGCAAAAAGAAGAAATTGCTTCTGAACCGATTCAATACGGTCCTGATACAATTTCTGCTGAGGCGACCATATAATAGAACAATATTCTAAAATAGGGCGTACCAGCGATACAAAAAGAAGTTTAGTGACAAACGGATCATTAAACTCTTTAGACCATCGTTTAATAAAACCAAGGACACTTTTGGCTTCATTATCGATGGTTAGAATATGGGTATTGAATCTAAGTTTACAGTCAAAGAGCACACCGAGATCTTTGATTGTAGAAATACGTTGCAAGGACACATTGTTGATTGTGTAATCAGCAAAAAATGGAGTGGTACGACAGAAAGTTATTATCATACACTTAGAACAATTTAGATGCAACTGATTAGCTTCACACCAATTTTGAAAGGATTTTAGATCATCCTGTAGACGTAGATGATCTATTGAGTTCTTGTATGACAGACAGAGTTTTACATCATCTGCATAAATAAATATCCTAGAGTAAGAAATACAGCTGGGATGGTCATTTATAAATAGGGAGAAAAGTAGACAAATATGACCTTCGAAATAAATGTTCTCAATAGAACTCTTTGCGTTCTACCCTTTAAATATGAAGCTATCCAAGACAGAAGCTTAGGGGAAAATCTCAATTGTTCAAGCTATGTGTGTATTTACCAAATCACAAGTCTCTAGTGTTTGAAATAAATTTGTTGCAAAATTTGGCAAGGGGCGTGTCATTTAAAACTTGATATTGACTATATGAAGTCTCTATCTTTAACGGTAAACGGTTTATTGTCTTTTTCCATAACTTACCCGTACCTTATTATCGATCAATTTTATAAATTGACTTCGGTTATGTATACTGTTATACCACTAACCATATAACACAATAACAAAATAACTATATACATTATATAATAATAATAATAATATTAATAATAATAATAACAACACAATAACTTTAACATATAACAGTTGCGTCCTACCCATTTGCGTTATCAACTCTTTCTGTCTCTCGCGTTTAAGGCTCTTCCCTGGGAATATTGAAACCTGATCTCATGTTATTATTAGAATATGCATAATCCGCATGTGGATAGTCGTTGAGTCTCAATCGTACTCCAGTCGGAAACACAGTCCTCACAATAAGAGATAAAAATATCTTATCCTAAAGAAAAAATATTTAATAGTTTTATAGTTTTGAATAAGACTTTTTCCTATACGATTTTACCCGTACTTTTATATTTATTCTGGACCTGTTCTTATTTTATAGGCTTAACGCCTGTTCTTGCGCTGATATGATTTATTGCTTTATTTTTACTGAAAGGTCTATAGGGGCGTTAATAATTTCTCTCGGTGTTTTATTGGTTACCGAATGAATCGACCATTGTACTTAAACGGTGTCCTCAATATGTTTACTGTTTTTCATACACTAAATTATGTCTCTCAAACTGTCTCCGATAGGCTGGAAAGCTGAAAGCTTAGAAAATTTGTCAATACAGAAAATATTTTCCGTGCGCGGAGTAAACATATAACATTTCTTCGGCATATGATGGAATCTGGCTCTTTCCTAATTCTTGTTTGGTTGGGTGCCAATTATCCTTACTCATAGCGTACACTCGGCAGCTCACGGCTATTTTTTGAAACAAATAGTTCCTAAATATTCGCTTTGCGTTTTTTTGAATTGCGCGTTGAGCGCGATTATGCTCTGCTACAACTTTCCCAATCTGCTGTTATGTAAATGTCTGTTACAAGACTTGGAATTTCGGAATATTGTTGAGGGAAATGTTTTAGATAATGTATGATGAATAAAGGCCAAGATTAGGAGTTCGCATTATCGGGCTTGTGGGTAACTCCAAGTTTTACTTTTCTCAAAAACACCTATAATAACTAGCTAGCCCCAGAAATGATCTAAGGCTGAACAATTTTATTGATGGCTATACGGTCGAAATAGTTGGGATAGGGTATTTGCGTCGGTGGTTTTTTTATTATACCCTGAACCCATTGAAAATTGGAAATCAGGGTATAATGTTTTTGTGTAAATGTATATAACAGGCAGAAGGAGACGTTGTAGACCCCATAAAGTATACATTTAAAAAAAAACCTTATACCCTGTTTTCCCATTTTTAATGGGTTCTGGGTATAACAATAACGTTTACACAATCATGTTCAGCACCTAAAATCTGAGCCGTGCAGCCCTTAGAAAGCAATTTCACCGAATTCGAACTTTTAATTCGAGCAACGAAAATATTTGACTGCACAATCAGTGCGCTGTAAGCGCTAATTCGACGATTGTCCACTTATGTATGTACATATGTATGATATGAAGCCCTTCTATACAATTTTGTATGTACATATGCATGTACAAGTACATATCCTATTCCTCTGATTTCTTCTCTCTATACCCATTAAAAATGGGTAATCAGGTCGAGTTCGTTTTAGAAATTCGATAACTCTTTTCGTCGTTTTTGCTATCGATTAAACCGAAAATCGATTTTCAGTTTTAAAATTATATCTTCCACATCTTTATAGAAAGAGACTCCAAATTTGATTTTTGTTAAATTTTGGATACCACGCCCCCTTCGCTCAAATTTCCAAATCACGTATTTCAAATAATAGAGACTAGTGCTTTTGCACATACACACATATGAATGATATAATTACGCTGCGCAAGTTTGATTAAGAAAGTCGGTCTACAAAAAAAGTTATTAAGCATTTAGTTTCCCATAACATGCACATATTGGCGCAGCGCAGTCGCTGAGCAAACTGCGCAGTTAGCAGAGCGTACGCGTGTGCGTGTGTATGTATGCGTTGCTTGCAATATACATATGTACATATGTATGTACGTATGTATGTATATATAAAATAAGTATAACATAGATATAATTTAAATAAAGTAAATATAATATATAAACGAGATCTATTATGTTATTAAACAAAACGTTTACCAAACGTTTACGTACACACGCACGTGGTAATATCAGCAGAAACATAAAGACAAATTGGGGATGAATTTTAAGTAGAAGTTCAGCAACTAAGTAGCAGTAGCTCAGTAGCTCAATAACTTTACTTAGGAATTCGCTATCTAGCTCTCGTGTAGTGCAACGGCTCTAGACACTAGACGCGCTGATCGAGTTCGATGATCTAAGCGCCGTCAAACCTATTTTTATGCAAGTTACTTATTTTTATTTTTTTTCATTTTTTAATTGAATTTAATATTATATGCAAACTTTGAAGTGCATTTAAAACCGCCGATAGGCAGGGATTAGGGTATTCCCTAGTCGGGCACCTCTGACTAGAGTTTCCTTACTTGTTTTATTTTTGGTAAGGTGCCATGATGCACAAAATATACCCTGTATTGCCAAAATGACTGATGACAATCATTTGACAATCACTTTTCGATTATGTTGTATGGTTGGTACTATCACTTGTATGGTTAGTGGCCAGCAAGAACAGAAAAAAAAGTATGCATAATTTTTGTAATAATTTTTGAATGTTAAAAATGAATACATTCTTTTGAACTGATACTCCGTAAGCCAAAACAAATTCATCGATAATCCATATCGATTGTCAGTTACTTCCATCTCTGTGAATTTGTGTTTAACATTAGAATCGGGGATTTATTATTAACGCATAATTCCTTTTATATTAATTCCCCAGTAATAATAACTGTCGATATAAATATTCCAAGTTTTAAAATGTGAGTTCCTATGGTTTTAAGTTTCCGGCTATTACTCGTGAACTTAATTGCTTTTGTATATATGTACATATGTGTTATGAATATTAATTTATGTCTAATATAATAATGAATTGCATAAATCGAATTATAATATGCAACGCATTTTAGTTCCAATGCAAATTTAAGTATTTGTCTTATCATGGCTGGTTATTTGAACAGATTAAAGTATTGTCAACAAGTATTTTAATACTCCCACAAATGGAACTGCAATTGTAAAATGAAATATGGCTACTTATTTATGTGCACTTCCAAATAATCATTAATGAGTAGATTTTTATATGTATACATTTATAATATAATACATATGTATGTATATCAATTTAAGTCTATTCGCGGGCATACATACATATTAAGTATGTTTGTTTCAATATGCACATTACGAATTGTTTACATTTGCTTGATGTTCGTTCCGCATTTAATAAAAAGTATTTTCTTAAATTAAAAAAAAAAAATTAAATATATATTAAAACAATTTTTCTAGGGGGGTGGTCATCGATATGATCATTGAAAATTTCTTACGTTTGGCACTGCTTAATAACTTTTGTGTTATTGAGCGGATTTCAATTCACATTCAGTCGGAAATAATAATTTTATGAATTTAGCCAGCCCATTTCTAACATTACATTTTCAATAATAAAAAATTCTTATTGTATTTTTTTCAGAATACTTAGTGCAATAAACAGCACATATATGCCTGTATAAGTTTAATAATCGGTATATTTTGAAATGAATGCATCGTTCCATTCATATACCGATATACTAGCGGCACATCAACAAGATTCCTCTAGTCCGGAAAATTTTCCTTCAGTAGTCGTTGGTTATAGAACCAGCAACACCAAGGATATTGCTGAAAGTAATTCAAATATTTCTTCGTCCCAATTGTCGTTTATGGATGAGTCTTCGAATGAATTTAATAACCAACAGTTGATACATCCTAACACATTAATTAAAGTATGTGGTGGTTGTGGAGGTAAGTTTCCAATTTTAAAACAATAAACAATGGGATCAAATAAACATTTTTCAATTTATGTAAAGTCATTCATGCAGTTAAAGGTTATTTTCGTCTTTGTGAAGTGTCGGTTTTGTTGTTTGTCCCTCTGACCGTACGCAAACATTTTCGACGCCATGGATTTAAAATCTGGAATTTATGCTTTTGTTGACAAGTAAAGATCAAGAAGAGTGTCGTGAGTGCTCGACTAGGAGTACTCTTTTTTTTTTTTTTTGTAGATAGACGATACTACAACCTTTCTATGATTCTGATGATGAAAATTCATCCCCAACCTGTGGTTGTTATAAATTCTTAGAATTTTGTAAATGTTTCTGCTGCTGCTACCACGTGTGTTTGTACGTAACCGTTTGGTAAACGTTTTGATTAATAACATAATGCGTTGCATCTATACATACATATGTATATTACATTCACATTATTTAAATTATATCAATGCCATTCTTATTTCATATATATGTAAATATATACAGTATGTATGTATATTGCAAGCAACGTATACAAATACACGCACACACATACGCTCTGCTAACTGCGCAGTTTACTAAGCGACTGCGCTGCGCCAATATGTGCATATGTGCATATTTTGTAGACCGACTTTGTTAATCAAACTTGCGCAGCGTAATTATATCATTCATATACGTGTATGTGCAAAAGCACAAGTCTTTAGTATTTGAAATACATGATTTGGAAATTCGTGGCATATAAAATTTAACAAAAATTAAAATTGTGTAAAGGTCCCATTTAACTAAATACAAGATTTAAAGTCTCTAACTATAAAGATGTAGAAGATATAATTTTAAAACTGAAAATCGATTTTTGATTAATCGATAAAAAAACGAGAGAATTTGTCGAATTTTTAAAACAATCTGCGATCGATCTGCGCGTGATATACACGAATATGCAAAAGTAGGTTCTGAGATCAACGCGTTCAAACAGACGGATGCAGGGACAGGCGTATGTCGACAGACGGACAGGACTTAATGGACTTGGCTTGTCGTCCTGATCAAGAATATATATATGATTTGATGATTTCGATTTCGATTTTCAATGGGTTCAGGGTGTAAAAATACCAAAACAATAAAATGTAAGCGACAAAAACAACAAAAACCTAGACATTGTGAAATTTGGAAAGCTTTCGGTTATGGTATGTGCATATCATAGCATAGGATAGGTGATAGGTGATTGAACTGGTTTTCACTATAAATACCCAACAATACCTTCAAATATTGAAGTCAAATTTACCAAGTGCCGCCTTTATTTCCGATGGTAAGTCCAATTTTATATTCTATCACGACAATGGTCGTGAAACATAAGGAGTTCGCAATTGGCTCCTTAACAATTGTGGAATGGTGCTGAGTACACCCCAGAGCCCCGATGTTAACATCGAGCATGCGTGGTCCTTCCGTGTATAATGCTAATGGGGTCACACTATTTTTATAATAAATTATAAAATTAACATTTATACCAATGCATATCTAAACATTTTCTTGACAGTGTCAAATGTGGGTAATCTAAGTTTCTGTTGTTTTTATTTCGGTTACATCTCATTGTTGTTGTTTTTATAATTTTACTTAACATTATGTATAAAACTGATATTAATTGAAAAAATATAGCTACATTAAATAAAACTTTTCTTATTTTGCAGTTAAAGTCAAAATTTGAAATTTTTCTTCCAATGCGTTTGATTTAAAAAACCATAAAGAAGGCACAAATTCAGGCCAAAAAAGTATTGGCACAGTTCCTCTCTTCGTGTGACTCTTTTGCTCTCTTTTGATATTGCAACAGTCCCGTTTTTTTTTTGTACATTCTGTTTTAATATATTCTTCTCTAATGCACAAACATGTGTTTAGCGTCGTTTTTATGTTTGGATTTCATCATAAAACTATCAAAATGATTTCATCATAAAACTATCAAAATTAATTGTTGAATATTTTCTCCTGAATGGACATTAAACAGAGCATGCCAAAGATCAAGCCTCTAATATTCCAAATTAGTTTTTTTATTTTATTGTTAAAAACCATTTCCATATATACATACAACATAGTATTAGTTTCACTGCGACTGAGCAATAAATTGAAAATTTAGTGATAAAAACATTCAAAAACGAATATCAAGATTAACACCATTTTATATACACTTGCTCTCATATCTCTGCGTACACCCAAGAAAATTTTTGTATTTCAAGTTTGCGCATTAATAGCGCTCAGTAGAAACAAGATACCGAATTTTTTTCTTTTCTTATTTGTTTTTTAATTATTAAACTTAATATTTACTATGATTTCATTTATCAAAACAAAAAACTATATTAAAATATACCCATATACCCAAAATAACAAAAAAAGACCTTCCAAAAGTCTGCGTACATGCTTAGAATTCTGCGTACAATGAGGGACTTCGCGATTACCGTTAACTTTTTCAGCTTCTTTTCTTTTTAATTATTTTCTGGCAAATTTGCAAGCACATTTTTTAAATTTTCTACACGTTTTGCATCATGGAGACCAAAGGAACAGAAATCTTTGTTGAAGAGCGCAAAATAATTTTAAAATTCCGTTTGGAGGGCAAATCTTGGCGAGAAATCGGACGATTACTTGGCAGAACTCATTCCTCATGTTAAAGAGTGTACGACAACTACATTTCAACAGGCTCCATTATATCAAAGCCCCGATCTGGCCGTTCTTGGTTGCTGACAGACAGGGAGAAAAGGCGAATTGTTCAGCTGGTGCCTCAAAATCTAAGGATTACTGCTCACCAAGGAAGTCTTGAAGTTGCGGAACATTTCAACAAAACAGTAGCCGATCAAGCTGTTCGCCGCATTGGAAGGAGGCAGGGTATAATGGAAGAGTTGCCCGAAGGAAGCCCCACATTTTAAAGGCAAACACAATAAAGCGTATGGACTTCGCGTATGAGCACATTTCCAAGCCGACTAGCTTCTGGAATAAGGTGATCTTTTCGGATGAGAGCAAGTTTTGTATATTTGGGGAAGAAAATGGTATGGAGAAAAAGTGCAGCAGCCTTCGAAAAAGAAAATTTGATGCCAACAGTGAAACATGGAGGAGGAGGAGTAATGGTTTGGGGGTGTATGGTGGCTAGTGGTGTTGGAAACTTGACATTTATAGAGTCTACCATAGATCACAAGGACTACATCACCATTTTTAAGCGGAATTTGAAGCAGAGTGCCGAAAAATTAGAGATTGCTGATGATTTTTACTTCCAGCAAGATAATGATCCGAAGCACACAACTCATAACGTTAAGCTATGGCTCCTCTATAACATTGAAAAACAGTTGCCAACGCCACCCCAATCTCCTGACTTAAATCCAATAGAGAATCTGTGGGATTTACTTGAGCGCAGGATTCGGCAGCATACCATTACCTCAAAAACAATGCTAAAGGAGTTAATTTTAGAGGAGTGGACAAAATAACCTCTGAGGATACCGGAAAACTTGTAGATTCGATGCCTTGACGTCTGGCGGATGTGCTAAAGAACAAGGGGTATCCAACCAAATATTAATTGAAAACCAAAAAGCATTGTATGCAGATTTTTTTTTGTTCCTTTTTTTATGTACGCAGACTTTTGGAAGGTCTTTTTTTGTTATGTTTTTTTTCTAATAGCTATATATTATAATTTAGTTCTTTGTTTTGATAAATGAAATCATAGTAAATATTAAGTTTAATAATTAAAAAACGTATAAGAAAAGAAAAAAATTCGGTATCTTGTTTCTACTGAGCGCTATTAATGGTCATACTTGAAATACAAAAATTTTCTTGGGTGTACACAGAGATATGAGAGCAAGTGTAATTTATAAATTATTTTCTTAGAAACATACAGTGGTTCAGAGCTTATTTCAACCAGCACTATTGGGGATATCAAACAAATTTTAACGCAGGTTGTTAGTGTGATATTTAAACTAATACAAAATTAATTCATTTATTTTTTAAATATTTTAATAATATTTAATAATGCTTAAAAACTAAAAAATGAGACCAAAACAGTTCCACTGCTTATTTCAACCACAAATTTTGCAGCTGATCAAAGATCCGTTATTTTGCAACGCAACGGTAGATTTTTGTTCTATTCTTTATTCACTGTTTTCGCTATGTGATGAAATAAGGCACAACTATTGAGCAGCGAGAACTTGTTCTCCAACATTTTAAAAATGGCCATTCACGTAGAAAAATTCAGGAGATGGTTGGATTAAGTGATTCTACAGTTCAAAGTATCATATACCGATTTGTGCGGGAAAATCAAACCAACGATAAAGGGAGAAATGCTCCAAACAAAATTTTTAATCTCACGGAACGCTATACTGTGAGAAAAATCCGGGATAACCCAAGGCTATCGGCTCGACAAGTGGCCAATGATGTTAAGGAGGAGTTGGGCAAGTCATGCCACCCAGAAACTATTCGTCGTGTGCTTCGGGAACATGACTTTAATGGCAGAGTACCAGAGTACCGCAAGAAGCCATTTATTAGCGACAAAAACAAGAAGTGTCGCCTAAAATTTGCCCAGGAGCACTTGCACAAGTTTATTGGATTCTGTAACACAGTTTTATTCTGTGATGAGTCCAAATTTAATTTATTTGGTTCGGACGGGCCCTCATATGTGTGGCGTAAGCCTAACACAGAGCTTGATGCAAAAAATTTGCCTGTATGTCAGCAGCGGGTGTTGGGAACTTGGAGTTTATCGAGACTACGATGGATAAAATCAAATATCTTGACGTTTTGCAGTCAAATTTAATCCAAAGTGCTCAGAAACTGGGCATAAAAGAGGGCTTTAGATTCTACCAAAATAACGACCCGAAACACACTTTGGGAGTTGTTGAGACTTGGCTAATCTGGAACTGTCCACACGTTATGAAACCACCAGCCTAGTCACCTGATTTAAATGTAATTGAAAATTTGTGGTCGATTTTGGAAAACAACATTCGCAAACACAAAATATCAAACAAATCGGACCTAAAAGCTGCATTGGTTGAGGAATGGGGAAAAATTACTCCAGAAGTAACAAAAAAGTTGGTGGAATCTATGTATGCCCAAAAAGGCTTAAAATGGTAGTCAATCAGGGTGGTCACACCAAGTATTAATTTTTTTTATTAAAAAAAAACCTAGCTATAAAAATATTATTTCATAAGGGGTTGAAATTATCAATGGAACTGTTTTGTTCTCATATTTTAGTTTTTAAGAATTATTAAAATATTTAAAAAATAAATGAATTAGTTTTGTATTAGTTTAAATATCACACTAACAACCTGCGTTTAAATTTGTTTGATATCCTCAATAGTTTAGATTTTATAGCCCAACAAACTTTTTTAAGGTGCTGGTCCTTTTCAGAGCTGAAATAAGCTCTGAACCACTGTATGTTGGAGAAGGAAAAACTCTCAAAATTTGGGAGTACTTTAGAAAAGTAGTATCTATTAAAAAATATAAACAACTATCTAGTTTTCTTTACATTTTACACATAAGTATCTAAGACTTACCTTACCCTTTCCATAATTTTTGTATAATGGGTTGCCGGCAGTGTCACATTGACCCGATGCCTGCACGCCTCCTGAACTTCTTACCACAGTAAATAGCTTTGGAGATTCTACAGCTCTTTTAATGCTTAGATACAAGATACAACGCGGCATTATACTTAAAAATCGGATCTCCAAGGTGGCCACCACAACTAGAAGTTGAACTAGTTTCAAAATGCCAATATTGTTAGAAATTAAATGTTTAATAACATTTTTATGGACTTAATAAAACTTTCAGGAATTCGAAACCATAAGTCTCAAGAATTAAAAGTAATTTTTTTCTAACAAAAAAAAAAAAAAATTATATAAAATTCACATGAAACTAAATACATGATTTGGAAAAGATTCATTTTATAGCTGAATTCTTATTTATTTTTTTAATTGATATCATTAAAGCGGAAAAACATATAGCATTTTTAAAACAAACCCACACGTGTTATGTAAAGACCTACGAATTTCAAGTCTATTTGCCACACTCCCTGTAACACACAAAACCATTATACCTAGATTTTCGATTTGTTCAGGGTATAGAAAGTTATTTAACAGTTAAAGTTGTTAAAGGCAAAGCTCAAGCACAGTTGCTGGGCGTATGTTATTATATGTAATATAGTTAAATATTTTAAGTTACTATCCAAACATAAATTACAACTTAATATTTTTATACAAATTTACGAAAGTGTAGTTATGCACTGTCCCTCTTGCTGTCCGTCTGTCCATATCAACTACTACTACAGTTAGCGTAGCGACAATCAGATCAGAGAAACTTGGCATGTGTATAACACAGCACGAGTTTGATTTTATACCCAGAACCCATTGTAAATGGCAATTCGGGGTATAATGGTTTTGTGAAAATGTATGTATATATAGAAGGAAACGTCGCAGACCCAGTCCATCTGTATGAACGCAGCAATCTCGTAAACCACAAAAGCTGGAGATCTGAAATTTTTGATTATTTTTTTATCGAATGGTACACATAAATTGACTTCGATTTATGTGAACCATTAAAGCTAGAGATTTCATGCCATGGATGCCATGCCCCATTCACCCCAAATTTCCAAAATAGGTATTTTAAATACTACAGTGTGTGTGCGTATATTGTGTATGTGTTGTCTATTCAAAGAGGTCAGGGATCTCCTAGTCGAGCGGTGTCGACTAGATCTTCCTAAATTTTTTTTTTCGATAACTCATCCCGTTTCCTAATTAAACGTTTCACTTGGGCGTTACTTATAAACGAAGTACTCATTTACACCATATCATCAAGTTCCAAAACAATCCAAATTACGAATTTCCCCATTTGACACACCAATTATTACAAATTTTATTTATTTATTATTAGTTTGTTTATTTTTGTTTTTTTTTGACAAGCATCGCTGCGTGTTGTTAAAAAAAAATTAGATGATGAGTCCTGACTCGTACATGTAATCTCGGTTTGGCGATGTCGGGTTTTCTTTAATGTCATTATTTTTTGTACTATAATTTATAATATTTAGCAATTGATGTGGTAAAATGCCAAAAGGTCAATAAATTGTGAGTTTATAAAAACAGTAGTTTTCTTTTATTTGCATATAATATTTGGCTAGTCCATGTCAAGGGTCAAGGGCACTGAATTTTGGACGCTTGCACTAAAAAAAAATAAAAAATTACAGGATATTATTAAATAGGTTACGCCCAAAAAGAGGCGTAAATTAAAAAACAATATATGTATATTTGAGCGATCGACAGAGGAGTTCACCAGAAACCAACCATCCAGTTTTGAATATTCTAGCACTAAAACTGTAGAAGCTATAAACTCGTGCGGCTTGCCACGACTATATAGTCAGATCCGATTTGCCACGCACCAATGGGTGTTGATATATAATATTTTAGTCGATCTTTTTAGGATCGTAATAGTACTTACAAATTTGGTCGTTCTATCTCTAAAACTGGAGAAGATAAAGTTTCATCCGAGTTGCCACGTCCCAAATCGGGAAAATCTTGATACTATTTGACGAGAATATATTCGAGTATACATATATTCAAAATTTTAAATGTCTGGCTTCAATAGCATATAAATGGTTTGCGTTCATACGGACAGACAGCAAGACGAGCATTGCATAAAAACAATATTCTAATTTCACTTTGTGAATGAGAGTAAAGAAACAGACTCGTACTGCGTATGGTATTCACGAGTATACATGTAAAATTTCAGATTTCTAGGTTTTGTGGTTTACGAGATCGCTGCGTTCATACAGACGGATGGACGGACAGACGGACAGACGGACAGAGCTATCGACTCAGCTCGTTGAGCTGGACAACTGGCTCATTTGGAACAGCCCTCATGACGTAAATCCGCCAGCCCAGTCTCCCGACTTAAATTGAATTTGATTGAAAATTTGAGGCCAATTTTGTATCAGGCGGACGATTGCTCTAATACCAAAGGAAATAACTCTAAAATTGGCTTCATCGGTGGATATACAAACATAGAGATATCAGCCAAGGAGGACATACTAAATATTCATTTAATTTACCCTTGGATTAAGTGTTGTGTACGAAAAAAAACAGAGACCCTAAAACAGTGAATAAATTTAGCTTTATTTCTTAGTTTTAACTGTTATTTTGAAAAAAAAAGTGCTGTGTGAACGCTGCGATAACTCCTTTATTATCGATAAATTGACGCAGATTTATATACAACTGTATTGATTGACTGTGTAGATAAATACTAGAGACTTGCTTTGGTAAGTACACATATATAAGCACAATATTACGCTCTGAAAGTTTGATTAAGAAAGTCTATCTACAAAAAAACGTTCATTAAGTATGGAAGCTCTCGACTAGAGCCTACCACCGAACCACGCTCAACGACAGCTACAGATCGCTAAAACGGGACATTACCAACAGGGCTTTACCAATTGCAGAACTCATGATTCTGAAGAAAATCCTCGAAGACGTACCAACGCGCACTCAGCGCAACCCTGACACATATTACCACCACACGGCGCCAAAACATCCAAACTACTTATTCTCTGATATAAAAAACTAGTAAGAATGATCTAGTCGAGACCGCTAGGACCGACTAGGAGATACCATGAAACCTGCGAATAGTCGATATTGCAAACATGCATTGTACATATATGTTGCAAGCAACAGACTCACATACGCATGCACACGGACGCAATGATAAGTACGCTCTTTGCAAACTGACAGGTGACTGCGCTTGGGCTGCAATATGCCAATATTATCGGAAATTAAATGTTTAATAACTTTTATTGCAGATGGACTTTCTTCATAAAAATTTCACAGCATGAAATTCATATGTTGTGATTACCAAACAACAAGTCTTTAGTATTTGAAATACGTGTTATACAAATTAGACGTGAAGGGCGCTTAGCATTCAAAATTCAAAATCTTCATAACCTTAGCATTTACTACAATTATCTGCACAGTAAATTTGAAGCTTTAACGGTACACACAAATCAGACACTATCGAAAGTTATCGATAATTCGGGAACGGGATGAGTTATCGAAGAAAAAAACATGCAAAATTTTTGATAGTTAGCTTCTGTGTGTTTACATAGTCAGACGAACGGCCAGGAAGGCATCGACTCAGTTCGTCGAGCTGCTCAAGAATATATGTACCCTATGAGGTCTGCAAATCCTCCTTTACCATTTTCAATAAGTTCAAGGTATAAAATACTGTTGAAAAAGAAAGTATAAAGAGAAGCTGTTCAAAGTATTGAAATGATTGAAAATAAAACTTTTGAAAGGACAGTATGAATGTCTGAATTTATAAAGAAATTTGTAAATGTTGAAGATTAGATTTTGTATGGAACTCTGAATTAAAAAAGTTGTAATAGATAAATTTGTAAGATGTAAAAAGAATAATTGATAATTTGTGAATAATGAATGCAGTGAAGCATTTTTGTACAATTACACGAGGTGGTTTAAAGGTTAGGTTGGCCGTTCGGAGCGCAAGTAGTTTGAATGTGCTGGCGTCGTGTTTTCGCGTACAGAGAATGCGTATGAAACAGTTCTACTGATTGGTCATAATTCAAGCACGAAAACAATTATTTTGATCATGGCGTGTGGCGCATAAAATAATGAAATGGGTTATGATGTAAAGAATTATAAAGAAATTTGAATTGAATTCAAAAACATAATTTTTATGAATAAATTAAAAGTTAAAGAAATGATTTAGTATGCAACAATGAAGTAAAAATAGTTGTAATGTAAAAATTTGTAAGATGTAAAAAGAATGATTGATTATGAATTGTGAATTGATTAGATTATGAATTGTGTACAATTAGACAAGGTAAAGGCTACGTTAGCCGTTCGGAGTGCAAGGACTTTGAATGTGTTGGCGCCGTGTCTGCGTATATTGAGAATTCGTATGAGACAGTTACACTGAGTGTGTTTTGGTGCTTCTTTGGGTATTCTACAATAATTATGATTTCAGTATGTAGCTGATATTGCAACAATCGAGTGTCGGAGATGTCCGAAATACCTTGAACCCCGCCTAATCGGCGCTTTTAAACGCACTTTGCAATTATACAATTTTAAATGAAATAAAAAAAAAAACAAGTAAGGAAGCTCTAGTCGAGACCGCTCGACTAGGAGATACCATGAAACCTTTTCGAAGGGTATCCGAAGCAACCTATTATTATTTTGCATTTATATTTAAGCAACACATACATACACATACGTACGCACACGGACGCAATACTGAGCACGCACTCTGCTAACTGAGCATTGGGGCTGGCTGAAATTTGACATGTACACTCGTGTATACCATACGCTGTACGATTCATTTCGATAAATTGACTTTCATTTATGTGTCTCATTTAAATTTACTGTGCAGATACGTATAGTGAATACTAACATTTTGGATTTTGGATCCCAGGCCACCTTCGCCCCAAATTTGCAAATACTAGAGACTTGTGCTTTGGCAAACACACATATATAAATAATCATAATGACACTCAAAATTTGACAAAAGTATTAAACATTAAATTTCCCATATCATAGGCATATTTGCAGCCCAAGCGCAGTCGCTGCTCAGTTAACAGTGGGCGCGTTCAGTGCGTATGTGTGTGTAGGTGTTGGTAATATATATTTAAAATAAACATAGTATGCTTGCAATATGGGCTATTCAATCAAAGGGTTGAGAATTTCTGCTAGAAGCGTCATGGTAAGAGTTCTCCCCGAAATTTGTGGATTTCTGTCAACCTTCCTCATGATATGGTAGTCTGGCCGTTCCGTTATCTTTTTTTACGGCCACTTGCAACCTTTGTCCCTAGCGTCCCATCGTTTTCCGCGCGATTTATGACGTTGTAAACGGTTTTCCTTGATACGGAAAACATTTGTAAAATTTTAGGAACGGATTTACTTCCAATTGACTCAATTTGTTGCCCGGTATTTTTTATTCACATTCAAATAGTTTTTGGATGTGCCCCCAACAAAATGTCGTAAAAAGTTATACGAACACGAAAATTGAGATAGTTAACAGTAACTTTTTTTTAAAAAAAAACAAAAAATATGAAGAGAACGGAGTGTGTAAGAGTTACTTGGCAGTTCAAATGTGGATAATCTATAATAGTTGTTCCATAGTTGGCAACTGGCAAAAAATAAATCAAAAATGTTAAAAATACATTTATAAATAAGAATTTTATTCAAGGAGTACGGTCACGCGCCGAAATTTGTAATTCACAAACAACAAAAAAAGAAAAATAAAAATAATAAAACAAGTAAACACGTTGCAGTCAGGCAATACCGACTGCGAAATAATCATTCGCACCGCAGCTCCCAGTTCCATAACATTCCAAGAAACCAATTTTCCACATACCTAATTATCCAAACATTTTGTATTTAGTGTCATGTGTATTTAATACAATTTTGATTTTTGCTATATACCAATTTCTTACAATTCAATTTTAATTAAAATCCGTTAAGTAACACAAGTTATTAAACAAAACGTTTAGCCAATTGGCAAATGTGCGCTTGGCTGGACACAAATACAATAGAATTCAGCGTGAATGATATGCTAATTAAGTTAATTGGTTACTATAAAGTTCAGTTACGTTGCTAATAAAACGTGCGCCGATTATGGCACCCTCGGTTCGAGCCTCGGGTGAAGTCGGTTTTTTATACATATTTTATTTATAATTATTATTGGTTTGGCGAGCAAAGTGGTGGCGTCGAAGTAGAGATGACGAATTTCGACTCGTGCAAGTAGGCGGAGGTTCGAATCTCGAATTTTCTGTTGGCTTTTCTATGATTTCTTTATTTTTAGGTTCTAAAATATATATTTTTTACATTTATAATATTTAGCAACTCAATTAAGACGGTAAAAGCCCAAAAAGTCAATAAATTGTGTGTTTATTGCTCATAAATAGTGGTTTAATTCTATTTGCCACGCCCCCAGTGGGCATAGACATATAATTTTTGGCTAGTACATGACAGGGGTCTAGAACAAGGTAATTGAATTTGGACGTTTACGCTAAAAAAAAAAAAAACGAAAATTACGTCTGAAGTTTCTAGCATCAATAGTGTTCAAAATATAACAAGATTTAAAATTGACATATATTCAGATCCGATGTGCCACGTCCCCATTGGGCATAGATATATAATTTTTGGTCGATCTTTATAGGATCATAACAGTTACTTATGTGCCAAATTTGGTCGTTCTAGCTCTAGAACTGTAGAAGATACAGTTTCACCCAATTTTCCACGCCCCCAATGGGCGTATGATATTAGTCTACACTTAGACCTTGCTTTGTGTGGTTCCGCTTTTTTTCGAAGTTGCGTCGCTGATCAATTAGGACTAATTTTCATTGTGCGTCGTTAGATTTCGATGTTGCGTTGCCCCAGATTCGTTATTTAATGATATATATATTTTTTTATTTTAATGATTTCTTTGTTAAATTTTAATATTAAAAATGTAAAATTTTCGCAACCCTGGAATCTATCTTCGATCTTTATATGGTATCCTATAGCAATTGAAAATCTTAATTCACTTTTCGTCGTTTCGGTTTGCGTCGTATTTTTTTTGGAACGTATCTCGACGCAAAACGAGGCCTAGGTGTATATGGGATGTCAACGCAATTATACATTCCAAATCTTAATTTTCTAAGACTTCTACTAGAGGGATACAGGAAAATGCATTTTCCAATTTGTCACGCCCCTAGTAGACGCATCAGGAAAATCTTGACACTTTATCTGACGAGGGTATACACGAGTATATATTCCAAATTTCAGCTTCAATAGCATAGAAATGGTTTGCGTTCATACGGACAGACGAACGGACATTGCACAAACCCAATGTACTCATGTATGTAAAATAGAACAACTGATAAGCGACTGCAAATCGGGTGCTCTTAAGCAACAAAATGATGTCTTTAGATGCCGTTGGCGAAAGCAATAATTTTGCAGGGAAATGGTACCAACAAATCCATGCTTAATTAAACAAAATTGGTGAGTCTCCATCTGTGAGAAGGAAATTACTTTACACTAAACCTGCTACAGCTGGATACAACAAAAACACATATGATGCAACATGAACTGTTGAAATCGAAATGGACACATCAAAAAATGATAAACCACATCCAATTTTTGTTCAAAATGTCATTGACATACATGGATTTCTTTAATTTCTCAACCCACACATTGACTGCGCTGAATTCACATAAAAGACAACCACACGGACATATTCGCATTATTTTTATACAGGAGCTTAATTAAACTATTAACGGCTAAAGAGGTAGACAACCACACATTTCAGCATAAGCAGGAAAGTGCATTTACAGTTGTAGTTCAAAATTTGTATTTTTCGACACCTATCAATACAATAAAGAGTGCTATAGAAAGGTATGGTCACGCAGTCAGAGAGATTTACAACACTAAGAGCCGTATTACCAAGGAGCCACTTCCAATGTTTTTCGTACACCTGGAACCAAGTAAAAACAAGGTAGAGATTAATAAATATAAACCATATTGGCAATGCCTTAGCTACAATCGAGCCGTCAAGGAAAGTGAATGGCATGGTACAATGCTTTCTATACGAAGAATTCGGAAACACAAAAGCATATTGCAACAAGAGATTCAAGTGTGTTAAATGTGCCAACCAAGCGTCAATTGTCCTAAATCGAAAGATGCAACAACCACCTGTGCCAACTGCAATGAGAATCACGCTGCTAGGTTGTAAAATCTACCAGGATATTACAAAAAGAAAATCCAGTATACTGAATAACAGGCAATTAACATCTGCTTGACTGACTTCAACGTCTAACATACAAACTAAACCAAATCAAGAGAATACATACTCAAATCAAGTGAGTTATGTACCAGCACAACGAGGTGAGACAAATATTTCCGTTGCATCAGTTTATCTACCACCTAGATATCAGCGCAAGCTGGACGATTTTGACACACTATTTCAAGGGCTTGGAAGACACTTTATTGCTGGTGGCGACTATAATGTTAAACAACCCTGGCGGGAATCAAGGCTGGTAAACCCAAAAGGTGCTTAGCTCTTTATAAATGCATAAGAAAAAATAACTATACAACATTATCCTCCTGTAAGGCAACATACTGGCCAACCGATCTGAATAAAATCCCAGATTTTGTTGTATACTCTCATTAATGCAAAAACAAACATAAATGCATTTAACAACTGAAGAACAAACCAGTCTAGACATACCACTAAAATCAGGGAATGAAATTGATTCTATGATTGAAAAACTCACTAACTCAATTCGCGGTGCTGAATATAGGTTCCACACCAACACCAAATGAAAATGTAAATGGGCAAACTTTACTATCACTAGAACTGAGAGAACAAATAGCTGCAAAAAGAAGACTTCAGCAAATATGGCAATCAACTTGAAGCCCGATTGACAAAAAGAGATTTAAGGCTGCCAAGAACCTAAACAGTAAACAATAGGAAATAAAAAATGAAGAGACATCAGAATATCTAAGGAATCGTGATCCAAATACGAATGACCTTGATTATAGTCCCTAAAAAGGGACGAGATATCTGAAGAAACCGGCCAGAAGAATGGCCATAATTGTCGGCAGCAGTGGCTAACGTTGCAGACATAATGCTGAGAGGGCTGAGGCATTTCCAGAACATTTAAGCACGGTTTTTAAGCCTAATGATCAAAACTATACTCACACTGTAGAAATAATACATCATTTTTTAGAATCACCATGCAAAATGAGTGTGCCGATAAGCCAAAAAACTTTTTCTGAAGTAAAAAACCTAAATATGAAAAAATTCCCAGGATACGACAAAATTATGTGCGACTACAGTTAGATATCTTCCGAGAAAATGCATTCGACTGCTGACGTAAGACATATTTAATTCTATGCTCAGACTGGAATACTTCCCAAGGCAGTGGATATGCGCGGAAGTAATAATGTTTGCCAAGCCCAACAAACCGGAAGACTGCACATCGTCGAACCGTCCCATTAGTTTGCTGGTGACGTTCGCGTAAAGTATTCGAACAAATACTTTTAAGAAGAATGTTAACTGTGCTGGACAAACTAAACATTATACCCGAACATCAGTTTGGGTTTAGAAGAGGTCAGGGTACGTTCGAGCAATGACATCGCATCACACACACAATCTTCAATGGGCTTGAATCTAAAAAACATTGCACAGCAGTATTCCTAGATGTCAAACAGCCCTTTGAGAAAGTGTAGCATGCTGCAAGTCTTCTATACAAAATAAAGAAATGGCTGCCTGCACCATACTTCCTGATGATAAAGTCTTATCTATAAAAGAGGACTTTTTATGTCCAAGAGCAGGACGAATCGTCCAGAATATCCACTGGAGAACGCTGGAGTCCCTCTAGGCAGTATATTAGGCCCAGTCCTCTATACTGTTTTTATAGCAGACTTGTCCACAACCAATTCTGTAGATATATGGCTGATGACACTACAGTCATTGCTACGAGCACTGACCCAATTGTTGCATCCAATCTGATTCAAGAAGAACTTAGCCTAATTGAAGCGTGGATGAATAGTGGTGGACGTTCAAAAGTTTGTGCAAGTGAGATTCGCTCTCAGACCCGTAAACTATCCTACAGTGTCACTCAATGGATCCACCATTCCACTTAGCGAATCGGTAAAATACCTGGGAGTGCACTTGGATCGGAGGCTTACCTGGAGGCAGAAAAAATGCAACTCAAAATCAATACGAAAAAAAAATACTGACTATTAGGACCGCGGTCGCAGCCTTGAAAATAAAATACAGCTATATTAAGCCGTTTTAAAACAAGTATGGACCTACTCTTTGTGGTATATGACAAGCTTTGACATCTAAAGATCTTAAACTTCCTCTTATCAAAGAGGAAATACAATTTTACTCATTATGTATAAAACTGCTATTAATTGAAAAAGACAGTATGTAAAATAAAATAAAAACTTGTTATTTTTGCAGTTGAAGTCATTTTAAAACAACTAAGGAAGCTCTTGTCGAGACTGCTCGGCTAAGAGATACCCTGAACCCTTTGAATAGCCGATGTTCGAAGCATGCTGTGATTATTGTACACACACATATATATATATATATATATATATATATATATATATATATATATATATATATATATATATATTGCAAGCAACACATACACACATACGCACGCTCACGAACGTAATATGAGCACGCGCTCTGCGCGTGGGCTGCAATATGCCTATGATATGGGAAATTTAATGTTTAATAACTTTTTTTCTAGATGGACTTTCTTAATCAAATTTTCACAGTGTGATTATGGCATTCATATGTTTTATATTTAATTTATAGCAACATATTTAACAGCTGATCGACCTGAATATATATTCTTTATGGGACCTGACAAAACTCCTTCTTTATGTTACATACATCAGTTGAAATTGAGTTTATGTTTTGTATAGTGCAACATTATTACTTTTTTGATAAAAATATCAGAATTTGTCGAGTGATATACGTCTACTAGGAGCGCGGCAATTTGATCTGACTATTTGCTGTGTTGAATTAATGATATTATGTACTTCTCACATTTTAGGAGCGAAAGTCACAAAGTCACACCGCAAGTCAGCAATACCGAATGTAGAGTTTTATAGTTAAGTAAAAAAAATTTTGCAAATAAATTTTCGATTTAATAAAAATTCCGCATATGTGCTGATTGGTGCAGTAGAAAAAAACAATGTATGCTAGGGCAATAGCTAACATTCTTCCGGACTGCTTCCTTAAATTACCTTTATTTTAAATGTCCTTTATCTTTAAGGATTCCACTGCTTTAGACGGTGAATGAATATTATGTAATCGTCTGCAGGTATTCAATTATGAATGGGTAAAATTTGTGAAGACCAAATAAAAATTTTGGGTTGAATTGAGTTTGAAGTGTATTAAAAACGGCAAGTGATGCCATCGTCATTTTATGTAGTATACTTAATTTTCTAACTAACTTCGTAATCAAATTACGTTAAAACAATATAACTTAACGCCAATATAGTGTAATATTATATGTATTAAGTTTGATTCTCCGCTGAATACAGTGATTACTCCATCACTGCTAGTTCCTCCCTCCATTCAATTATCATCTCCTACCTTATCAACCCCTTGTCAAGAATTATCAATTCCAATACCTGATGATTCTGTTGTAATATCTGGGTCTAGTGTCAGCACAGACATTCAAAAGGCCACTAATAAAAAAGGTAAAGCTTCTCCGAGTGTTGCTCAAGCTAAGAACAACATTCAGTCACCGTCTCCTACACCGTCTCCTACTCCTATATTACCCCATTTATCTGTTGTGTCTCCTCGAAAGCAAGTTTTCTTATCTAGGCTTTCATCAGATACGACATGTGAGGCTGTGTCTGCTTTTATTGAAAGTAAAATTTCTACTAAAGTATTTATAACGAAGTTTAATTTTGCGACTCCTCGTGAAATTGCTTCGTTTAAAATAAATGTCCCAATTGAATTTTTTGATACAATATGTGATCCAAACTTTTGGCCACCTCATATTGTTGTACATGAATTCAAACCTAAGACTCGGAATAGAATTTCCCCAGTGTCTTTAAATCCCGTTTCGGTTCAACCTTCATCTGAGGCTGTATCAAAAAACTAAGTCTCTTTCCATCTTTTCCGCAGCTATCTATTATTTATCAAAATGTTCGAGGCCTTAATTCTAAATTAAAAAATCTATTTCTGCATAGCTGTAGTGTCCAATCTGAACTTATAGCCCTCACTGAAACGTGGTTAAGCCAAAATGTTTATAATAGTGAGGTTTTTTCAAATAATTTCACTATTTATAGACTTGATCGCGCGTCTCGTAGAGGTGGTGGTGTTTTAATAGCTGTTAAATCCCATTTCCTCTCTGAATCTTTTACATTCTCATCAATTCACAATGTTGAGATTGTTGGAGTTAAAATAACTTTTCAGTCTTGTTCCCTATACGTTACTTGTTCATATATCCCTCCCTCTTCCGATTTACAAGTTTATAGTCATCATATATCTTGTATTAAAGAAATGTATGAATATGTTCAAGATAATGACTTATTTCTTGTGTTGGGTGATTTTAATATACCTAACACTTCTTGGGCCTCATTTCCTAATTCGAATTATCTTATTCCAACAATTGATCATTATTTTTTTGATGAATTGTTTAATCTTTCTATGTATCAGATGAACTCAATTTCTAATCATTTAAATCGTTCTCTTGATCTTGTTTTTACTAATGATGACGCCAGCATTAATGTTTTAAGATCATCCCCCTTTTGTATACCTGAGGATTTATATCATCCAACATTAGAGGTTTTAATACCTATTTACTGTCCACCAATTCTTACGCCCTCGTCATCTAAAAAGCGGCGTTGTTTTAATAAATGTAATTTTGTTTTGCTTAATGATCTCATTAATGCAACAGATTGGGCTCCTTTATATGAGGCAGTTGATGTAAACTTAGCAGTTTCAACATTCTACAATACTCTAAATGCTATTCTAGACAAGTGCGTTCCTAAGTGTCTTCCCAAATCTCTTTCTAATAAACCTCCCTGGTTCACTTCGGCTCTTTCAACTCTAAAAAATTTTAAATCTAAATGTTTTAAAAAGTTCAAAAAGTCGGGTTCGATCGTTGATTGGTCTAAATACTCCTTAGCTAAGGCCAATTTCAATATTTTAAACTCTCGTTGTTATGAGAATTACCTTATACGCTGTAAAAGGCAGTTTGCTCGTGATCCCAAAAGATTTTATTCATTTGTAAATTTGAAGCGTAAATCTTCTGGGTTTCCATCCTCGTTTTTCCTAGGTTGTGACAGTACTTGCAATGATCAAGATACTTCAGATCTATTTGCAAAGTTCTTCCAATCCACTTATTCAACTGCCATTTCTGAAACTAATTCTTTTCCAATTTTAAATTCTGAAATTAATGGAAATGCTATTATGGTTTCTAATATTTCTCCTGTCTCTCTTTTATCCGCTATGCGTACGTTGAAATCGTCGTTCTCTCCGGGGGCGGATGGTATTCCTAGTTGTGTGATTAAAGAATGCAGTGCTTCTTTGTGGTCACCTTTATTAAAACTGTTTAATTTGTCTCTTGATACCTCGGTATTTCCTTCAATTTGGAAAGAATCATTTATTATTCCTCTGTATAAAAAAGGAGGAAGATCTGATATTTCAAATTACAGAGGCATTGCCAAGCTTTCTGCTATTCCGAAGTTATTTGAAAAAATTATAACTTCTAATTTACAGCACTTTTGTAAATCCATTATTTCACCATCGCAGCATGGTTTTGTTCAGAATCGATCAACCTCTACGAACTTATTAGAATTTTCATCCCTAGTCAATGAAAGCTTTTTAAAGAAAATGCAAACAGATGTTATATACACTGATTTCAGTAAGGCATTTGACTCTGTTCAGCATGACATCTTGCTTCAAAAGCTTGACCATTTGGGATTTTCTCCTAAACTTCTATTTTGGATTGCTTCCTATTTAAAGGGTAGAACCCAAAGAGTTCTGTTGAGAACATCTATTTCGAAGGTCATATTTGTCTCTTCGGGTGTTCCTCAGGGTAGTCACTTGGGCCCTCTACTTTTCTCCCTATTTATAAATGACCTTCCCAGCTGTATTTCTTACTCTAGGATATTATTGTATGCAGATGATGTAAAACTCTGTCTCTCATACAAGAACTCAATAGATCATCTACGCCTACAGGATGATCTAATATCCTTTCAAAATTGGTGTAAAGCTAATCAGTTGCATCTAAATTGTTCTAAGTGTATGACAATGACTTTCTGTCGTACCACTCCATTTTTTGCTGATTACACAATCAACAATGTGTCCTTGCAACGTATTTCTACAATCAAAGATCTCGGTGTGCTCTTTGACTGTAAACTTAGATTCAATACCCATATTCTAACCATCGTTAATGAAGCCAAAAGTGTACTTGGTTTTATTAAACGATGGTCTAAAGAGTTTAATGATCCGTTTGTCACTAAACTTCTTTTTGTCTCGCTGGTACGTCCTATTTTAGAATATTGTTCTATTATATGGTCGCCACAGCAGAAATTGTATCAGGACCGTATTGAATCGGTTCAGAAGCAATTTCTTCTTTTTGCCTTGCGCAATCTAAACTGGGATGGTAACCTTCGTCTACCGTCTTATCGTAGTAGGCTTCTTCTTTTGGATCTTCCATCGTTAATCAATCGTAGAATAGTCTTGGGTATTACTTTTCTACATAAGTTGATTCACGGTAGTATTGATTCGCCTTCTCTTCTATTTCAAGTCAACTTCCTAGTTCCTTCCCGTGCTTCTCGTCACTTCTGTCCTCTTTATTTACCTATATGTAACTGTAACTATTCCTTATACAGTGCGTTTCGTGTTCTATGTACTAAGTACAATACTTATTTTCATGTATTTAGTTCTGAACTCTCTCTTTCCTTAATAAAATCTTCTCTTTTAGCATATTTCAGAGAAATCACACACACACCACAGTTGTGAGAATGCACCTATGCAATTCTCCTTACTTGTGTAGTGATTTCTCTTATCGTATTTTACTTTTTAAGATTTTTATTTTTTCTTATATTTTTATAAACTTTTTTTAACTTCTTCTATCTTGCTTAGTTTCAATGATATCACTAACCATATCTGGCTGTGATTTGGGGCACAGCACGTCGGACCGGCAAATAAAACACCCCCATCGGGTTGGTGATATCATTGCTATATATTGTTAGTATTAGGCTTTTTCTTTTCCCTGTTTCTGTTTATAATTTTAATTTTGTAATTTTATAATTTGACTCACGAATGTTGTCAATTTCTTTATATAAATAAATAAAATAAAAATTATAGAGCACGACATATATCACTAAAATATTGTGGTCAATTAATCTCTGAAAATTTAATTAGGTAATTGAATTTACTTAAATAATGTATTGTGTGATAATCAATTATGGGTGAAATAATAATTAATGCACTAACATGTTTCTTTTCTTTTTATATTTTCATAGATAAAATAAGTGATAGATATCTTTTATACGCATTAGACAGATATTGGCACAACAGTTGCCTAAAATGTCATTGCTGTGGAGCTATGTTATTTGTAAGATGTAAAAAGAATGATTGATTATGAATTGTGAATTGATTAGATTATGAATTGTGTACAATTAGACAAGGTAAAGGCTACGTTAGCCGTTCGGAGTGCAAGGACTTTGAATGTGTTGGCGCCGTGTCTGCGCATATTGAGAATTCGTATGAGACAGTTACACTGAGTGTGTTTTGGTGCTTCTTTGGGTATTCTACAATAATTATGATTTCAGTATGTAGCTGATATTGCAACAATCGAGTGTCGGAGATGTCCGAAATACCTTGAACCCCGTCTAATCGGCGCTTTTAAACACACTTTGCAATTATACAATTTTAAATGAAATAAAAAAAAACAAGTAAGGAAGCTCTAGTCGAGACCGCTCGACTAGGAGATACCATGAAACCTTTTCGAAGGGTATCCGAAGCAACCTATTATTATTTTGCATTTATATTTAAGCAACACATACGTACGCACACGGACGCAATACTGAGCACGCACTCTGCTAACTGAGCATTGGGGCTGGCTGAAATTTGACATGTACACTCGTGTATACCATACGCAGTACGATTCATTTCGATAAATTGACTTTCATTTATGTGTCCCATTTAAATTTACTGTGCAGATACGTATAGTGAATACTAACATTTTGGATTTTGGATCCCAGGCCGCCTTCGCCCCAAATTTGCAAATACTTTGCTTTGGCAAACACACATATAAATAATCATAATGACACTCAAAATTTGACAAAAGTATTAAACATTAAATTTCCCATATCATAGGCATATTTGCAGCCCAAGCGCAGTCGCTGCTCAGTTAACAGTGGGCGCGTTCAGTGCGTATGTGTGTGTAGGTGTTGGTAATATATATTTAAAATAAACATAGTATGCTTGCAATATGGGCTATTCAATCAAAGGGTTGAGAATTTCTGCTAGAAGCGTCATGGTAAGAGTTCTCCCCGAAATTTGTGGATTTCTGTCAACCTTCCTCATGATATGGTAGTCTGGCCGTTCCGTTATCTTTTTTTACGGCCACTTGCAACCTTTGTCCCTAGCGTCCCATCGTTTTCCGCGCGATTTATGACGTTGTAAACGGTTTTCCTTGATACGGAAAACATTTGTAAAATTTTAGGAACGGATTTACTTCCAATTGACTCAATTTGTTGCCCGGTATTTTTTATTCACATTCAAATAGTTTTTGGATGTGCCCCCAACAAAATGTCGTAAAAAGTTATACGAACACGAAAATTGAGATAGTTAACAGTAACTTTTTTTTTTAAAAAAACAAAAAATATGAAGAGAACGGAGTGTGTAAGAGTTACTTGGCAGTTCAAATGTGGATAATCTATAATAGTTGTTCCATAGTTGGCAACTGGCAAAAAATAAATCAAAAATGTTAAAAATACATTTATAAATAAGAATTTTATTCAAGGAGTACGGTCACGCGCCGAAATTTGTAATTCACAAACAACAAAAAAAGAAAAATAAAAATAATAAAACAAGTAAACACGTTGCAGTCAGGCAATACCGACTGCGAAATAATCATTCGCACCGCAGCTCCCAGTTCCATAACATTCCAAGAAACCAATTTTCCACATACCTAATTATCCAAACATTTTGTATTTAGTGTCATGTGTATTTAATACAATTTTGATTTTTGCTATATACCAATTTCTTACAATTCAATTTTAATTAAAATCCGTTAAGTAACACAAGTTATTAAACAAAACGTTTAGCCAATTGGCAAATGTGCGCTTGGCTGGACACAAATACAATAGAATTCAGCGTGAATGATATGCTAATTAAGTTAATTGGTTACTATAAAGTTCAGTTACGTTGCTAATAAAACGTGCGCCGATTATGGCACCCTCGGTTCGAGCCTCGGGTGAAGTCGGTTTTTTATACATATTTTATTTATAATTATTATTGGTTTGGCGAGCAAAGTGGTGGCGTCGAAGTAGAGATGACGAATTTCGACTCGTGCAAGTAGGCGGAGGTTCGAATCTCGAATTTTCTGTTGGCTTTTCTATGATTTCTTTATTTTTAGGTTCTAAAATATATATTTTTTACATTTATAATATTTAGCAACTCAATTAAGACGGTAAAAGCCCAAAAAGTCAATAAATTGTGTGTTTATTGCTCATAAATAGTGGTTTAATTCTATTTGCCACGCCCCCAGTGGGCATAGACATATAATTTTTGGCTAGTACATGACAGGGGTCTAGAACAAGGTAATTGAATTTGGACGTTTACGCTAAAAAAAAAAAAACGAAAATTACGTCTGAAGTTTCTAGCATCAATAGTGTTCAAAATATAACAAGATTTAAAATTGACATATATTCAGATCCGATGTGCCACGTCCCCATTGGGCATAGATATATAATTTTTGGTCGATCTTTATAGGATCATAACAGTTACTTATGTGCCAAATTTGGTCGTTCTAGCTCTAGAACTGTAGAAGATACAGTTTCACCCAATTTTCCACGCCCCCAATGGGCGTATGATATTAGTCTACACTTAGACCTTGCTTTGTGTGGTTCCGCTTTTTTTCGAAGTTGCGTCGCTGATCAATTAGGACTAATTTTCATTGTGCGTCGTTAGATTTCGATGTTGCGTTGCCCCAGATTCGTTATTTAATGATATATATATTTTTTTATTTTAATGATTTCTTTGTTAAATTTTAATATTAAAAATGTAAAATTTTCGCAACCCTGGAATCTATCTTCGATCTTTATATGGTATCCTATAGCAATTGAAAATCTTAATTCACTTTTCGTCGTTTCGGTTTGCGTCGTATTTTTTTTGGAACGTATCTCGACGCAAAACGAGGCCTAGGTGTATATGGGATGTCAACGCAATTATACATTCCAAATCTTAATTTTCTAAGACTTCTACTAGAGGGATACAGGAAAATGCATTTTCCAATTTGTCACGCCCCTAGTAGACGCATCAGGAAAATCTTGACACTTTATCTGACGAGGGTATACACGAGTATATATTCCAAATTTCAGCTTCAATAGCATAGAAATGGTTTGCGTTCATACGGACAGACGAACGGACATTGCACAAACCCAATGTACTCATGTATGTAAAATAGAACAACTGATAAGCGACTGCAAATCGGGTGCTCTTAAGCAACAAAATGATGTCTTTAGATGCCGTTGGCGAAAGCAATAATTTTGCAGGGAAATGGTACCAACAAATCCATGCTTAATTAAACAAAATTGGTGAGTCTCCATCTGTGAGAAGGAAATTACTTTACACTAAACCTGCTACAGCTGGATACAACAAAAACACATATGATGCAACATGAACTGTTGAAATCGAAATGGACACATCAAAAAATGATAAACCACATCCAATTTTTGTTCAAAATGTCATTGACATACATGGATTTCTTTAATTTCTCAACCCACACATTGACTGCACTGAATTCACATAAAAGACAACCACACAGACATATTCGCATTATTTTTATACAGGAGCTTAATTAAACTATTAACGGCTAAAGAGGTAGACAACCACACATTTCAGCATAAGCAGGAAAGTGCATTTACAGTTGTAGTTCAAAATTTGTATTTTTCGACACCTATCAATACAATAAAGAGTGCTATAGAAAGGTATGGTCACGCAGTCAGAGAGATTTACAACACTAAGAGCCGTATTACCAAGGAGCCACTTCCAATGTTTTTCGTACACCTGGAACCAAGTAAAAACAACGTAGAGATTAATAAATATAAACCATATTGGCAATGCCTTAGCTACAATCGAGCCGTCAAGGAAAGTGAATGGCATGGTACAATGCTTTCTATACGAAGAATTCGGAAACACAAAAGCATATTGCAACAAGAGATTCAAGTGTGTTAAATGTGCCAACCAAGCGTCAATTGTCCTAAATCGAAAGATGCAACAACCACCTGTGCCAACTGCAATGAGAATCACGCTGCTAGGTTGTAAAATCTACCAGGATATTACAAAAAGAAAATCCAGTATACTGAATAACAGGCAATTAACATCTGCTTGACTGACTTCAACGTCTAACATACAAACTAAACCAAATCAAGAGAATACATACTCAAATCAAGTGAGTTATGTACCAGCACAACGAGGTGAGACAAATATTTCCGTTGCATCAGTTTATCTACCACCTAGATATCAGCGCAAGCTGGACGATTTTGACACACTATTTCAAGGGCTTGGAAGACACTTTATTGCTGGTGGCGACTATAATGTTAAACAACCCTGGCGGGAATCAAGGCTGGTAAACCCAAAAGGTGCTTAGCTCTTTATAAATGCATAAGAAAAAATAACTATACAACATTATCCTCCTGTAAGGCAACATACTGGCCAACCGATCTGAATAAAATCCCAGATTTTGTTGTATACTCTCATTAATGCAAAAACAAACATAAATGCATTTAACAACTGAAGAACAAACCAGTCTAGACATACCACTAAAATCAGGGAATGAAATTGATTCTATGATTGAAAAACTCACTAACTCAATTCGCGGTGCTGAATATAGGTTCCACACCAACACCAAATGAAAATGTAAATGGGCAAACTTTACTATCACTAGAACTGAGAGAACAAATAGCTGCAAAAAGAAGACTTCAGCAAATATGGCAATCAACTTGAAGCCCGATTGACAAAAAGAGATTTAAGGCTGCCAAGAACCTAAACAGTAAACAATAGGAAATAAAAAATGAAGAGACATCAGAATATCTAAGGAATCGTGATCCAAATACGAATGACCTTGATTATAGTCCCTAAAAAGGGACGAGATATCTGAAGAAACCGGCCAGAAGAATGGCCATAATTGTCGGCAGCAGTGGCTAACGTTGCAGACATAATGCTGAGAGGGCTGAGGCATTTCCAGAACATTTAAGCACGGTTTTTAAGCCTAATGATCAAAACTATACTCACACTGTAGAAATAATACATCATTTTTTAGAATCACCATGCAAAATGAGTGTGCCGATAACTTTTTCTGAAGTAAAAAACCTAAATATGAAAAAATTCCCAGGATACGACAAAATTATGTGCGACTACAGTTAGATATCTTCCGAGAAAATGCATTCGACTGCTGACGTAAGACATATTTAATTCTATGCTCAGACTGGAATACTTCCCAAGGCAGTGGATATGCGCGGAAGTAATAATGTTTGCCAAGCCCAACAAACCGGAAGACTGCACATCGTCGAACCGTCCCATTAGTTTGCTGGTGACGTTCGCGTAAAGTATTCGAACAAATACTTTTAAGAAGAATGTTAACTGTGCTGGACAAACTAAACATTATACCCGAACATCAGTTTGGGTTTAGAAGAGGTCAGGGTACGTTCGAGCAATGACATCGCATCACACACACAATCTTCAATGGGCTTGAATCTAAAAAACATTGCACAGCAGTATTCCTAGATGTCAAACAGCCCTTTGAGAAAGTGTAGCATGCTGCAAGTCTTCTATACAAAATAAAGAAATGGCTGCCTGCACCATACTTCCTGATGATAAAGTCTTATCTATAAAAGAGGACTTTTTATGTCCAAGAGCAGGACGAATCGTCCAGAATATCCACTGGAGAACGCTGGAGTCCCTCTAGGCAGTATATTAGGCCCAGTCCTCTATACTGTTTTTATAGCAGACTTGTCCACAACCAATTCTGTAGATATATGGCTGATGACACTACAGTCATTGCTACGAGCACTGACCCAATTGTTGCATCCAATCTGATTCAAGAAGAACTTAGCCTAATTGAAGCGTGGATGAATAGTGGTGGACGTTCAAAAGTTTGTGCAAGTGAGATTCGCTCTCAGACCCGTAAACTATCCTACAGTGTCACTCAATGGATCCACCATTCCACTTAGCGAATCGGTAAAATACCTGGGAGTGCACTTGGATCGGAGGCTTACCTGGAGGCAGAAAAAATGCAACTCAAAATCAATACGAAAAAAAAATACTGACTATTAGGACCGCGGTCGCAGCCTTGAAAATAAAATACAGCTATATTAAGCCGTTTTAAAACAAGTATGGACCTACTCTTTGTGGTATATGACAAGCTTTGACATCTAAAGATCTTAAACTTCCTCTTATCAAAGAGGAAATACAATTTTACTCATTATGTATAAAACTGCTATTAATTGAAAAAGACAGTATGTAAAATAAAATAAAAACTTGTTATTTTTGCAGTTGAAGTCATTTTAAAACAACTAAGGAAGCTCTTGTCGAGACTGCTCGGCTAAGAGATACCCTGAACCCTTCGAATAGCCGATGTTCGAAGCATGCTGTGATTATTGTACACACACATATATATATATATATATATATATATATATATATATATATATATATATATATATATATATATATATATATATATATATATATATTATATTGCAAGCAACACATACACACATACGCACGCTCACGAACGTAATATGAGCACGCGCTCTGCGCGTGGGCTGCAATATGCCTATGATATGGGAAATTTAATGTTTAATAACTTTTTTTCTAGATGGACTTTCTTAATCAAATTTTCACAGTGTGATTATGGCATTCATATGTTTTATATTTAATTTATAGCAACATATTTAACAGCTGATCGACCTGAATATATATTCTTTATGGGACCTGACAAAACTCCTTCTTTATGTTACATACATCAGTTGAAATTGAGTTTATGTTTTGTATAGTGCAACATTATTACTTTTTTGATAAAAATATCAGAATTTGTCGAGTGATATACGTCTACTAGGAGCGCGGCAATTTGATCTGACTATTTGCTGTGTTGAATTAATGATATTATGTACTTCTCACATTTTAGGAGCGAAAGTCACAAAGTCACACCGCAAGTCAGCAATACCGAATGTAGAGTTTTATAGTTAAGTAAAAAAAATTTTGCAAATAAATTTTCGATTTAATAAAAATTCCGCATATGTGCTGATTGGTGCAGTAGAAAAAAACAATGTATGCTAGGGCAATAGCTAACATTCTTCCGGACTGCTTCCTTAAATTACCTTTATTTTAAATGTCCTTTATCTTTAAGGATTCCACTGCTTTAGACGGTGAATGAATATTATGTAATCGTCTGCAGGTATTCAATTATGAATGGGTAAAATTTGTGAAGACCAAATAAAAATTTTGGGTTGAATTGAGTTTGAAGTGTATTAAAAACGGCAAGTGATGCCATCGTCATTTTATGTAGTATACTTAATTTTCTAACTAACTTCGTAATCAAATTACGTTAAAACAATATAACTTAACGCCAATATAGTGTAATATTATATGTATTATAGAGCACGACATATATCACTAAAATATTGTGGTCAATTAATCTCTGAAAATTTAATTAGGTAATTGAATTTACTTAAATAATGTATTGTGTGATAATCAATTATGGGTGAAATAATAATTAATGCACTAACATGTTTCTTTTCTTTTTATATTTTCATAGATAAAATAAGTGATAGATATCTTTTATACGCATTAGACAGATATTGGCACAACAGTTGCCTAAAATGTCATTGCTGTGGAGCTATGTTATTTGTAAGATGTAAAAAGAATGATTGATTATGAATTGTGAATTGATTAGATTATGAATTGTGTACAATTAGACAAGGTAAAGGCTACGTTAGCCGTTCGGAGTGCAAGGACTTTGAATGTGTTGGCGCCGTGTCTGCGCATATTGAGAATTCGTATGAGACAGTTACACTGAGTGTGTTTTGGTGCTTCTTTGGGTATTCTACAATAATTATGATTTCAGTATGTAGCTGATATTGCAACAATCGAGTGTCGGAGATGTCCGAAATACCTTGAACCCCGTCTAATCGGCGCTTTTAAACACACTTTGCAATTATACAATTTTAAATGAAATAAAAAAAAACAAGTAAGGAAGCTCTAGTCGAGACCGCTCGACTAGGAGATACCATGAAACCTTTTCGAAGGGTATCCGAAGCAACCTATTATTATTTTGCATTTATATTTAAGCAACACATACGTACGCACACGGACGCAATACTGAGCACGCACTCTGCTAACTGAGCATTGGGGCTGGCTGAAATTTGACATGTACACTCGTGTATACCATACGCAGTACGATTCATTTCGATAAATTGACTTTCATTTATGTGTCCCATTTAAATTTACTGTGCAGATACGTATAGTGAATACTAACATTTTGGATTTTGGATCCCAGGCCGCCTTCGCCCCAAATTTGCAAATACTTTGCTTTGGCAAACACACATATAAATAATCATAATGACACTCAAAATTTGACAAAAGTATTAAACATTAAATTTCCCATATCATAGGCATATTTGCAGCCCAAGCGCAGTCGCTGCTCAGTTAACAGCGCGCTCGTTCAGTGCGTATGTGTGTGTAGGTGTTGGTAATATATATTTAAAATAAACATAGTATGCTTGCAATATGGGCTATTCAATCAAAGGGTTGAGAATTTCTGCTAGAAGCGTCATGGTAAGAGTTCTCCCCGAAATTTGTGGATTTCTGTCAACCTTCCTCATGATATGGTAGTCTGGCCGTTCCGTTATCTTTTTTTACGGCCACTTGCAACCTTTGTCCCTAGCGTCCCATCGTTTTCCGCGCGATTTATGACGTTGTAAACGGTTTTCCTTGATACGGAAAACATTTGTAAAATTTTAGGAACGGATTTACTTCCAATTGACTCAATTTGTTGCCCGGTATTTTTTATTCACATTCAAATAGTTTTTGGATGTGCCCCCAACAAAATGTCGTAAAAAGTTATACGAACACGAAAATTGAGATAGTTAACAGTAACTTTTTTTTTTTAAAAAACAAAAAATATGAAGAGAACGGAGTGTGTAAGAGTTTCTTGGCAGTTCAAATGTGGATAATCTATAATAGTTGTTCCATAGTTGGCAACTGGCAAAAAATAAATCAAAAATGTTAAAAATACATTTATAAATAAGAATTTTATTCAAGGAGTACGGTCACGCGCCGAAATTTGTAATTCACAAACAACAAAAAAAGAAAAATAAAAATAATAAAACAAGTAAAAACGTTGCAGTCAGGCAATACCGACTGCGAAATAATCATTCGCACCGCAGCTCCCAGTTCCATAACATTCCAAGAAACCAATTTTCCACATACCTAATTATCCAAACATTTTGTATTTAGTGTCATGTGTATTTAATACAATTTTGATTTTTGCTATATACCAATTTCTTACAATTCAATTTTAATTAAAATCCGTTAAGTAACACAAGTTATTAAACAAAACGTTTAGCCAATTGGCAAATGTGCGCTTGGCTGGACACAAATACAATAGAATTCAGCGTGAATGATATGCTAATTAAGTTAATTGGTTACTATAAAGTTCAGTTACGTTGCTAATAAAACGTGCGCCGATTATGGCACCCTCGGTTCGAGCCTCGGGTGAATTCGGTTTTTTATACATATTTTATTTATAATTATTATTCGTTTAGCGAGCAAAGTGGTGGCGTCGAAGTAGAGATGACGAATTTCGACTCGTGCAAGTAGGCGGAGGTTCGAATCTCGAATTTTCTGTTGGCTTTTCTATGATTTCTTTATTTTTAGGTTCTAAAATATATATTTTTTACATTTATAATATTTAGCAACTCAATTAAGACGGTAAAAGCCCAAAAAGTCAATAAATTGTGTGTTTATTGCTCATAAATAGTGGTTTAATTCTATTTGCCACGCCCCCAGTGGGCATAGACATATAATTTTTGGCTAGTACATGACAGGGGTCTAGAACAAGGTAATTGAATTTGGACGTTTACGCTAAAAAAAAAAAAACGAAAATTACACGGCATTTTTGAATGCCACTCCCCAAAAGGGGCGTCATAATAATAATAATAACCTACCAACCCACCTATATACCTACCAATATAGCTTCTAGCATTAAAACTGTAGGAGCTATAAACTCGTGTGGTTTGCCATGCCACCTATGGGCATAGATATATCCGCCATAGATTATTGAACTTGCGATGTTAATACATATACCACGTCTGAAGTTTCTAGCATCAATAGTGTTCAAAATATAACAAGATTTAAAATTGACATATATTCAGATCCGATGTGCCACGTCCCCATTGGGCATAGATATATAATTTTTGGTCGATCTTTATAGGATCATAACAGTTACTTATGTGCCAAATTTGGTCGTTCTAGCTCTAGAACTGTAGAAGATACAGTTTCACCCAATTTTCCACGCCCCCAATGGGCGTATGATATTAGTCTACACCTAGACCTTGCTTTGTGTGGTTCCGCTTTTTTTCGAAGTTGCGTCGCTGATCAATTAGGACTAATTTTCATTGTGCGTCGTTAGATTTCGATGTTGCGTTGCCCCAGATTCGTTATTTAATGATATATATATTTTTTTATTTTAATGATTTCTTTGTTAAATTTTAATATTAAAAATGTAAAATTTTCGCAACCCTGGAATCTATCTTCGATCTTTATATGGTATCCTATAGCAATTGAAAATCTTAATTCACTTTTCGTCGTTTCGGTTTGCGTCGTATTTTTTTTGGAACGTATCCCGACGCAAAACGAGGCCTAGGTGTATATGGGATGTCAACGCGATTATACATTCCAAATCTTAATTTTCTAAGACTTCTACTAGAGGGATACAGGAAAATGCATTTTCCAATTTGTCACGCCCCTAGTAGGCGCATCAGGAAAATCTTGACACTTTATCTGACGAGGGTATACACGAATATATATTTCAAATTTCAGCTTCAATAGCATAGAAATGGTTTGCGTTCATACGGACAGACGAACGGACATTGCACAAACCCAATGTACTCATGTATGTAAAATAGAACAACTGATAAGCGACTGCAAATCGGGTGCTCTTAAGCAACAAAATGATGTCTTTAGATGCCGTTGGCGAAAGCAATAATTTTGCAGGGAAATGGTACCAACAAATCCATGCTTAATTAAACAAAATTGGTGAGTCTCCATCTGTGAGAAGGAAATTACTTTACACTAAACCTGCTACAGCTGGATACAACAAAAACACATATGATGCAACATGAACTGTTGAAATCGAAATGGACACATCAAAAAATGATAAACCACATCCAATTTTTGTTCAAAATGTCATTGACATACATGGATTTCTTTAATTTCTCAACCCACACATTGACTGCACTGAATTCACATAAAAGACAACCACACAGACATATTCGCATTATTTTTATACAGGAGCTTAATTAAACTATTAACGGCTAAAGAGGTAGACAACCACACATTTCAGCATAAGCAGGAAAGTGCATTTACAGTTGTAGTTCAAAATTTGTATTTTTCGACACCTATCAATACAATAAAGAGTGCTATAGAAAGGTATGGTCACGCAGTCAGAGAGATTTACAACACTAAGAGCCGTATTACCAAGGAGCCACTTCCAATGTTTTTCGTACACCTGGAACCAAGTAAAAACAACGTAGAGATTAATAAATATAAACCATATTGGCAATGCCTTAGCTACAATCGAGCCGTCAAGGAAAGTGAATGGCATGGTACAATGCTTTCTATACGAAGAATTCGGAAACACAAAAGCATATTGCAACAAGAGATTCAAGTGTGTTAAATGTGCCAACCAAGCGTCAATTGTCCTAAATCGAAAGATGCAACAACCACCTGTGCCAACTGCAATGAGAATCACGCTGCTAGGTTGTAAAATCTACCAGGATATTACAAAAAGAAAATCCAGTATACTGAATAACAGGCAATTAACATCTGCTTGACTGACTTCAACGTCTAACATACAAACTAAACCAAATCAAGAGAATACATACTCAAATCAAGTGAGTTATGTACCAGCACAACGAGGTGAGACAAATATTTCCGTTGCATCAGTTTATCTACCACCTAGATATCAGCGCAAGCTGGACGATTTTGACACACTATTTCAAGGGCTTGGAAGACACTTTATTGCTGGTGGCGACTATAATGTTAAACAACCCTGGCGGGAATCAAGGCTGGTAAACCCAAAAGGTGCTTAGCTCTTTATAAATGCATAAGAAAAAATAACTATACAACATTATCCTCCTGTAAGGCAACATACTGGCCAACCGATCTGAATAAAATCCCAGATTTTGTTGTATACTCTCATTAATGCAAAAACAAACATAAATGCATTTAAGAACTGATGAACAAACCAGTCTAGACATACCACTAAAATCAGGGAATGAAATTGATTCTATGATTGAAAAACTCACTAACTCAATTCGCGGTGCTGGATATAGGTTCCACACCAACACCAAATGAAAATGTAAATGGGCAAACTTTACTATCACTAGAACTGAGAGAACAAATAGCTGCAAAAAGAAGACTTCAGCAAATATGGCAATCAACTTGAAGCCCGATTGACAAAAAGAGATTTAAGGCTGCCAAGGACCTAAACAGTAAACAATGGGAAATAAAAAATGAAGAGACATCAGAATATCTAAGGAATCGTGATCCAAATACGAATGACCTTAATTATAGTCCCTGAAAATGAACGAGATATCTGAAGAGACCGGCCAGAAGAATGGCCATAATTGTCGGCAGCAGTGGCTAACGTTGCAGACATAATGCTGAGAGGGCTGAGGCATTTCCAGAACATTTAAGCACGGTTTTTAAGCCTAATGATCAAAACTATACTCACACTGTAGAAATAATACATCATTTTTTAGAATCACCATGCAAAATGAGTGTGCCGATAACTTTTTCTGAAGTAAAAAACCTAAATATGAAAAAATTCCCAGGATACGACAAAATTATGTGCGACTACAGTTAGATATCTTCCGAGAAAATGCATTCGACTGCTGACGTAAGACATATTTAATTCTATGCTCAGACTGGAATACTTCCCAAGGCAGTGGATATGCGCGGAAGTAATAATGTTTGCCAAGCCCAACAAACCGGAAGACTGCACATCGTCGAACCGTCCCATTAGTTTGCTGGTGACGTTCGCGTAAAGTATTCGAACAAATACTTTTAAGAAGAATGTTAACTGTGCTGGACAAACTAAACATTATACCCGAACATCAGTTTGGGTTTAGAAGAGGTCAGGGTACGATCGAGCAATGACATCGCATCACACACACAATCTTCAATGGGCTTGAATCTAAAAAACATTGCACAGCAGTATTCCTAGATGTCAAACAGCCCTTTGAGAAAGTGTAGCATGCTGCAAGTCTTCTATACAAAATAAAGAAATGGCTGCCTGCACCATACTTCCTGATGATAAAGTCTTATCTATAAAAGAGGACTTTTTATGTCCAAGAGCAGGACGAATCGTCCAGAATATCCACTGGAGAACGCTGGAGTCCCTCTAGGCAGTATATTAGGCCCAGTCCTCTATACTGTTTTTATAGCAGACTTGTCCACAACCAATTCTGTAGATATATGGCTGATGACACTACAGTCATTGCTACGAGCACTGACCCAATTGTTGCATCCAATCTGATTCAAGAAGAACTTAGCCTAATTGAAGCGTGGATGAATAGTGGTGGACGTTCAAAAGTTTGTGCAAGTGAGATTCGCTCTCAGACCCGTAAACTATCCTACAGTGTCACTCAATGGATCCACCATTCCACTTAGCGAATCGGTAAAATACCTGGGAGTGCACTTGGATCGGAGGCTTACCTGGAGGCAGAAAAAATGCAACTCAAAATCAATACGAAAAAAAAATACTGACTATTAGGACCGCGGTCGCAGCCTTGAAAATAAAATACAGCTATATTAAGCCGTTTTAAAACAAGTATGGACCTACTCTTTGTGGTATATGACAAGCTTTGACATCTAAAGATCTTAAACTTCCTCTTATCAAAGAGGAAATACAATTTTACTCATTATGTATAAAACTGCTATTAATTGAAAAAGACAGTATGTAAAATAAAATAAAAACTTGTTATTTTTGCAGTTGAAGTCATTTTAAAACAAGTAAGGAAGCTCTTGTCGAGACTGCTCGGCTAAGAGATACCCTGAACCCTTCGAATAGCCGATGTTCGAAGCATGCTGTGATTATTGTACACACATATATATATATATATATATATATATATATATATATATATATATATATATATATATATATATATATATATATATATATATTGCAAGCAACACATACACACATACGCACGCTCACGAACGTAATATGAGCACGCGCTCTGCGCGTGGGCTGCAATATGCCTATGATATGGGAAATTTAATGTTTAATAACTTTTTTTCTAGATGGACTTTCTTAATCAAATTTTCACAGTGTGATTATGGCATTCATATGTTTTATATTTAATTTATAGCAACATATTTAACAGCTGATCGACCTGAATATATATTCTTTATGGGACCTGACAAAACTCCTTCTTTATGTTACATACATCAGTTGAAATTGAGTTTATGTTTTGTATAGTGCAACATTATTACTTTTTTGATAAAAATATCAGAATTTGTCGAGTGCTATACGTCTACTAGGAGCGCGGCAATTTGATCTGACTATTTGCTGTGTTGAATTAATGATATTATGTACTTCTCACATTTTAGGAGCGAAAGTCACAAAGTCACACCGCAAGTCAGCAATACCGAATGTAGAGCTTTATAGTTAAGTAAAAAAAATTTTGCAAATAAATTTTCGATTTAATAAAAATTCCGCATATGTGCTGATTGGTGCAGTAGAAAACAAGTAAGGAAACTCTAGTCGGAGGTGCCCGACTAGGAAATACCCTGAACCCCGCCTATCGGCGGCTTTAAATGCACTTCAAAGTTTATATATAATTTTAAATTAAATTAAAAAATTAAAAAAAACAAAAAAGATTAAGTAACTTGCATAAAAAAAGTTTTGACGTCAGCTTAGAGAATCGAACCCGAGACTTTATGTCGGCGATCATCGTTTCTATCAACACAGTCGTTGCAATACATAAGAGTGAGATAGCGAATTCCTAAGTACAGTTATTGAGCTACTGAGCTGCTGCTACTGAGCTGCTGAACTTCTGCTGAAAATTCATCCCCAATTTGTCTTTGTTGTTGTTGTTATGAATTCTTCGAATTTTCTAGAGCTTCTGCTGCTGTTGCCATGCGCGTGTGTACGTAAACGTTTGGTAAACGTTTTGTTTAACAACATAATGCATTTCATCTATTCATATGTATATTATATTGACTTTATTTAAGTTATATCAATGTTACTCTTATTTTATGTATATGTAAATATATACAGTATGTACATGTGTACATACATATGTATGTATATTGCAAGCAACGCATACATACACACGCACACGCATACGCTCTGCTAACTGCGCAGTTTACTCAGCGACTTCGCTGCGCCAATATGTGCGTGTTATGGAAAATTAAATGTTTAATAACTTTTTTTTGTAGATCGACTTTCTTAATCAAACTTGCGCAGCGTAATTATATCATTCATATGCGTGTATGTGCAAAAGCACAAGTCTGTAGTATTTGAAATAAGTGGTTTGAAAATTTGGGCGAAGGGGGCGAGGCATCCAAAATTTAACAAAAATCAAAATTGTATAAAAGTCCCATTAAGCTAAATACAAGATTTGGAGTCTCTAACTATAAAGATGTAGAAGATATAATTTTAAAACTGAAAATCGATTTCGTTTTTAATCGATAAAAAAAGAACGAGAAGAGTTATCGAATTTCTAAAACAAACTCGACCTGCGCGTGATATACACGAATCTATAAAAAAAAAGTTCAAGTCTCTAGCTATTATAGGTTCTGAGATCCACGCGTTCAAACATACGGACAGACGGACAGACAGACAGACGGACAGGGCTCAATCGACTCGGCTTGTCGTCCTGATCAAGAATATATATACTTTATGGGGTCTGCCACGCCTCCTTCTGCCTGTTACATACATTTGGGCTGCAACAAAACCATTATACCCTGATTACCCATTTTTAATGGGTTCAGGGTATAAAAACAATGTATGCTAGGGCAATAGCTAACATTCTTCCGGACTGCTTCCTTAAATTACCTTTATTTTAAATGTCCTTTATCTTTAAGGATTCCACTGCTTTAGACGGTGAATGAATATTATGTAATCGTCTGCAGGTATTCAATTATGAATGGGTAAAATTTGTGAAGACCAAATAAAAATTTTGGGTTGAATTGAGTTTGAAGTGTATTAAAAACGGCAAGTGATGCCATCGTCATTTTATGTAGTATACTTAATTTTCTAACTAACTTCGTAATCAAATTACGTTAAAACAATATAACTTAACGCCAATATAGTGTAATATTATATGTATTATAGAGCACGACATATATCACTAAAATATTGTGGTCAATTCATCTCTGAAAATTTAATTAGGTAATTGAATTTACTTAAATAATGTATTGTGTAATAATCAATTATGGGTGAAATAATAATTAATGCACTAACATGTTTCTTTTCTTTTTATATTTTCATAGATAAAATAAGTGATAGATATCTTTTATACGCATTAGACAGATATTGGCACAACAGTTGCCTAAAATGTCATTGCTGTGGAGCTATGTTATTTGTAAGATGTAAAAAGAATGATTGATTATGAATTGTGAATTGATTAGATTATGAATTGTGTACAATTAGACAAGGTAAAGGCTACGTTAGCCGTTCGGAGTGCAAGGACTTTGAATGTGTTGGCGCCGTGTCTGCGCATATTGAGAATTCGTATGAGACAGTTACACTGAGTGTGTTTTGGTGCTTCTTTGGGTATTCTACAATAATTATGATTTCAGTATGTAGCTGATATTGCAACAATCGAGTGTCGGAGATGTCCGAAATACCTTGAACCCCGTCTAATCGGCGCTTTTAAACACACTTTGCAATTATACAATTTTAAATGAAATAAAAAAAAACAAGTAAGGAAGCTCTAGTCGAGACCGCTCGACTAGGAGATACCATGAAACCTTTTCGAAGGGTATCCGAAGCAACCTATTATTATTTTGCATTTATATTTAAGCAACACATACGTACGCACACGGACGCAATACTGAGCACGCACTCTGCTAACTGAGCATTGGGGCTGGCTGAAATTTGACATGTACACTCGTGTATACCATACGCAGTACGATTCATTTCGATAAATTGACTTTCATTTATGTGTCCCATTTAAATTTACTGTGCAGATACGTATAGTGAATACTAACATTTTGGATTTTGGATCCCAGGCCGCCTTCGCCCCAAATTTGCAAATACTAGAGACTTGTGCTTTGGCAAACACACATATATAAATAATCATAATGACACTCAAAATTTGACAAAAGTATTAAACATTAAATTTCCCATATCATAGGCATATTTGCAGCCCAAGCGCAGTCGCTGCTCAGTTAACAGCGCGCTCGTTCAGTGCGTATGTGTGTGTAGGTGTTGGTAATATATATTTAAAATAAACATAGTATGCTTGCAATATGGGCTATTCAATCAAAGGGTTGAGAATTTCTGCTAGAAGCGTCATGGTAAGAGTTCTCCCCGAAATTTGTGGATTTCTGTCAACCTTTCTCATGATATGGTAGTCTGGCCGTTCCGTTATCTTTTTTTACGGCCACTTGCAACCTTTGTCCCTAGCGTCCCATCGTTTTCCGCGCGATTTATGACGTTGTAAACGGTTTTCCTTGATACGGAAAACATTTGTAAAATTTTAGGAACGGATTTACTTCCAATTGACTCAATTTGTTTCCCGGTATTTTTTATTCACATTCAAATAGTTTTTGGATGTGCCCCCAACAAAATGTCGTAAAAAGTTATACGAACACGAAAATTGAGATAGTTAACAGTAACTTTTTTTTTAAAAAAAACAAAAAATATGAAGAGAACGGAGTGTGTAAGAGTTTCTTGGCAGTTCAAATGTGGATAATCTATAATAGTTGTTCCATAGTTGGCAACTGGCAAAAAATAAATCAAAAATGTTAAAAATACATTTATAAATAAGAATTTTATTCAAGGAGTACGGTCACGCGCCGAAATTTGTAATTCACAAACAACAAAAAAAGAAAAATAAAAATAATAAAACAAGTAAAAACGTTGCAGTCAGGCAATACCGACTGCGAAATAATCATTCGCACCGCAGCTCCCAGTTCCATAACATTCCAAGAAACCAATTTTCCACATACCTAATTATCCAAACATTTTGTATTTAGTGTCATGTGTATTTAATACAATTTTGATTTTTGCTATATACCAATTTCTTACAATTCAATTTTAATTAAAATCCGTTAAGTAACACAAGTTATTAAACAAAACGTTTAGCCAATTGGCAAATGTGCGCTTGGCTGGACACAAATACAATAGAATTCAGCGTGAATGATATGCTAATTAAGTTAATTGGTTACTATAAAGTTCAGTTACGTTGCTAATAAAACGTGCGCCGATTATGGCACCCTCGGTTCGAGCCTCGGCTGAAGTCGGTTTTTTATACATATTTTATTTATAATTATTATTGGTTTAGCGAGCAAAGTGGTGGCGTCGAAGTAGAGATGACGAATTTCGACTCGTGCAAGTAGGCGGAGGTTCGAATCTCGAATTTTCTGTTGGCTTTTCTATGATTTCTTTATTTTTAGGTTCTAAAATATATATTTTTTACATTTATAATATTTAGCAACTCAATTAAGACGGTAAAAGCCCAAAAAGTCAATAAATTGTGTGTTTATTGCTCATAAATAGTGGTTTAATTCTATTTGCCACGCCCCCAGTGGGCATAGACATATAATTTTTGGCTAGTACATGACAGGGGTCTAGAACAAGGTAATTGAATTTGGACGTTTACGCTAAAAAAAAAAACGAAAATTACACGGCATTTTTGAATGCCACTCCCCAAAAGGGGCGTCATAATAATAATAATAACCTACCAACCCACCTATATACCTACCAATATAGCTTCTAGCATTAAAACTGTAGGAGCTATAAACTCGTGTGGTTTACCATGCCACCTATGGGCATAGATATATCCGCCATAGATTATTGAACTTGCGATGTTAATACATATACCACGTCTGAAGTTTCTAGCATCAATAGTGTTCAAAATATAACAAGATTTAAAATTGACATATATTCAGATCCGATGTGCCACGTCCCCATTGGGCATAGATATATAATTTTTGGTCGATCTTTATAGGATCATAACAGTTACTTATGTGCCAAATTTGGTCGTTCTAGCTCTAGAACTGTAGAAGATACAGTTTCACCCAATTTTCCACGCCCCCAATGGGCGTATGATATTAGTCTACACTTAGACCTTGCTTTGTGTGGTTCCGCTTTTTTTCGAAGTTGCGTCGCTGATCAATTAGGACTAATTTTCATTGTGCGTCGTTAGATTTCGATGTTGCGTTGCCCCAGATTCGTTATTTAATGATATATATATTTTTTTATTTTAATGATTTCTTTGTTAAATTTTAATATTAAAAATGTAAAATTTTCGCAACCCTGGAATCTATCTTCGATCTTTATATGGTATCCTATAGCAATTGAAAATCTTAATTCACTTTTCGTCGTTTCGGTTTGCGTCGTATTTTTTTTGGAACGTATCCCGACGCAAAACGAGGCCTAGGTGTATATGGGATGTCAACGCGATTATACATTCCAAATCTTAATTTTCTAAGACTTCTACTAGAGGGATACAGGAAAATGCATTTTCCAATTTGTCACGCCCCTAGTAGGCGCATCAGGAAAATCTTGACACTTTATCTGACGAGGGTATACACGAGTATATATTTCAAATTTCAGCTTCAATAGCATAGAAATGGTTTGCGTTCATACGGACAGACGAACGGACATTGCACAAACCCAATGTACTCATGTATGTAAAATAGAACAACTGATAAGCGACTGCAAATCGGGTGCTCTTAAGCAACAAAATGATGTCTTTAGATGCCGTTGGCGAAAGCAATAATTTTGCAGGGAAATGGTACCAACAAATCCATGCTTAATTAAACAAAATTGGTGAGTCTCCATCTGTGAGAAGGAAATTACTTTACACTAAACCTGCTACAGCTGGATACAACAAAAACACATATGATGCAACATGAACTGTTGAAATCGAAATGGACACATCAAAAAATTATAAACCACATCCAATTTTTGTTCAAAATGTCATTGACATACATGGATTTCTTTAATTTCTCAACCCACACATTGACTGCACTGAATTCACATAAAAGACAACCACACAGACATATTCGCATTATTTTTATACAGGAGCTTAATTAAACTATTAACGGCTAAAGAGGTAGACTACCACACATTTCAGCATAAGCAGGAAAGTGCATTTACAGTTGTAGTTCAAAATTTGTATTTTTCGACACCTATCAGTACAATAAAGAGTGCTATAGAAAGGTATGGTCACGCAGTCAGAGAGATTTACAACACTAAGAGCCGTATTACCAAGGAGCCACTTCCAATGTTTTTCGTACACCTGGAACCAAGTAAAAACAACGTAGAGATTAATAAATATAAACCATATTGGCAATGCCTTAGCTACAATCGAGCCGCCAAGGAAAGTGAATGGCATGGTACAATGCTTTCTATACGAAGAATTCGGAAACACAAAAGCATATTGCAACAAGAGATTCAAGTGTGTTAAATGTGCCAACCAAGCGTCAATTGTCCTAAATCGAAAGATGCAACAACCACCTGTGCCAACTGCAATGAGAATCACGCTGCTAGGTTGTAAAATCTACCAGGATATTACAAAAAGAAAATCCAGTATACTGAATAACAGGCAATTAACATCTGCTTGATTGACTTCAACGTCTAACATACAAACTAAACCAAATCAAGAGAATACATACTCAAATCAAGTGAGTTATGTACCAGCACAACGAGGTGAGACAAATATTTCCGTTGCATCAGTTTATCTACCACCTAGATATCAGCGCAAGCTGGACGATTTTGACACACTATTTCAAGGGCTTGGAAGACACTTTATTGCTGGTGGCGACTATAATGTTAAACAACCCTGGCGGGAATCAAGGCTGGTAAACCCAAAAGGTGCTTAGCTCTTTATAAATGCATAAGAAAAAATAACTATACAACATTATCCTCCTGTAAGGCAACATACTGGCCAACCGATCTGAATAAAATCCCAGATTTTGTTGTATACTCTCATTAATGCAAAAACAAACATAAATGCATTTAAGAACTGAAGAACAAACCAGTCTAGACATACCACTAAAATCAGGGAATGAAATTGATTCTATGATTGAAAAACTCACTAACTCAATTCGCGGTGCTGGATATAGGTTCCACACCAACACCAAATGAAAATGTAAATGGGCAAACTTTACTATCACTAGAACTGAGAGAACAAATAGCTGCAAAAAGAAGACTTCAGCAAATATGGCAATCAACTTGAAGCCCGATTGACAAAAAGAGATTTAAGGCTGCCAAGGACCTAAACAGTAAACAATGGGAAATAAAAAATGAAGAGACATCAGAATATCTAAGGAATCGTGATCCAAATACGAATGACCTTAATTATAGTCCCTGAAAATGAACGAGATATCTGAAGAGACCGGCCAGAAGAATGGCCATAATTGTCGGCAGCAGTGGCTAACGTTGCAGACATAATGCTGAGAGGGCTGAGGCATTTCCAGAACATTTAAGCACGGTTTTTAAGCCTAATGATCAAAACTATACTCACACTGTAGAAATAATACATCATTTTTTAGAATCACCATGCAAAATGAGTGTGCCGATAACTTTTTCTGAAGTAAAAAACCTAAATATGAAAAAATTCCCAGGATACGACAAAATTATGTGCGACTACAGTTAGATATCTTCCGAGAAAATGCATTCGACTGCTGACGTAAGACATATTTAATTCTATGCTCAGACTGGAATACTTCCCAAGGCAGTGGATATGCGCGGAAGTAATAATGTTTGCCAAGCCCAACAAACCGGAAGACTGCACATCGTCGAACCGTCCCATTAGTTTGCTGGTGACGTTCGCGTAAAGTATTCGAACAAATACTTTTAAGAAGAATGTTAACTGTGCTGGACAAACTAAACATTATACCCGAACATCAGTTTGGGTTTAGAAGAGGTCAGGGTACGATCGAGCAATGACATCGCATCACACACACAATCTTCAATGGGCTTGAATCTAAAAAACATTGCACAGCAGTATTCCTAGATGTCAAACAGCCCTTTGAGAAAGTGTAGCATGCTGCAAGTCTTCTATACAAAATAAAGAAATGGCTGCCTGCAACATACTTCCTGATGATAAAGTCTTATCTATAAAAGAGGACTTTTTATGTCCAAGAGCAGGACGAATCGTCCAGAATATCCACTGGAGAACGCTGGAGTCCCTCTAGGCAGTATATTAGGCCCAGTCCTCTATACTGTTTTTATAGCAGACTTGTCCACAACCAATTCTGTAGATATATGGCTGATGACACCACAGTCATTGCTACGAGCACTGACCCAATTGTTGCATCCAATCTGATTCAAGAAGAACTTAGCCTAATTGAAGCGTGGATGAATAGTGGTGGACGTTCAAAAGTTTGTGCAAGTGAGATTCGCTCTCAGACCCGTAAACTATCCTACAGTGTCACTCAATGGATCCACCATTCCACTTAGCGAATCGGTAAAATACCTGGGAGTGCACTTGGATCGGAGGCTTACCTGGAGGCAGAAAAAATGCAACTCAAAATCAATACGAAAAAAAAATACTGACTATTAGGACCGCGGTCGCAGCCTTGAAAATAAAATACGGCTATATTAAGCCGTTTTAAAACAAGTATGGACCTACTCTTTGTGGTATATGACAAGCTTTGACATCTAAAGATCTTAAACTTCCTCTTATCAAAGAGGAAATACAATTTTACTCATTATGTATAAAACTGCTATTAATTGAAAAAGACAGTATGTAAAATAAAATAAAAACTTGTTATTTTTGCAGTTGAAGTCATTTTAAAACAAGTAAGGAAGCTCTTGTCGAGACTGCTCGGCTAAGAGATACCCTGAACCCTTCGAATAGCCGATGTTCGAAGCATGCTGTGATTATTGTACACACACACATATATATATATATATATATATATATATATATATATATTGCAAGCAACACATACACACATACGCACGCTCACGAACGTAATATGAGCACGCGCTCTGCGCGTGGGCTGCAATATGCCTATGATATGGGAAATTTAATGTTTAATAACTTTTTTTCTAGATGGACTTTCTTAATCAAATTTTCACAGTGTGATTATGGCATTCATATGTTTTATATTTAATTTATAGCAACATATTTAACAGCTGATCGACCTGAATATATATTCTTTATGGGACCTGACAAAACTCCTTCTTTATGTTACATACATCAGTTGAAATTGAGTTTATGTTTTGTATAGTGCAACATTATTACTTTTTTGATAAAAATATCAGAATTTGTCGAGTGATATACGTCTACTAGGAGCGCGGCAATTTGATCTGACTATTTGCTGTGTTGAATTAATGATATTATGTACTTCTCACATTTTAGGAGCGAAAGTCACAAAGTCACACCGCAAGTCAGCAATACCGAATGTAGAGTTTTATAGTTAAGTAAAAAAAATTTTGCAAATAAATTTTCGATTTAATAAAAATTCCGCATATGTGCTGATTGGTGCAGTAGAAAAAAACAATGTATGCTAGGGCAATAGCTAACATTCTTCCGGACTGCTTCCTTAAATTACCTTTATTTTAAATGTCCTTTATCTTTAAGGATTCCACTGCTTTAGACGGTGAATGAATATTATGTAATCGTCTGCAGGTATTCAATTATGAATGGGTAAAATTTGTGAAGACCAAATAAAAATTTTGGGTTGAATTGAGTTTGAAGTGTATTAAAAACGGCAAGTGATGCCATCGTCATTTTATGTAGTATACTTAATTTTCTAACTAACTTCGTAATCAAATTACGTTAAAACAATATAACTTAACGCCAATATAGTGTAATATTATATGTATTATAAAGCACGACATATATCACTAAAATATTGTGGTCAATTAATCTCTGAAAATTTAATTAGGTAATTGAATTTACTTAAATAATGTATTGTGTAATAATCAATTATGGGTGAAATAATAATTAATGCACTAACATGTTTCTTTTCTTTTTATATTTTCATAGATAAAATAAGTGATAGATATCTTTTATACGCATTAGACAGATATTGGCACAACAGTTGCCTAAAATGTCATTGCTGTGGAGCTATGTTATTTGTAAGATGTAAAAAGAATGATTGATTATGAATTGTGAATTGATTAGATTATGAATTGTGTACAATTAGACAAGGTAAAGGCTACGTTAGCCGTTCGGAGTGCAAGGACTTTGAATGTGTTGGCGCCGTGTCTGCGCATATTGAGAATTCGTATGAGACAGTTACACTGAGTGTGTTTTGGTGCTTCTTTGGGTATTCTACAATAATTATGATTTCAGTATGTAGCTGATATTGCAACAATCGAGTGTCGGAGATGTCCGAAATACCTTGAACCCCGTCTAATCGGCGCTTTTAAACACACTTTGCAATTATACAATTTTAAATGAAATAAAAAAAAACAAGTAAGGAAGCTCTAGTCGAGACCGCTCGACTAGGAGATACCATGAAACCTTTTCGAAGGGTATCCGAAGCAACCTATTATTATTTTGCATTTATATTTAAGCAACACATACGTACGCACACGGACGCAATACTGAGCACGCACTCTGCTAACTGAGCATTGGGGCTGGCTGAAATTTGACATGTACACTCGTGTATACCATACGCAGTACGATTCATTTCGATAAATTGACTTTCATTTATGTGTCCCATTTAAATTTACTGTGCAGATACGTATAGTGAATACTAACATTTTGGATTTTGGATCCCAGGCCGCCTTCGCCCCAAATTTGCAAATACTAGAGACTTGTGCTTTGGCAAACACACATATATAAATAATCATAATGACACTCAAAATTTGACAAAAGTATTAAACATTAAATTTCCCATATCATAGGCATATTTGCAGCCCAAGCGCAGTCGCTGCTCAGTTAACAGTGGGCGCGTTCAGTGCGTATGTGTGTGTAGGTGTTGGTAATATATATTTAAAATAAACATAGTATGCTTGCAATATGGGCTATTCAATCAAAGGGTTGAGAATTTCTGCTAGAAGCGTCATGGTAAGAGTTCTCCCCGAAATTTGTGGATTTCTGTCAACCTTCCTCATGATATGGTAGTCTGGCCGTTCCGTTATCTTTTTTTACGGCCACTTGCAACCTTTGTCCCTAGCGTCCCATCGTTTTCCGCGCGATTTATGACGTTGTAAACGGTTTTCCTTGATACGGAAAACATTTGTAAAATTTTAGGAACGGATTTACTTCCAATTGACTCAATTTGTTGCCCGGTATTTTTTATTCACATTCAAATAGTTTTTGGATGTGCCCCCAACAAAATGTCGTAAAAAGTTATACGAACACGAAAATTGAGATAGTTAACAGTAACTTTTTTTTTTAAAAAAACAAAAAATATGAAGAGAACGGAGTGTGTAAGAGTTACTTGGCAGTTCAAATGTGGATAATCTATAATAGTTGTTCCATAGTTGGCAACTGGCAAAAAATAAATCAAAAATGTTAAAAATACATTTATAAATAAGAATTTTATTCAAGGAGTACGGTCACGCGCCGAAATTTGTAATTCACAAACAACAAAAAAAAAAAATAAAAATAATAAAACAAGTAAAAACGTTGCAGTCAGGCAATACCGACTGCGAAATAATCATTCGCACCGCAGCTCCCAGTTCCATAACATTCCAAGAAACCAATTTTCCACATACCTAATTATCCAAACATTTTGTATTTAGTGTCATGTGTATTTAATACAATTTTGATTTTTGCTATATACCAATTTCTTACAATTCAATTTTAATTAAAATCCGTTAAGTAACACAAGTTATTAAACAAAACGTTTAGCCAATTGGCAAATGTGCGCTTGGCTGGACACAAATACAATAGAATTCAGCGTGAATGATATGCTAATTAAGTTAATTGGTTACTATAAAGTTCAGTTACGTTGCTAATAAAACGTGCGCCGATTATGGCACCCTCGGTTCGAGCCTCGGGTGAAGTCGGTTTTTTATACATATTTTATTTATAATTATTATTGGTTTAGCGAGCAAAGTGGTGGCGTCGAAGTAGAGATGACGAATTTCGACTCGTGCAAGTAGGCGGAGGTTCGAATCTCGAATTTTCTGTTGGCTTTTTTATGATTTCTTTATTTTTAGGTTCTAAAATATATATTTTTTACATTTATAATATTTAGCAACTCAATTAAGACGGTAAAAGCCCAAAAAGTCAATAAATTGTGTGTTTATTGCTCATAAATAGTGGTTTAATTCTATTTGCCACGCCCCCAGTGGGCATAGACATATAATTTTTGGCTAGTACATGACAGGGGTCTAGAACAAGGTAATTGAATTTGGACGTTTACGCTAAAAAAAAAAAACGAAAATTACACGGCATTTTTGAATGCCACTCCCCAAAAGGGGCGTCATAATAATAATAATAACCTACCAACCCACCTATATACCTACCAATATAGCTTCAAGCATTAAAACTGTAGGAGCTATAAACTCGTGTGGTTTGCCATGCCACCTATGGGCATAGATATATCCGCCATAGATTATTGAACTTGCGATGTTAATACATATACCACGTCTGAAGTTTCTAGCATCAATAGTGTTCAAAATATAACAAGATTTAAAATTGACATATATTCAGATCCGATGTGCCACGTCCCCATTGGGCATGGATATATAATTTTTGGTCGATCTTTATAGGATCATAACAGTTACTTATGTGCCAAATTTGGTCGTTCTAGCTCTAGAACTGTAGAAGATACAGTTTCACCCAATTTTCCACGCCCCCAATGGGCGTATGATATTAGTCTACACCTAGACCTTGCTTTGTGTGGTTCCGCTTTTTTTTCGAAGTTGCGTCGCTGATCAATTAGGACTAATTTTCATTGTGCGTCGTTAGATTTCGATGTTGCGTTGCCCCAGATTCGTTATTTAATGATATATATATTTTTTTATTTTAATGATTTCTTTGTTAAATTTTAATATTAAAAATGTAAAATTTTCGCAACCCTGGAATCTATCTTCGATCTTTATATGGTATCCTATAGCAATTGAAAATCTTAATTCACTTTTCGTCGTTTCGGTTTGCGTCGTACTTTTTTTGGAACGTATCCCGACGCAAAACGAGGCCTAGGTGTATATGGAATGTCAACGCGATTATACATTCCAAATCTTAATTTTCTAAGACTTCTACTAGAGGGATACAGGAAAATGCATTTTCCAATTTGTCACGCCCCTAGTAGGCGCATCAGGAAAATCTTGACACTTTATCTGACGAGGGTATACACGAGTATATATTTCAAATTTCAGCTTCAATAGCATAGAAATGGTTTGCGTTCATACGGACAGACGAACGGACATTGCACAAACCCAATGTACTCATGTATGTAAAATAGAACAACTGATAAGCGACTGCAAATCGGGTGCTCTTAAGCAACAAAATGATGTCTTTTGATGCCGTTGGCGAAAGCAATAATTTTGCAGGGAAATGGTACCAACAAATCCATGCTTAATTAAACAAAATTGATGAGTCTCCATCTGTGAGAAGGAAATTACTTTACACTAAACCTGCTACAGCTGGATACAACAAAAACACATATGATGCAACATGAACTGTTGAAATCGAAATGGACACATCAAAAAATGATAAACCACATCCAATTTTTGTTCAAAATGTCATTGACATACATGGATTTCTTTAATTTCTCAACCCACACATTGACTGCACTGAATTCACATAAAAGACAACCACACAGACATATTCGCATTATTTTTATACAGGAGCTTAATTAAACTATTAACGGCTAAAGAGGTAGACTACCACACATTTCAGCATAAGCAGGAAAGTGCATTTACAGTTGTAGTTCAAAATTTGTATTTTTCGACACCTATCAATACAATAAAGAGTGCTATAGAAAGGTATGGTCACGCAGTCAGAGAGATTTACAACACTAAGAGCCGTATTACCAAGGAGCCACTTCCAATGTTTTTCGTACACCTGGAACCAAGTAAAAACAACGTAGAGATTAATAAATATAAACCATATTGGCAATGCCTTAGCTACAATCGAGCCGCCAAGGAAAGTGAATGGCATGGTACAATGCTTTCTATACGAAGAATTCGGAAACACAAAAGCATATTGCAACAAGAGATTCAAGTGTGTTAAATGTGCCAACCAAGCGTCAATTGTCCTAAATCGAAAGATGCAACAACCACCTGTGCCAACTGCAATGAGAATCACGCTGCTAGGTTGTAAAATCTACCAGGATATTACAAAAAGAAAATCCAGTATACTGAATAACAGGCAATTAACATCTGCTTGACTGACTTCAACGTCTAACATACAAACTAAACCAAATCAAGAGAATACATACTCAAATCAAGTGAGTTATGTACCAGCACAACGAGGTGAGACAAATATTTCCGTTGCATCAGTTTATCTACCACCTAGATATCAGCGCAAGCTGAACGATTTTGACACACTATTTCAAGGGCTTGGAAGACACTTTATTGCTGGTGGCGACTATAATGTTAAACAACCCTGGCGGGAATCAAGGCTGGTAAACCCAAAAGGTGCTTAGCTCTTTATAAATGCATAAGAAAAAATAACTATACAACATTATCCTCCTGTAAGGCAACATACTGGCCAACCGATCTGAATAAAATCCCAGATTTTGTTGTATACTCTCATTAATGCAAAAACAAACATAAATGCATTTAAGAACTGAAGAACAAACCAGTCTAGACATACCACTAAAATCAGGGAATGAAATTGATTCTATGATTGAAAAACTCACTAACTCAATTCGCGGTGCTGGATATAGGTTCCACACCAACACCAAATGAAAATGTAAATGGGCAAACTTTACTATCACTAGAACTGAAAGAACAAATAGCTGCAAAAAGAAGACTTCAGCAAATATGGCAATCAACTTGAAGCCCGATTGACAAAAAGAGATTTAAGGCTGCCAAGGACCTAAACAGTAAACAATGGGAAATAAAAAATGAAGAGACATCAGAATATCTAAGGAATCGTGATCCAAATACGAATGACCTTGATTATAGTCCCTGAAAAGGAACGAGATATCTGAAGAGACCGGCCAGAAGAATGGCCATAATTGTCGGCAGCAGTGGCTAACGTTGCAGACATAATGCTGAGAGGGCTGAGGCATTTCCAGAACATTTAAGCACGGTTTTTAAGCCTAATGATCAAAACTATACTCACACTGTAGAAATAATACATCATTTTTTAGAATCACCTTGCAAAATGAGTGTTCCGATAAGCCAAAAAACTTTTTCTGAAGTAAAAAACCTAAATATGAAAAAATTCCCAGGATACGACAAAATTATGTGCGACTACAGTTAGATATCTTCCGAGAAAATGCATTCGACTGCTGACGTAAGACATATTTAATTCTATGCTCAGATTGGAATACTTCCCAAGGCAGTGGATATGCGCGGAAGTAATAATGTTTGCCAAGCCCAACAAACCGGAAGACTGCACATCGTCGAACCGTCCCATTAGTTTGCTGGTGACGTTCGCGTAAAGTATTCGAACAAATACTTTTAAGAAGAATGTTAACTGTGCTGGACAAACTAAACATTATACCCGAACATCAGTTTGGGTTTAGAAGAGGTCAGGGTACGATCGAGCAATGACATCGCATCACACACACAATCTTCAATGGGCTTGAATCTAAAAAACATTGCACAGCAGTATTCCTAGATGTCAAACAGCCCTTTGAGAAAGTGTAGCATGCTGCAAGTCTTCTATACAAAATAAAGAAATGGCTGCCTGCACCATACTTCCTGATGATAAAGTCTTATCTATAAAAGAGGACTTTTTATGTACAAGAGCAGGACGAATCGTCCAGAATATCCACTGGAGAACGCTGGAGTCCCTCTAGGCAGTATATTAGGCCCAGTCCTCTATACTGTTTTTATAGCAGACTTGTCCACAACCAATTCTGTAGATATATGGCTGATGACACTACAGTCATTGCTACGAGCACTGACCCAATTGTTGCATCCAATCTGATTCAAGAAGAACTTAGCCTAATTGAAGCGTGGATGAATAGTGGTGGACGTTCAAAAGTTTGTGCAAGTGAGATTCGCTCTCAGACCCGCAAACTATCCTACAGTGTCACTCAATGGATCCACCATTCCACTTAGCGAATCGGTAAAATACCTGGGAGTGCACTTGGATCGGAGGCTTACCTGGAGGCAGAAAAAATGCAACTCAAAATCAATACGAAAAAAAAATACTGACTATTAGGACCGCGGTCGCAGCCTTGAAAATAAAATACGGCTATATTAAGCCGTTTTAAAACAAGTATGGACCTACTCTTTGTGGTATATGACAAGCTTTGACATCTAAAGATCTTAAACTTCCTCTTATCAAAGAGGAAATACAATTTTACTTATTATGTATAAAACTGCTATTAATTGAAAAAGACAGTATGTAAAATAAAATAAAAACTTGTTATTTTTGCAGTTGAAGTCATTTTAAAACAAGTAAGGAAGCTCTTGTCGAGACTGCTCGGCTAAGAGATACCCTGAACCCTTCGAATAGCCGATGTTCGAAGCATGCTGTGATTATTGTACACATATATATATATATATATATATATTGCAAGCAACACATACACACATACGCACGCTCACGAACGTAATATGAGCACGCGCTCTGCGCGTGGGCTGCAATATGCCTATGATATGGGAAATTTAATGTTTAATAACTTTTTTTCTAGATGGACTTTCTTAATCAAATTTTCACTGTGTGATTATGGCATTCATATGTTTCATATTTAATTTATAGCAACATATTTAACAGCTGATCGACCTGAATATATATTCTTTATGGGACCTGACAAAACTCCTTCTTTATGTTACATACATCAGTTGAAATTGAGTTTATGTTTTGTATAGTGCAACATTATTACTTTTTTGATAAAATATCAGAATTTGTCGAGTGATATACGTCTACTAGGAGCGCGGCAATTTGATCTGACTATTTGCTGTGTTGAATTAATGATATTATGTACTTCTCACATTTTAGGAGCGAAAGTCACAAAGTCACACCGCAAGTCAGCAATACCGAATTTAGAGTTTTATAGTTAAGTAAAAAAAATTTTGCAAATAAATTTTCGATTTAATAAAAATTCCGCATATGTGCTGATTGGTGCAGTAGAAAAAAACAATGTATGCTAGGGCAATAGCTAACATTCTTCCGGACTGCTTCCTTAAATTACCTTTATTTTAAATGTCCTTTATCTTTAAGGATTCCACTGCTTTAGACGGTGAATGAATATTATGTAATCGTCTGCAGGTATTCAATTATGAAAGGGTAAAATTTGTGAAGACCAAATAAAAATTTTGGGTTGAATTGAGTTTGAAGTGTATTAAAAACGGCAAGTAATGCCATCGTCATTTTTTGTAGTATACTTAATTTTCTAACTAACTTCGTAATCAAATTACGTTAAAACAATATAACTTAACGCCAATATAGTGTAATATTATATGTATTGTAGAGCACGACATATATCACTAAAATATTGTGGTCAATTAATCTCTGAAAATTTAATTAGGTAATTGAATTTACTTAAAATAATGTATTGTGTAATAATCAATTATGGGTGAAATAATAATTAATGCACTAACATGTTTCTTTTCTTTTTATATTTTCATAGATAAAATAAGTGATAGATATCTTTTATACGCATTAGACAGATATTGGCACAACAGTTGCCTAAAATGTCATTGCTGTGGAGCTATGTTAGCCGACGTCGGTACTAGCTGTTTTACCAGACGAGGTCTAATACTCTGTAAAAAGGATTATTCCAGGTATGGTGAATGCGTTGATAAAATTCCAATGAAGTTTTTATTTTTTAGGCAGATATTTTATTAAATTAAGTATTTATTCACATTAAAAACGTAAGTTTTATCAATTAGAAATACATTCTTTTATATATGATTTACTTCAAATAATTGCACGCTATTATTATATTTTGTATAGATTTATTCAACGTTAATTGAACAATATAATTATATTTTAAATCCGTTCCAATAACTAAAATTTTAAAAAGTTCAGAAATGTTTTTGTAACACAATCGCAACAAACACAGCGAAATAACGAATTTTATAGCATCTTTTTCAATTTTACAACTCTTTCTCAAAGTGAGAAAATACAAGTGGACTCGATGATGTAGATTACGTATTAAGATATTTGCCTAAGGTTTAGTAGAGATCCTTTATACAAAATTTGTTAGCAGTCTTGTAAATGGAAATGAAATTAAAATCAGTTAATTTTTATAAGATATTGTGACGTCGTTTGTACATAATACTTAAATAAATAAAAGTAGAGAAGAAAAATATAATAGATCGGTTCCTGTAGTAAAAGTACAGACGATTTCATTTTGTATCGCTTTTCTCACAAATTATAAAAAATTATTTTACATACATATTGAAGCAAGCAGCATACGAACGCAATAATAAGAACGCAATCTGCTAACTGAGCAGCCACTGTGATTGGGCTACAATAAGCTTTTGTTGTAAATTAATAAATTTCACAGTGCGATAAAGGCATTCATATGTGTGTATTTACCAAAGCACAAGTCTGTACTATTTGAAATATGTTTTTTTTTAATTTGGGGCGATGGTGACATGTTTATATATACTCGTAATGGTTTACGAGACGGACACTATATAGATATAGACAGACAGACAGACAGGACTGATCTGTTTTGAATTTCGATAATTATTCCTTCAGTTATTGTTTTCGATTTAAAAAGAAAATCAAAATTTAATTTTAAAATTAAATCTATCTATTATATCCTATAAATTAGTCCCAAAATTTTTGAGAATTATTTACAATTTTGAGTTTTGTTAAATTTAAGTTGTCGCACTTATACTTATATAAAATATTAAAAAAATATATTTTTTACATTTCTCATGCGTCTACAATAATTAAAAGATTCGTATTTACCAAAATATTTGTTATACCCAGAACCCTATCGAAGATGGTAAATCAGAGTACATTTTATACCAATAAATACACATTAAACTTCAAGTAAAAAAAAAATTAAAAACTCCTTATTAACATTTTTCTGATTTCATTAATGAGGATTATATTTTTGTCACTGTCACTAGTAATGTCCGTATCATTCCGGACGTATCATTCCGGGCATAAAATCTACAACCTACAACTAATCAGCGAAGGTTGTCGTTGTGGACCACCCTCCCCTTATTGAGCACCGTTCTTACCGTCTCGCTTCATAACAAAGTGGAGTAAGCTTGTTTGCTAGTCTTGTCTTGACGATCACTTTTTCACCAACATCAAATACTTTGTTTGCCTTCTTTGGTTAAGCCTGAAACTCTGCACCAATTATGCCTTTCTATTCTTTCCCTAAAATTTGGTGTGCTCCTTCTGAACTCTCTATAGGCTCTTTCTATATATATTGCCCTGTTGTTCTCGACCACAGCATTCAGCAGTAGCTGTTTATTACTTTTTGCTATGAAAACGTTCAACTTGTCTGTTCGATGTACTGTGTATGGGCGGAATATTTGCAATATAGACTCACAAATTTGTTTAGGAGTAAAGCCGAACTAAGCAATGGCTCATTGTTACACTAAATTTGCTTGACTTTAGGGAATTTTTAGTAATGGATCAGATCTGCTATACTGCGCAATACTACACGTTAAACTACATCAAACTTGGAGTGTTTGTCAATGCAAATAAGAAAAAATTTTCATTTTCAAATGTTCTCCAAGGATGTCTATTGTATTTTGCTTTTGAGCAAACCCTCCAGTTGAGAACTACCTCATGCGAATAAGGTAGTTTTGTCATTTTCGGGAAATAATAGTATTTAGAATTTGTCTCCCCGCTGTCAAGAACATCTGTGATAATGCCAAGATTTTGTGTTGGGGCATTTTGCTACTGAGCTAGAGCAGGATCAGTAAATTGGTAAAATTGAGAACGTTGTTCATTTTATCTCCGAACATGATATAGTTCCTCGTTAGAGGGAAAAGAGACTCCTCGAAAACAATCTGATTTCTGAAGCAGTTCACAGGCTTCTCAGTTGTTTGGATGTATTGTAGCAGCGTCCGACTAGGCCTCGGCGCTATCCAGGGCATTGATGTTTTACCGCGATAGAGCATCAACTACGTGATTCTCTTTAGCGGGCTTATAAAACAGGTTAGCCCCTATCTCATCAACGAGTGTCTTCTTACGCTTCATTTTAGCATTGGGATTTCTGTCAGGCACCTCGAACGAAAGTGGCTGGTGGTCTGAGAGAATATTGATATCTCTCAGCATCTGCCGCGCTCCTTATCTTATTCTTATAGCAGGCGCCGCTATATTTTATCTTTCTAAGAGCCCCGACAAATAGTCAATATTTTTTTTGAAGACTCTGTCCGCTTGGCCTTTTGTCTCAAACGCTTTCTGATTCTTTGTCTTTACTCCGATATGACGCTGTTTTGCAGCAGTGTGCATGCTATGCTCTGTCGCCTTACCTGTGGCCCAGATATTTTAGCTCCTTAAAAAAGAAATCGCACTTGTTCGTACCCGGCGGAGCACTCCTCGTAAGTTGACCATGTGTTTTTGCAGTGACCCCCCGTTATTTATTCATGCAGATAGGAGATGTCATGCGGCATCATTTCTGAGTCAATAACTTGGTCAAGGGCTAGTTGAAATATCGGCAGTGTTGAGTGAAGTTCTTCCATCACCTTCCACTTGAACAGACCCTTCCCTGGGACTGTATATGTGGACAATGGACGGCTGACTTTCTCCGTCGGTATCTGCCAAGACCCATCCTTCAGATGCATACTTGTAATAATCCGTGCATCTCGCAGCAAAATATTATGCAGGCAAAGGATATGCATCTTTAAAGTATCGACGGTTTAGGTGTCGAAAATCTACAGGCGACATTTGCCGTTCTTCTTTATCGTAGCTATCGGCACGCTGTGATGACTTTTCGATTCGATGCAATCTTTAGCCATCAGCTCATCCACCTGGTTGTTAATCTCTGACTACATTTTAGAGTCTTTGGAAAAATATTGCTGCTGTATTGGTCCCTCGTCATGCATCGCGATCCGGTGCTCTGTGATGCCGGTGGAATACGGCCAATTCAGTGTTGGCAGTTGGCACTCTGGACTCGCCTTAATAGACGGTAATAGGGACTGACATCCATATTAATGGCAGCGACTGCTTAAATTTCTTCCAGTTGTCCGCTAGGCTGTGGATTTTTTAGCCCGATCCTCAGTATCAAGCCGCCTCACTCCAGCCCATGCTGCCTAAGAAATCGCAGCCCAGCACCAGATCGTCGATCACGTCTGACAAAATCAGCAGCAGTATGATGATATGCCGCCTCCCCAGCCTGCTCCGTATCTTAAGTGACTACAACTGTACCTGGCCACTACGCCAATAGAACTCCAGCATGCTATTTTATCCTGAACTCGATAGCATAGTGACCACCTTGCCCACATATATGGCATGCCCTGGCTGGGTGATGGACATGTGTTCTCGGCCGTGCCACGCATCTCTAAGTTTCTTATTATTGTTATATTATATATCGTAAGAGCTAATGAACAGAAAGATTTTAGATTTTTTGGATTTTGGATGTCGCGCTCCCTTCGCACCAATTTTTCAAAAAAACAGAACATAAACGAAGGCGCTCCACAGCTTTGCCAAAGAATGGCCAACGTTCTTTGAACTATTCTCCGAAATGATCCACAACATTAAAAACGCCAAAATCTCCTACTTACAATTCAAGCGCTACAAAAAATTTCAAAATATTTGCTTCCAACGTTAATCAGCTAGGTGAATGAATATGTGAAAATCAGGATATGTTTTTGTGAAAATGTATGTAACAGGCAGAAGGAGGCATATCAGATCTCATAAAGTATAAATGTTCTTGATCAGCGCGATGAGCCGAATCATATAGCCATGTCCGCCGGTTCGTCCGTTTCGTAAACCACAAACCATAGATCTGAAATTTAATATGTGTACTCGTGTATACCAAACGCTTTACTAGTTTTTTTTTTCGATAATTCATTCTGTTAAATTGACGTCGATTTATGTATACCGTTAAAGTTAGAGAATTAAAATTGACTGTTTAGATAAATATATATAAACGCATCATTAAACTGATCCATTTTCTAATCGCGCAGCGAGTTTCGGTGGCCGAAGTCTAGCATAGAACTGACTTGCGTCGCACACTTATTCTTTTGTGCCTACCATTGAACCACGCTCGGCGACAGCGTCGTGGCGCTGTCGCCGCGCTAAAACGGTACTTTCCAAAACTACAAAATGCCATCAGCCAATCGCAACTCAATTAAAGGCTGATGCGATTTTCACATTATGATGAAATAACATTCCTGCGAAATGCCTCACACTCACACACAGCACGAACTGCCCGCGCCGACATATACTAAATACAAGGACTTTGTCGTTTTTGGATTTTGGATGCCAGAGACTTGAGCTTCGGCAAATACTCACATATAAGAGCCAGAATCACGATTTACAAAGCCCATCTGCAAAAAAGTTCTAAACATCTAATTTCCAATAATATTGGCATACTGCAGCCCAAGCGCAGTCCCTACGCAAATCCGCGTAGTTAGCAGAGTGCCTGCTCATTGGTGTGTCTGTATGTGTATGGGCTGTTTGCAATATATAAAGTGCATGTTTGTAATATCTGCCATTCACAGGATTGAGGGTATATCCAAGTCGAGCGGCCTCACTAGAGCACTCTTACTTGTTAGTCATTAATTATTATTACAATCATTTGCATTGATTGTCATTAAAAAAAAAGCATTGCCAGACAGTAAAAAGCAATGTATTGTAGTGAACATATGATAGCGGCGTTGTAGATGTGATGACTTCTGACTACTACATATAGGGGTATATGTTCGAATCCGGGTGCGGTGATGTGGGTGCCTTGGACTATAGCTTTCTTACTGCGTTATTACTTATTTTTGTTTTGCCAAGCATTAGCTCATTTTCGGTGTTTTTTTTTTTACGACAAGCAGTGCAAATGCTCGTCAAGTAATGAAAATATGATGTGGGGCTAGTATTGGTGATTACAAGTTAAAAATCTAACCTTAGGTGCGGCGATGTCTGGTTTTCTTTAATTTATTTACTAAAATATTCTGACTCATATGTCGGTAATTGATACAATTTTTATTAAGTGCAGTAAGTTTCTGCACGGCTGTCCAATTTCCTTACGAAAATTTCAGTCAGTCATCATAGCTCTTACATCTGGAAACCCGTCAGAGTGTCTAATATTCCACTCAAACAAAGTATTTATTACTTCCAGCCCTTATATAATCATCGATTAGACTTTCGATTATTTTCGTTATATCCCCCAAATGTATAATATTATAAAAATCTATAAAGAGAATCAAAGGGAGTTTATAGCTTAAAAGTCAATAAGGATTGGATGATTGCAATCTAGTTATCACATATTTCTTTAGCGTTAATATATTTATATATCAATTATATGACAATAGACCGAACGAAATTATACGACAATAGACCGAACATAGTTTAATTATTTCCGGCAGCATAGCTAGATCATCCATCAACTAGGTAATCACGACAACAACAAAAACAACAACCTGCGTGGACGACATTGTGCGCTTCGGGAAGCTTGCAAGTAGCGACACCATCAACTCGAAAGATATCACTGATTTTGAAAATTTGTTCTAATCCACAATAACGGATGAAGAATGCCGACTAGTACTGTCTAGTGTCCATACCATTCCTAATAAACTTTGAGTTAGGAAGCTCTCGGAAGCAGGCAAGCCTACTGGAAATTGGGAATAATTTCAGAAAGAAAAAAAAGAGAAAAGAGGTTATGGTGTTATAGAAAATAGTTTTTAAACAATTAATGTGAATATAATGAAGACCAATCTGTTGCATTAATTAGGTAAAACAACATTGTATTTATTATAACAACGACGTTGTTGTTATGAAAGTGGGATGATGAATATCCTCAGGTACAAATAAGTAAGTAAGCTCTAGTCAAGACAGCTCGACTAGTAGATACCCTGAACCCATCGAATAGCCGATATTGCAAGCACGCAATAATTGTTTTCCATATGCAGTCGAGTCTCGATAATTAGAAATGGCAAGGGAACAGAATTTTTTACGAATTACAGAGGTTTTCGATTTACAGTGTTTTCCATATAACGGGGTTTAAAAAAAAATATATGAATTGAAGGGGTTTTTATACTTCACGTCGTTTCCACAATTTTAACTTATTAACAATAAATAAAATACGCATTAATTTAAATATTATATTTAAAAAAATAAAATCAAACATAAAAGCTTGTAATTTTTTATACTTATTTTTTCTGTTACGTTTTCCAAGCTTATTAAATGATCAAATACAGTATTCGAAACATTATGATTTTAAATAGCTGATATTATGTCTTGTTTTTGTGAAATTGATAGTATTTTATGAGAACCGTTTACTTGGCATTTTTACGAATCGTCCTCACGCATAAAATAAAATGAGCAAAGTGATTTCGCACATGAAGCGACATAAAGTCGCCATGCATAATAGTCTGCGAGACCTAACGGTAGTTTAACTTCCAGCAAAATCAAACATTACGAATTACAAGAGGTTTCGAAATGAAATTACGAATTATTAGAGGCAAGATAATCGCCGAGTAGGCAGAAAAACTTCGAATTAACGAGGGGACTATAATGTATGGGATTTTTACGAATTAACGAAGTTTTTTCAAGGGACCAGCAGTTTCTTAAGAAATATTAAGGTTTTCGATTTAGCGGGGTACGAATTATCGAAACTCGACTGTATATTGTAAGCAGTACATACACACACGCACACTGAGATAAGGATGTGCTCTGCTAACTCAGCAGCGAGTGCGCCTGTGCTGCAATATGCCTATGATGTGGGAAATTAAATTTTTAATCACTTTTATTGTAGATGGACTTTCTTAATCACACAATGTGATTATGGCATTCATATGAGTGTACTTGGCAAAGCATAAGTCTCTGGTTTATAAAATAAGGGTTTTGTAAATTTTGCGCGAAGGCGGCGTGGGATCCAAAATCAAACAATTACAAAATGTTAGTATTCGCTACACTTATCTGCACAGTACATTTGCAGTCTCTAGCTTTAACGTAACACATAAATCGAAGAAAATTTATAGAAATTTATGGATAATAAGGACACGGGATGAATTATCGAAAAAAAAACAGACAGACAGATTTCAGATCTCTAGTTCATGTGGTTCGCTGTGTTCATACAGACTGATGGACGGTCGTACAAACGGGCAGAGCTATATAGACTCAGCTCATCGAGCTGATCAAGAACATTTATACTATATGGGGTCTTCCACGCCTCCTTCTTTCTGTTACATATATTTTCATAAACTAAATTTTAGCCTGGTTTCCCATTTTCAATGTGTTCAGGGTAAACAAAGGTAATGTAATGATATAATCTGCGAATAAGGAAATTATTAATGGAATTAGAGGTTCCAAAATTATTTGTGTATATTAAAGTCTCCTAAAACGAGAATCAAATCATTGTTATTAACTTTCCATACATTTTTTCAATACAAATTATATGTTGAGCTTATTCTCGAACATCAGAAGATGGAGATATATATGAATATTTAATATATAGGGAACCGAGTGTATTATGAGGTGATGATGCAATAAAGTATTCAGAAGAGATATTGGTTTTGACGCCTATCAAGACACTCCAGCTCTACATATCAATCGATCATGTTTATAAATAGTAAAATCATTTGAGAGAATCTCATTATTATAAACATTCGAACTCTTAACCACGTTTCGGTGAAAGTCATAATATCAAATCGAACACTAAACACTAATCCAAATTAGTTTGTTGCGTTTTTAATTCAGTCTACGAAAACTGTAATATACCAAAGGCGGAAAGAATTTTTCATATAGGAGACAACCTATGAGGTGGCCAAAATAAGATTGTGAAGTATTTAGCAAGCACATTCATTTTGAATGAACAAATTTCAAGAGGAGACGGAAAATTGAACTTCGAATTGAAAACATTGGCTGTATATTCACTAGTAACAAAAGCAGATACTGCCTCACATGGTTTGCCAGGAAAATTTAATTTCGTGGAGAAAAAACAGATACAGTTGGTATAGGACGAGAGAGGCGTAGTTGGTATGTTGATAATTATTTGAGCAACTATAGGAGACGCGTTTTGTATTCCCAATCTGTATAGATTGTTTTTGTGTCTATAACAGAACAGGAAACAGGTGTCTCTTACAAACCGAGCGGACAACGCTCTGACAGACTCATTATAACTCAAAGTTGGAGACATTTAATACGAAAAATTCCTCAGTGTTAAAAATTGAACCCGCACAGAAATATATAATTGTTGGCATTGTATACAAAATTAAAAATTTTCACTTTGTTTTATCACACCTATCAGCACAATGGATTTGAAGTCTTTAGCTTACGACTTATGACTCAACTCGTCGAGCTGATTAAGGATATATACATTTTATGTACACTCAGCTTGTGTTACATACATATTCACTAAATCAGCATACCCTAATTTTTAATGCAAAATTTATACTCTAGCTACAAAGATGTAATAGATACAATTGTATGTAAGTTATACAATTGTATCTATTACATCTTTGGAGCTAGGGTATACATTTTGTATTAAAAATTAGGGTGTTTAACTTACAATTGTATCTATTACATTTTTGGAGTTAGAGTATACATTTTTTATAGCACGCCTCCTTTGCCCCAAACTTCTGAAAAATGTATTTCACATACTAGAGAATTGTGCTTTGTCAAATACACATATTTATTAAAAAATTCACGATCCATAATATAGGAATATTGCCCAAGCGCAGTCGGTGTGTAAACTGCGCAGTTAGAAGAGCGCGTGCACATGTGCGAGTAATATATGCATATGTAAAATAAGCTTAAATCGGAGCCGCTTTTTGGAGGGTGCAATAGAGCTTGATTCCTTATTATACCGAATGTGTGAAGGCTTTAACCTTCAAATCTATAAGAGAAAAGCTAGAGACAATTTTCATGTAGGTTCTAGTGTATCCCGCACAGATATAATATATTTTAAAAATAAGATACCTATTTTCGTTTTTTTTTTTTTTTTTTTTTCTTAAAAAAAGAAATCTAAATTCAGTTTTAAGAATAATCTTTTAAATCAACATCTTGTATGGGATTTTTACATCATTTCGCTAAATTTTGTACGTCACGCCCCCTTCACTACTAAAAATGTTAAAATGTTAAATGTCAGTATGTCAAGAAACTTTTTACACACTGTGAAAAACTTCAATTTTTGTACCTTAACAGCAAAATTAGCAAGTTTTTATTTAATACAGATATTTTTTCCAATTAATATCAGTTTTATATATAGTCTTAAGTAAAATTATAAAGAGTAAAACAATAAGATGTAGCCGAAAAAATTAACAAAAACTTACCCACATATAACACTCTCAAGAAAGTGTTTACACACTTCGTTCTGTTTTGTCTTCCGCAAATTACTGTGATTACGAAAGTCGGTCTACAAAAAGCATTTTCCCATAACATGCATAAAGCGACCCAGCGCAGCCGCTAAGTGAGCTGCGCAGTCAGCAGAGCGTGTGCTTATGTGCCGACTTATGTGTGTACGTATGTATGTGTATGTACGTGTGTGTGCCGCTTTCTATATATATATAGTAATATATCTACCAGCAATACTACAGCAACAAAGAAACATCATCTACAAACAACCTCTAAAGTATGCTACAGATTATACACAACTCCTTCAAGTAAACAACATTAGAATTCTCAACTGGTTTTAGATGTAACCACATGGATACTGAGCATTTACTACAAAGTTCAGTCACACTTAGTCCTTACACTAAGACTGTTCTCCGTTATTAAATAATTTATTTTATTTTTAAAATAACGTTAAACCTATTATTATATACGTTTCTTATAGATCCCACTGAAACGGGAATGGAATATCGACGATCGCCGGTAGCTCAGAGCACCCACATGTATAAACAAGTAAGAAAGCTTTAGTCGAGGGTAACCGACTAGTAGTTACCGAAGATCCGATATTCCAAAACATGCATACCTTATATATATATATTTTCTTTCATTCTTACTTGTTTATACATGTGGGTGCTCTGAGCTACCGGCGATCGTCGATATTCCATTCCCGTTTCAGTGGGATCTATAAGAAACGTAGCATTTTCTGAAGAATTTTCCTCGTTTCTGTAGGCTTAATTTTCCTCTTGCCAACATGCCCAAAACAGATGTCGCAGATCACAGTTCTAAACAATTATTCCGCAGCAAACATTTCCAATGCAGCTAAGTTAGCGCTGAATTTGACGGTTAACTCCATTAATAAGCGTGGCATTTTCGCAGTAGAGCTTCTTCTATTAATACTTAAAGAACGATATCATATCGTATGACAATTTAGACCGTAGGATACAAAAGTCAGTCATGATTTCTGTATCGTCCATTCGTGGTGCTATTGATGTTTGAACGCTTTGACGAACAAATGACTGAGAATTAGCAATACCCAAAAACGGAATACCCTTTCTCTGTCTAATTTTAGTTGCTTAACTAACTCATCAGTGATAAAGTATACCTGAGAGCCTGAGTCTAAGAGGGCTCTAGCTAATTAGCATAATTCTGATAGATTCTTTATCCTAACAACTCAGAACGGTCAATGACACTACTTGCGTGATTGACAAACGACACAAATACGACGGTGGGATGATTTTTATTTATATTTATATATCAAATTAACAATACGTGAGTCAATAGGTATAATAAGAAGTTAAACTATAATCTTAAAAATAACAATATTTATCAACAATATCACCAACCCGATGGGGGTGTTTTATTTCCCATGCCGGCGAGCTATGCCCCGCAACACAGGCAAATATGAAACTAAGAGAGATAGAAGAACTTTAAAATATTATGATTACAAGATACAAAAAAAAAAAAGAATAAACATAAAAGATGATAATTCACTACAGAAGTAGGGGAGAATTTCCAGTTCCTGTGCATTCTCACTACTGGGATCTGTGTGTGAATTCTCTGAAGTAAGCTGGAAAGTAAGGATTTTATTGAAGGAATAGAGACTTTTGAACAAAATACATGAAACAAATTATTATAATTAGCACATAAAATACGAAACGCACTGTGCAAGGAATATATATAGGTAAATATAGCGGGCAATAGTGACGGGAAACACAAGAAGGAACTAAAAATAGATTTTCATTAAAACACCAGGCGAAGCAACATTACCTATAGCCAAATTATTTAGGAAAGCAATACCCAAGACTATTCTACGATTGATTAACGATGGAAGATCTATAAGAAGAAGCCTAATATAATAGGACGAAGCTTACGATCCCAAATAAGATTCCGCAAGGCAAAGAGAATAAACTGTGTCTGAACCGATTTAATACGGTCCTGATACAATTTATGCTGTGGCGAAGATATAATTCAACAATATTAAACAATATTTTAAAATTGGACATACCAGCGAGACAAAAAGAAGTTTAGTGACAAACGGATTATTAAACTCTTTAGACCAACGTTTAATAAAGCCAAGAAGACTTTTGGCTTCATTAATGATGGTTGAGATGTGAGCATTCAAACTAAGTTTACAGTCAAAGAGCACCCCGAGATCTTTGATTGTAAAAATACGTTGCAAGGACACATTGTTGATTATATAATCAGTAAAATATGGATTGATACGACTGAATGTCATTGTCATACACTTAGAGCAATTTGGATATAACTGATTAGCTTTACACCAATATTGAAGGCCTACCTGTAGGCATAGATGACCTATTGAATTATTGTATGAGAGACAGAGTTTAACGTCATCTGGATATATGAATATTTTTCAGTGAGAAATACAACTGGGAAGGTCATTTCTAAAAAGGGAGAAAAGTAGAAGGCCCAAATGACTACCCTGAGGAAGAGAGAAATATAACATTCGAAATAGATGTTCTCAACAGAACTATTTTTGTTCTACCCTTTAAATAGGAAGCATTCCAATACAGAAGTTTAGGAGAAAATCCCAATTGGTCAAGCTTGAAGCAAGATGTCATGCCGAACAGAGTCAAATGCCTTACTGAAATCAGTGTATATAACATCTGTTTGTATTTTATTTAAAAAGCTTTCATTGCCTAGGGATGAAAATTCTAATAAGTTCATAGAGGTTGATCGATTCTAAACAAAACCATTATGCGATGGTGAAATAATGGATTTACAAAAGTGTTGTAAATTAGAAGTTATAATTTTTTCAAATAACTTCGGAATACCAGAAAGTTTGGCAATGCCTCTATAATTTGAAATATCAGATCTTCCTTTTTTATACAGAGGAATAATAAATGATTCTTTCTAAATTGAAGGGAATGCCGAGGTATCAAGAGACAATTTAAACAGTTTTAATAAAGGTGACCATAAAGAAGCACTGCATTCTTTAATCACACAACTAGGAATACCATCCGCCCCCGGAGAGAATGACGATTTCAACGTACGCATAGCGGATAATAAAGAGACAAGAGAAATATTAGAAACGATAATGGCATTTCCATTAATTTTCAAATTTAAAATTGGAAATGAATTGATTTCTGGAATGGCAGTTGAATAAGTGGATTGGAAGAACTTTGCAAATAGATCTGAGGTATCTTGATCATTATTAAGCGGAGAATCAAAATTGTAGTGATTCAATATTTCTTCACTAGCTTTCAGTTCATCTTCTAGCTGTTTTGAAAAATTACTCAGATTTGAATAGATATGAATGAACCCGCACTGAATTATACAACTTGGAATAATTTAATTTTTTCCAAACAATCCGGGCAAGACCATTAAGCCATTATTGGAAGCACGATTATTTTACATATATATGTATATTACAAGCACCACATACACACATACGCACGCTCACGAACGTAATATGAGCACGCGTTCTGCTAACTGAGCAGCGACTGCTCTCGACTGCCTATGATATGGGAAATTAAATGTTTAATACCTTTTTTATAGATGGACTTTATCACTTAATCAAATTTTCACAGTGTCATTATGGCATTCATACGTGTGTATTTGCCAAAGCACAAGTCTCTAGTATTTGAAATACGGGTTTTGAAAATTGGCGGCGTGGCATCCAAAGTCCAAAATCCAAAAGCTACAAAATGTCCGCATTCACTACAAATATCTATCTGCACAGTAAATTTGAAGTCTCTAGCTTTAATGGGTCACATAAATGAAAGCAAACTTATCGAAAGTTATTTGTAATTCGGAAACGGGATGAGTTATCGAAAAAAAAAAGTAATTCGTCTTGCGTATGGTATTACCGAGTATATACGTCAAATTTCAGACCTCTTTTGTGGTTTGCGAGATCCTTGCGTTCATACAGACGTACGGACAGGGCTATATCTATACTCATCTCGTCGAGCTGATCAAGAATATATATACTTTATGGAACATATTCTTATGTTCTAAGAAATAACAAATACAATAGAATTCAGCGACAATCATTTGCTAATTAAGTTACTTGGTTGCTATGAGGTTCATTTCTAGTCGACACCCTAAAAAGGCTCTACCGGTATTGTGTGATCCTTCAAAGTCTTATTTATACGAGTTATTCATTTGTACATTTTTTATAAGAACTTAACATATCTTGGCTATCTACTGATTCTTTCCATTGAAACCGGATGGTATTCCTAGTTGTGTGATTAAAGAATGCAGTGCTTCTTTGTGGTCACCTTTATTAAAACTGTTTAATTTGTCTCTTGATACCTCGGTATTTCCTTCAATTATTATTCCTCTGTATAAAAAAGGAGGAAGATCTGATATTTCAAATTATAGAGGCATTGCCAAACTTTCTGCTATTCCGAAATCATTTGAAAAAATTATAACTTCTAATTTACAGCACTTTTGTAAATCCATTATTTCACCATCGCAGCATGGTTTTGTTCAGAATCGATCAACCTCTACGAACTTATTAGAATTTTCATCCCTAGTCAATGAAAGCTTTTTAAAGAAAATGCACACAGATTTTATATAAATTATAACAAGACTGATTTTTGGTTTATTTCAAATCTTTTTATTGAGAGCTCAAGTGAGCTTCTTGTGAGAAGATTACAAACTAAAACTTTTTAAAATTAAACAGCGACTCCAAGCCATCGCTGCTGGCGGCCGGGCCGACAGAACGCTGAGCTTACATCTTCTGCGGACGATCAGCCCGTTTCTGCGTGCTGGTGTCCGATTTCGCCTGCAACTCTGTCGCAACGGCGTCCGGTGTAGAGGTTGCTGACTCGTTGTCACCACTATTTACTCGGCGCGTGTTAACTTATACACTGATTTCAGTAAGGCATTTGACTCTGTTCAGCATGACATTTTGCTTCAAAAGCTTGACCAATTGGGATTTTCTCCTAAACTTCTATTTTGGATTGCGTCTTATTTAAAGGGTAGAACCCAAAGAGTTCTGTTGAGAACATCTATTTCGAAGGTGATATTTGTCTCTTCGGGTGTTCCTCAGGGAGTCACTTGGGCCCTCTACTTTTCTCCCTATTTATAAATGACCTTCCCAGCTGTATTTCTTACTCTAGGATATTCATGTATGCAGATGATGTAAAACTCTGTCTCTCATACAAGAACTCAATAAATATTTCATTTCTTCCCTTGCGAGAGTAGAGTATTCTGAACTGTTCAAAGGGGTTCTCTTGCTCATGCAAAATTTTCACATAGTGTAATAATATAATAAATAAATCATGTTTCCACGACGAGCACGAACATTCACTTACAGTACTTTCCATTACACTTGCTCGCATGTTATCATGGAGACTAAGGGGAATCTCTTTAGAAGTTCGTATATTAAAATATCGGGTGAAAAGCAAATCCTACTGATAAATTCCACAATTGAAAAGCAGTTAACACTTAATTTCAAAAGGCTCTACTGATATTCCGTGACCTTTCACTTTTATATATTTATTTATTGATTTATTGATACGAGTTATATCATTTGTAAAAATTTTATAAGTATTCAACAGGGTTTCAACCAGCACTGATGATGTCAAGCCCAACTACAGATTTTTTCCTTGCTTTGCCAATCATGAAAGTCACATATAACTCTTAACTTCGGAGTCGATACTTAATTCGTTTGTGTACCAAGTGAGAATTGAGCTGTTACCGAACGACTGTACCAGACACCTGTTAATTATTTAGCTAAGACAACAACCAGACTGTTCGACAATAGTGTACGAAGTGCAATGTGCAGACATGCGCACTTAATGAGGCACAGTACCTCATTTGCGCATAACGAGAGCGCGATGAGCAATTATTAAGAACAACGTATTGGTGCTCGTTTGATCGCAACCGCAATAGCAATAGCATCTGTACAGACCATATATTATAAAATGGGGCAAACAGAGCTGGTAACTGCTGCTCATTCACTCATACAACGTACAACAAACAGCGCCAGTGAGAGTGCAAATGCATAGACGAACTTTACCACATGCGATAACAATATTTTTTCGAACAGAGGCTGGACTTTTTCTAACTCCATTTTGACTGTATGGTCGTCATATTTAAGAACATATAAAAGTCAGCCATTTACAATTGGAAATTTTTTATATATTCAAAGGCATATACTTAGATACTTAGTACACCCAGTTGAAGTAAGCACATATGTCTCAAGTGCAATTTATTATTTCAGGCATTCAGTTTTGTATTAATAATCTATGTACTTCCCTGATTATTTCAATTATTAATTCATGTCCAATTTATTTTCCTGTTCCTATGATCCACACACTGCCACCCGGAGGCTCCAAAAATTTCCTATGAAATGGTCCAGTCCAGTTGATCATGGGCTCCAGAATCCGCAACTTGACTTGGCTTTTAAGTGATCGTCACATCTTCTCACCTTTCGATTCAATTCTGTACTATTTTGTTAATTTAGCCTTATGCATCTAGCGATCAATGAGAGCGAGCAGCGAGAAGACGATTGGTCCTATTTCTCCACTGTTCCTCTTTACAGTGAAACATAAATTTAAAGTATATTGCTTAAATGACTAAACAAAAGCTAATATAAGGCAGGTTTATTAGATTCATTACCTTATTATTTATTTATTTAATATCGCATCCGTGGCGTTAGTGTAGTCAAAAATAATTTTACGCGCATGTAATACGCGAATATAAAACGCCATCGCTAGTAGTGCTACGCAGTTAGAAGAGCTTACGTGCTTAGACATGCGTGTGTACGTGTGTATATTTTGGAATATCAGCACTTCGGGGGGTTCAGGTTATCTCCTAACGAGTTTTCGTACTTGTTTTGTAAATGGACTTGCTTAATAAAATTTTTTGATTATGTCATTCATATGAGTGTATTTTCCGAAATATGGGTCTTTAGTATTTGAAGTACGTTTTTTGTGAAGGTAGATTTTTTAAATATTACTCAGTTGGGGAATCCAAATTTTTAATTTTTACTACACGTATCTACACAATGAAGTCTCTAGCTAATGAAATGACGTCCTTCTGCCAATGGTATACACCGGTATACATGTCAAATTTATGAGCTCTAATTTAGACAAACAGTTGCAACACAATTAGAAGCTGATGCAACGCTACCATAATGATGAAATGTTGAATGGGGCCCACGGCTCAAACTTTATGCATTTAGTTGTCCTATTTATGTGGTATATGGTTGTAATAAAACATAGAAGGCTGAGTTAGATGACACCTTTCCAACATAAAATTGTTTCTAATAAATTAACATTTACGGCTGGATAAAGGGATAGTAATTATTAATGTGCGATTTTATTAATTATTAAACTTTTTATTTCGTTGTTACAGTATGTTTGGTAGTTCTGGCGTTTGTTCTGGATGTGGGGAAACTATACCCCCAAGTGAAATGGTAGCAAAAGCTCTTACTGGAATTAATAATATCGATTTACAAAATCAACAAAAACAAATTATAAACTGTGTATTTCATCTTAGATGCTTTAGCTGTGCAAAGTGCGGATCTAATTTACGTCCTGGTGATAGGTAAGCTTGTATTAATAATTTGTTCCTTTAATAAAAAGATCAATAAACAGAAAATAAATAAATAATTACATTATTATCATTTTTCCGAAAAATAAGAAATAGGTTCCATTTTTAAATCCGTCTACTTATATGTCTGCGTTTGCGAAATTAATTATATCTATATTATATAAATATTTTATTTTTGTGAAAGTTTACGTAACAGGCAGAACACATTTTCTCCATAGGGAATACCTTATAGATCAAGATGGTTCGCTGAGTTGATAGCCATCAATCTTTTAGCTTATTACTTTTACGCTTCTTTTGGGCGTGGAAAATCAGACCTGACTATAGTGATTTTGCAATTTTGTTACATTTGAGCATTATTGATGTTATGGAATTGTGCCTTGGTATATATACTCATATTAACATGCTTGGAATGAAAAGTTATACCCACGCCACAGCGGAAAACCGCTCGAATTTATACCTCGTACAATTTTGATTTATGTTATATTTTGGAGAGAATTGAGATTTGGAATGTATACTCGCGTTGACATCCCAAGTTCAATAAGCTAGGAAAAATACAGACATATAAATGATATAACTACGCTGTCCAAGTTTGACTAAGAAAGTCGGTCTACAAAAAAACTGCGAAGTTAGCAGAGCGTATGTGTGTCCGTATGTATGTATGCGTTGCTTGCAATATACAGATGAACATATATATAAAATAAGCATAACATAGATATAATTTAAATAAAGTCAATATTATATATAGATAAAGTGCTTAAAAATTCATTTAAATCTATTAAATTATTACAAAACGTTTATTACCAAATGAACGTGGTAGCAGCAGCAGAATCATCTAGAATGTTCAAAGAATTCACAAACAAAGTTAAATTGTAGGTGAATTTTAATCTACTACAACTACTTAAGAATGCGCTATGTGACACTCAAGTAATGCAACGGCGCTGTTGGTAGAATTTCGAATTAAAATTCAAATTTACCTTATATATTTACTTTATAGTGTAATTAATACAAAGATTTTATAATTTTTGGTATACTTTCCACTCTTACACTCATACTTGCGATATACTCTTTCTAGCATTTTTAAAAGTAGTGTCAATGAGATACCGAACAATTTCATTTTCCACGTGGTCGTATCGGTAAATTTATCTTCAATAGCGTAGAAATGGTTGCGTTCATAATGACATGTGACAAAATTAATAACCTAATTTCACTTCTTGAATGAGTATAAAAATTCATCTAACATCATCATGCTCTTGACAGTTAGATTAGGAAAGACGACAATGGATTAACTGCGCAGTTAGCAGAGCGCTTGCTTATGAGTGTTACTTCCAATATATAAGGATAGGCTTGTTTGGAATTCGCAGGATTAAGGTATCTCCTAATCGAGCAGTCTCGATTAGAGCACTCTTACTTTGCTATTATATTATACTAATTATATGCGTTTTTCTAAATTAATTATTTAGGTATACAATGTTGGGAGCTAGCCTGGTTTGTGAACAAGATTGGCATAAATTGCTTAAAAACCCGTCAAATTCTAACGGAACTCTAGCTCAACGGAAAGGAAAAGTTGGAAGACCAAGAAGATCAAAGGATTAATATAACACATTTTAACTTAACATAAATCTAAGGCTATAGTTCATTATTTGTATTTCTATATATTTTAAAACTCGAAATATTGAAATAAATTGAAAAAAATTTGAAATTCGTTATTAGAATTTTGTGTAGTATATGTATGTATAATATAAATTGTATATTTATATGTATATACTATCTTTCCGTATACTTGAATGCATCGATGTCAGAACCTATAATAGCTCGAGACTTGAATTTTTGTTTTATAGATTCGTGTACATCACGCTTACAAATTCGGTAACTCTGCTCATCGATTTAAAATCAGCTTTCTGTTTTAAAATTATATCTTTACATTTACATCTTTAAAGTTAGTCGATATAATTATGCTGTGGAAGATTAATTAAGAAAATCGGTCTATAAAAAAGATATTAAGCATTTAGTTTTCCATAACATGCACTCATGTCAGGGCAATCGCTGAGTGAACTGCGAAGTTAGCAGAGCGTATGTGTGTGCGTATGTATAAATGCGCTGCTTGCAGTATTCATAAATACCTACACATATATGTATGTATGTACATATATATCGATGAGTTATCAACAATCTTGGTTCGTATGCTAGTGAATGTGTAAAAATTGTTGAAATTTCGTGGGATTAGATTAGAATAAAACTCAGCCACCAGACGAGCACGAACGACAGTTCGAGTCGCAGCAACGAAGAAAAAATTGAAGTGGTTATTGTTGGAGCAAAATTAAACGGAATTTCGAGCTGTAAAAATGAAACGCAAAAGCAAATCGATAAAAAGTTACACTTAAAAGAGAATAAGCACAACGCCGGCCAGTCTCATTGAGGCGGCAATAACTGTGAGCAGCGTCGCTGCCGTTGCTGCTGCTGCTGCGACTGGTAACGCAACTGAGGATACTGCTGCTGCTCCATCGACGACCCTGAAACCGAATACGAACTACGTTGTTGAAATGGGCGTATTGGGCGTCCTTCATATGGGCGATGGCATAATCCTGCAGACCAAAACAGCTCAGGTGCTGGCTGGATATTTGTCACATGTCAACAGATCTATCAGCATTTACGTTGATTCTGAGTTTGTGAGAGTAAGACGTGTTTTTGTTTGCGCTCCGTACTTTGAATTATTTCTGTTCTTTTTAATTTGTTGTATATTTATACTTTATTTGTATATTGGTGATTATTTTTAGTTTGATACTGCCGTGATTTGTGCTTCTAAACATTGTGTTTTTTGTTTTATTTACAATAGTTTTGTGAGCGTCGGTGTATATCTAAATTGCAATTTTCGTTTTAGTATTTCTATTCTTTCGTTGTTCTTATTTGCTTTTCTGTTCTTATTTTTTTTAAGGCGTTAGTGTGTGTGTTCGCTGTCGCTCGCTCACGCTCAGCTTTTTTACACGAGTTAGTGTGTGTGTTCGTTGTCGTATCACTCACGCTTAGCTTAGTATTTTGTTTTTGTTTCTTGCGAAATTTATTTCGTTTGTAGTGCAGCTCTCTCCCGCTATCACTGATTCTGCACAAATGCAATTTGTTGGGTGCTAGTTGTGTGAGAATCTAATGCACATTAAATGTGCTGGCATCTCGGGGCGTGACTGTGATAGAGTCATGGCTACTCCCAAAAGTGGGTGTGGTGGATTACGCTGGTCTTGCCCGGATTGTTTGGAAAAACAATTAAGTTTTTCCAAGATGTATAATTCAGTGCGGGTTCAGTATTCAAATCTGAGCTAATTTTCAAAACAGCTTGAAGAGGAACTAAAAGCTGGATAAGAAATATTGTATCAGTATAAGTTTGATTCTCCGCTGAATACAGTGATTACTCCATCACTGCTAGTTCCCCCCTCCATTCAATTATCGTCTCCTACCTTATCAACCCCTTCTTCACCTTGGCAAGAATTATCAATTCCAATATCAGATGATTCTGTTAAAATATCTGAGTCTAGTGTCAGCACAGACACTCAAAAGGCGACAACTAAAAAAGTTAAAGTTTCTCCGAGTGTTGGTCAATCTAAAAACAACATTCAGACACCGTGTTCTACACCGTCTCCTACTCCTATAATGCCCTATTTATCTGTTGTGTCTCCTCGAAACCAAGTTTTCTTATCTAGGCTTTCATCAGATACGACATGTGAGGCTGTCTCTGCTTTCATTGAAAGTAAAATTGCATCTAAAGTTTTTATCTCGAAGTTTAATTTTGCGACTCCTCGTGAAATTGCTTCATTTAAAATCAATGTACCAATTGAATTTTTCGAATTCAAACCTAAGATTCGGAATAGAATTTCTCCAGTGTCATTAAATCCCGTTTCGGTACAACCTTCATCTGAGGCTGTATCAAAAAACTAAGTTTCTTTCCATCTTTTCCGCAGCTATCTATTATTTATCAAAATGTTTGAGGCCTTAATTCTAAATTAAAAAATCTATTTCTACATAGCTGTAGTGTCTAATCTGAACTTATAGCCCTCACTGAAACATGGTTAAGACAAAATTTTTACAATAGTGAGGTTTTTTCAAATAATTTCACTATTTATAGACTTTATCGCTGGTTTCGTAGAGGGGGTTGTGTTTTAATAGCTGTTAAATCCCATTTTCTCTCTGAATCTTTTACATTCTCATCAATTCACAATGTTGAGATTATTGGAGTTAAAATAACTTTTCAGTCTTATACGTTACTTGTTCATATATCCCTCCCTCTTCCGATTTACAAGTTTATAGTCATCATATATCTTGTATTAAAGAAATGTATGAATATGTTCAAAATAATGACTTAATTCTTGTGTTGGGTGATTTTAATATACCTAACACTTCTTGGGCCTTGAGGGCAAAATTGACGAAAAGCATTTGATTTTTGCGCCTCTGCAAGCAGGCCACATTGCAGTTCTGCTTAGTTAAGCCACTGGTGGCATTCACAATCATCTTTCTCCAGGGCTTTGATCATTATTATGATGGTGATTGGAGCGCTGATGGCGGCTACATTTACATAACCATCAACTATAACATTTCCGTTTCGCTGGCTCTATATGGTCTATATCTGTTTTACTTTGCCATACGCGATCTATTGACATGTCTTGAAATTCTGCACCATCAAGTCAGTAATCTTCTTGTCATTCTGGCAGGGCGTGGGTCTGGCCATACTCGAGAAGGCGAAGGTCATATCGCCCATTGTGGACAGTGCTGACACTGTCACCTCGTCTGGTACCGTTTCCGCTGGATATCAGATATGCTTTTCCCTATCAGGTCTATGCGCGCAGCATGGACGCTCTGTCACCATGCAGTCTATTTCCAGCAGTCTCAAGGAAACCATGAATCCCAAGGATATTATGACAGATGCTATACACAATTTCCATTCACAGTATCAACAATACACACAATATAGTTCAGAAGTAACTACGAAAAGCTCTAAAACTCTTAAAAACAACGATACCCGCTACTAAACACCAACTATAATTCAAAAACAAATGGAGGGAAATAACAACAACACACAAATAAATATTTAAAAAAAAAAAAACAGTTTAAAGACAAATCAAGTGTACTAAAAGCTAACAATTGACACCATAGTTGCCTTTTGTTGCTGCTTTAAAATAATTATAAAAAAGATGATGAATTAAATACTTATTAGGCATAGTTACTTACAGAAAGCGCGCGCACTCGAAAACCCCGATAACTATAAAATTGTATAGATGCCTTAGAACTTTATGTAACTGAATAATGTACTCTGAAACACTTTACATAACCTTGTTTAACGTTCCCTCTTCTGCTTATTTCTTTGATATATTATGTTTACATTTACGATTTAAGCCTTTTATCAACTTATATAAATGTTAGATTTTATTCGACATACACTATATATAAATTGATAATATTGTATAATATTACACATGTATGTGTAAACAAAGATTTTATTATTATACCCATGTAATTATTTGTATAAATGACAATGCAACGAAGCATTGTCCCTAAACAAATTAACAAACTATTTCCCGACTCAATAGAAATTTACTATTTTTATCTTTGCAAATTTTGTGTGGAATATTCTTGAAACTCTCACACTTCATGTTCTTAGCTTATTTTGCATTTAAATGTTAAAACTTACGAATATATACAAATCTTTCAATTGCAATAACAATTTTAGTCAAACATAACATAGATATAATTAATATAAAGTCAATATAAAATATTCATACAGTGGCTCACAGCTTATTTCATACAGCGGTACAATAAAACTAAGAGCGTGTACCTAAACCTTTTATTGAATATATCAAACCTAAACCTAAACTATTGATTATATCAAAAAAATGTAAATGCTGTTTTATTCAGTAGTCATTTATAATATATTTAGGCACTTAATTGTTTTTCTAACTTATAAAATAACGATTAAACTAAAAAAATTAACATCAGTGGCTTTTTCTATGTCACAGCATATATTGTGCACTGCACACTAAAAAATTCTAAAAAAAATTAAACAAGTATGTATTTGGTGTGATCACCTATATAATGCGTGTTTCCATCGAGGAAATCAATTTTTTGGTGACTTCACTAGATATTTTTCCCCATTCTTCTATCAGTGCATTTTTGTGGTCATTTTTATTACATATTGATCTTTTCCACTTGGCTAAGTCCAATATTGCTCCCAAGTTTTCTATCACGTTAAGGTCAGGAGACTGGGCAAGAGGATTGACTACATGTGGACAATTCCAGATCAATGCCGGATTTGTGTTTTGGGTCATTGTCTTGATAGAAATGAAATCGACCCTCTAGACCCAATTTTTGACTTTGCACTTTGAAGTAAATTATCCTTCAAAAGTGATAGGTACATATGTTTGTCCATTGTTCCTTCGATGAAAACCAGGTTTCCACCTCCCGAAGCCGCCATGCATGCCCAAACCATGACACTGCCACCGCCATGCTTCATAGTAGGCTTTAAGTTTTTATTGTGAAGCTCGGCAAACATATTGCTTCACATCCGACCGAAAGATATTGAATTTGGATTCATCAGCATATATTACCTCGTTCCAGAAATAAATTGGTCGGAAAACATGATCCTTGACAAATTTAAGTGGACACTTCTAGGATTTTGCATTTATGAATAGTTTTTTTCGTGCAACCTGGCCATTAAAATGCCGATCTCGTAATACACGACGAACTTTTTCTACCGAACATTGTTTCCCCAGTTCTGTCTCAACATCCGATGCAAATTTTGTGTGCTTTTCGGCCTTTTTCTGCCACCCGATTTTCTCGAATAATCCGCTGTATGATGTATTGAACTGTTCTGGGACTCAACTGAAAAATTTCGGCAATATTTCGCTGGGATTTGCCATTTTTAAAATGAAAAAGGACTAATTCTCGCAGCTCAATAATTGTACGTGGACTGATTTTTGTAATTCCGAATAAATATGTACTCAAGTGTGATCAGATCCATTACTTCTATATAATACTGAATAGACATATGTTTAATAGATAGAACTTAGATAGAACTAGTAATCGTGACAAAAATGGCAATAAGTCATTGAAAGCTATGACATAGGAAAAGCCACTGTTGTTTTTTTTAGTTGTAATCGTTATTTTGTAAGTTAGAAAAACAATGCCGAAATATATTATAAATGACTACAGAATAAAACTGCATTTAATTTCTTTTGATATCTTCAATAGTTTAGGTGGTATACTCTCTTAAAGTTTTATTGTACCGCTCCATGAAATAAGCTATGAGCCACTGTAGATAAAATCTATTATGTTATTTAAAAAAAACGTTTATTACCAAACGAGCATATTAGCAGCAGCAGAAGCATCTAGAAAAATTCTAAGAATTGATACAACAACTAAATTAAATAAGGGATGAATTTAAAGCAGGTCAGTAGTTAAGTAGCAGTATCACTAGCTCAGTAACTTTACTTGGGAATTCGCTATCTGTCCAATATATAATTAACTTGCTGCACGCAAGTTGACTGTATGTTTTATTTCACCAAATACTCTGGTGAGAGCTGTATGAATTAACACGTCTTACGGCGTCTTACGGCTTGTGTTTTTGTATAATAACACACCCATTCCTGGAAACTCACGATCTAAATAAATTTAACATTTTGGAGAAGTGTTACATCATCACTTTCGTTCCGTAGCTATGTCGCAATATCTATTGCAATTTTCATGTTCGGTCATTTCGCTGTCCCTACGAACCCTCAACGTTTAAATAAGTCCACTTTTAAACAGAAATAAGTGCAGCTCTGCCGAGTTGCGCACAAACGCATTTACATACACACCAAGTTGATGAAACCCGTCGCTTGCATTGCTCCTCTTAGCCTTAGATTCATCGGGAAACTACAGGATAAACAGTTTTAATTGCACTGTTTAGCTGAAGGTATAATATATGAAATTTCAGCAGAAATATGAAGACCTAAATCAGATGAACTTGGTAATCTCCCCATGGCTACACGATACACACAATTACATACCTCACCACTGAGTCCTTAAATAAAATTCCACTTTCAAGAGTTCAGAGTTGCCATCGATTCCTCACTTAATATTTTATTAATGGTAAGACGGGTCATCTACATATTTACACACTTCTGATACTCTGATACCGTAAATTCAACTATATTCTTTTGAGGAATTAGTCAAAAAAAAAAAAAACAGATTTTATGACCTGAATACAGTTACGTATAATACGGCAGTTATACGCAGCTTAACCTATTTGACTGATCTACACATACAAACTCACAAGAATGGATCCCATTCTATAAAATCATTTTATATAGAAGACTTTGTCGACAACAACACTAAGCGTCAAGACGTACTGATTTTTTTATTTTAGACCCAAGTCCTCCTTTGATGCAATCACTAATAGATGGGCTGCAAAGATGGATACTCAAATTAGGATGAGCCTGTATCAGAAACTAATAATACCTTGATTTTGTATGCAGTCGAGCACCAAGGATGTACAGCTGCGTACATTTTGTGAATTTAAGCAAACACGTTTACAGAAGATGGCAAGGTAAAGATTTGCCTGATCACATCGAAGTGTAGAGTAACGTCAACTCGCAACTTATAGTTACCAAAATTTAAACTCGTCTGCGGCTCGCCTTTTGACACTGCACTACACGAAATTCAATACAATACAAAGGCTAAGAACATATCTGTGGAGCAACTCATCGATAGTTCTGCTTTATATATATATACACATATTAATATTCTGCGACTCTATCGATATTTGTTGGGAAATCATGTTTCTGACATGCAAGAAAGCACAGCGAACTGTTATTGAAGACACGTCCCAACACAATTGAATTTCTGTAAACCTACGAATCTTGAGATGAGCAAGTCACTTTGCAACGCTATTACTGTTATCAACTACCGACACACTTAGAAGCAACATTTCACATCGTCCTATTATGTTTACAGTTCTCTAATCATTCGGCTACACCTCAAGAGCTTCAACCCGCATTTAACTACGTTATGTGGAATCTGAAGCAACAACACATCGCTCAGGAAATCGACGCTATGCGATTAAGTCCATTTTTAAAGATTTCAAACGAATACCTATTGCAGAAGGTTGGCGGCTGTTTCGAATTGGCAAATGCAACAGAGGTTCAGAAACGCTCCATTTCCGATCTATCAACGGATTTTTTCTTGGCTACTTTTAGGCTTATGATCGCACGCTTGCTGTGTGCATATTTTACGATTACGCAACTAATTTTACTGCAGCTAACAGTTAAAGTTAAAGGACCTTTGGAGTAAGCAAATTAAGGATCCACAGTTAGTTAGTGAAGTCTGAAGAATATCCGTTGTACATTTGACGAACTTTCCACAATCGAAGTAGATGAAGAAGTCTATTCTAACTTTTCAAAATCACCAATATTTAGCTTGAGTTGAATTATTATAATTATATTCATAAATATATATATTTTTTAACTTTACTTTTAATTTTCATTTTACGTAAGTAAACATAAATTAAATGTTTAATAACTTTTGTTGTAGATGGAGTTTCTTAATCAAGCTTTCACGACGTAGTTTTAGAATTCATGTGTGTGTATATGAGGAGATTTTCAGTTTGTGAGAGTAAGACGTATTTTTGTTTGCGCTCCGTACTTTTTACATTTTCTGTTCTTTGGTTTTTATATTTACAAATTATTTGTATATTGGTGACTATTGCCTTTTTGGTTTGATACTGCCGTGATTTTTTCTTCTAAACATTGTGTTTCTGTTTTTATTTAAAAAGTTTTGTGAGCGTCGGTAGTTATATCTAAATTGCAATTTTCATTTTAGTATTCTATTCTTTCGTTTTTCTTCTTTGCTTTCTCGCTCACGCTTAGCTTAGTGTTTGTTTTTGATTCTTACGAAATTTATTTCGCTTTTAGTGTAGCTCTCCCGCTCTATTTTTTCTGTATCTTCATCCACTGTTTATCTTTTGATCTCTGTATTATCTTATCTTAATCTGTTTTTATTTTTGTTTTGATTTTCAACCTTCTTCGCAATATGATATGGTGTAAGAAATCATATGTATACATTTTGGCAGGTCGCTGATTCTGCACAAATGCAATTTGTTGGTTGCTGGTTGTGCGAGAATCTAATGCTAAAATGTGCTAGCATCTCGAGGCGTGACTGTGATAGAGTAATGACTGTTCCCAAAAGTGGGTGTGGAGGATTACGCTGGTCTTGCCCGGATTGTTTGGAAAAACAATTAAGTTTTTCAAAGATGTATAATGCAGTGCGGGTTCAGTATTCAAATCTAAGTAAATTTTAAAAACAGCTTGAAGAGGAACTGAAAGCTGGATAAGAATGGATAAGAATACAGTGATTACTCAATCACTGTTAGTTCCCCCTCCTTTCAAGTATCGTCTCCTAACTTATCAACCTTTCTTCACCAGAATTGTCAAGAATTATCCATCCATATATCAGATGATTTAGTTGAAATATCTGTACCTAAAAAAATTAAACTTTCTCGGAGTGTTGGTCAAACTAAAAACAACATTCAGACACCGTCTCCTACACCGTCTCGTACTCCTACATTATCCTATTTATCTGGTGTGTCTCATCGAAAGCAAGTTTTCTTATCTAGGCTTTCATCTTCTTTTATTGAAAGTAAAATTTCGTCTGAAGTTTTTATCTCGAAGTTTAATTTTTAATTTTCCTCGTGAAATTGCTTCATTTAAAATCAATGTACCAATTGAATTTTTCGATACTACATGTGATCCAAACTTTGGCCACACCATGTAGTTGTACATGAATGCAAACCTAAGATTCGGAATAAAATTTCTAAAGTGTCTTTAAACCCCGTTTCGGTACAACCTTCATCTGAGGCTGTATCAAAAAACTAAGTTTCTTTTCATCTTGTCCGCAGCTATCTATTATTTATCAAAATGTTCGAGGCCTTAAAAAATCTATTTCTACATAGCTGTAGTGTCTAATCTGAACTTATAGCCCTAACTGAAACATAAAACATGAAACATATTTATAATAGTGAGGTTTTTTCAAATAATTTCACTATTTATAGACTTTATCGCGCGTCTCGTAGAGGGGTGGTGTTTTAATAGCTGTTAAATCCCATTTTCTCTCGGAATCTTTTACCTTCTCATCAATTCATAATATTGAAATTATTGGACTTAAAATAACTGTTCAGTCTTGTTCCCTATACGTTACTTGTTCATATATCCCTCCCTCTTCCGATTTACAAGTTTATAGTCATCATATATCTTGTATTAAAGAATATATACCTAATTATACCTAACACTTCTTGGGCCTCATCTTCCAATGCGAATTATCTTATTCCAACAATTGATTATTATTTTTTTGATGAATTTTTAAACCTTTCTATGTATCGAAAAAATCAAACTCGCCCTGCATATTAATATTAACGATAAATTTCAATAACTTGGATTAATGTGTATCATTAAAGCTAGAGATTATAAATTTACTGTGCAGGTATAGTATAGTAAATACAAACCTTTTGAAATTTTTGGATTTTTTTGACTGCCAGCTCCTCTTCGCTGCAAAATTTGCAACACATGTATTTCAAATACTAGAGAGTTGTGCTTTGGCAAATCTACAACAAAAGTTATTGAACAATTAATTTCCTATATCATAGGCATATTACAGCCCACGCGCAGTCGCTGATCAGTTAGCAGAGCGCGTGCTCATTATTACATCCGTGTGCGTGCGTATGTGTGTGTATGTATTACTTGCAATATATATGTAAAATAATTATAGCATGCTTGCAATATGGGGTCTTCTAGTCGAGTGGTCTCGACTAGAGCTGTTTTATTTGTTTTCAGTTCGGATTGTGGCAATAATGTTTTGTGGAGAAAGAAACAAACGACTTCTGGTTGTCTTGACGTCTTCATACATAATGAATCGGTCTGTCTTTATTCGATATTGACTTAGCCTAAAGTACATAAAAGAGTATATAGTTCTGTCGTTCAAAGCAGAGGCAGAACGGGAGTATATAGCGTGTCATATGTATTTGTATATATTATTATATGCACATGCAGAAGGCATATACATTGACATGCGCTTGGGACCGAATGGTAAGAACGTCATAGTGCTTACGCTGCAGGCCAGTTCACATATAAGCGGCTGATCATATTACAGCACTTGGCGGTAGTTATATTATGTAAACAAAGCGACAAAGTGTCTCTATGTTTATGCGCTTGATATTCTAACGTTTAGTTAGGGCATATGACCACTTTACATATTGTATACACTAAAATCCGGTGGGCATATTTGGCATATAACACACTCGACCTCCATTTTTACAGAAATAACGTAATATTATTATGTAGTTATTTAATATTGTATTGTATAACTATTAGAGTTATATTTGTTTGTTTATTTGTTTTTATGTTTGTATTATTATTAGTATTATATATATATATTTTTTTTTTTTTTGTGTCTTACTTTTTTTTTTTTGATACATTTTATAGTTATTAGAAGTTTTATTTGAGTTGTACATATATTTTTAATTAATTTTGTGAATGAAGGTATTGATATATGTATATACTTTTAGCCTATCCTTATGAACTTTTTGTTTATTATTCTTACCAGCTATTACCTCAAATAGTTCTATATATGTAAGATCCAGCTTGTGTCCTGCGTCATTTTTTAATAGAATTTTATTTCCTATTTCTATGCTTACATCTGATATTTTATTGTCGTATTGCTTTTTATTTTTAGCTTTACTATTCTCTACAGCTATTCTTGCTCTTTTATAAGCTATTTCTAATCTAGTTCATATGGACAATAGCCTTGTGATACCGAGGGTCTTGTGTTGAAACAGTATGTGAAATATTGTATCCAAACATCCCAATCGGTTTTGTCTGCAAATATATATGAACGAACATATTCATTGAATGTCCTATGACTTCGTTCTATTGTACCTAAGGTTTGGTGATTATGTGCGGTAGACGTTATGTTGTCTATCTTCAAATATTTGCACAAGTCAGTTATTACTGAATTCTTATATTCTGTTCCCATGTCCGTAATGAACGTCTTCATTGCACCGTACTTTAGAATAAAGTTTTCAAATATAGCTTTGGAAACGGTTGTTGCATTTGGAATTGGAATGGTTACTAAATACTTAGTTAAATCGCATATTAGCGTAACTGCATATTCATTACCATTCTCTGAGCGTGGTAGTGGACCTATAATATCTACTATCATTCTGTCAAGCTATAGTTGGTGTTTCAGTTATAATCATTGGGGTCTTTATATGAGTTGTTATTTTGGATTTATGGCATTTTTGACATTTACGTGCGTACTCTTTGATATGACGAGTCATATTTTTCCAATAGTAATGTCGTTTTATTTTAGCTAGCGTTCTTCTAATGCCATTATGACCTCCTTGAGTTGGATCGTCATGAAATTTAGACAGTATCGCTTCTTGGTCTTTTTTCTTTTCTATTAGGGTCACCGGCTTGAGTAGCGCTACTCTTAAAATATTCAATATTTTATTGCCCATATTTTTGAAAGATTAAATTGAAATTAATTCAAAGATCTTATCGCTCGGTGCCACTTTGAGTTGGCTGATATTAAGTATACCGGGTTGCATATCAAGCCTTTGGAAGAACTGACCTAAGTCAAGATTTCCATTGGTATACAAATCGCTGAGATCAATTCTTGCTATTATTTTTCTTCCATGTTTCAAAAAACATATTTGATTTTTTAAGCGCAAGGCCACAACTTTTCGTAATTCGTCATTACTAATGACTTCATATACGTTGGGCGTTGTCAAGAGTGTGCAATGGCAAATCTTCTTGATCTTTTCCTGCGCAGGATTTTTTCTGTCTATACTGTCGCCTGGTAGTGAGTTTCAAGACTTTTGTATGTATATCTTTTAAATCGGATATTGTAATCCTTGATAATACATCTGCTACGAAATTGTTTTTTCGTTTCTCGAACTACTTTCTGCAGCTCGTACATTTGCACTATTTGGGGGTTATGGCCTCTGTTCGAGTTACCACGGCCTCTAAAGTTTCCTCTATTCTGGCCTCGATTATTCCCTCTGTTATTATTATTCTAATTGTCATCGTTTGATTTTTGTAATTGAGTCTATTTTGACGTCAGATTAGAGAATCGAACCCGAGACTTTATGTCTGCGATCATCCCTTCTACCAACACAGCCGTTGCAGTACATAAGAGTGAGATAGCGAATTCCTAAGTACAGTTATTGAGCTACTGAGCTGCTGCTACTGAGCTGCTGAACTTCTGCTTCAAATTCATCCCCAATTTGTCTTTGTTGTTGTTGTTATGAATTCTTCGAATTTTCTAGAGCTTCTGCTGCTGTTGCCACGCGCGTGTGTACGTAAACGTTTGGTAAACGTTTCGTTTGATAACATAATGCATTTCATCTATTCATATGTATATTATATTGACTTTATTTAAGTTATATCAATGTTACTCTTATTTTATATATATGTAAATATATACAGTATGTACATGTGTACATACCTATGTATGTATATTGCAAGCAACGCATACATACACACGGACACGCATACGCTCTGCTAACTGCGCAGTTTACTCAGCGACTTCGCTGCGCCAATATGTGCGTGTTATGGGAAACTAAATGCTTAATAACTTTTTTTGTAGATCGACTTTCTTAATCAAACTTGCGCAGCGTAATTATATCATTCATATGTGTGCGTGTGCAAAAGCACAAGTCTCTAGTATTTGAAATAAGTGGTTTGAAAATTTGGGCGAAGGGGGCGAGGCATCCAAAATTTAACAAGTCTCTAACTATAAAGATGTAGAAGATATAATTTTAAAACTGAAAATCGATTTCGTTTTTAATCGATAAAAAAAGAACGAGAAGAGTTATCGAATTTCTAAAACAAACTCGACCTGCGTGTGATATACACGAATCTATAAAAAAAAAGTTCTAGTCTCTAGCTATTATAGGTTCTGAGATCCACGCGTTCAAACATACGGACAGACGGACAGACAGACAGACGGACAGGGCTCAATCGACTTGTCGTCCTGATCAAGAATATATATACTTTATGGGGTCTGCCACGCCTCCTTCTGCCTGTTACATTTGGGCTGCAACAAAACCATTATACCCTGATTACCCATTTTTAATGGGTTCAGGGTATAAAAATGCGCAAGTGTCAACTGTACAGAATTAAAGAATAAGATAAATAAGATAAGGGATTTTAAGAAATTTTCTAACTAAAAATAAGTCTTTTTTTGCTGACCTAAATGAAGCTCCTCATATAATACAAACTGTATGCCAAATAAGCATCGCGGAGGTACTATTTATTTGTGGAGAGACGGGATTTCTTGATAATGCGTCTCAACTACGTTTGATGTTCCGGGTTTGTATCGGAGTTCATGGTTAAACTCTTCCAGGTAGCTTTTCCATCTTTTTAGTTTACCATTGTGGTTTTTTTTGCTGAGTACGAATGTCAGTGGGTGATGGTCAGTATAGATAACCACTCTAGCGGTACCGTATAGGCACATTCTCAAGTTCTGGAGAGCCCAAACTATAAGTAGCATTTCTTTCTCATTCGCGACTTAGTTTTCTTCGGCTGTCGACAGTGTACTCTCGTACACTGTCATTGGTCTGCCTTCTTGTTCTAAAACTTCTCCAATAGCAAAATTCGAAGCATCGTTAGTCAACTGGAATTCCTTTTTAAAATCGGGGTAGGCAACTATCAAGTCTTGTGCTGATAATTTCCTCTGAACTTTCTCTAATGATGATAATGCTTCGTCATCGAGTACGATCGGAATTTTCTTAGAAACTTTTTTGGACAGTCTGCCATTTTCGCCCCTAAGTAAGGATGTGAGGAGTTTCGCTACTTTTGCGTAGTGTCTAATGAATTTCCTGTAATAGCTAGATAAACCTAAAAAAGATCGTAGGTCTTTGAGGGTTTTTGGCATGGGAAATACTTATATTGCCCTGACTTTTTCGACGTTGGTTTATACACCTTCTTTGGAAATGGTAAAACCCAGAAAATCAACTTCGGTTTGAAAAACTCACATTTGTCGATTTATATTTTCATATTGGCTTTATCAAGTGTCGTGAAGACTTTTTCCAGATGCTGGGCATAATCATTTTCAGATTTACTAAAAATGATAATGTCGTCTATGTATACATAGAAAACTTTCCCTTAGTATATCGTCTAAGGCTCTTTGTAAGATAGAGGGGAAATTCTTCAGTCCAAATGGTAGTCTAGTGAACTCGAATTTTCCGCCAATTACAGCAAATTCTGTTCTCTCTATAACTTTCTCCCTAAGCGGGATTTGATCCGCTCTTCAGGTCCAAAAAACTGAGAAATATTTGTTTTCGCCTAATTGAGCGATAATTTCCATTTCCGATTTCGGGAATACCATCCATACGGGAGGGTTATACGGTGACCGTGAAGGTCGGATTATGCCGTTATTCAGCAATTCTTATATTTGTTTGCTCACCTCGTCTTTTAAAGATGCGGGATATGGGTAATGTTTACAATACACTGGAGTATCTGAAGTTGTTCTAATCTCTCCCTCTACTCTCGTAGTGTAGGTTAGCTTTTTGTTTGTTCTGCAAACAGCTGTGTACTTTGATGCTATTAACTGCTTGAGTTGCTAATTGGTTTATTTTAATATGGTAGTTTCCATTGATAGTAAGTATTTCTTTACGTACGTTTATCACAGTGTTTAGCTGTTTCAAACTATCGTTTCCTAAGATAGCATGGAATGTTTTTAGTGTAGGTAGGATGAAAAACTTTATAGGGACGTTAACTCCATAAAGGTAAGCGAAGTATGATGCGTTATTTTAGTTTGACCTCCCACTGAGTTGGCAAAGAATAGTTTAATATTTGGTTTGGGGTTTTCTACAAAGTCTGGTTGGATATAATTTTAGTTAGACCCTGTATCTATGAGGAACTTAAGTATGGTGCCGTTCCTCGTTCTGCATTGAAAATACGGAACAATTTAATCTAAAATATAGACGTCAGATGCGTCTACCGCTTCTGTAGTGTACTCTTGGTAGTCGGATATTTGTTCTATGAGTTCGTATGCGTCTTGTTGTTCAACTACAGTATGGTATCTCAGTTTATTATCTTAGACTGGGTATAATATCTGCCTCTAGCTCTTCAGTAGGAGTCTCAGTGGGTCAAGTGGCAATATGAAATTGTCTTTCGAACTTCTGAGGTGGGCCTACTTATCCGAGGGACGGTGGTCTTTTTCCCACCAGTGTTGGTGGTCTATCATTTAATTGACCTGTTTGGTCCTAATAGAAGGGTTAACGTCCATAGGTGTTGGTCTAGGCTCTGGTTTAGGGGCTGATGGTCTCATTGGTCTATATATGTCTATATATAATTTGTTATGGGGCGTATGCGTATGATAAGTATGTTGTTGGCGAGACGGTTGCTGGTATGCGGGGCTTTGTTGGTGGTAGCCCGTGGGTCAAGGTTGAGGTTGGTAGTATAACCAAATGATTTGGCATTGACTGCGCTATTGTCGTTCATTGGCCTATTTTTCTGTTGCTTAACGGCGAATGGAGCAACCTTTCGAGGAGGTAGAGCCGGGGGTGGTCTTTTGAACTTTTCCACCAAACTGCACAAATTAAGTGCATGGCTCAAGTCTCTTCGTTCTTTAATTGCCAATAAAAAAATATTACTGGAAATGTTAAATTGCTATATAGTCAGATCCGTTTTGCCACGCCCCCAGTGCGCCCCCTCACACGGCCAAATGTGGCCGTTCGCTTTATCTTCTTCTGGAGGGTGAGCTGGTAGTCTTTGGACCAAGCTATGCTGAACCGCTGCTTGATGTTTTAGATAAGCTACCATCTTTTCAAGCATGCGAGTTGACGTCGTCGACTTGCTGCGTTGACGCGAGTGGTAGCGGCACAAACCATGTTCCGAGCAGCAGATGAGCTGGAGTGAGCATCTCACCGTTGTTTGCTACTTCCAAAAAGCGGTGGTTATTGTTTATGGTGAAAACAATGCAACTATATTAAATTGGCTTAAGAACGTTGTAAGTTCTCTAAGTAAAGTTTGACGAATCTATACCCCAAGCAATAAAGGGAACTTAGCATTTTGTGCTAGTGGTGCATTCATTAACTGACCTTCTCCTCGCAACAACTACAGCACACATTTGTCATTCAGAAATTATGTTTAAAGAGCCTGCTGCAAAATTGTAGGCGGTTTTAATTTTTCCATATCCTCCGAAAACTCTGTATGCTGAGTTACATATATTACAGATAGAAAGGTAACACTTAGTTCAGATGAAGCGGAACATTTACGATAATATATCATCATTTTAAACGAGTTGTAAAAATGCTGGCCACATAAAAAATCGAATTTCTTCAACAGAACTGACACTGAACACTGACTTCGTTATTAGTGGGACTTCTTTGGACTTGGCGGTCCCGGTAGTGAACTATCATCTGTTTGCACTCTTTCTTATAAACAGCGATAGTAAGCTCTCAAATATGCATCAGGACTAAGGACTTCACAGCCCTTTGCCTTAAATGCATTTAAATCTGCAAAACAGCTGGGCACTGATTTTAGTTATTGCATCATTTGAGCAGGTAATTGGTCACCCCACCCAAGGTTCTGCAACCATATTTCCTGTAGCATAACCCTTGTTGCGAGGGTTAGCGATAAAACTGACCACTTGGTATAAATCAAACCTATTGGACACTCCTTTGAGTATCTGAATAAGTCATCCTTATAATTCCAAATTAATCCTATGGGCTTTATGTCTTCTTGATGACTCTGAGGCTGAATGGTTGAATAAACGACAACTGAGATGAAGACTTAATACATGCATCAAACACTGCCCTTAGTTTTGTGGAGAAGTTAGCATGCATTGAATGACGTAATGGGTCTCTCCCGGAACATGATTGTCAGTCGGACTCATATGACCCAAGTTACTGAGGATTAGCTAATTGTACGCTATCAGGCTATCTTTGATCTTCTCAGTAAGTTACTTAGGTTTGATGAACAGACTGAGAATTAGCAATACCCAAAAACTGAATACCCTTTCTCTCAGTGATAAGGTATACCTGAGAGCCTGAGTCTAAGAGGCCTCTAGCTTATTGGTATAATTCTGATTGATACTTTTCCTATCAACAGCAGCTGCTAAGAGAACGGTCAGAGACACTACTTGCGTGATTGACAAACGAAAACTGGGGCTTAGAAAAAAGCACGACAGTGTTCTGATTTAAAAGCAACTACCGAGTATCCTGATCTCATTAATACACAGCGGGTAGCCTTGTGCGAATTTGAATCGCTTATGACACGGTGTCTTTGCGAACGACAAATAACAAGCTCATTGAACCTGCAAATGACATAATTATAAACCTGACGCTAACTGGGAAGAGCACTACCGGGAGTTTCCTAATGAGTTTCGTACAATACATGTAGAAGAGGCTTATTCATGATAGTGTCTATTTAAAGCAACTTCACAATCATTCCATTCTACTATTACTAAATGGATCAGCATGGCATGCGTCAAATTGGTCTTTAAGATCCAATAGATAAGTAAATAAATGGTCCGCACCGAATCATTGTGCTGATGGTGAAGAGATGTTATGCAGTTCAAGCAACTGATCATATTAAAGATTATCAAATACAGTTTTTAAAGCATTCAAGGCTTTGGCGTAATTATCTTTTGTTAACCGTCAGCAATACCCAATGCCTCTCGATTTAGGCAAAAAATGGTTGAACTTCTCTATATTTGACTGGAGCTGAGTTGAGCTGGATCGTTGTCAATCAAATTCTCAAATATACAAATAAAGTTATTGTATTCAAAGTACTCTCTCAAAACTTTGTTACTTTATATTAGGTAAATTTGAACTGACTGAGAGCTAATCATGGTCGAATTAGCATAATTTCCTTTTTGGTTGACTACTCACTACCTCGCTTCATTAGGAGTGCCTTTGTTGCCATGCACAATTATTTTAACGTTGATCGATGCACTAAATCCAAATTGATATCGCTTAGCTCTTGCTGTATCTTAAACGAGCTTTCTATATATCGGTTAATATTTCTAGTCGACACCCTAAACAGGCTCTACCGGTATTGTGTGATCCTTCAAAGTCTTATTGATACGAGTTATTCATTTGTACATTTTTTATAAGCATTTAACATGTCTTGCCTATCTACTGATTCTTTCCATTGAAACATAAAGCTAAGAAAAGTGCAGAATATTAACTACGACGTTTTCTCACTAACCATGCAACAAATAGACATGTCAAGTGGAACAAATTTTTTCAGAACATAAAATTTGCTCCTCTTCGAAGTGCCATCAATTTTTAATTCGACCAACGAATATATATGATTGCAAAGTCAGTGAGCTGCGAACGCTCGTTCGGCAATAGTCTATTTATATATGGATATTTATAATATATGATACTCTCTGAGCATTCTCTCTATTATAAACATTTTGGCTTAACCATGACACTACAGCTATGAAGAAATAGATTTTTTAATTTAGAATTAAGGCCTCGAACATTTTGATAAATAATAGATAGCTGCGGAAAAGATGGAAAGAAACTTAGTTTTTTGATACAGCCTCAGATGAAGGTTGTACCGAAACGGGGTTTAAAGACACTTTAGAAATTTTATTCCGAATCTTAGGTTTGCATTCATGTACAAGTACATGGGGTGGCCAAAGTTTGGATCACATGTAGTATCGAAAAATTCAATTGGTACATTGATTTTAAATGAAGCAATTTCACGAGGAAAATTAAAAATTAAACTTCGAGATAAAAACTTCAGACGAAATTTTACTTTCAATAAAAGCAGACACAGCCTCATATGTCGTATCTGCTGAAAGCCTAGATAAGAAAACTTGCTTTCGAGGAGACACAACAGATAAATAGGCAGGAATAGGAGACGGTGTAGGAGACGGTGTTTGAATGTTGTTTTTAGTTTGAGCAACACTCGGAGAAACTTTTGACAGTTATACATGCGTATAATATTCAATTTTACATTTCAACGTATTTAGTCTCTCTTACAACGACAATGTATTTTTCTCCTGCCCCTCTTTTATCCGCTATGTGTACGTTGAAATCGTCGTTCTCTCCGGGGGCGGATGGTATTCCTAGTTGTGTGATTAAAGAATGCAATGCTTCTTTGTGGTCACCTATATTAAAACTGTTTAATTTGTCTCTTGATACCTCGGTATTTCCTTTAATTTGGAAAGAATCATTTATTATTCCTCTGTATAAAAAAGGAGGAAGATCTGATATTTCAAATTATAGAGGCATTGCCAAGCTTTCTGCTATTCCGAAGATATTTGAAAAAATTATAACTTCTAATTTATAACACTTTTGTAAATCTATTATTTCACCATCGCAGCATGGTTTTGCTCAGAATCGATCAACCTCTACGAACTTATTAGAAATTTCATCCCTAGTCAATGAAAGCTTTTTAAATAAAAGGCAAACAGATGTTATATACACTGATTTCAGTAAGGCATTTGACTCTGTTCAGCATGACATTTTGCTTTAAAAGCTTGACCAATTGGGATTTTCTCCTAAACTTCTTTTTTGGATTGCTTCCTATTTAAAGGGTAGAACCCAAAGAGTTCTGTTGAGAACATCTACTTCGAAGGTCATATTTGTCTCTTCGGGTGTTCCTCAGGGTAGTCACTTGGGCCCTCTACTTTCCTCCCTTTTTATAAATGACCTTCCCAGCTGTATTTCTTACTCTAGAATATTCATGTATGCAGATGACGTAAAACTCTGTCTCTCATACAAGAACTCAATAGATCATCTACGTCTACAGGATTATCTAATTTCCTTTCAAAATTGGTGTAAAGCCAATCAGTTGCATCTAAATTGTTCTAAGTGTATTACACAATCAACAATGTGTCCTTGCAACGTATTTCTACAATCAAAGATCTCGGTGTGGTCTTTGACTGTAAACTTAGATTCAATACCCATATTCTAACCATCGTTAATGAAGCCAAAAGTGTACTTGGTTTTATTAAACGATGGTATAAAGAGTTTAATGATCCGATTGTCACTAAACTTCTTTTTGCCTCGTTGGTACGCCCTATTTTAGAATATTGTTCTATTATATGGTCGCCACAGCAGAAACTGTATCAGGACCGTATTGAATCGGTTCAGAAGTAATTTCTTCTTTTTGCCATGCGCAATCTAAACTGGGATGGTGACCTTCGTCTACCGTTTTATCATAGTAGGCTGCTTCTTTTGAATCTTCCATCGTTAATCAATCGTAGAATAGTCTTGGGTATTACTTTTCTACATAAGTTGATTAACGGTAGTATTGATTCGCCTTCTCTTCTATTTCAAGTCAACTTCCTAGTTCCTTCACGTGCTTCTCGTCACTTCTGTCCTCTTTATTTATCTATATGTAACTGTAACTATTCTTTGCACAGTGCGTTTCGTGTTCTATGTACTAAGTACAATACTTATTTTCATGTATTTAGTTCTGAACTCTCTCTTCCCTTAATAAAATCTTCTCTTTCAGCATATTTCAGAGAAATCACACACACACCCCAGTAGTGAGAATGCTCCTGGCAATTCTCCCTACTTGTGTTGTGATTTTTGTTATCGTATTTTACTTTTTAAGATTTTATATTTCTTATATTTTTATTACCTTTTTTTAACTTCTTCTATCTTGCTTAGTTTCAATGATATCACTAACCAGACCTGGCATTGATTTGGGGCATAGCTCGCCGGTCCGCAAATACCCCCATCGGGTTGGTGATATCGTTGTTATATATTGTTAGTATTAGGCTTTTTCATTTCCCTATACTTTTATAATTTTGTAATTTTGTAATTTGACTCATGATTTTAGTCAAATTTCTTTATATATAAATAAATATGTCAACTGGAATACCGTTTTTGAGCCCATAACACCCATTAAAATGGGAAATCGATGTTGTACGGACTGTGTGTCTGTCTGTGTGTAACCGTATGTTTGAATACGTTCATTCTATAAGAATCTATAATAGCTATAGACTATTTGTAGGCTGCTGCCACTAACCATACAACAGATAGTATAGTTAACAAAACTTGTAGTTTAAGTTAAAAAAAAATTAATAAATATTCGTGAATAATTCGATCACACAATTAAAAGTTGAGGTAGGCACGCGCCACACACAAGTCTCACAAGCAATAGAAGATGCAGCCCTTACAATTTCCGGCAGTTAAAGTTTCGCTTACATATGTGAGGAACTGTAACGGCCAGTTTCTTATGCAGGAACACAAATCCTCATACATGTAGCAAGTGTAACGGTAAGTACTGAAAGTGTGTGTGCATGCTCGTCGTGAAATAATATTATTTATGTGCCTCACATTTGCATACCCTTTTCGCGTATATTAATAACGACAGTGTGAACATTTTGCATGAGCTTGACAAACCGTTTGAACAGTTTGGTATACTCTACTCTCGCAAGAGAACAAAAAGAAGCTCAGCCAACAAATATCAATTTTTGTGCTCGGCTGCTGGTGATGGATATATTTGAGGGAGAAGAGAGCGGAGAATAAAAATATATAAGAGAGAAGAGATCAGAGAATAAGCATACAAAGTTGTACAAAAAGAGCTTCTTGCATAAATGGACAATTGCCGAACGAGCGCTCGCAGCGCAATGATTTCGCTGTCAAATATGTTCGTTGCTCGAACTTAAAAGGGGAGCGAATTCGGCGAATTAGGCGATGGGGCGTCAGAGCTCACTTTTTATGGGCTGCAAAGCGGTGCACTAGATGGCGCGTCTATGTGTTGTATGGTTAGTGCTGCTGCACATCATTATCTAAATTCGATAGCTTTTTGTTATCGATTATCGTTACCGAAAGTCTATTGTAAAATGAAATCTTTTACGTCTTTATAGCTATGTCTCCAAATATTGTTATTAGTTATTATAATTCATATTTATTCATTCCCCAAATAATTTCAAACTCGTGTTTTATGAACGACACAATCAAGTTCATCTAAAAAAAAACTTATTCAACAGTAAGTCATAATATACACTGTCGCTGCGTTAATTGCGCAATTAGTAGAGCGTGTTATTCACAGTTTTTTATACCCAGAACCTATAAAAAATTAGGATATAATGGTTTTATTGAAATGTATGTAAGAAGCAGAAGGATGCGTTTCTTGACAGACTGTATATATGTACATACATATGTGTGGACATATGGACATACGGACATTTGGAGACGGACAGGGTTAAATTGACTCGGTCTTGATCAAGAATATAAGTAAATACTTAATCGGGTCTGCCCCTGTTTTGCCTAAATTCTTGGAAATAACGTGGCTATACCGATAACTGCATATGTATGTACTTGTATAATCTCTGAATGCACAATGTTGCTTTATTTTCGCATTCGTTTCATTTGCCCGGCATTTTTAATTCAAATTTCAATTTCTTTTAGAAGTGTACGCAGTGAATCGCCCCGCTTTGGTCAAGGAACCGTTGGAGTAGGCAAAAGCCACTAACCAGTATGGCTAGTGCCAGTATCTTTAACATGTAGAAATAAACAGATACCGATGGCAACGCTAACAATTGATTTAAGGTCTAAGAAGTTAGTTGAACAATAAATAACTCAATTAAAAGTCAATAAAGATTAAAAAGGTTAACTTGTACTAGCGAACAATGATATTCTGATATTGGACAGCATAATATATTAGCATAATATATAGTCATTTCAATTCCATAAATTAGTATAGATATTTGTAAAACGTGGCAAGTGAAATCTTTAAAACACATTTGTATGATTGTGTAGCCCTGGTAATTAGAGAACTACTAGTTCGCGAAGTAATTGTAAACGGAGCTATTTTCGGTGAGCTGAATGTGGGTTGTTAAACAATGAAAAACTGATAAATAGTGATTAAATTTGTTTTCTAATTTGATTTAAAACTATAATTTTAAATATAACAAAACACAGAAAAGTTTTTCTTATTCCATCAACCGTGTAAGCAATCACTAATTACTCATAATAATGTATAATGTACCACACAAGTATCGCCAAGTTTGTCGATTGTGCCTCACTTTGGTTGATGAGCGCGATGTTGCAGAACTACAAATTTATAACAGTGAAAATTTTTCCAATGAGAAACGTAAAACCCATCACAATCAGTACGCAAAACAGTGCAATATAAATGAAAATGTATCCAAATGTGTATGTAAAATATTTGATCCAAAAACATGTTGTTGTCAATCTGATAACTCGTTATCTACTGGGCAAAATAATAATAAAATTGACACATTTGTTCAATTCCATAAAAGTAATTACACACCAAGTGTGCCTTCTTGCGCCAACCCGCCATGCACTATTAATAGCAATAAATTCGATCCTTTGTCTTCAAGTGAAAAAAGGTTGCAAACTAATTCGACCCCATTACATTTTCAATCTGCATTACCAAAAGATGATGTGAAACTAAAAACAAAAATAATATCTAAATCAATCGGTCACGGAGAGCATGACATTCTACATAGTATATCCAATATGGGCTCTGATGTTGCTGAATCAACTCACGATAAAAATGTTTATTATAAATGTGACGAAAATACTTCAATAAACGAGGAGAACAGCCAAGAACATAAAGATGATTCATCACCACACATTACAATTCAGATATTTAACTGTCTCTCTATTAAGGTAAGGCAAGTAGTTTTAATTCAACACGTACGAACACATGTGTATAAGTATATATGTACATACATATGTATGTATGTACATATACTTTAAAATGTGTGCTTTCACGTTTGTCCGTCATTCACACTAACATATATACACATATGTATGTATATAATGTTTAATTATACACACGCTGTTATTACATTTGAAAGAAGAGAAATGCATGAATCGTCTTTCCCTGTAAGGTATGTACATACATATAAACAGATGGGCACAATCAATTCTGCTTACATATGTATGTATGTATATGAATATGAGTACAATAGTTTGTAGGCATGTGGATTGTATTGGATTTAGGGATAACAAATATAGCAAGAAATGTATATTTAAATTTACTTCAATAATAAAATCAGTAAACCTACATAAAATTATTTTGTATTCTTTGATAATTAAATGAAAATGCTTAAAAAATAATAAATACATTTGTAAATTTTAGATATAATTTCTACAACTCAAACACCACTAATGCAAATCTATGCTTATTATACATACATACATGTATGTATGTATGTTGTATGTATATTACAATCAATACTCATAGGCAGGTACTTTGCTGACTGTAGAAAAATTAAATTTTTCATAATTTTTTTCTGTAGATGGCATTTCCTAAGTATATATATATACTTGCCATACAACTGTGCGTACAGGCATTATTAACAAAGAAATAAGGTATTCTTTTAATAAAAATTTTAAAATTAGTATGAAGTTGGGTACACCTTCCTTTTCTTAATCTCTTTCAACCGTTTTGGCATTGATGGCATCACTTAAAGTAAAATCCACCGAAATTTGGAGTCATTCCTCCATTAGAACAGATTTTTATCATTTATGTACATATATAATATCATACTAAAATAAAATTTTACCATTATTTAAATGTTATTGTGTGGTTAATAGAGATTATTTAATAATCTGGCAAATTTAAAATTCGACGAAATTAAAGCGTGTTTCTGACAATGTAGGGGTGGTGTAACTTTAGTGGATCGATGAACTAACTGATCAAAAATTACATATGTACATATGTATGTGTTTCGCCCACTGGCAAATCGTCGGTACGGAAAATTGTCGCAACGAGTCAATAACGGATATATGTACATATGTATGTATCTACGTGAACAGAGGGCGTGGCTAATTACAGTTTACAATTTTATTGGATGTTATCGATTCCCCAAAAATTATATTTATTTTACGGCTAATTTGGGGCGTGTCCAACCTAAAAATACACTATAATCTTCCAATTTTTGTAATGTAAGCATCCAAAAATTACAGTCAACTTGTCCTAGATCGATGAACTGTCTAAAAATTATGTCTTCTACTGAAGTCATAGCAAATCGGGCACACAACTTCCTCTTTAATGACTGTCATCTTTTATCAGCTTAATTTATTGCCCAAATATTATAAATAAAAAAACAAATTTTTTAGAAAAAAAATCAATTAAAGAAAAACCGATATGGCCGTAACTGTCATCTATGAACTCATCAGAGTTCATCTCCTCCACCATACCGCCACTTTATATTTGCACTGCTTTTCCCTGCTTGGCAGTGTTTTTGTCGATGTTCATATACAAATAAGAATGCTATTCGAGATTGCTCTACTAGAAGATACCATGAACCCATGAACCCTGCGAAGAGTCGATATTCCAAATTTTGTTTATTTTACATTCCAAGCAACATACATATGTATATACACACAAAAGTATTTACACCCAAGCGCGCATAACCTGAAGTTGTTCTTACCTGGAATCTTTTATTCCATCCTAGGGAGTTATTTAGTAGAAGTTATTCCTATTAAAAAGATATGGAGCAATCCGGGCAGGCTTTCCTTAAGGATGCTTATTTGACCTGTGCTGTACAACATAAACAACAGTGACATTCCGAATCCAATTGATCGATTCTACTCTCTCAGGAAGATGCTTTTAACCTGGGGAGCCATACTTACCGATACCCATAATCAGCTCACTGCAAAGCAGAGTCATTCGCTGACTATCTGGTGTTTCCATGGTACGTCACAAATGAAATTATTCGATCTTCAAGTGGAATATGTAGATATATTTACTGAAGTTTGCTCGAGATATTGCGCAACCACGTCAACACAGAAGCTAAAAAAATAGCACTCTGCTTTTACTTATGTATGTACGTCTCGCTACGCACCTGGCTTTCACGTCCAGCCTAAGAAAACAGATCAAATGTGATGGATTTAATCCGCTGCAAACATGGAAATTTAAGAATATAAATTTAATAAATTAAATACAAATAAATAAATAACAGTTAAATAACAATCTAAATAAATAATCAACTATAGAATGAAACAAACATATAAATTGGAACTATATATGCAAACAGGGTTAATGTTAAATTTGTATAGTAAATAAATATGATAAATCATAGTTTCATAATCAACATTGTCTTTTTACAGTAATGAACAACTATTTAATTACACACATTTAGCATATTTGTTTTATTATATATTCGATATTTTTTCTTAAATCATAAAAAAGTAACGAATTTTTAACTAGAAAAAATTATGCGTACAAATTTAAAACCCACCCAAGCTTAAGAACAAGCTTTGTGAGAATCTAAAAGACAAAAAATATTTTGGTAAATTTTGTCATTATGTTGCATAATTTTTGTCATGGGTAGAAAAACCAAAGAAATTGATTCTGATTTTAGGAAACTCGTCGTAAAATTTCGTGGTGAGGGAAAGTCTTTTATAGAAATTGCCGAAATTGGCAGAACGCATTCTTCAATCCAGAGGGGGTCATCAACAATTATAATATGACTGGGTCAGTTAAGTCAGACCCACGTTCTTGGAGGCCCTTAAAATTGACCCATCGAGAGAAGAGGGACGTGCTGAAGACGGTGCGGCGAAACCCCGGAATGATTGCATCCAAGATTGGGCAGGAAGTCAAGGTAAAGTATAAGTATAAACTCAGTGATGATACCGTCTGAAAACTTAAAAAAGAAACAAGTTACTCGAAGGAAGCCCCTTATTTCAGAAGCAACCAATGTCAAGCGAATGGATTTCGCCACAAAATACTTGAAAGTGATTTCAGAGTACTAGAATAATGTACTTTTTACGGGCGAGAGCAAATTTTGCTTTATAATACGAAACACATGCTATATTCAGTCACCAGACCCTAATCCCATATAAAATCTACGGAATTTTTTGAGCGCGGGATATGAGACAGAACCATTACATCAACGGACATCCCAAAATCTGCTCTAGGAGTGGCCCCAAATTTCGGTGTATTTTACCCAGAAATTGTCATCAATGCCAAAAGAAATATATATATACATATATATTTTTTTATACCCTGAACCCATTGAAAATGGGAAATAAAGGTAAAATTTTGTTGTGAAAATGTATGTAATAGGCTTCGCAGACCGCATAAAGTATATATATTCTTGATCAGCTCGACGAGCTTGTTTTTTTTTTCGATAACTCATCCCGTTTCCGAATTATCGATAAATTTCGATACATTCACTTTCAATTCTGTGTACCTTTAAAGCTAGAGACTTCAAATTTACTGTGCAGATAGGTGTAGTGAATGCGCCTTCAATGTGCAAAACCCGTATTTCAAATACTAGAGATTTGTGCTTTGGCAAATACAAACATATGAATGCCATAATCACTGTTAAAATTTTTAGAAAGTCCAAAAAGTTATTTAACATTTAATTTCCCATATCATAGGCATATTGCAGGCGCTGCTCAGTTAGCAGAGCGCGTGCTCATATTACGTCCGCGTGAGTGCGTATGTGTGTGTAGTATCTGTTGCTTGCAATATATACATATGTAAAATAATCATGACATGCTTGCAATATCGGTTACTCGAATGGTTCAGGGTATCTCCTAGTCGAGAGGTCTCGACTAGAGCTTCCTTACTTTTTTTTTTAATTTGTACGCAAACTATTTGTAACTAAATATTTGTTGTTTTTTTTTTATTTCAATTAAATAAATAAAAAAACAATATAATAAAATAAACAAGTAAGGAAACTCTAGTTGGACTAGGAAATACCCTAAACCCCGCCTATCGGTGGTTTTAAATGCACTTCAAAGTTTGCATATGATTTTAAATTAAATAAAAAACTTAAAAAAATAAAAATAAGTAACTTGCATAAACAAAGTTTTGACGCCAGCTTAGAATCGAACTCGAGTATACCAACAGAGCCGTTGCACTACATGAGAGTGAGATAGCGAATTCCTAAGTAAAGTTATTGAGCTACTGAGCTGCTGAACTTCTACTTAAAATTCATCCCCAATTTGTCTTTGTTGTTGTTATGAATTATTAGAATTTTCTAGATGATTCTGTTGCTGTTCCCACGTGCGTGTGTACGTAAACGTTTGGTAAACGTTTTGTTTAATAACATAATAGATTTCATCTATACATATGTATATTATATTGCATTTATTTAAATTATATTATATATATATAAATATATACAGTATGTACATATGTATATTGCAAGCAACCCATACATACACACCCACACACATACGCTCTGCGCAATTGGCCAGCGACTGCGCTGGCTGCGACTGCGCTGTTATGGGAAACTAAATGCTTAATAACTTTTTTTGTAGATCGACTTTCTTCTTGCGCAACGTAATTATATCATTCATATGTGTGTATGTGCAAAAGCACAAGTCTCTAGTATTTGAAATAAGTATTTTAGGGCGAAGGGGGCGTGGCATCCAAAATTTAACAAAAATCAAAATTGTATAAAGGTTCCATTAAGCTAAAAACAAGATTTGGAGTCTAACTATAAAGATGTAGAAGATATAATTTTAAAACTGAAAATCGATTTTCCTTTTTAATCGATAAAAAAAAACGAGAGTTATCGAATTTCTAAAACAAACTCGACCTGCGCGTGATATACACGAATACGAATCTATAAAAAAAATCAGCCTCTAGCTATTATAGGTTCTGAGATCCACACGTTCAAACATACGGACAGACAGACAGACGGGCAGGGCTCAATCGACTCGGCTTGTCGTCGTGATCAAGAATATATATACTTTATAGGGTCTGCCACGCCCCCTTCTGCCTGTTACATACATTTGGGCTGCAACCAAACCATTATACCCTGATTACCCATTTTTAATGGGTTCAGGGTATAGAAATTATGTTGGTAATCATAAAACTATTATTAATCACATTTATTCAGTATGAAAATAGCCCATTAGGCGTAGTTTTTCATCTGTAGGCGTAGTTTTTTTTATCAAGTATATACATATGTATATACATACGTATATACATACATATATATAACATATATACATACGTATATACATACGTATATATACACTCTGTCAAGAATGAGTTTGCACACTGAAAAAATGAAACAATTTTTGACTTTGCCTCCAGAAATCTTAACTTTTAATATACAAAATTAAATTTTTTAAATTCAATAATTGTTTATTAACTAGTTTTAAATTAAATTACGAGAAAACATAAATCATAATGTACAATATGTATAGAAATAGATAACAAAAACAAAAATTAAGCTTCAGTAACATTGTCAATAGTGTGTTTTGCTTTCGCTCGGAGAAGTAACAGCACTTTACCGTAATTTCTTCTTGTTTGTATCTATGTACATGTGTATTATATGCTTTGCCTATCACTTGGTTGTGAAATTTCGCAAAATATGCAGATCAAAAGTAATTTTCTGTTTTCCACAAAATGCCTGGAAAACGATTGAGGCATGACGTTATCCAGCTTATTATTATAATCACCACGGAACGGGTTGTATTTCCAGCCAAGGAGTCGGATAACTGGCCTTCATAGAAAATACTATGAAAGCGCAGCAGTACCTTAACATTTAAAACATCACCTGCCAGCGAGCTCATATAAATTTGGCTTTGTAAGGGGCAAAAAACCAGTTTGATCAAGATAAACACCCCAAACACAATGAGCTTAATATCCGCACCTGGTTGCTTTACAACTGTTATAGGGTGATTGACACGCCCCCACAGAGTCCCGATCTTAAAGGAACTACACAAATGATAAGTTAATTATGTGTAAAAGGCACTACTCAAATTTATTTAGTTAAAGAAAAAAAAAGAATCTGATTTAATGAAAATTCTTTAAAAATATCCAGAAAGCCTTTGAGTTGACTTAAGACAACACACGAGGACGTGTGATTTGTCAGGAAGGTCGTGTCACACAATAGTAGGCTTTTTTGTGCATTGTGTTAATTCCACGATAACAGCTAAGTTTGACCACTGTGTTTGCAAGACGCTGCTGCGCAGGGAGTTTGGTATAGTGTAAAATCATTCTTAGAATTTGACTACGACGTAGAATACGACTGGCCCCTAAATACCGTAAGAGTGAGGCGACGGCGTGGTCGCGCTGTCACCGAGTGTAGTCCATCTTGCCTGTGCTAAAAGAAGTATAAAATCTATGCGTGATCAGTAAATGAGGAGCAGTCAAAGTTGAGGCAACTACCGTGTGAGTTAGAATTCGCTTCAGTTTGTGTGTTAAAATGGCAGACCAGCCACGTGTAATCTACGACATATGTACATACATACATACATACGATTAAAAAACAAATAAGAAAAGAAAGAAATTCGGTATCTTGTTTCTACTGAGCGCTATTAATGGTCAAACATGAAATACAAAAATTTTCTTGGGTGTACGCAGAGATATGAGAGCAAGTGTACATACAGTGAGTCAAAAAAGTATTGGCATCCCAAAAAAATGCAAGTTTATGTCACTATAACTTTTGTTCTATCAGGGCTAGGGAAAAGAATAACATCAGATTTTGTTTGTGGGAATCATTGACATTTATATAACATAAAAAACTTTAACTTTTCAACTTTCTTCCAACACATTTGACTAAAAAACCATAAATAAGGCACAAATTCACGCCAAAAAAAGTATTGGCACAGTTCCCCTCTTCGTGTGAATTTTTTGCTCTCTTTTGATATTGTAACGGTAAAGTCCCATTTTGTACATTCTGTTTTAATATATTCTTCTCTAATGCACAAACATGTGTTTTGCGTTGTTTTTGTGTTTGGATTTCATCATAGATGTCCGAAAATTAATAATAAAATTATATTGTCAAAATAAATCTTATCGGGAAATCGGCGAATTAATTGAAAAATAGAAACAGAAAGCCGAGTTGGGCGCCCAAAAAATTTTGATGCTCGTCAGAAAAGGCTTATAGTGTCCTCTGTAAATAGAAACCCGATGGGATCAGCTGTAAAACTTGGCCAGGAACTACAGCAATCATTTAAGAAAAAATTTTGTTCACAAACAATGCGAAATGTTATTAACAGGGCTGGATATCATGGTAGAGTTCCAAGACGAAAGCCGTTGATTTCAAAAGCCAACAAAGCCAAGAGGCTTATCTTGTTATTTTTAGTGGCGGAAGGCAAAAAAAGAGCTAGAAGAAAAAAATGTGAAAAAAACAGTGAAGCATGGCGGCGGCAATGTCATGGTTTGGGGGTGTTGTGCAGGATCTGGAGTTGGGCAGTTGGCTTTAATTGAAGGAAATATGGACAAACATGGATTCCTAAATGTCCTCAAAGAAAATTTAGTCCCTAGTGTGGAAAAGCTGGGTCTAAATGGAAGCCAATGGTTATTTCAACAAGATAATGACCCGAAACACTCGACTTATCTAGTCCAGGAATGGCTTATATATCATTGCCAACAACTGAAAACCCCTCCACAATCACCCGATCTTAATCCTATGGAGCACGTATGGTCGATTTTGGATAAAAAAATAAGGATGCGCCACATAACATCCAAGGATTCGCTGAGAAATGCGATTCAAATAGAATGGGAGAAAATAACAAGCCAGGAGACAAGTAATCTGGTTGGAAGTATGAAGAGACGCCTTGAGGCAGTTATTTTGGCCAATAGTGGTCCAACAAAATATTAATATATTGTTTAAGTTAATTTTTATTATGTTTATTTTATGATTTTCTTTGAGTGTGCCCATACTTTTTTGGCGTGAATTTGTGCCTTATTTATGGTTTTTTAGTCAAACGCGTTGGAAGAAAATTGAAAAGTTAGTTTTTTATGTTATATAAATGTCAATGATTCCACAAACAAAATCTGATGTTATTCTTTTCTCTAGCCCTGATAGAACAAAAGTTATAGTGATATAAACTTGGATTTTTTTGTTGTGCCAATACTTTTTTGACTCACTGTATACATATGTACATACTGCTCAAACACATACGTTTTAGTGCTAGAAGCTTCAAAATTGGATGCTAGGTGACTAGTGACACTGTGTATCGATCCCTCTAAATTTATTTTTACGTCTCTTTAAGGGCGTGTCCTATTTATTAATACCCCGTAATGTTAGCATTTTTTGAGCGTAAGTGTCCAAAATTCATAGTTACCTTGCCCTAGGCCCCTGTCATGGACTGTACAAAAATTAATTATATTATATAAAGAAACACAATGCCACGCAGTGCGAAAAAGTGCCATGCAGTGCATCTACAGTGGTTCAGAGCTTATTTCAACCAGCACCTTAAAAAGCTATAAAATCTAAACTATTGCAAATTTAAACGCAGGTTGTTAGTGTGATTTTTAAACTAATACAAAATTAATGAATTTATTTTTTAAATATTTAATGATGCTTAAAAACTAAAAAATGAGACCAAAACAGTTCCACTGCTAATTTCAACAGCTTATGAAATAAAATTTGTAAAGCTAAGCATTTTTTTAAATAAAAAAAATAAATACTTGGTGTGACCACCCTTTTGATTGACTACCATTTTAAGCCTTTTTGGTCATACATAGATTCCACCAACTTTTTGGTGACTTCTGGAGTAATTTTTCCCCATTCCTCAACCAATGCAGCTTTTAGGTCCGATTTGTTTGATATTTTGTGTTTGCGAATGTTGTTTTCCAAAATCGACCACAAATTTTCAATTACATTTAAATCAGGTGACTGGGCTGGTGGTTTCATAACGTGTGGACAGTTCCAGATTAGCCAAGTCTCAACAACTCCCAAAGTGTGTTTCGGGTTGTTATCAAAATGTCAAGATATTTGATTTTATCCATCGTAGTCTCGATGAACGCCCGCTATTCCCAACGCCCGCAGCTGACATACAGGCCCAAACCATAACGTTTCCTTCGCCATGCTTTACTGTAGCCCTCAAATTTTTTCCATCCACACATATAAGGGCCCATCCGGCCCATCTGGGTGGCATGACTTGCCCAACTCCTCCTTAACATCATTGGCCACTTGTCGAGCCGATAGCCTTGAGTTATCCCGGATTTTTCTTACAATATAGCGTTCGTCCGTGGGATTAAAATTTTGTTCGGAGCATTTCTCCCTTTATCGTGGGTTCGATTTTCCCACACAAATCGGTATATGATACTTTGAACTGTAGAATCACTTAATCCAACCATCTCCGCAATTTGTCTACGTGAATGGCCATTTTAAAAATGTTTGAGAACAAGTTCTCGCTGCTCAATAGTGCGTGGTCCCATTTTACTAAATTCACTTTTCTGCAAGTTGAGCTCTCAAAATAAAGCACATGTTTATTTCATCACATAGCGAAAACAGTGAATAAAGCATAGAACAAAAATCTACCGTTGCATTGCTAAATAACGGATCTTTGATCAGCTGCAAAGTTTGTGGTTAAAATAAGCAGTGGAACTGTTTTGGTCTCATTTTTTAGTTTTTAAGCATTATTAAATATTACAAAAATATTTTAAAAATAAATGAATTCCAGTTGTATCTTTATCCTTCACACCATTTCAACCCATTATGCCTTCACCTTGTTCTAAGCATCTGTCTGGTAATTTTACTAGTAAATAATATACTATTCTTTTTGGAGTTGAGTGATTGTTATGCTTTCTTAACTGATAGAATTAATTGCTACGAAACTAGTTTTATTAAACTGTTGAATTAACGTTACAAAATCTGACTCATGAAAATTTGTATGAATTAGTTGAGTCTAAATCAATAAAAAAGAAAGATAACAAAATGTTAGTAACAAGTAAGGAAACTAGTCGGAGCTGCCCGACTAGGAAACATCCTAAATCCCGCCTATCGGCGATTTTAAATGCACTTCACAGTTTGCATAGAATTATATAATTTTATATTAAATTAAACAAAAAAAAATGAGTAACTTGCATAAAAATAATGTTGACCGGCTTAGAGAATCGAACCCGGGTCTTCATGTCGGAGATCGCCGCTTCTACCAACACCGCCGTTGCACTACATGAGTGTGAGATAGCGAATTCCTAAGTAAAGTTATTGAGCTACTGAGCTACTGCTACTGAGCTGCTGAACTTGCGCCAATTTATCTTTTTTATCTTTGTTGTTATGAATTCTTCGAATTTTCTAGATGCTTATCCTGCTGCTACCACGTGCGTATGTACGTAAACGTTTGGTAAACGTTTTGTTTAATAACATATGTAGATAGAACATAAATAGATTTCATCTATATATATGTACATATATTATATTGATTTTATTTAAATTATATATATATTTATATATACATATGTAAATATATATGTATGAATGTATGTATATTGCAACCGAGGCATACATACACACGCACACACATACGCTCTGCTAACTGTGCAGTTTGCTCAGCGACTGCGCTGGGCCTATATGTGCATGTTATATAAATGTCCCATTAAACTAAATATAAGATTTGGAGTCTCTAACTGTTTTAAAACTGAAAATCGATTTTCGTTTTTAAAAATAAAACGAAAGTTATCGAATTAAAAAATCTCGATCTGTGCGTGATATAAACGAATCTACAAAAAATTAATTAAATAGTCTCTATGTATGTTCAAACATACGGACATACGGACAGGGCTCAATCGACTCGGCTTGTCGTCCTGATTAAGAATACATATACTTTATGGGGTCTGTTACATACATTTGGGCTGCAACCAAACCATTATACCCTGATTACCCATTTTTAATGGGTTCAGGGTAGAATCTATACATCGTTTTGTCATTTTCTGCCATCTGGTGGAGTCGAGAGGATCGCACCCTTATTTGAGGACGGCGTGTGAACTTATTACTTATTAATTATTATTTATTTATGATTATTTATGTGTATTGTTATTATTTTTTGCTGTCGTTCCTGTTGTGTATCCAAATCTACAATGTATGTGTAGATATGCGTATACAATAAGAAAACAGCAAAAAAAAAAAAAAAATGTATATATATATATAAAAGAATAAATAAATAATAATAACAATTAATAAATAAATAATACTTAATGAGTAAATAATTACATAATAATCATGCATTATATAATAATCATGCATATAATATAAATACATAAATTTACGCACGTAAATATAATACATAAATACCTTTCACCTTTAATATTTTGTAATCTTTTTTTTTCATTGATAGATCAATGAATGAATGAACAATGACTTAAATAGTTCTTAGGGGTTATTCAACAGGTTAATTAACCTAGTTTCGTAGCAATTAGTTATTTTTGTTAAGGTAGCATAAGCTACCATTACCGGAGTAAAATACAAATATTTTTTAATTTGTTGTTAGTTTATTAAGTTAATACATTTTTAATTTAATAATAACTAAATGATATAACATATGAGGAATAATAATCAAATATTTAAATGGTTATATTAATCCTTTTTTAAATTCCGTATATTTTAGCCTTTTCCTAATGACGGATTTCCCTCTGTTATATGTCATGACTGCCGTAACAAACTTGATTCGTTTTGGAAGTTTCGAAACATGGCACACAATTCACATTTTGCATTAAAGGAATTTTTTGCATTATCAAAAACGTGCGATATTGTAAGTATTATTTAATAAAAATATATGTATAATATAAATAAAATAGAACTCTGCTTGTATAAATAATATATATTTAAAAATTTGATTCTGTGGGTTACAAAGTGAGCGCGCCAAACAGGGCACGCATTAACGCGCGCTCATCTCGTTACTCAGTTGAGGGAGCGATTACGTTTAGGGTGCAGCTGAGCTTTACTATTGGAACTTAACAGTTGAATAAAATAAAACATTGCTCCAGCACTCAGTTGCGATTCTAGATATGAATACCGATATGACACTCACCTAATTATCCCCAAAATTTGTATTTAATATTTAGTCTATTTTAAATATAATCAATATGCTGAAGTCGATCATAAACACTCTTGGGTCGAATCTTGGCGATTATTTAGTTTTTTATTTATTTGAAAAGCATTGAAAAAATTCCCATGCAGTGAAAAGCAGGGCCATGCAGTGCATCGTAGTGGCATCGTAGTACGAGTTTGTTTTGAAAATGGCTATAATGATTTTGTGAAAATGTATGTAACACGTAGAACGAGGCGTGGTAGACCCCATAAAGTATATGTATTCTTGATCAGAACGACAAGCCGAGATGATTGAGCCCTGTCCGTCCGTCTGTCCGTATGTTTAAACACGTCGATCTCAGAACCTATAATAGCGAGAGACTTTTTTAATAGAATGTTTTGTTGTAGGTTCGTGTATATAACGCGCAGATCGATTTTGGTTTTAAAAATTATAAAACTTATCTCGTTTTTTCTTGTATCGATTAAAAACGAAAATTGATTTTCAGTTTTAAAATTATATCTTCTACATCTTTATAGTTAGACTCCAAATCTTGTATTTAGTTTAATGGGACATTTATAAAATTTTGATTTTTGATCAATTTTAGATGCCACGCTCCTTCGCCTCAAATTTTTAAAGCACGTTTTTCAAATACTAGAGACTTGTGCTTTTACACATGCACGCATATGAATGATATAATTACGTTGCGCAAGTTTGATTAAGAAAGTTGGTTTACAAAAAGTTTCCCATAACATGCAAATGTTGGCCCAGCGCAGTCGCTGAGTAAACTGTATGTGTGTGCGTGTGTATGTAATATACATACATATCTATGTACGTATGTACGTAGCAGAAGTATATAGAAAATTCTAAGAATTCAAAAGCAAAGATGATTTGTGAGAAGTCGCTCAGTAGAGCTGCAGTAACTTAAGAATTCCCTATTTGACACTCAATTAATACAACGGCGATGTTGGTACACGGCCGTCAAATGTTTTTTAAACTCATTGAAATGAGTACTGGGGCGTGAAAAATCGGATCTGACTATATAGCAATTTCGCATATTCTGTTATATTTTTAACACTATTGAGGCTAGAAACTTGAGGCTTGGTGTATATACTTGTATGAACGTCCCAAGTTCAATAAGCTATGGCGGATATATCTACGCCCACAGGGGGCGTGGCAAATAAGAGGAAACTACTGTTTTTGAGCAATAAACACACAATTTATTGACTGGCCATTTTACCACCTTAATTGATTTGCTAAATATTCTAAATATACAAAAATTTAAGTATTTTAATACTAGAGATTTGTGCTTTGGCAAATAAACACATATGAATGCCATAATCACACTGTTAAAATTTTAGAAAGACCATCTAGAAAAAAAGTTATGAAAAGTTTAATTTCCCATATCATAGGCATATTGCAGCCCTAGTGCAATCGCTGCGCAGTTAGCAGAGCGCGTGCTCATTATTGAGTCCGTGTGCGTGCGTATGAGTGTAACACATACACACTCATACGCACGAGTTATGACAAATAACAATCGGCCACGATTAAATGTGAAATAAATGAGACGTGTGCTCTCTTCGATTTACAAGTATAAACTGTTTAGTGTTTAGTGTTGTTTCAACTATATCTCGTAATAACGGCCAACTAGATTAGAACTAGCAACATTCTGTTGTGACACAGCGGAGGTACTTCGCAGGGTGCCGGGACGGAAACTCAGACTGTAATTAGAGGGCAATGGTCCTCCTTCTTCCTTTAATTCTTATGGTGATAGTGTAGCTTAGGCTTCAGGTTTATTGTAGATTTATTGTGTTCGGTTAGTTTGTTGTTTTATTATCTGGTGGTTCTTGTGTTCTTGGCGGATTCCGTTATGTATTCTTCATCTGTGTTGTCGTTGGCAATCTTGTCCAGACTCATCTCGAGGAACTTGACAATTGAAATCCTGGTCAAATGTAGGGTGGCTGTGTCTGATACAAGTTAATGTTTTGTAGGCCATCCATGTTAGTGTTTGTTGCAGTAGGCGTGGGTTTAGCTTCTACATCAAACATTTTGAATATTGTTTTTATTCATTTTCATTCTTTCCTTTTGGGGAAATAGACTGTCCTCTTCTATGCCTCTGTGGTTATTGTTAAGTTGAATTTGGTTTTTGTTATCTGAAATGTCCTTTAATATTGAGTGACATCTAATGATCCTGTATAGTTTAGAGTTTGAGAAATATTCTTTGAAAGCTTCTTCAATATATATGAATATGTTATCCGGTGTTAGGGTGAGACTTAAAGTATGCGGGTGGTCGTCTTCTTGAAATATTGTTTAACTGTTGAATTCCTTTATACATCTTTGTGATATAATAATGTTATTAGGTGTTTGTGTTGTGTTTACAATATTATGTTGTTTAATTTTAAATGTTTTATTTGGGTGTATGCGTGTTCTGAATTAGGATTCTAGAGCCGCCGTTATTCTGTTAAATTATCCTTATTAGGGTATTGGTATATATTCCAGGTATGTAATTATCTGAAATATTAATTGTTCATATATTATGTTTGTTGTGTGTGGGTCGCAAAACATTTTTTTGCTATTTGCTGTCCGTCTTGGTTTGATCCGCAACAGAAAAACCGTTGCCACAAATGCAACATGTTTAAGTGAACTGTTCAACCAATTTTAGTTGAATCTAATATGTTGGTTCGCTGTTACCGATCAAATTGGCTCGTCTAACCATACAAATCTCGCTCGACTATCCAACAAGTTTGCTTAGAGGTCTTGCACATTATAATAGTAGTCTGCCCGACGTTGCCCATTAAACTGCAACTAGCTTTAATGAACTGTTCAACATTTCAGTTCGAAACTGTGTTTGTTGCGTCCCGCCGTTACAGTTTAAGTTCTGTTCGCCGCCGCATAACCGTTCGAAACACATTTCAGTGATCAGTTCGATCATGTTTGATCGCTCCGATGTGTTAGTGCTTGGGCGGCCACGTCGCCGTCGTAGGACCTGCCGTTCGATGCGGTTATGTTTTAGCTCATGTGTGGGCATAAATTTTTTTTTTTTTTTTTTTTTTTTTTTTGTGTTGTGTGTAACTTGTCCCTCTGTCCGATACAGTAAATTCGGACTACATGTGTGCACAAACTTGTGTCACACTGCAGTCTTCTAGCACGACAGTCAACACAACTCCAACATCGTTTGTGTTAGAATTATTGTAATTCCATATATGTACATACATATGTTACTTTCCGTATGTACGCATGCACCGTCTTTAATACGTATGGGTCATCACCAAAAACACCTAAGCTCACTGTTTCTGCTTTACAGTATATTAGTTTTACAATGTCGCGGATCATTTTATGTTGTGCAGTTCGCGACGTTGCTGCTCAGGTGTTTAATTATGTGGTGAAACCCACACGTAGTCAACAAGGCAAAACGCACACTCAAGACAAGCCGTGTGACTTGTCGTGTTGTCCGATACAACTGGTTCGGATCGCATATGTGCACAAACTTTGTCACATTGCAATCTTCTCGCACGACAGCCGAGACAACTGCAACATATTAGAATTATTATAATTCATGCATGGACGCAACGTACTGCTTTTGATATGCATGTATCAACAACAGCACCTAAACTTACTGTTCCTGCTTTACAGTATATTACTTTCACAGTGTCGCGGGTCATTTTATGTTGTGCAGTCCGCGACATTGCTGCGCAGGGCTTAAATTGTGGTGAAATTCATACATAGCCAACAAAACAAAACGAGCACACAGGAAGAATTGTGTGACTTGTCGTGCTGTCCGATACAGCAGGTTCGGATCACATATGTGCACTAGCCGTGTCACATTGAAATCTTCTTGCACGATAGTCAGCAACTCAAACATCTTATGTTTTGTTAAACATATTAGAGTTATTACAATTCAAAAAAATGTGTTGTACTGTATTGTAATTTGTAAGTATTTACTTTTTAGTTGTTTTTTTTTATTTTATATCTTTATTTTTTTGCACGTGTGCACTGTATTGCATTTTGTATATATTTACTTTTTAGTTATTTATTTTATTTTTTTTTATTTTATTTTATTTTTTTTTTTGCACACCAACTGTTCGTTAAGAATTGCTAGATGCAGTTGACTTTTATTTGTGTATCATGTTTTAACGAGTGTTCTAAGAATTGTTTTTGTTTTATGCATTAGTATAGTGGACCAAGATATGTATGTCTACTCTCCTTGTAGAAGCAGTAAGAAGTGGATTTCCATCGTTGATTCGTCCGGAGCAAAGCCTTCCGGAATATCGGCTGCGCCAGTTATGACAAACAACAATCGAGCACGATTAAATGTGAAATAAATGAGACGTGTGCTCTCTTCGATGTACAAGCACAAACTGATTTATTAGTGTTTAGTGTTGTTTCAACTACATCTCGTAACAACGGCCAACTAGATTAGAACTAGCAACATTCTGTTGTGACACTTCGCAGGATGCCGGGACGGTAACTCACACATACGGACTCAATAATGCAATATATATGTAAAATAATCAAAGCATTTTAGCAATATCGGCTCTTTGACGGCTTTGTCGAGCGGTCTCGGCGAGAGCTTTCTTACTTGTTTTATACTTATTCATGAATTGAATTGAGTCTTGGCTTTTCAAATGGTATCTGATATATAGCAATTTGTGACTTATGTTTATCTTTTAACACTAGTAATGCTAGAGACTTTAGACTTAATATATGTACTCGTATTTATATACCAGGTTCAATAAGCTATCAATAGCTTATCAATGCAAATAGGGGGCGTGACAAGCGGCACGAATTTATACCTGTAACAGTGTTTGTGTTTCAAAATTTGATGACAGGTTGCTGTTGACCCTCTATTGATCGCCCAAACATTATTTTTACCTTGTAATTATGAAATTTTTTTTTTCAAAACATGTATTTTTTTAAATAACAAATACACATCAATGCCATCACACTGTGATTAGGAAAGTACATCTACAACAAAAGTTATTAAACATTTAATTTCCAATATCATAAGCATATTGCAGCCAAAGCGCACTCGCTGTTCAGTTAGCAGAGCGTGTGCTCTTTATTACGTCCATGTGCGTGCGTATGTGTGTGTATGTGTTGGTTGCAATATATATGTTAATTAATTATAGCATGCTTGCAATGTGAGCTATTCGAAGGGTTCAGGATACCTCCTAGTATGGCGGAGTCAACTTTTCTTACTTGTTATTCATTATGGGGGTGTGGTATCCAAAATCGAAAAATTACACGGAACTTCGTAGTAAATTTGAAATCTCTTCCTTTTTACTCTTTACATTGGTGAAAACTTAATTAGCACTGATGATGCTTATTTTTCCCACACATTACTCTAAATACCAAAATTAGGTACAATTAGGGGAATAGCAAATTGTTAAATTCATATCTTTGAATGTTTTGGAATTGGGGCTGGAGGGTGAATGTGTATTTCACAATCTGTGGGGCCCGACTGCAAGGTTCTTGTTTCTAGATGACCCATCTATGTGGTGTATGGTTAGTGGTATTATGCTGGAAGCAGCGTCCAACTACAATGTCCTTAATTACATATTGAAGCTGACAAAATGTATTATATTATTATTAAGATAAAATTACACTAAGTTTATGATTGTATCATTATCGTTAATATTATTATAAAATATATATATATTTTTTTAGAACTCTAACAGTCTGGAACTGAAATTGGATGCAATTTTGAAGTCCTCATCTGAAGCAATAGCTGCAAAAGCACTGACTGAGTTAAGCAAATCATCGAAAACTAGATACAGCCAACGGCAAGCCATTTATGACGATGGATTGAAGTTTAATAAGGAAAAGGGTCACCTAAATGAATACAAAATAAAAGGATCTCGGGCGCAAATAATATATTCGAACTTGCTCGAAAATCCTCAACAGTTTGTTGATAAAAGTGAATCTGACTCAATAGTTCAAGCTGTGACGCTTAATACTAAAGATGCAGATAGTTTTTTTGAAGTAGATAAAAATATCGAATTACATAAAAAAGCTTCAGATGTTGAACAGTACAAGAATTTGCAGCAGCAATTAGAGACTGCGGCAGTGCTGATGACCATAAGTAAAAAAATTGTCATATCACCTCCGTGCTCGAATCCTCAATCTCCTTGTCTTTCTGCAATTGTAGATACAAGTATTAAAAAATCTGTGATAAAATCAAAACGTCCATCTATTAATAATGATGTTGAAGATGGTGTTGAAATAGACTTATCTGTAAAAAAAACGAAAAGCGAATATGGTAGTCAACTGAATTCAGTACCAACAACAAGTAACTTTTCACATCCTCATATACTTGATGCTGATATATGCCCGTTAAAGATCGACGAGGGTTTAAACAAGTATAGTATTACTATTAATGAAGTAACGCCATCTAACTACCAATTGAATAAAAGAAATCTACAACCCGAAAGTATTGCTTCTTGTCTATCAGTGTCAGAGGATAGTTCTGATTCTAATAAATTAGAAATGGATATAGCATCTACTCTGTATGATAGAAAGACTCCCGAGAGTGTGAGTTCGGATCATGCTACAGATGCTGCGACAACTCAATTATGGCAAGCATTAGCTCGCTCGGCAGGTACGTTTGAATCAATTATGATTACAAATAATTTTCTACAAAATAATTTATTGGTAGGATGAAGACCGATTATGTTTCAAAAAATTAGAAATATCTCGTACACCCTTGGAGCTAGAGTATTCAAAATTGCCTTTAGTTAGTGATCATGTTATATTTATCATGTTATATTCATTGTACAATAAATTTGTTTGTAAAATGTAAAATCAAATGTGAGTATTTACCAAAGCAGTATTTGAAAAAAAGTTTATTTGCTAATTCGGGATGAAGAGAGAATATAATGTGAGGAAAACCCAATATCAATGCACCTGACCTCGAACACACAAACTCTTAAATACTCAGTTGAGATTGCATTGACGTGATTATCACTATTTTGTGCCTATCAATATTTTGTTATATTGGTACTCTAAACTTATATATTCATATATTTTAATACCATATCGTTTGATGTAGTCAATATGCTTAGAATTGCTTTGCAAAGATTAATTCGCTTTGTGCTTTACGCTTCAATTTAAATTTTCTTATTTTACGCTGAACCCATTGAAAATGGTAAATCAGGGTATAAAGATTTTGCGAAAATATATATAACGGCAGAAGGCGGCGTGGCAGACCCCATAAAATATATGTAAATATAGTCGAATAAAAAGCGTTCAAATTTGTATACTCATTCACAAAGTGAAATTAAGTTGAAATTTGCAATATATACTAGTGTGAAGATTTTCCCGATACGTCTACTAGAGGGGTAGAAAAACAATTGGAAATGAGTGGAAAGAACAGCGCTGGTGAAATTACAAAAAAAAAAAGAACAGCTTGGGGACAAAATTAGGTATTCTGCGGCGATTTAATAAGGACGAGAAGTAGTTGGAGATAGCAAAGTCTCTTGGCCTGAGATCGAGGTAAAATAAGAGAGGCTGCAACATCATTAGATGCTAAACCGATGATTCGTACAAGGAGTTCTTTGATGATTCAAATGGAGCCCCCTTGCTTGAGAATCAAGTTCCTCAGAGAATACCAAGTAAAATGGTAATTCAGACGAAAGCGAAAAGTTTGTTAAATGACATAAAAAGTTATTTTGGAAACGCCTACCACAGACAACCTTAATATTTAAAAAAGAAAAATCTGCGTCCGGATTTAAAGCTAGCAAGGATATACTGACTCTTCTTCTTGGTGGTAATGCAAATGATGATTTCAAATTTAAGCCATTTCAAATTTATCAACCAGAAAATCCAAGAGCTATGGAAGGTTATTTAAAAGATCACCTCCAGTCCACTGGCGTTCAAACAAAAAAGCATGGATGGCATCATCTTTATTTCAAAACTTTGCTTCAATGTGCGCTATTCCAGAAATAAAAGCATATTGCGACAAGGAAAATTTATATTTCAAGACTTTGGTTCTAGTAGATAATGCTCTTGACCACACAGTTTACGTTGATGTGTTGTCAGAAAACGTGAAATTTATATTCCTACCACCTAACATGAAAGTGTTATTCAGCTCATGGATTAATGAATTATATCGACTTTTAAAAGTTATTACCTTCGACGAACCTTTAAGTTTCTTATAGAGAGACTGATGGACAAGATAAACCTACCATGCTACAGTTTTTGAAAAATTTCAACATTATAAAAGCCATAGAAGTCATAGCTTCGTGGCAGGAGATTAAACCATCTTGCAAGACTGGCGTTTGCCGCAAAATATGGGCTGAAAATGAACTTCCGAAATTGGTGATACACCAGCTGTTCGTCATAAACTTTCTACATTTGCCAAAAAATTAAATTTTGATGGTATGGATTTTGAAGGTATGAATTGCTAACCTTGCACAACCAAGAGTTCTCCAATGAAGAACTTTTCCAACTGGAATTGAAAATCCCTAATGAAGAAGATGACTTGTGACTTCTACTGCTAGAAGCTTCAAAATTGGATTGGTAGATTGCTGGTGACCTCCTCTATCGATCGGCCAAAAATTATTTTTACGCCCTTCGGCATATCACTGATTCTTCACAAATGCAATTTGTTGGGTGCTGGTTGTGCGAGAATCTAATGCACATTAAATGTGCTGGCATCTCGGGGCGTGACTGTGATAGAGTCATGGCTGCTCCCAAAAGTGGGTGTGGTGGATTACGCTGGTCTTGCCCGGATTTTTCCAAGATGTATAATTCTGTGCGGGTTCAGTATTCAAATCTGAGCAAATTTTCAAAACAGCTAGAAGAGGAACTAAAAGCTGGAGAAGATATTTTGTATCAGTATAAGTTTGATTCTCCGCTGAATACAGTGATTACTCCATCACTGCTAGTTCCTCCCTCCATTCAATTATCATCTCCTACCTTATCAACCTCTTGTCAAGAATTATCAATTCCAATACCTGATGATTCTCTTGTAATATCTGGGTCTAGTGTCAGCACAGACATTCAAAAGGCCACTAATAAAAAAGGTAAAGCTTCTCCGAGTGTTGCTGAATCTAAGAACAACATTCAGTCACCGTCTCCTACACCGTCTCCTACTCCTATATTACCCCATTTATCTGTTGTGTCTCCTCGAAAGCAAGTTTTCTTATCTAGGCTTTCATCAGATACGACATGTGAGGCTGTGTCTGCTTTTATTGAAAGTAAAATTTCATCTAAAATATTTATAACGAAGTTTAATTTTGCGACTCCTCGTGAAATTGCTTCGTTTAAAATCAATGTCCCAATTGAATTTTTCGATACAATATGTGATCCAAACTTTTGGCCACCTCATGTTGTTGTACATGAATTCAAACCTAAGACTCGGAATAGAATTTCTCCAGTGTCTTTAAATCCCGTTTCGGTTCAACCTTCATCTGAGGCTGTATCAAAAAACTAAGTTTCTTTCCATCTTTTCCGCAGCTATCTATTATTTATCAAAATGTTCGAGGCCTTAATTCTAAATTAAAAAATCTATTTCTGCATAGCTGTAGTGTCTAATCTGAACTTATAGCCCTCACTGAAACGTGATTAAGCCAAAATGTTTATAATAGTGAGGTTTTTTCAAATAATTTCACTATTTATAGACTTGATCGCTTGTCTCGTAGAGGGGGTGGTGTTTTAATAGCTGTTAAATCCCATTTCCTTCCTGAATCTTTTACATTCTCATCAATTCACAATGTTGAGATTATTGGAGTTAAAATAACTTTTCAGTCTTGTTCCCTATACGTTACTTGTTCATATATTCCTCCCTCTTCCGATTTACAAGTTTATAGTCATCATATATCTTGTATTAAAGAAATGTATGAATATGTTCAAGATAATGACTTATTTCTTGTGTTGGGTGATTTTAATATACCTAACACTTCTTGGGCCTCATTTCCTAATTCGAATTATCTTATTCCAACAATTGATCATTATTTTTTTGATGAATTGTTTAATCTTTCTATGTATCAGATGAATTCAATTTCTAATCATTTAAATCGTTCTCTTGATCTTGTTTTTACTAATGATGACGCCAGCATTAATGTTTTAAGATCATCCCCCTTTTGTATACCTGAGGATTTATATCATCCAACATTAGAGGTTTTAATACCTATTTACTGTCCACCAATTCTTACGCCCTCGTCATCTAAAAAGCGGCGTTGTTTTAATAAATGTAATTTTGTTTTGCTTAATGATCTCATTAATGCAACAGATTGGGCTCCTTTATATGAGGCAGTTGATGTAAACTTAGCAGTTTCAACATTCTACAATACTTTAAATGCTATTCTAGACAAGTGTGTTCCTAAGTGTCTTCCCAAATCTCTTTCTAATAAACCTCCCTGGTTCACTTCGACTCTTTCAACTCTAAAAAATTTTAAATCTAAATGTTTTAAAAAGTTCAAAAAGTCGGGTTCGATCGTTGATTGGTCTAAATACTCCTTAGCTAAGGCCAATTTCAATATTTTAAACTCTCGTTGTTATGAGCATTACCTTATACGCTGTAAAATGGCAGTTTGCTCGTGATCCCAAAAGATTTTATTCATTTGTAAATTTGAAGCGTAAATCTTCTGGGTTTCCATCCTCGTTTTTCCTAGGTTGTGACAGTACTTGCAATGATCAAGATACCTCAGATCTATTTGCCATTTCTGAAACCAATTCTTTTCCAATTTTAAATTCTGAAATTAATGGAAATGCTATTATGGTTTCTAATATTTCTCCTGTCTCTCTTTTATCCGCTATGCGTACGTTGAAATCGTCGTTCTCTCCGGGGGCGGATGGTATTCCTAGTTGTGTGATTAAAGAATGCAGTGCTTCTTTGTGGTCACCTTTATTAAAACTGTTTAATTTGTCTCTTGATACCTCGGTATTTCCTTCAATTTGGAAAGAATCATTTATTATTCCTCTGTATAAAAAAGGAGGAAGATCTGATATTTCAAATTACAGAGGCATTGCCAAGCTTTCTGCTATTCCGAAGTTATTTGAAAAAATTATAACTTCTAATTTACAGCACTTTTGTAAATCCATTATTTCACCATCGCAGCATGGTTTTGGTCAGAATCGATTAACCTCTACGAACTTATTAGAATTTTCATCTCTAGTCAATGAAAGCTTTTTAAAGAAAATGCAAACAGATGTTATATACACTGATTTCAGTAAGGCATTTGACTCTGTTCAGCATGACATCTTGCTTCAAAAGCTTGACCATTTGGGATTTTCTCCTAAACTTCTATTTTGGATTTTCTCCTAAACTTCTATTTTGGATTGCTTCCTATTTAAAGGGTAGAACGCAAAGAGTTCTGTTGAGAACATCTATTTCGAAGGTCATATTTGTCTCTTGGGGTGTTCCTCAGGGTAGTCACTTGGGCCCTCTACTTTTCTCTCTTTTTATAAACCTTCTCAGTTGTATTTCTTACTCTAGAATATTCATGTATGCAGATGACGTAAAACTCTGTCTCTCATACAAGAACTCAATAGATCATCTACGCCTACAGGATGATCTAATATCCTTTCAAAATTGGTGTAAAGCTAATCAGTTGCATCTAAATTGTTCTAAGTGTATGACAATGACTTTCTGTCGTACCACTCCTTTTTTTGCTGATTACACAATCAACAATGTGTCCTTGCAACGTATTTCTACAATCAAAGATCTCGGTGTGGTCTTTGACTGTAAACTTAGATTCAATACCCATATTCTAACCATCGTTAATGAAGCCAAAAGTGTACTTGGTTTTATTAAACGATGGTCTAAAGAGTTTAATGATCCGTTTGTCACTAAACTTCTTTTTGTCTCGCTGGTACGTCCTATTTTAGAATATTGTTCTATTATATGGTCGCCACAGCAGAAATTGTATCAGGACCGTATTGAATCGGTTCAGAAGCAATTTCTTCTTTTTGCCTTGCGCAATCTAAACTGGGATGGTAACCTTCGTCTACCGTCTTATCGTAGTAGGCTGCTTCTTTTGAATCTTCCATCGTTAATCAATCGTAGAATAGTCTTGGGTATTACTTTTCTACATAAGTTGATTAACGGTAGTATTGATTCGCCTTCTCTTCTATTTCAAGTCAACTTCCTAGTTCCTTCACGTGCTTCTCGTCACTTCTGTCCTCTTTATTTATCTATATGTAACTGTAACTATTCTTTGCGCAGTGCGTTTCGTGTTCTATGTACTAAGTACAATACTTATTTTCATGTATGTATTTAGTTCTGAACTCTCTCTTTCCTTAATAAAATCTTCTCTTTTAGCATATTTCAGAGAAATCACACACACACCACAGCTGTGAGAATGCACCTATGCAATTCTCCTTACTTGTGTAGTGATTTCTCTTATCGTATTTTACTTTTTAAGATTTTTATTTTTTCTTATATTTTTATAAACTTTTTTTAACTTCTTCTATCTTGCTTAGTTTCAATGATATCACTAACCATATCTGGCTGTGATTTGGGGCACAGCACGTCGGTCCGGCAAATAAAACACCCCCATCGGGTTGGTGATATCATTGCTATATATTGTTAGTGTTAGGCTTTTTCTTTTTCCTGTTTCTGTTTATAATTTTAATTTTGTAATTTTATAATTTGACTCATATATAAATAAATAAATAAATAAACTGCGGGCGTGGCAAATAGAATTAAACCACTATTTCTGATCTATAAACACACAATTTATTGACTTTTTGGGCTTTAACCAATAATATTATTGGCGTTTACCAAAAATATTAAAAATGTAAAAAAATATATTTTAGAACAAAAAAATAAAGAAATAAAAGAAAAGCCGGCATAGAAAATCCGAGGTTCAAACCTCCGCCTACTTGCACGAGTCATAATTCGTCATCTACGACGTCACCACGACGTCACCACTGTGCTTGTCAAACCAATAATAATTATAAATAAAATGTGTATAAATTACCGATTTGCACAATTCTTTAGTACTTGAAATACTTGTTTTTGCAATTTTTAGAGTGGCATCCAAAATTTAACAAAAATTGTATAAATGTCCCATTAAATTAAATACATTACATAACTTAATATGTTAAAAAAAAAACACCTCACATCGTTAAATTAAAACTTTCAACAGTTGTTTGTTTTTTTTTTTTTTTTGCAATTTGGTATTATTTTTTAAAAGTACAAATAAGTATATATATGTGTGTGGATTGGTGGGCTCATTTTTAAAATTGTGTGATGGCTTGATTACTTGAATTTTATTTGGCGTTGTATGTTAACTTTGCATTATTTTGACTGGAGACAAGATTAAGAGGTACAAATCGTACGTCGCTTGCATCAGTTTCATTGAAATCTGGCAAAGATTGCGATTTTGCTTGTTTTAAAAGAACATTTTTAAGCGTTTCTGTTGTTTCACGTGTCTCACATATGTCTTTTGTATTTCTCAAAATAAAAATGAAAAATATTTTGCCCAATATGATTAAATGATATTTGATTATTAAAGTATAATTAATAAACTTTTGAATATCATTATAACTTTATTTTTCAACGTATAAAAACTAAATTATTTAAAAATTTTATATAGCTTCATCTAGCATCCTATTACATACAATTTTAACAAGTAAGAAAGTTTTAGTCGAGGGGGCCCGACGAGGAGTTACCCTGAACCTCCGTAGATCCGATATTATTAATATCTAATAAAAACGAAAATCGATAAATAGGTGTGGTGAATGCGGACGTTTTGTAGTATTTGGATTTTGGATGCCACGCCCCCATCGTGCGTATTATTGCTCAAAAATACTTTTCTCATATTTGCCACGCCCTAATGGCCGTAGACATATAATTTTTGGTCAGTCCACGACAGGGGTCTTGGGCAAGGTAACTGAAAATTTTCGTCGCTTACACTCAAAAAAATTCGAAAATTACAGGATATTTTTGAAAAAGTAACGCCCCAAATGGGACGTACAAATATTTTTTGGTCGATCGATAGAGGTGGTCACAAAAAACCTACCATCCAATTTTGAAGTTTCTAGTTTGGAGGTATAAACTCGTGCGATTTTCCACGCCCTCTGTGGGCGTAAATATATCCGCCATAGCTTATTGAACTTGGGATGTTAATACAAGTATATATTCAAGTCTCAAGTCTATAACATTTATAGTGTTCAAAATATATCAGCATTTGCAGAATAGGTATAGTCAGATCCGAGATGCCACGCCCCAGTGGACGTGGGCTTTCAATTTTTTGGTCGATTCTTTTAGGATTGAAACAATTACTCACGTGCCAAATTTGAAATTATGAAAATGTACGTAACAGGCAGATGGAGGCGTGGCAGGCACCATAAAGTATAAAAATTCTTGATCATCTCCACGAGCGGATTCGATACAGCTATGCCCGACTGTCCGTCCGTTTGTCTGTGTGAACCCAGCAAAATCGTAAAGCACAGAAGCTAGAGATCTGAAATTGTACATGTTTATCATACGATTTTATGTTTTTTGATAACTCACCCTTTCCTCATTTCGACAAATTGACTTCAATTTATCTAGAGATTTCAATTTAGATACGGTTACCAAATACATAAATTTTTAAGTTTTATGCTTTGGCAAAAACATACATATGAATACACTCTAAAAAAATCAATATTCGAACGCAGTCGTTGCGCGATTAGCAGAATGCGTGCTGATTCGTGCACCTGTGCTTAAGAGTATAGTATATCTGGGATACAGGAAAATCAATTTTCTAATATACCACGCGCCAAGTGGGCATATCCAGAAAAACTTGATACTTTATCTGATGAGGGGGTATACACCAGTATATATTAAAAATTTCAAGATTCTAGCTTCTAGCATAGAAATGGTTTGCGTTCATACGGACAACAGCGGACATTGCAAAAAATCAATATAATCATTACATGAGTATAAAAATATCCACGTCTGCGTATGGTTTACAAGTATGAGTTTAAAATATTATATTCAATGAATGCAGCATATAACAAGTAAGGAAACTCTAGTTGGAAGTGCCTGACTAGGAAATACCCTAAACCCCGCCTATCGGCGGTTTTAAATGCACTTCAAAGTTTGCGTATCATTTTAAATTCAATTAAAAAATTAAAAAAATAAAAATAAGTAACTTGCATAAAAAAATAGTTTTGACGGCAGCTTAGAGAATCGAACTTGGGTCTTCATGTCGGCGATCGGCGCTTCTGTGTACGTAAACGTTTGGTAAACGTTTTGTTTAATAACATAATAGATTTCATCTATTATATTGAATTTATTTCAATTATGTACAGTATGTACATATGTATGTATGTATATTGCAAGCAACGCATACATACACACGCACACGCATACGCTTTGCTAACTGCGCAGTTTGCTCAACGACTGCGCTGGGAAAATATGTGCATGTTATGGGAAATTAAATGCTTAATAACCTTGTTTGTAGACCGACTTTCTTAATCAAAGTTACGCAGCGTAATTATATCATTCATATGCTTGTATGTGCAAAAGCAGAAGTCTTTAGTATTTGAAATAAGTGTTTAGAAAATTTGGGCGAAGGGGGCGTGACAACCAAAATTTAACAAAAATCAAATTGTACAAAGGTTCCATTAAACTAAGAACAAGATTTGGAGTCTAACTATAAAGATGTAGAAGATATAATTTTAAAACTGAAAATCTATTTTCGTTTTTAATCGATAAAAAAAAACGAGAAGAGTTATCGAATTTCTAAAACAAACTCGACCTGCGCGTGATATACACGAATACGACTCTATAAAAAAATCTGTCTCTAGCTATTATAGGTTCTGAGATCCACACGTTCAAACGTACGGACAGACAGACAGACGGACAGACGGACAGGGCTCAATCGACTCGGCTTGTCGTCGTGATCAAGAATATATATATAGTTTATGGGGTCTGCCACGCCTCCTTCTGCCTGTTACATACATTTGGGCTGCAAGAAAACCATTATACCCTGATTACCCATTTTTAATGGGTTCAGGGTACAAAAAAAGCAAAACTAATTAGTTATTAGTTCATTTATTATTTATTTTATTTATTACTTATTTTATTTATTATTTATTTTATTTATTATTTATTTTATTTATTATTTATTTTATTTATTATTTATTTTATTTATTATTTATTTTATTTATTATTTATTTATTTAGCCGTGTCCATCCGCAGCGATCTCGTTAACCCCAAAATTGAGAGATCTGAAATTTTACATGTATACTCGTATATACCATATGTAGTACTAGCTTCAAACTTTTGCATTTTGTAACTTGGGTATTTTATAAAATTTCACTAAATTGTTAAAATGTATAGATTATTTTTTTTATAAAATGACAAATGTTCGATTGTTTTATTTAATTTTTTTAAGTTTATTATTATAATTATTAATTGGATGATAACTCATCCAATTTTATGGTCGATCAAAATTGATCATTTATGTGGACTGATTAGAATATCGTTTCGTTTAATGTTCAGGATATCTCCTAGTAAAGCAGACTAGAGAAATAAGATAGAAATATTTCGTTACAATAGCTTCATTATACATATCTTCACATTTATATTCTATTCTGATCGAAGTCGAAGTTTGCGATATAGAATCAGTTGACTTTGAGATCTTCGTAAATTTGCAGGGTTTCAAGTTAAGTTCTAACAGAAGTTTCAAAACACCCAAATAATACATTATCGGTAAAAATGATGCTTTTGCATAGTTCTTTAACAAAAATTGAATGGTTAATATTCGTTTTTAATTTTTAGCTAAAAATAAAGATGAAAGTCGTGCGACACAAATGCTACGGAATATGATGACACAAACTTTTGTATTTCCTGTGCCGTCAAATATAGCATTGACAAAAGTACCTGAAGAACCATTGCCACTTTTAAAGGTAATAAGATTACAAATTAAAAATAAATTATTATCATATTTTAATTAACAGGAAATGCCTGACTCAAAATCCAATGTTTTTAAAATATGTAGAAGAAAGCAAAGTTTTCCTACTAAATCAGATTGTATGGAGTCCCCTGAGATTAAGGTTGCCGAAACTTACCTCCATTCAGAAAGCACATCCAATGCAGACGGATTAAAAGATAAAAAGGTATTTTAAAAAGAAAGATGACTTATAACAAAAATGTATTCCATAAAATTTGTAGGGCCAAAAATGCATATCTTTATCTACTTCTCAAAAGGATATGTCTTGTTCTAATTGTGGTACATTAACAACAACAATTTGGAGACGTAGTGTGAGAGGAGAAATGGTTTGTAACGCTTGTGGATTATATTTCAAACTTCATGGAGTCAATAGACCACATTCTATGAGACGCGACACTATTCATACACGGCGCAGGCGTCCGAAGGAGTGTGAAAAATCTAAAAAACGTAAGTATTTCAACACATTGCGGAATATTGTACTTTTACTATATTTTTAACTGATAAATTACTTCAATGGTACGTTAGGAACCAATCAAAAATGAGGCGGCAATAATATATATAATATAATTCTTAATCATCACAACCGGCTTGGGAAACGCCGTCTAATTTTACCGCCGATGTGTTGATGATGTTGGGAATGATCGTAATGATCTCCCAGTCCATTTTAAAATTATTTTTTAAACCTTTAACCCATTGAAATTAGGAAAGTAGGGTATAATGTAAAATATAAAAGATAAGATGAGTCGATATAGCATTGTCCGTCCGTCTGTATGAACTCAGCGGTCTCGTAAACCACAAAAGCCAGAGATCTGAAATGACATGTATACTCGTGAATACCATACCAGTACGAGTTCGTTTTTTTTATTGATAACTTATCCCGTTTCTCTGTTACCGATAATTTTTGATAAATTGACTTCGATTTATATGTACCGTTAAAACTATAAACCTGCTTTACCCTAAATTGGCAAAAACACGTTTTTCAATTACTAGAGACTTGTGCTTTGGCAAATATACTCTGTGCAAGTTTGATTAAGAAAGTCCTTCTACAACAAAAGTCAGTTTTGCTTTAAATTTATATCTACATTTTTTATATGCTGCATTCATTGAATATAATATTTCAAACTCATACTTATAAACCATACGCAGACGTGGATATTTTTATACTCATGTAATGATTATATTGGTTTTGTGAAATGTCCGTTGTTGTCCGTATGAACGCAAACCACTTCTATGCTAGAAGCTAGAATCTTGAAATTTTTAATATATACTCAAATTTTTCGGATATGCCCACTTGGCGCGTGGAATATTAGAAAATTGATTTTCCTGTATCCCAGAAAGACTACAACCCTATACTTTTACACACAGGCGCACGAATCAGCACGCATTCTGCTAACTGCGCAGCGATTGCGTTCGAATATTGATTTTTTCAGAGTGTGATTATTCATTCATATGTGTGTTTTGCCAAAGCATAAAACTCAAAAATTTATGTATTTGATAAACGTATCTAAATTGAAGTCTCTAGATAAATTCTAGTCAATTTATCAAAAAACATAAAATCGTATGATAAACATGTACAATATCAGATCTCTAGCTTCTGTGCTTTACGATTTTGTTGCGTTCACACAGACGAACGGACGGACAGACGGGCATAGCTGTATTGAATCCGCTCGTGGAGATGATCAAGAATTTTTATACTTTATTATTTTATTTATTTTCACATTTTATACCCTAATTTCCCATTTTCAATGGGTTCAGGGTATAAAAAACCGACACAGCCAAGATTCGAACCAAGGTAGTCTACGATCGATGCTAGTTGCTTCTGTTATCACCGAAAAGTTAATTAGCACTTGATGAATTCTTAGAACATAATAAAATGTTAAGGGTACTGCCAAGGACAGCTGCAAATCGAATAACTTCTGCGTTACATAATGGATTTTAAATTTTCAGAAAGTAGACTTCATGTATATTCAAATGAATTGTAAGAAATTGGTAATAGGCATGCTATGGTATAAAAAACTAAATTGTATTAAATATACATTACACTAAATATAAAATTTGGGGCAATTAGGGGAGTGTCAAATCGATAAATTCATATCTTTGAATATTTTGGAACTAGGTCGTGAATTAGTATTTCAAAGTCGGTAGCGCCCAACTGTAACGATCTTAATTTTTGTACTCATTCACACAGTAAAATGGGTATATTGGTTTTGTGCAATGTTCGTCCGTCTGTCCGTATGAACGCAAACCGGCGCGTAACAAATAGGGTGAAACTGCATCTTCTACAGTGTTAGAGCTAGAAATTTGGCGTAAGTGTTATGATCCCATAAAGATCGACTAAAAAATTATATATCCACGCCCACTGAGGAAGTAACAAATCGGATCTGAATATACAGTCGAGTCGCGATAATTCGAAATGGCAAGGGAATGGAATTTTTTACGAATTACAGAGGTTTCCGATTAACCGGGTTTTCCATATAAAGGGGTTTAAAAATTTAAAATATGAATTGAAGGGGTTTTTAAATTTCACGTCATTTGAACAATTTTAACTTATTAAAAATAAGTAAAATACACATTCATTTCAATGTTATGTAATTAAAAACAAAATTAAACATAAACAAAATCATATTAACGAAAAATTACTTTTGTATATTCAGGTTGCTTTTGACGCTTTATTTGACAGCGTGCGGGTGCTCCTATAATAAATTCGTTTCTGTTAAGAGTTGAAATTAATGTTGATAGAGCAATTCCGAATTGTTTTGCCACATAAATTTTTTTGTTGCTCCATTATATTGATGTTTATCTTGTTTTTGCGAAATTGATAGTGTTTTATGAGAACGTTTACTTAAAATTTGTACGAATCGTCTTCACGCTTCAAATAAAATGAGCAAACTAATGTAAATCAAATGAGAGAACAACGAAATTTCTCACATGAAGCGGCATAAAGGCGCCATGCATAATAGTCTGCGAGACTTAACGGTAGTTTAACTTCCAGCAACATTAAGCATTACGAAACAAGAGGTTTGGAAATGAAATTACGAATTATAAAAGGCAAGATCATCGCCGAGTAGGCAGAAAAACTTCGAATTAACGAGGGGACCAAAATGTATGGGATTTTTACGAATTAACGAAGTTTTTTCAAGGGACCAGCAGTTTCTTACGAAATATTGAGGTTTTCGATTTAGCGGGGTACGAATTATCGAGACTTTTTTGAGCACCATTGATGCTGGAAACTTGAGTTTTGGTATATATACTTATATTAACATTCCAAGTTCAATAAACTATGGCGGATATATTTACGCCCACAGAGGGCATGAAAAATCGCACGCGTTTATACCTCCAACAGTTTGTGCGCTAGAAACTTCAAAATTGGATGGTATATTGCTTGTGACCACCTCTATCGATCGTCCAAAAATTATGTTTAATTCTTTAGGGGCGTTACATACTCAAAAATACCCTGTAAATTTGGAATTTGTTTTAGTGTAAGCGTTCAAAATTAACAGTTACCTTGCCCTAGACCCCTGCCGTGGACTGGCCAAAAATTATATGTCTACGCCCACTAGGGCGGGCGTGGCAAATAAGAGGAAACTACTGTTTTTGAGCAATAAACCCGCAATTTATTGACTGTTTGCCATTTTACCACCTTAATTGATTTGCTAAATATTCTAAATATATAAAAAAAAAAAAATAAAGGAATAAAAGAAAAATCGACATTCCTAAACCGAGTTTTGAACCTTCGCTTACATGTACGAGTCAGAATTCAGCATCTCTCCAACGACTCCATAACTTTGCACTGCATTGCACTGCTTCTCATAGCATGGCACGAAAAGGCAATGCTTATCAATAATAAATATATAAAATGTGTATAAAAACCGACTCCGCCAAGGTTTGAACAAGGGTGCGATGATCGGCTTTTATTACCAACGCCATTGAATTTTATAGATGAATTCTATTGTATATGTTATTTCTTAGAGCATAGGAAAATGTTCGCGGTCTAGCCAAGCACATTTGTCAATTGATTAAACGTTTTAACGTGAATAACTTCTGTGTTACTTAATGGATTTTAATACAATTTTCAGCATATTGATTATATTTTCAAGTGAATTGTAAGATATTGGTATATAATAAAAAGCGAAATTGTATTAAATACACATGACACTAAATATATAATTTGGGGATAATTAAGTTTATGGAAAATTGGTTAATTCGTATCTTGGAATGTTTTTGAGCTGAATGCTGGTGTATGAATTAGTATTTCGCAGTTGGTAGCTCCGACTGCAACGTTTTTACTTGTTTTTACCTTGAATCCATTGAAAAATTTGATGAGAATAAATAAATGGCAAAATCTGCGTATAATGGTTTTCTTAAAATGGATGCGTGGCAGTCGTTTTTACTGTAAATATATTCTTGATCAGTATAAGCCAAGCCGATATACCTTTGTACATCTGCCCGTCTGTCCGTTTTTTTTTTTGTATTTCGTTTCATGGAATTTTTATATAATATTAATTTTTGTTACATTTTTGATGGCAGGGGGCTTGTGCTTAGGAAAATACACACATATTGATGATATAATCACGGTGTGAAAGTTTGAATAAGAAAGCCAATCTACCAAAAAAGTTATCTTTTAATATCCAATAATATAGGCATAAAGAGTCGCAAATCTTTAATAAATATAAAATTACAATATTTTATGATTAATTTGATTCAATTTAGTAATGAGTACTTTTGTTTTTAACGGTGGATAGGAAATAGGTCAATACCAATCAATACAATAGTTGAATATGAAACGGATAATCTCAATGGTCGTTTAGAATGCAAGAACTTAGATATGCCACGGGCCCTGGATACCCCAACATTTTCTGATTCAGTATTTGAGGTGAGTATTTTTTATTATTATACCTTGATCCCAATGAAAATGAGAACAAGTAAGAAAGCCCTAGTTAAGGGTGCTTAGTTTTACTAAACTTTGATAGATTATTGAATTTAAGATATTTATGAAATACTCAATCGATACAATTTATACCTTGAAAATTAACTCTGAACCTATTGAAAAAGAGGAATCAGGGTATAATCGATTTTTATACTATGAACCCATTGAAAATGGGAAAATTAGGGAGAGAAGCCGAGTTGATTTAGCCCTGTCCGTCCTATTTCTTATGTTTAACAGCGCCAATCTCAGAACGAATTATAGCTAGAGACTTGACTTTTTTTGGTAGGTTTCTGTATATTGCGATCGATTTTGTTTTAAAAATTCGATAACTATATTGTTTTTATCGATTTAAACGAAAATCGAAATTCAGTTTTAGAATTACATCTTACATCTTTAAAGTTTGAGTCTTATATTGTGATTTACGGGACATTCATGGAAGTTTTATTTTTGTTAAACTTTGAATTCCACGCCTTCTTATGCTTGTAAAATGTAGTATGTATGTATGTTTTGGAATATCGGATCTTCGGTTCAGGGTAACTCCTCGTTGGGGACCCTCGACTAGAACTTTTTTACTTATTAAAATTGTATGTAATAGGATGCTAGATGAAGCTATATAAAATTTTTAAATAATTTAGTTTTTATACGCTTAAAAATAAAATTATAATAATATTTAAAAGTTTATTAAGTATACTTTAATAATCAAATATCATTTAATCATATTGGGCAAAATATTTTTCATTGTTATTTTCAGAAATACAAAACAGAAATATGTGAGACACCTGAAACAACAGATACGCTTAAAAATGTTCTTTTAAAACGAGCAAAATCGCAATCTTTGCCAGATTTCAATGAAACTCATGCAGGCGACGAACTATCTGTACCTCTAAATCTTGTCTCCAGTGAAAATAATGCAAAGTTAACATACAACGCCAAATAAAATTCAAATAATCAAGCCATCACACAATTTTATAAATGAGCCCATCAATCCACACACATATATATAATTATTTGTACTTTTAAAAAATAATACCAAATTGCAAAAAAAAAAAAAAAACAAACAACTGTTGAAAGTTTTAATTTAATGGTGTGAATTATTTTATATCCAACTCGGACATAATTACTTAATTTTGTTTATACTTAATATAATATTTAAGTAATTGAATATATTTCAACAAATACATGATTCAGTATTTTTAAAATTTAATATCTCTTCTAAGTAGCTTGACAATTTAAAACGAAATTATCTAAAAACAAGTATATTACAAACCAAATGCACCTATTTTCCATACATTAAACAAAGGCACTCAACTATGAGGTACCCTAGGCCATCAATTATATAACTTATTTGCAGTAACTTTTAGTTTTTTATAGTTGTTTATCATTATATATTTCAATCGTTTTTATTTAAATCCTACAATATTTAATTAATACATTTTTTTATTAACATTTTCAAGTAAAATGTTGATGTTACGTTAGAATTCAGGCAGACATTTTGTTTATTTTAATACTCAAAATTGAAAAATAGGGTATCTCTCAAATAGGTATGGTTTCTTAGGTGTTTCGTCTGACTTTTAGCTAAACTCTTTAAAATAAATAAAAATTTTCTATGCACAAATTTAAAAAAAGTAATGGTATTATTTTTTTTAATAATTTAATACTTTTGTGGGGCTGTCGAATTAAAAAATCATCGTGATTAATAATATTAGACATTAATCTTTTCTAATAACATTTAAAAAAAAGTTTTATATTCTGAGTATTTGTATATTTTAAGTCTTAATATTCGAAGGACAGCATTTTGATAAGTAATTTACGAATAGTATATTTAAATATATTTGGCAATATATTTTTTCAATCCAGACATTGTTTTAAAGAGCTTATTGTTTCTTCAGCACAATTCTATAGCTAGAAAACATTTGTAAAATCTCTTGCCTGTAAATGAAAATCATGTGATAATAAAATAATCTCCACAATTTTTAAATAGTTAAACTATGCAATTCAAAGCAATATTCATAATACCATGCTTACAAGCAACAATTGAACAAATATTTATATTTCAAATAAATATTCTTAAAATTTAAAAACGAATACACTTTTCAATCTTTATATAATATGTAAAGTTTAGAATTATGTAAGTTAAGAAAAAGTTAATCGATTATTTTTCGAACATAATAACTACATCTTCTAACAGTTAAAATAAAAAATGAAAAAGAAATTAAACAAAAATGAGTTTCTATTTCGAACTATTACTATTATAACTAGCAACAAACAATGCATTTATCTATTAAACTCTTCTACCGACTGCCAAATACTCATGACGTCTTATCATTCAGTTCCAAAAATGATATATAGAAACTTACAGATTAGGCACGCCCCTAATTGTACCTAACTTTTGTATTTAGTATAATGCGTAACAATTTTCATTTTTTTTTTATATACCAACTTCTTAAAATTGAAGGTGAAATAAAAAAAAATTTGTTGAAAATTGCATTAAGTAAAACATAAATTATTAAACAAAACGCTTACAAAATCCTATATTCTTAGACTTAGACTTAGACTTAGTACTTAACTTGACTCATTAACTGCTAATTCATTTTCTAGGTTGCTTCAAAATGCAGTGGATGTGTTAGTAAAATCGATGCGTGTCTACCAAATAAAGCCTGGGCTCGAATCAAATAGAAGTCGGGTTTTTATACTCATTCGCAAAGTGAATTGAGTATATTGGTTTTGTGCAATGTCCGTCTTGCTGTCCGTCCGTCTGGCCATCTGTTTTCCCGATACGCCCACTTGGGTTGTGGCGAATTGGATAATTAATTAAAATATTGTGAACACTATTAATGCTAGAGACTTGAGACTTGGTACATATACTTGTATTAACATCCCAAGTACAATAAGCTATGGCGGATATACCACAGCGGGTGCGGCAAACCTTAAGAGTTTGTACCTCCTACAATATTACTACTAGAAGCTTACAAATTGGATGATAGGTTAGTGATTACTTCCTTTTGGGGCGTGACCTATTAAAAAATACCCTGTAATTTTCGCATTTGCGTTTACTGCTGCGGGCGTGACAAGTGGCATAAAACTACTGTTGTTGACCTATAAACTCACAATTTACCTTTTTATTTGTCATCTTACTACATTAATTGATTTTTTAAATATTATAAATGTAATAAAAATATACATTAGTACAACAACTTGAGAAATAAAAAAAAATCAACATAGGAAAAACGAGATTCGAACCTCCGCCTACATATGTAGTGATATCGTTGAAACTATGAAATATAGAAGAAATTAAAAATATTATGACAAGTTTATATAAGTTAATAAAAATAAAAGATGAGAAATCACTATCCAAGTAGGGAGAATTGGGGTTTGTGTGTGAATTCTCTGAAGTACGCTGAAAGTAAGGAGGAAGGAGAAACACGAGAAGGAACTACAAAATTGATTTGCAATAAAAGACCAGGAATATTTTTTAGTAAGAAATACAACTGGGAGAAACGTAGAAAAAAGGGGCCCATATGGCTACCCTGAGGAACAGCCGAAGAGACAAATATGACCTTAGAAATAGATGTTCTCAACAGAACTCTTTGGGCTCTACCCTTTAAATAGGAAGCTATCCACGACAGAAGTTTAGGGGAAAATCCCAATTGCAAGATATCATGCTGAACAGAGTCAAAAGCCTTACTGAAATCAGTTTATATACCATCTGTTTGCATTTTATTTAAAAAGCTCTCATTGACTAGAGATGAAAATTCTAATAAGTTCGTAGAGGTTGATCGATTCTGAACAAAACCATGCTGCGATGGTGAAATAATAGATTTACAAGTTAGTGTTGCAAGTTAGGAGTTTTAATTTTTTCAAATAACTTCGGAATAGCAGAAAGCTTCGCAATGCGTCTATAATTTATTTTATATAAAGAAAGTTGACTACAATCGTGAGTCAAATTAGAAAATTACAAAATTAAAATTATAAAAAGAATAGGGAAAAGAAAAAGCCTAATACTAACAATATATAACAATGACACCGGACCGGCGAGCTATGCCCCAAATCTCAGCCAGGTCTGGTTAGTGATATCATTGAAACTAAGCAAGATAGAAGAAGTTAAAAAAAGGTAATAAAAATATAAGAAATATAAAATCTTAAAGAGTAAAATACAATAAGAGAAATCACAACACAAGTAGAGAGAATTGCCAGGTGCATTCTCACTACTGGGGTGTGTGTGTGATTTCTCTGAAATATGCTAAAAGAGAAGATTTTATTAAGGAAAGAGAGAGTTCAGAACTAAATACATGAAACGCATTGTACAAGGAATAGTTACAGTTACATATAGATAAATAAAGAGGACAAAAGTGACGAGAAGCACGGGAAGGAACTAGGAAGTTGACTTAATATAGAAGAGAAGGCGAATCAATACTACCGTTAATCAACTTATGTAGAAAAGTAATACCCAAGACTATTCTACGATTGATTAACGATGGAAGATCCAAAAGAAGAAGCCTACTACGATAAGACGGTAGACGAAGGTTACCATCCCAGTTTAGATTGCGCAAGGCAAAAAGAAGAAATTGCTTCTGAACCGATTCAATACGGTCCTGATACAATTTCTGCTGAGGCGACCATATAATAGAACAATATTCTAAAATAGGGTGTACCAGTGAGACAAAAAGAAGTTTAGTGACAAACGGATCATTAAACTCTTTAGACCATTGTTTAATAAAACCAAGTACACTTTTGGCTTCATTAACGATGGTTAGAATATGGGTATTGAATCTAAGTTTACAGTCAAAGACCACACCGAGATCTTTGATTGTAGAAATACGTTGCAAGGACACATTGTTGATTGTGTAATCAGCAAAAAAAGGAGTGGTACGACAGAAAGTCATTGTCATACACTTAGAACAATTTAGATGCAACTGATTAGCTTTACACCAATTTTGAAAGAATATTAGATATATATTATTATATCCTGTAGGCGTAGATGATCTATTGAGTTCTTGTATGAGAGACAGAGTTTTACGTCATCTGCATACATGAATATCCTAGAGTAAGAAATACAGCTGGGAAGGTCATTTATAAATAGGAAGAAAAGTAGAGGGCCCAAGTGACTACCCTGAGGAACACCCGAAGAGACAAATATGACCTTCGAAGTAGATGTTCTCAACAGAACTCTTTGGGTTCTACCCTTTAAATAGGAAGCAATCCAAAAAAGAAGTTTAGGAGAAAATCCCAATTGGTCAAGCTTTTAAGGCCAGATGTCATGCTGAACAGAGTCAAATGCCTTACTGAAATCAGTGTATATAACATCTGTTTGCATTTTCTTTAAAAAGCTTTCATTGAATCTGAACAAAACCATGCTGTGATGGTGAAATAATGGATTTACAAAAGTGCTGTAAATTAGAAGTTATAATTATTTCAAATAACTTCGGAATAGCAGAAAGCTTGGCAATGCCTCTGTTATTTGAAATATCAGATCTTCCTCCTTTTTTATACAGAGAAATAATAAATGATTCTTTCCCAATTGAAGGGAATACCGAGGTATCAAGAGACAAATTAAACAGTTTTAATAAAAGTGACCACAAAGAGAACGACGATTTCAACGTACGCATAGCGGATAAAAGAGAGACAGGAGAAATATTAGAAACGATAATGGCATTTCCATTCATTTAGAATTTAAAATTGGAAATGAATTGGTTTCTGAAATGACAGTTGAGTAAGTGGATTGGAAGAACTTTGCAAATAGATCTGAGGTATCTTGATCATTAGAAGTTCTGTCACAACCTAGGAAAAACGAGGATGGAAACCCAGAAGATTTACGCTTAAAATTTACAAATGAATAAAATCTTTTGGCATCACGAGCAAACTGTCTTTTACAGCGTATAAGGTAATTCTCATAACAACGAGAATTTAAATTATTTTAAAACATTTAGATTTAAAATTTTTTAGAGTTGGAAGAGTCGAAGTGAACCAGGGATGTTTATTAGAATAAGATTTTGGAAGACACATTGGAATACACTTGTCTAGAATAGCATTTAAAGTACTGTAGAATGTTGAAACTGCTAAGCTTACATCAACTGCCTCATATATAGGAGACCAATCTGTTGTATTAATGAGATCATTAAGCAAAACAAAATTACATTTACTAAAACAACGACGCTTTTTAAATGATGAGGAGATAAAAATTGGTGAACAGTAAATAGGTATTAAAACCTCTAGTGGTGGATGATATAAATCCTCAGGTATACAAAAGGGGGATGATCTTAAAACATTAATGCTGGCGTCATCATTAGTAAAAACAAGATCAAGAGAACGATTTAAATGATTGGAAATTGAGTTCATCTGATACATAGAGAGGTTAAACAATTCATAAAACAAATAATGATTAATTGTTGGAATAAGATAATTCGAATTAGGAAATGAGGCCCAAGAAGTGTTAGGTATATTAAAATCACCCAACACAAGAAATAAGTCATTATCTTGAACATATTCATACATTTCTTTAATACAAGATATATGATGACTATAAACTTGTAAATCGGAAGAGGGAGGAATATATGAACAAGTAACGTATAGGGAACAAGACTGAAAAGTTATTTTAACTCCAATAATCTCAACATTGTGAATTGATGAGAATGTAAAAGATTCAGAAAGGAAATGGGATTTAACAGCTATTAAAACACCACCCTCTCTACGAGACAAGCGATCAAGTCTATAAATAGTGAAATTATTTGAAAAAACCTCACTATTATAAACATTTTGGCTTAATCACGTTTCAGTGAGGGCTATAAGTTCAGATTAGACACTACAGCTTTGCAGAAATAGATTTTTTAATTTAATTTTTAATTAAGACCTTTAACATTTTGATAAATAATAGATAGCTGCGGAAAAGATGGAAAGAATCTTAGTTTTTTGATACACCCTCAGATGAAGGTTGGATTTAAAGACACTGGAGAAATTCTATTCCGAATCTTAGCTTTGAATTCATGTACAACTACATGGGGCGGCCAAAAGTTTGGATCACATATAGTATCGAAAAATTCAATTGGTACATTGATTTTAAGTGAAGCAATTTCACGAGGAGCCGCAAAATTAAACTTCGAGATAAAAACTTTAGACGAAATTTTACTTTCAATAAAAGCAGCCACAGCCTCACATGTCGTATTTGATGAAAGCCTAGATAAGAAAACTTGCTTTCGAGGAGACACAACAGATAAATAGGGTAATATAGGAGTAGGAGACGGTGCAGGAGACGGTGTCTGAATGTTGTTTTTAGTTTGAGCAACACTCGGAGAAACTTAAATTTTTTTAGTAGTGGCCTTTTGAGTGTCTGTTATGACACTAGACACAGATATTTTAACTGAATCATCTGATATGGGAATTGATAATTCTTGACGAGGGGGTTGATAAGTTAGGAGACGAAACTTGAATGGAGGGGGAAACTAGCAGTGATGGAGCAATCACTGTATTTAGCGGAGAATCAAAATTATACTGTATTATATTCTATTCAGTTCCTCTTCAAGCTGTTTTGAAAATTTACTTAGATTTGAGTACTGGATTATACATCTTGGAAAAACTTAATTGTTTTTCCAAACAATCTGTGCAAGATCAGCGTAATCCACCACACCCACTTTTGGGAGCAGCCATGTCTCTATCACAGTCACGCCCCGAGATGCCAGCACATTTAATGTGCATTAGATTCTCTAGCAACCAACAAATTGCATTTGTGCAGAATCAGTGACATTGCGAAATGTACATGATTTCTTACAGCATATCATATTGGCAACAGGCGAGTAAATCAAAACAAAAATAAAAACAGATTAAGATAAGAAAAAATAAAAGACAAAGAGAGATTTAACTGTGTTGAGCGAAACAAAATCACAAAGAACAACACTCAGCTAATACACAGATCAAAAGAATAAACACTTGATGAAGAAACAGAAAATAGAGCGGGAGAGAGCTACACTACAAACGAAATAAATTTCGTAAGAAACAAAAACAAACACTAAGCTAAGCGTGAGCGAGCGACAGCGAACATTGCAAAATTGGGAAATTTGCAGTTCAAATATACACCGACGCTCACAAAACTTTGTAAATAAAAACAAAAAACACAATGTTTCGAAACACAAATCATGGCACTATCAACCCAAAAATGCAATTCACCAATATACAAATAATGTGTAAATATACAATAAATTAAAGAACAGAAAAAATCAAAACTACGGAGCGCAAACAAAAACACGTCTTACTCTTATAAACTCAGAACTCTCTCTTATATATTTATAATATATCAATATATATAAGTTAACACGATCACTCAGCAGAATGAAAAAGAGCAGAGTGTTTGTGTTTAAATCCACGACGTCAGCCGAGATAGCGGATGTTGCCCAACATCGGCAAGCGGCGACAATGTTGAGGGAAACGGTCTGGACACCCGACACCCGACACGAGGCGCAGACGTTGCAGTTTTCGGAGTTAGGGCTAGCTTAGATTTAAGTTTCTTTTGTAATGGAGTTCAGTTGATTTTGGAGAATAAACAATAACGGCCGTCGCCTTACCATAAACCCTGAGTCTCCCAATTATGCGCAACACCGCGCGTACGACAAAACATAAAAAAATAACTGGCGCCCAACGTTAAATAGAACCCGCTAAAGAAAAATATTAAAAGCAACAAAAAGCAAGATATAAACTAAAAACAAAAAACAAGTGCAACAAGTGCAAAGAAAAAAAAGCAACACAGAAAATAAAGAATAGAAAGAAACAAATAATATCGGAAAAGAGTGAGAAAATAAAAACCCTAAAAAGCCAAAGCAACAAAAAGCAAGAGATAAACTAAAAACAAAAAACAAGTGCAACAAGTGCGCAAAGAAAAAAAGCAACACAGAAAATCAAGAATAGAATTCAGCGAGATCACCAACCATCCGAAGACACGAATCACACCGGGGACACCAACCCAGCGAAATCAACAACTATACGAAGACACCAACCAAACCGAAGACACGCACCGGCAAACGGATCTCACAACAAAGAATTTTGTATCATACTTTAAGGAAATATGTGAGTAGAGTGTTCAGAGGAATAAAATAAATAAAGCGAGAAATTTTTAAATTTTTAATTGAAAGAAAAATAAAACAAAACCACGAAACAAAAAAAAAAAAAAAAAATACAACAAAACAATTCCAGACTTTTCAACTAACCAACAGCTGAGGAGTTTTAGTGCTCATGAGCGATTCTGAACTTGAAGAATTAGTGGCAGGATTCGGAAATTTAAGGGGACGAACACTGTAAGTAACATGGCATTAACTAGCGATCAGTTAAAGGTTATCCGCAGTCACATACGCTTTGGCGGCTCAAGAAAAACTTTTCGATAATAAAATCAGTGACTTAGTAAGAAATATTTCTATAAATAATGTAAATGCTCCTAGGGTGGAGGCCTACAAAGATGCTGAAATAGCATCGGGAGCTACTTGCCCAGAGACCCTCGATGTTGTAAAAACCTTACCGGAATTCGAGGGGAAGATAGAAACGTATGTTTCATGGAGGCGAGCGGCACATACCGCATATAAAGTTCACGAACAGTTTGACGGTAGCTTAAAGCATTATCAAGCTCACTCAGCGATGTCCTTTTCGCCGCAAGGCCAGTTGACCTTCCATCTGCCCTTGCTCTAGCGCAGGAGGTTGAGGCCAACCATAACCGGTATATGTTTGCTACTAATTTTGCTAGAGGCATTGAAGATAGGGCCCAGAGGATAGAAGCAAGACAGCAAGCTAGGGACAAAACCGAAATATCAGATATGTGACCTATCCAGCAGGACAGAGACAGTAGGAACTAGAAACGATCAGCCACAACCCGTGAATGTCGATACATCATCTCGTTTTCGGCAATCGACACAATTTCGGAAACAGAACACCATGACTCAGAGATAGCCACCTAACAACTCCTGGCAAGCTCAAATAAACAGCCAGAGCGGACAGGGATACGCGCAGAAGAGACAAAATGACAGTAGCGCTAGACTTACAGGACAAAAACAACAGAGAATAAATCACCTACAATCAGAGGACGATACACACAACCAAGCTGAAGCAGAGGTTGACGACATAGATGACGAATCGGCAGAATACGACCAGATAAATTTTTTAGAGGAAGCTCCCTGCTACCGTTCATTGAGAGAATATGGCAGGTAGAACGATTAAATTATTGATAGACACAGGGACCTCGAAAAATTACATAAAACCGTTGGACGAATTAAAAGGCATAAAACCAACAAACAAACCATTTAGAGTAAAATCAATACACGGCTACAACACTATCGACAGGAAATGTACTATAAATATATTTAATACAAATACGACATTCTTCTTACTCCGACACCTAACGACATTTGACGGAATAATCGGACTGGACCTATTAAAACAAAGTGACGTCCTGCTCAACTTTAAAAACCAAACAGTAGTGTCAAAAAACGGCTCCGAAAAAATTGAATTTCTAAAATGCGCAAGCGTTAATTTTACAAAAATTGAAGAAATTAAAGTACCCCAGGAAATATCACAGGAGTTCCAACAAACGATCAGTATATGGACAGGTGTTTTTGCGGAACCTGATGAGGCACTTCCATTTAATACCGATATTGTTGCAACTATTCGACAGAGGACGACAGAGTCGTCCACACCAGACTGTACCCGTAACCTATGGGTGTATCGGACTTTGTAAACTCGGAAACTCAAACCTTGCTAAAAGATGGGATTATACGACCGTCACAATCACCCTATAACAACCCAGTATGGGTGGTCGACAAAAAAGGCACCGACGAACAGGGAAACACAAAGAAACGTTTGGTTATAGACTTCAGGAAATTAAACCTAAAGGCAATAGACGACAAATATCCCATTCCAAACATAGCTTCAATCCTTTCCAACTTGGGGAAAGCGAAATTTTTCACAACATTAGTTCTAAAATCCGGATTCCAGCAGATACTCCTCGCGGAAGAGGACAGAGAAAAAACCGCTTTCTCTGTAGAAAATGGGAATAATGAGTTTTGCTGACTTCCCTTCTGACTAAAAAACGCACCCAGCATCTTTCAGAGAGCTATTGACAACGTACTCAGAGAACGCATTGGGAAGTCATGCTATGTTTATATCGATGATGTAATCATATTCTCGGAGACCATGAAAGGCCACGTTGAACACACAGCTTGGGTGTTAGACAAACTTTTCAATACAAACATGAGAGTGTCACGCGAAAAATCACACTTCTTCAAGGAGAATGTTGAGTACTTAGGCTTTATCTTTTCAAGTCACGGTATCAAAACATGCCCTAGCAAAGTTGAGGCTATTCGCAACTACGAAAAACCGACTAACCTTTTCAACGTCAGATCATTCCTGGGACTAGCAAGTTACTATAGGTGTTTCATCAAAGACTTTGCAACCCTTGCGAAGCCATTGAGTGATATCCTAAAAGGTGACAATGGCAAAGTGAGCGCGACACAATCAAAAAAGATTCCAATTGACCTTCAGGAGAAACAATACAAGGCATTCAAGAAACTCAAGGAAATCTTAGCATCAGAAAACGTCATATTACTCTATCCAGATTATAATAAAGCATTCGACTTAACCACAGATGCTTCGTCCTTTGGGTTGGGCGCAGTTCTTTCGCAGAACGGAAGACCGATAACCATGATATCAATACTTTGAAGGATAGAGAAATGCACTTTGCAACAAATGAAAGAGAGCTTCTTGCGATAGTCTGGGCACTAAAAAATTTGAGGAACTACCTCTATGGGGTTAAGAACCTAAACATTTACACCGATCACCAGCCTCTTACGTTCGCGGTCTCCGACCGGAACCCAAATGCAAGGATTACACGTTGGAAAGCTCTCATAAACGAATACGTCGTAAACGCAATCTATTGCGAATTACCCATTTTGGCCTTTATAAAACACAAATTAATAGAAACATTCCCGACCACGGTTTTCAGACATACTAAACTCTTAGTAACGGACATAATAGACAAAAACGAACAAAAAGAAATAGTGACAACAGAATATAACAGAGCCCATAGGGCAGCACAGGAGAATGTTAAACAAATTCTGCAGGATTACTTCTTCCCCAAAATGACGAAATTAGCTATCGAAACCGCCTCAAACTGCAAAATTTGCAGAACATCAAAATACAACCGCCATCCACAGAAACAAGTACTCGGGGAAACACCTATACCTTCGTATACCGGCGAAATCCTACACATAGACATTTATTCGTCAGACAGAAAACATTTTTTAACATGTATTGACAAATTTTCAAAATTCGCAATAGTCCAACCAATCGCATCCAGAACGACTGTGGACATTCAAACAGCGATTCTCCAACTCATCAATTTAAAAAAAAAAACAAAAACACTTTATTGCGATAACGAACCGTCTATAAAATCTGAGACAGTCAAATCACTATTAGCTAACCAATACAACGTACAAATTGTAAATGCACCACCCCTGCATAGCACGTCAAATGGGCAAGTGGAAAGATTTCACAGCATCCTCAGTGACATTGCAAGGTGCCTAGCGACACAAAGGAAAATCTCGGACACTACAGAGACTATATTACAGGCGAATATTGAGTACAACAACACCATTCATTCGGTGACAGGAAAACGCCCCATTGATATAGTCCACACATCTTCTCACGGATTAGACATAGACGTTAAAGGCAGAGTTCACATGGCACAACAGACCCAACTGAACAGACTGAACGAAAAGAGACATAACAGACAGTTTGAAGTAGGAGATGTAGTGCTGGTGAAGTCAAATAAGCGTTTAGGAAATAAGCTTACACCGTTATATGTAGAACAAAAGGTAAAAGCCGACTTGGGGACAACCGTCCTAATAAAAGGGAGGGTGGTCCACAAAGATAATTTAAGATAAACGAACTAACAGACACCGTAAACACATTAATAAATACTGCACAAAACAAACAAATAGATACGGAACATTTATATGAGACAATCTTATCAAGAAATAGAATAATAACATCAGAACTGGAGGCCCTAATGTTGTCGGTTACCCTGGCAAAAGTTGGAATTGTAAATCCAGTTATATTAGATACAGATGATATTTCACAAATAATAAATGAACACTCTACAAATACAACGGTCACAGATATATTTGAAGTCTCAGAAATAAAAGCATTGTTAACTAATAACGTACTTGAATTCATTGTAAAATATCCAAATCCTAGATTAGTATGTAAGAAACTAACCCTATTTCCTGTACAACGCAAAGGAATGATAATAGACTTCGAAGGAAACAACGAAATAGCCGACTGCGGAAATCGGATCACACCGATCGGAAATTGTAGTGCGGCCCTCACGACAACATTCTGCAAGAAACTAGCTCATGGTACCCAACAATTACACTCGGGCGGCACGGCCCATTGCCCTACTCGATCCAGCCACTTGGAAGTATTGACCATGGTCGATGATGGAGTCATTATCATCAATAATGCAGCAGCCATGGTTAAGGAGCAACCTGTAAATGGAACATTCTTGCTCACTTTTGACAAAGAAGTACAAATAGATAACATCACCTTCCGAAACAACAACAACTACGTGAGGAAGACCTTTCCTTAACATTACCAACCATTAGGAGATATTGAGCCTACCGTACTTACAAAGACTAAATGTCGAAAATCTGCGCCAAATAACAACACTACAGGATGAACTAAGTCGGAAGTCTATAATATCCATCGTAGTGGTGTTCATAATCCTTTGCTACGCGTCGCTGAAGTCGTATCAGATGTACCAGAAAACCAGGCATCAGCGAACCCTAAATACCATGATCGACAGCCTGAGGAAATCCGAGGACGTCTTTCACTTAAGCGTGTGAGAAGTTAACACGATCACTCAGTCGAGATAGCGGATGTTGCCCAACATCGGCAACCGGCGACAATGTTGAGGGAAACGGTCTGGACACCCGACACCCTACACGAGGCGCAGACGTTGCAGTTTTCGGAGTTAGGGCTAGCTTAGATTTAAGTTTCTTTTGTAATGGAGTTCAGTTGATTTTAGAGAATAAACAATAACGGCCGTCGCCTTACCATAAACCCTGAGTCTCCCAATTATGCGCAACACCGCGCGTACTACAAAACATAAAAAAATAACTTATATATATGTCGGAGCGTACTGTACGTACGCACTGTATGTGATTGTTGCTGCGTACTGCACGTACGCACTATGTAACTGTGTATGTGTGTATGGATATTCTGGTTTACACCAGAATCCTACATATGTCAAAGCGAACTGTAAATACGCACTGTGTGTGTGTGTTGCAGGGTATGGGAATTCTGGTTTTCACCAGAATTCCTAATTTCATCATATCAGTAATATCGCATCAACCGCTAACTGCGCTCTGATTGGTCGTTTGCATTTTTGTCGCTTTAAGAAGTACCGTTTTAGCGGGACGACAGCGCTACAACGCTGTCGTCGAGTGTGGTTCGGAGCTATGCTGAGAAATGACACTGGCGTTGTCAGGCAGTTGTTAAGAAATGTGGAAGCATAAGCATCGAAACTCGCTACGCTAAGATGGATGAAAATAATAGTGACCCGACATATATATATATATATATATATATATATATATATATATATATATATATATATATGTCGGTAATTAAGGAAAGAAACAAGATACCATTGACTGAATATTGAACACGAGGACGTGTTATTGTCCGTATGGCCGTGTCGGAGAATGATACGATGAGTATGGTGAGCGATATGCACTATCGATTGCAATCAACTGTGAGTGGCAACTAGGGTTAGTAAAAATCCTGATTGCTGAGTGTGGTCCGTGTATGTAGTGTTGAGAAGGATATGGCTGTCAGACGTTTGGCGGTCTGACGTTCGGTGGTCGAAAGAGTTGGCAACGCGGTCGTAAGAAAAGAAAGAGAGTGAAAAGACTAGTGACCAGGTAGACTACGAAAGATACTTGGAAGAGAAGCCTTCAAGTCAATTAACCATGAACATACGTACACGTAACATACGCAGCTCCAGTGGAAGGGTGGCTACTGAAGCCCCTAAAAATGTGATGGCTATGGGGTATATATTTGTGCCTACAACTGACGACACCTTTTCATGACCCCAACCCGACATATATATATATATATATATATATATATATATATATATATATATATTTTTTTTTTTTTTGGCTGAGGTAATGAATACCGACTAAAAAACCTTCCCAATTCAAGGGCTGTGATTCCACCTTGGAACCAGGAAATATCCCGCATTAACCTTCAAGGTGGAGCCCTTGTATATGCTCTATCTAAGCATTGCCATCCGTGTTGCTGCGTCCAGGTCCCACTTTTTTCGCCGCAAAATCTTTTCGGCGAAGACACAAACTCTTTTCCAAGCATCTATGCTATTGCACATCTGCTGTACAATAGTTTCTACTTTGACTTCACCGACAGTTTCTGCCATGTCAATACGTTCTTCTGATCACCTTTCGTAGTCAAAAAACCTGTGCTCTGCGTCATCCATTGTATTTTCACAGTAAATACAGCTGGATTCGGGAGTTTTCCCCCATCTTATTTATTTATCCACTGTTCTCGGTCGGGGATAAGTTTTGCTGTCCATCTCCTATACCTCTCGCCTGCCCATTTAGTCTTCCACGAAGCTATTGTGTGCTGTCGAACCGTCTTTACCGCCTGCACCGAGAATTGTCCGTTTCGGTGGAGATTCCATATCTTCCCGCGCTCTTGCGCCATCAGGTTTATAGGTATGATTGCTGATATTAGCATTATCACCAATTTTGTAACCGAGCCCCCAAGGATCCATCTTTGCAAAGCTGTTTCCACTTGTCGTGTTTATTTCGTGTGATAGCAACCTTCCTCTCATTCTTAACTGCTAACGCTTCTGGCGTGTAATTTCCACAGCGTCGTGCTATTGTTAGTCTTCGTCTACACTGAATGCGTACTTTTCTTTTTTCCGCGATTTCGTGGTTCCACCAGTAAATCTGCAGTCTGCCTCCATATTCGTTCTGTATTTTTGGCATCGAAGCACCGTGTCAATAGCGTTTTAACTATATTCGACTACTTCTTTTGTACTTAAGGTGCCGTCGAATTGCAGCTCCCGTCTGTCTATTTCCAAGAGTAACTTCTCCGAGTCAAGTCTGCTTATATTCCATCTATGGGAAGTCTTTAGAGGGGGGGATTGTCTACTCTTATTTTGGAAACTGTATGAAATGTACTCATGGTCACTGCCAGTAAAGTCGTCAAGTATATCCAGTCCTTGATCCGATCTACGATATCTAAGACAGAAGCTTAGGGGAATATCCCAATTGGTCAAGCTTTTGAAGCAAGATATCATGCTGAACAGAGTCAAATGCCTTACTGAAATCAAATATGAAATATGTACCATCTGTTTGCATTTTCTTTAAAAAGCTTTCATTGAATCTGAACAAAACCATGCTGTGATGGTGAAATAATGGATTTACAAAAGTGCTGTAAATTAGAAGTTATAATTATTTCAAATAACTTCGGAATAGCAGAAAGCTTGGCAATGCCTCTGTTATTTGAAATATCAGATCTTCCTCCTTTTTTATACAGAGAAATAATAAATGATTCTTTCCCAATTGAAGGGAATACCGAGGTATCAAGAGACAAATTAAACAGTTTTAATAAAAGTGACCACAAAGAGAACGACGATTTCAACGTACGCATAGCGGATAAAAGAGAGACAGGAGAAATATTAGAAACGATAATAGCATTTCCATTTATTTAGAATTTAAAATTGGAAATGAATTGGTTTCTGAAATGACAGTTGAGTAAGTGGATTGGAAGAACTTTGCAAATAGATCTGAGGTATCTTGATCATTAGAAGTTCTGTCACAACCTAGGAAAAACGAGAATGGAAACCCAGAAGATTTACGCTTAAAATTTACAAATGAATAAAATCTTTTGGCATCACGAGCAAACTGTCTTTTACAGCGTATAAGGTAATTCTCATAACAACGAGAATTTAAATTATTTTAAAACATTTAGATTTAAAATTTTTTAGAGTTGGAAGAGTCGAAGTGAACCAGGGATGTTTATTAGAATAAGATTTTGGAAGACACATTGGAATACACTTGTCTAGAATAGCATTTAAAGTACTGTAGAATGTTGAAACTGCTAAGCTTACATCAACTGCCTCATATATAGGAGACCAATCTGTTGTATTAATGAGATCATTAAGCAAAACAAAATTACATTTACTAAAACAACGACGCTTTTTAAATGATGAGGAGATAAAAATTGGTGAACAGTAAATAGGTATTAAAACCTCTAGTGGTGGATGATATAAATCCTCAGGTATACAAAAGGGGGATGATCTTAAAACATTAATGCTGGCGTCATCATTAGTAAAAACAAGATCAAGAGAACGATTTAAATGATTGGAAATTGAGTTCATCTGATACATAGAGAGGTTAAACAATTCATAAAACAAATAATGATTAATTGTTGGAATAAGATAATTCGAATTAGGAAATGAGGCCCAAAAAGTGTTAGGTATATTAAAATCACCCAACACAAGAAATAAGTCATTATCTTGAACATATTCATACATTTCTTTAATACAAGATATATGATGACTATAAACTTGTAAATCGGAAGAGGGAGGAATATATGAACAAGTAACGTATAGGGAACAAGACAGAAATAGATTTTTTAAAGTTATTTTAACTCCAATAATCTCAACATTGTGAATTGATGAGAATGTAAAAGATTCAGAAAGGAAATGGGATTTAACAGCTATTAAAACACCACCCTCTCTACGAGACAAGCGATCAAGTCTATAAATAGTGAAATTATTTGAAAAAACCTCACTATTATAAACATTTTGGCTTAATCACGTTTCAGTGAGGGCTATAAGTTCAGATTAGACACTACAGCTTTGCAGAAATAGATTTTTTAATTTAATTTTTAATTAAGACCTTTAACATTTTGATAAATAATAGATAGCTGCGGAAAAGATGGAAAGAATCTTAGTTTTTTGATACACCCTCAGATGAAGGTTGGATTTAAAGACACTGGAGAAATTCTATTCCGAATCTTAGCTTTGAATTCATGTACAACTACATGGGGCGGCCAAAAGTTTGGATCACATATAGTATCGAAAAATTCAATTGGTACATTGATTTTAAGTGAAGCAATTTCACGAGGAGCCGCAAAATTAAACTTCGAGATAAAAACTTTAGACGAAATTTTACTTTCAATAAAAGCAGCCACAGCCTCACATGTCGTATTTGATGAAAGCCTAGATAAGAAAACTTGCTTTCGAGGAGACACAACAGATAAATAGGGTAATATAGGAGTAGGAGACGGTGAAGGAGACGGTGTCTGAATGTTGTTTTTAGTTTGAGCAACACTCGGAAAAACTTTAACTTTTTTAGTAGTGGCCTTTTGAGTGTCTGTTATGACACTAGACACAGATATTTTAACTGAATCATCTGATATGGGAATTGATAATTCTTGACGAGGGGGTTGATAAGTTAGGAGACGAAACTTGAATGGAGGGGGGAACTAGCAGTGATGGAACAATCACTGTATTTAGCGGAGAATCAAAATTATACTGTATTATATTATATTCAGTTCCTCTTCAAGCTGTTTTGAAAATTTACTTAGATTTGAGTACTGGATTATACATCTTGGAAAAACTTAATTGTTTTTCCAAACAATCTGTACAAGATCAGCGTAATCCACCACACCCACTTTTGGGAGCAGCCATGACTCTATCACAGTCACGCCCGAGATGCCAGCACATTTAATGTGCATTAGATTCTCTAGCAACCAACAAATTGCATTTGTGCAGAATCAGTGACATTGCGAAATGTACATGATTTCTTACAGCATATCATATTGGCAACAGGCGAGTAAATCAAAACAAAAATAAAAACAGATTAAGATAAGAAAAAATAAAAGACAAAGAGAGATTTAACTGTGTTGAGCGAAACAAAATCACAAAGAACAACACTCAGCTAATACACAGATCAAAAGAATAAACACTTGATGAAGAAACAGAAAATAGAGCGGGAGAGAGCTACACTACAAACGAAATAAATTTCGTAAGAAACAAAAACAAACACTAAGCTAAGCGTGAGCGAGCGACAGCGAACATTGCAAAATTGGGAAATTTGCAGTTCAAATATACACCGACGTTCACAAAACTTTGTAAATAACAAGTAAGGAAACTCTAGTCGGAGGTGCCCGACTAGGAAATACCCTGAACCCCGCCTATCGGCGGCTTTAAATGCACTTCAAAGTTTGTATATAATTATTTTAAATTAAATTAAAAAATTAAAAAAAAACAAAAAAGATTAAGTAACTTGCATAAAAAAAGTTTTGACGTCAGCTTAGAGAATCGAACCCGAGACTTTATGTCGGCGATCATCGCTTCTATCAACACAGCCGTTGCAATACATAAGAGTGAGATAGCGAATTCCTAAGTACAGTTATTGAGCTACTGAGCTGCTGCTACTGAGCTGCTGAACTTCTGCTTAAAATTCATCCCCAATTTGTCTTTGTTGTTGTTGTTATGAATTCTTCGAATTTTCTAGAGCTTCTGCTGCTGTTGCCACGCGCGTGTGTATGTACGTAAACGTTTGGTAAACGTTTCGTTTAATAACATAATGCATTTCATCTATTCATATGTATGTACATATGTATATTATATTGACTTTATTTAAGTTATATCAATGTTACTCTTATTTTATATATATGTAAATATATACAGTATGTACATGTGTACATACATATGTACGTATATTGCAAGCAACGCATACATACACACGCACACGCATACGCTTTGCTAACTGCGCAGTTTACTCAGCGACTTCGCTGCGCCAATATGTGCGTGTTATGGAAAATTAAATGTTTAATAACTTTTTTTGTAGATCGACTTTCTTAATCAAACTTGCGCAGCGTAATTATATAATTCATATGCGTGTATGTGCAAAAGCACAAGTCTCTAGTATTTGAAATAAGTGGTTTGAAAATTTGGGCGAAGGGGGCATGGCATCCAAAATTTAACAAAAATCAAAATTGTATAAAAGTCCCATTAAGCTAAATACAAGATTTGGAGTCTCTAACTATAAAGATGTAGAAGATATAATTTTAAAACTGAAAATCGATTTCGTTTTTAATCGATAAAAAAAGAACGAGAAGAGTTATCGAATTTCTAAAACAAACTCGACCTGCGCGTGATATACACGAATCTATAAAAAAAAAGTTCAAGTCTCTAGCTATTATAGGTTCTGAGATCCACGCGTTCAAACATACGGACAGACGGACAGACGGACAGACGGACAGACAGACAGACGGACAGGGCTCAATCGACTCGGCTTGTCGTCCTGATCAAGAATATATATACTTTATGGGGTCTGCCACGCCTCCTTCTGCCTGTTACATACATTTGGGCTGCAACAAAACCATTATACCCTGATTACCCATTTTTAATGGGTTCAGGGTATAAAAAGAAACACAGAAAATCAAGAATAGAAAGAAACAAATAATATCGGAAAAGAGTGAGAAAATAAAAACCCTAAAAAAGCCAAGGCAATAAAAAGCAAGAGATAAACAAAAAACAAAAAGGAAGTGCAACAAGTGCAAAGAAAAACAAGTAAGGAAACTCTAGTCGGAGGTGCCCGACTAGGAAATACCCTGAACCCCGCCTATCGGCGGCTTTAAATGCTCTTCAAAGTTTGTATATAATTTTAAATTAAATTAAAAAATTTAAAAAAACAAAAAAGATTAAGTAACTTGCATAAAAATGTTTTGACGCAAGCTTAGAGAATCGAACCCGAGACTTTATGTCGGCGATCATCGCTTCTACCAACACAGCCGTTGCAGTACATAAAAGTGAGATAGCGAATTCCTAAGTAAAGTTATTGAGCTACTGAGCTACTGCTACTGAGCTGCTGAACTTCTACTTAAAATTCATCCCCAATTAGTCTTTGTTGTTGTTGTTATGAATTCTTCGAATTTTCTAGAGCTTCTGCTGCTGTTGCCATGCGCGTGTGTACGTAAACGTTTGGTAAACGTTTCGTTTAATAACATAATGCATTTCATCTATTCATATGTATGTACATACATATGTATATTATATTGACTTTATTTAAGTTATATCAATGTTACTCTTATTTTATATATATGTAAATATATACAGTATGTACATGTGTACATACATATGTATGTATATTGCAAGCAACGCATACATACACACGCACACGCATGCAAACTGCTAACTGCGCAGTTTACTCAGCGACTGCGCTGCACCAATATGTGCATGTTATGGGAAACTAAATGCTTAATAACTTTTTTTGTAGATCGACTTTCTTAATCAAACTTGCGCAGCGTAATTATATCATTCATATGCGTGTGTGTGCAAAAGCACAAGTCTGTAGTATTTGAAATAAGTGGTTTGAAAATTTGGGCGAAGGGGGGGGGGGGGGTGGAATCCAAAATTTAACAAAAATCAAAATTGTATAAAAGTCCCATTAAGCTAAATACAAGATTTGGAGTCTCTAACTATAAAGATGTAGAAGATATAATTTTAAAACTGAAAATCGATTTCGTTTTTATTCGATAAAAAAAGAACGAGAAGAGTTATCGAATTTCTAAAACAAACTCGACCTGCGCCTGATATACACGAATCTATAAAAAAAAGTTGAAGTCTCTAGCTATTATAGGTTCTGAGATCCACGCGTTCGAACATACGAACAGACGGACAGACGGACAGACAGACAGACGGACAGGGCTCAATCGACTCGGCTTGTCGTCCTGATCAAGAATATATGTACTTTACGGGGTCTGCCACGCCTCCTTCTGCCTGTTACATACATTTGGGCTGCAACAAAACCATTATACCCTGATTACCCATTTTTAATGGGTTCAGGGTATAAAAAGCAACACAGAAAATCAAGAATAGAATTCAGCGAGATCACCAACCATCCGAAGACACGAATCACACCGGGGACACCAACCCAGCGAAATCAACAACTATACGAAGACACCAACCAAACCGAAGACACGCACCGGCAAACGGATCTCACAACAAAGAATTTTGTATCATACTTTAAGGAAATATGTGAGTAGAGTGTTCAGAGGAATAAAATAAATAAAGCGAGAAATTTTTAAATTTTTAATTGAAAGAAAAATAAAACAAAACCACGAAACAAAAAAAAAAAAAAAATACAACAAAACAATTCCAGACTTTTCAACTAACCAACAGCTGAGGAGTTTTAGTGCTCATGAGCGATTCTGAACTTGACAGCCACCTAACAACTCCTGGCAAGCTCAAATAAACAGCCAGAGCGGACAGGGATACGCGCAGAAGAGACAAAATGACAGTAGCGCTAGACTTACAGGACAAAAACAACAGAGAATAAATCACCTACAATCAGAGGACGATACACACAACCAAGCTGAAGCAGAGGTTGACGACATAGATGACGAATCGGCAGAATACGACCAGATAAATTTTTTAGAGGAAGCTCCCTGCTACCGTTCATTGAGAGAATATGGCAGGTAGAACGATTAAATTATTGATAGACACAGGGACCTCGAAAAATTACATAAAACCGTTGGACGAATTAAAAGGCATAAAACCAACAAACAAACCATTTAGAGTAAAATCAATACACGGCTACAACACTATCGACAGGAAATGTACTATAAATATATTTAATACAAATACGACATTCTTCTTACTCCGACACCTAACGACATTTGACGGAATAATCGGACTGGACCTATTAAAACAAAGTGACGTCCTGCTCGACTTTAAAAACCAAACAGTAGTGTCAAAAAGCGGCTCCGAAAAAATTGAATTTCTAAAATGCGCAAGCGTTAATTTTACAAAAATTGAAGAAATTAAAGTACCCCAGGAAATATCACAGGAGTTCCAACAAACGATCAGTATATGGACAGGTGTTTTTGCGGAACCTGATGAGGCACTTCCATTTAATACCGATATTGTTGCAACTATTCGACAGAGGACGACAGAGTCGTCCACACCAGACTGTACCCGTAACCTATGGGTGTATCGGACTTTGTAAACTCGGAAACACAAACCTTGCTAAAAGATGGGATTATACGACCGTCACAATCACCCTATAACAACCCAGTATGGGTGGTCGACAAAAAAGGCACCGACGAACAGGGAAACACAAAGAAACGTTTGGTTATAGACTTCAGGAAATTAAACCTAAAGGCAATAGACGACAAATATCCCATTCCAAACATAGCTTCAATCCTTTCCAACTTGGGGAAAGCGAAATTTTTCACAACATTAGTTCTAAAATCCGGATTCCAGCAGATACTCCTCGCGGAAGAGGACAGAGAAAAAACCGCTTTCTCTGTAGAAAATGGGAATAATGAGTTTTGCTGACTTCCCTTCTGACTAAAAAACGCACCCAGCATCTTTCAGAGAGCTATTGACAACGTACTCAGAGAACGCATTGGGAAGTCATGCTATGTTTATATCGATGATGTAATCATATTCTCGGAGACCATGAAAGGCCACGTTGAACACACAGCTTGGGTGTTAGACAAACTTTTCAATACAAACATGAGAGTGTCACGCGAAAAATCACACTTCTTCAAGGAGAATGTTGAGTACTTAGGCTTTATCTTTTCAAGTCACGGTATCAAAACATGCCCTAGCAAAGTTGAGGCTATTCGCAACTACGAAAAACCGACTAACCTTTTCAACGTCAGATCATTCCTGGGACTAGCAAGTTACTATAGGTGTTTCATCAAAGATTTTGCAACCCTTGCGAAGCCATTGAGTGATATCCTAAAAGGTGACAATGGCAAAGTGAGCGCGACACAATCAAAAAAGATTCCAATTGACCTTCAGGAGAAACAATACAAGGCATTCAAGAAACTCAAGGAAATCTTAGCATTAGAAAACGTCATATTACTCTATCCAGATTATAATAAAGCATTCGACTTAACCACAGATGCTTCGTCCTTTGGGTTGGGCGCAGTTCTTTCGCAGAACGGAAGACCGATAACCATGATATCAAGGACTTTGAAGGATAGAGAAATGCACTTTGCAACAAATGAAAGAGAGCTAATTGCGATAGTCTGGGCACTAAAAAATTTGAGGAACTACCTCTATGGGGTTAAGAACCTAAACATTTACACCGATCACCAGCCTCTTACGTTCGCGGTCTCCGACCGGAACCCAAATGCAAGGATTACACGTTGGAAAGCTCTCATAGACGAATACAATGCAAACGTGTATTACAAACCAGGAAAGGAAAATTACGTTGCTGACGCGTTAACACGCCATAACATCCATACACTAGAGAATGAGATCCACTGTGACTTAGCCACAATACATAGTGAACAGTCATCAACCTACGCAATAGAACCCACTGACAAACCATTAAATTGTTTCCGAAATCAAATAATAATAGAAGAAAGCAGGGCCCCTTCCAATCGAACCACAATCCTCTTCAGCGAAAAGATAAGACACACAATAGAGTTTTCTGACAGGGATACCTTAATAGAGAGAGTAAGCGACGTTGTAAAAAAAGATGTCGTAAACGCAATCTATTGCGATTTACCCATTTTGGCCTTTATAAAACACAAATTAATAGAAACATTCCCGACCACGGTTTGCAGACATACTAAACTCTTAGTAACGGACATAATAGACAAAAACGAACAAAAAGAAATAGTGACAACAGAATATAACAGAGCCCATAGGGCAGCACAGGAGAATGTTAAACAAATTCTGCAGAATTACTTCTTCCCCAAAATGACGAAATTAGCTATCGAAACCGCCTCAAACTGCAAAATTTGCAGAACATCAAAATACAACCGCCATCCACAGAAACAAGTACTCGGGGAAACACCTATACCTTCGTATACCGGCGAAATCCTACACATAGACATTTATTCGTCAGACAGAAAACATTTTTTAACATGTATTGACAAATTTTCAAAATTCGCAATAGTCCAACCAATCGCATCCAGAACGACTGTGGACATTCAAACAGCGATTCTCCAACTCATCAATTTAAAAAAAAAAAACAAAAACACTTTATTGCGATAACGAACCGTCTATAAAATCTGAGACAGTCAAATCACTATTAGCTAACCAATACAACGTACAAATTGTAAATGCACCACCCCTGCATAGCACGTCAAATGGGCAAGTGGAAAGATTTCACAGCACCCTCAGTGACATTGCAAGGTGCCTAGCGACACAAAGGAAAATCTCGGACACTACAGAGACTATATTACAGGCGAATATTGAGTACAACAACACCATTCATTCGGTGACAGGAAAACGCCCCATTGATATAGTCCACACATCTTCTCCCGGATTAGACATAGACGTTAAAGGCAGAGTTCACATGGCACAACAGACCCAACTGAACAGACTGAACGAAAAGAGACATAACAGACAGTTTGAAGTAGGAGATGTAGTGCTGGTGAAGTCAAATAAGCGTTTAGGAAATAAGCTTACACCGTTATATGTAGAACAAAAGGTAAAAGCCGACTTGGGGACAACCGTCCTAATAAAAGGGAGGGTGGTCCACAAAGATAATTTAAGATAAACGAACTAACAGACACCGTAAACACATTAATAAATACTGCACAAAACAAACAAATAGATACGGAACATTTATATGAGACAATCTTATCAAGAAATAGAATAATAACATCAGAACTGGAGGCCCTAATGTTGTCGGTTACCCTGGCAAAAGTTGGAATTGTAAATCCAGTTATATTAGATACAGATGATATTTCACAAATAATAAATGAACACTCTACAAATACAACGGTCACAGATATATTTGAAGTCTCAGAAATAAAAGCATTGTTAACTAATAACGTACTTGAATTCATTGTAAAATATCCAAATCCTAGATTAGTATGTAAGAAACTAACCCTATTTCCTGTACAACGCAAAGGAATGATAATAGACTTCGAAGGAAACAACGAAATAGCCGACTGCGGAAATCGGATCACACCGATCGGAAATTGTAGTGCGGCCCTCACGACAACATTCTGCAAGAAACTAGCTCATGGTACCCAACAATTACACTCGGGCGGCACGGCCCATTGCCCTACTCGATCCAGCTACTTGGAAGTATTGACCATGGTCGACGATGGAGTCATTATCATCAATAATGCAGCAGCCATGGTTAAGGAGCAACCTGTAAATGGAACATTCTTGCTCACTTTTGACAAAGAAGTACAAATAGATAACATCACCTTCTGAAACAACAACAACTACGTGAGGAAGACCTTTCCTTAACAATACCAACCATTAGGAGATATTGAGCCTACCGTACTTACAAAGACTAAATGTCGAAAATCTGCGCCAAATAACAACACTACAGGATGAACTAAGTCGAAAGTCTATAATATCCATCGTAGTGGTGTTTATAATCCTTTGCTACGCGTCGCTGAAGTCCTATCAGATGTACCAGAAAACTAGGCATCAGCGAACCCTAAATACCATGATCGACAGCCTGAGGAAATCCGAGGACGTCTTTCACTTAAGCGTGGGAGAAGTTAACACGATCACTCAGTAGAATGAAAAAGAGCAGAGTGTTTGTGTTTAAATCCGCGACGTCAGCCGAGATAGCGGATGTTGCCCAACATCGGCAACCGGCGACAATGTTGAGGGAAACGGTCTGGACACCCGACACCCTACACGAGGCGCAGACGTTGCAGTTTTCGGAGTTAGGGCTAGCTTAGATTTAAGTTTCTTTTGTAATGGAGTTCAGTTGATTTTAGAGAATAAACAGTAACGGCCGTCGCCTTACCATAAACCCTGAGTCTCCCAATTATGCGCAACACCGCGCGTACTACAAAACATAAAAAAATAACTTATATATATGTCGGAGCGTACTGTACGTACGCACTGTATGTGATTGTTGCTGCGTACTGCACGTACGCACTATGTAACTGTGTATGTGTGTATGGATATTCTGGTTTACACCAGAATCCTACATATGTCAAAGCGAACTGTAAATACGCACTGTGTGTGTGTTGCAGGGTATGGGAATTCTGGTTTTCACCAGAATTCCTAATTTCATCATATCAGTAATATCGCATCAACCGCTAACTGCGCTCTGATTGGTCGTTTGCATTTTTGTCGCTTTAAGAAGTACCGTTTTAGCGGGACGACAGCGCTACAACGCTGTCGTCGAGTGTGGTTCGGAGCTATGCTGAGAAATGACACTGGCGTTGTCAGGCAGTTGTTAAGAAACGTGGAAGCATAAGCATCGAAACTCGCTGCGCTATGATGGATGAAAATAATAGTGACCCGACATATATATATATATATATATATATATATATATATGTCGGTAATTAAGGAAAGAAACAAGATACCATTGACTGAATATTGAACACGAGGACGTGTTATTGTCCGTATGGCCGTGTCGGAGAATGATACGATGAGTATGGTGAGCGATATGCACTATCGATTGCAATCAACTGTGAGTGGCAACTAGGGTTAGTAAAAATCCTGATTGCTGAGTGTGGTCCGTGTATGTAGTGTTGAGAAGGATATGGCTGTCAGACGTTTGGCGGTCTGACGTTCGGTGGTCGAAAGAGTTGGCAACGCGGTCGTAAGAAAAGAAAGAGAGTGAAAAGACTAGTGACCAGGTAGACTACGAAAGACACTTGGAAGAGAAGCCTTCAAGTCAATTAACCATGAACGTACGTACACGTAACATACGCAGCTCCAGTGGAAGGGTGGCTACTGAAGCCCCTAAAAATGTGATGGCTATGGGGTATATATTTGTGCCTACAACTGACGACACCTTTTCATGACCCCAACCCGACATACATATATATATATATATATATATATATTTTTTTTTTTTTTGGCTGAGGTAATGAATACCGACTAAAAAACCTTCCCAATTCAAGGGCTGTGATTCCACCTTGGAACCAGGAAATATCCCGCATTAACCTTCAAGGTGGAGCCCTTGTATATGCTCTATCTAAGCATTGCCATCCGTGTTGCTGCGTCCAGGTCCTATACCTCTCGCCTGCCCATTTAGTCTTCCACGAAGCTATTGTGTGCTGTCGAACCGTCTTTACCGCCTGCACCGAGAATTGTCCGTTTCGGTGGAGATTCCATATCTTCCCGCGCTCTTGCGCCATCAGGTTTATAGGTATGATTGCTGATATTAGCATTATCACCAATTTTGTAACCGAGCCCCCAAGGATCCATCTTTGCAAAGCTGTTTCCACTTGTCGTGTTTATTTCGTGTGGTAGCAACCTTCCTCTCATTCTTAACTGCTAACGCTTCTGGCGTGTAATTTCCACAGCGTCGTGCTATTGTTAGTCTTCGTCTACACTGAATGCGTACTTTTCTTTTTTCCGCGATTTCGTGGTTCCACCAGTAAATCTGCAGTCTGCCTCCATATTCGTTCTGTATTTTTGGCATCGAAGCACCGTGTCAATAGCGTTTTAACTATATTCGACTACTTCTTTTGTACTTAAGGTGCCGTCGAATTGCAGCTCCCGTCTGTCTATTTCCAAGAGTAACTTCTCCGAGTCAAGTCTGCTTATATTCCATCTATGGGAAGTCTTTAGAGGGGGGGATTGTCTACTCTTATTTTGGAAACTGTATGAGATGTACTCATGGTCACTGCCAGTAAAGTCGTCAAGTATTTCCAGTCCTTGATCCGATCTACGATATCTAAGACAGAAGCTTAGGGGAATATCCCAATTGGTCAAGCTTTTGAAGCAAGATATCATGCTGAACAGAGTCAAATGCCTTACTGAAATCAAATATGAAATATGTACCATCTGTTTGCATTTTATTTAAAAAGCTTTCATTGACTAGGGATGAAAATTCTAATAATTTCGTAGAGGTTGATCGATTCTGAACAAAACCATGCTGCGATGGTGAAATAATAGATTTACAAGTTACTTACAAGTAATTCCGGAATAGAAGAAAGCTTGACAATGCCTCTATAATTTGAAATATCAGATTTTCCTCCTTTTTTGTACATAGGAATAATAAATGATTCTTTCCAAATTGAAGGGAATACCGAGGTATCAAGGGATAAATTAAACAGTTTTAATAAAAGTGACCACAAAGAAGCACTGCATTCTTTAATCGCACAACTAGGAATACCATCCGCCCCCGGAGAGAACGACGATTTCAACGTACGCATAGCGGATAAAAGAGAGACAGGGGAAATATTAGAAACGATAATGGCATTTCCATTCATTTAGAATTTAAAATTGGAAATGAATTGGTTTCTGAAATGGCAGTTGAGTAAGTGGATTGGAAGAACTTTGCAAATAGATCTGAGGTCTCTTGATCATTACAAGTTCTGTCACAACCTAGGAAAAGCGAGGATGGAAACCCAGAAGATTTACGCTTAAAATTTACAAATGAATAAAATCTTTTGGCATCACGAGCAAACTGTCTTTTACAGCGTATAAGGTAATTCTCATAACAACGAGAATTTAAATTATTGAAATTGGTCTTAGCTAAGGAGTATTTAGACCAGTCAACGACCGAACCCGACTTTTTGAACTTTTAAAACATTTAGATTTAAAATTTTTTAGAGTTGAAAGAGTCGAAGTGAACCAGGGAGGTTAGAAAAAGATTTTGGAAGACAAATTATAACAAGACTATTTTTCGTTTTTATTATTATACCCTGAACCCATTAAAAATGGGTAATCAGGGTATAATGGTTTTGTTGCAGCCCAAATGTATGTAACAGGCAGAAGGAGGCGTGGCAGACCCCATAAAGTATATACATTCTTGATCAGGACGACAAGCCGAGTCGATTAAGCCCTGTCCGTCTGTCTGTCTGTCCGTCTGTCCGTATGTTTGAACGCGTGGATCTCAGAACCTATAATAGCTAGAGACTTGAACTTTTTTTTTATAGATTCGTGTATATCACGCGCAGGTCGAGTTTGTTTTAGAAATTCGATAACTCTTCTCGTTCTTTTTTTATCGATTAAAAACGAAATCGATTTTCAGTTTTAAAAATTTATCTTCTACATCTTTATAGTTAGAGACTCCAAATCTTGTATTTAGCTTAATGGGACTTTTATACAATTTTGATTTTTGTTAAATTTTGGATGCCACGCCCCCTTCGCCCAAATTTTCAAACCACTTATTTCAAATACTAGAGACTTGTGCTTTTGCACATACACGCATATGAATGATATAATTACGCTGCGCAAGTTTGATTAAGAAAGTCGATCTACAAAAAAAGTTATTAAACATTTAATTTTCCATAACACGCACATATTGGCGCAGCGAAGTCGCTGAGTAAACTGCGCAGTTAGCAAAGCGTATGCGTGTGCGTGTGTATGTATGCGTTGCTTGCAATATACATACATATGTATGTACACAAGTACATACTGTATATATTTACATATATGTATATATGTATATATGTATGTATGTATACATGTATATAAAATAAGAGTAACATTGATATAACTTAAATAAAGTCAATATAATATACATATGTATGTACATACATACATATGAATAGATGAAATGCATTATGTTATTAAACGAAACGTTTACCAAACGTTTACGTACACACGCGCATGGCAACAGCAACAGAAGCTCTAGAAAATTCGAAGAATTCATAACAACAACAACAAAGACAAATTGGGGATGAATTTTAAGCAGAAGTTCAGCAGCTCAGTAGCAGCAGCTCAGTAGCTCAATAACTGTACTTAGGAATTCGCTATCTCACTCTTATGTATTGCAACGGCTGTGTTGATAGAAACGATGATCGCCGACATAAAGTCTCGGGTTCGATTCTCTAAGCTGACGTGAAAACTTTCTTTATGCAAGTTACTTAATCTTTTTTGTTTTTTTTTAATTTTTTAATTTAATTTAAAATTATATATAAACTTTGAAGTGCATTTAAAGCCGCCGATAGGCGGGGTTCAGGGTATTTCCTAGTCGGGCACCTCCGACTAGAGTTTCCTTACTTGTTACAATTACTATAGTATAGTATAGTTTCCTTACTTGTTACAATTACTATAGTAGTCGCTCGGACAGTTCGTCTCGCACTGTCTACAATTCTATTTTTTCCAAGCTGAAGTCAGTTTCGCTTGAGCAGATGACATAAAGTGAGCCATGAAAGCACTGCCATTCTATCGCCAGATAACTTCGAAAGTTCCAGAGCAACCCTGGCGCAACGGCGCGTGTTAAATCCTCCCCGGGTACGTTGAAACCCGTCCTCGGGTTTTCCATTGATCGTCACCCGTTGACATAGTTTAAACCCGATAACTAGGAGGAAGACAAGAGAAACAATGATAGTGACGCAACCAAATGACCTTGCTGACAATTCGGTTTGAGGTTACTGATGTGGCGAAGATTACTCAGACTCAGGTCGTGCAGGAACGGGAGGCTCAGGTGTTCTCGGAATAGTGTGATATTAACTATTCCTGACGTCGAAACTGCTGGGTTTTTCATCAGAATGCCACGATGATTTATGTAACGGGTTCCATTCAATGAGATGTGGTCATCGAAGGTGATTAAATAAGTCCCCATGACCTGCTGGCTAGTTCCGGTGCTACCCACTATGTGGATTGTGGCGCTATTGATGATAACGATGCCTTCATCGACTACGATTATAGGCTTTAGATGCCCAAGGCGTGTAGCGCATTGTGCAGTGCCACCTGAGACTAGCTGTTGGGCACATGTTGATTTCTGAACTAGAGGAGATTCGGGTTAGTCCCGTTGTGGCACGCAAAGGCCTGTTGAACGTGCTCGAACATGGTGGTTCCGGCTGGAAGAAGCGCTGGGTGATTGTGCGACGTCCCTATGTCTTTATCTATCGGTCAGAGAAGGATCCGGTGGAGCGGGCAGTGTTGAATCTAGCAACAGCACAGGTTGATTTCTGCATTTGTTTGCAGAAGGTGGTGCTCACTGTAGAGGTGCAATCGCGCACGGCGATGATTTCTGTCCCGCAATCGGCCACCACGTCGCCTTCTTCCAAATCTATTATTATATTACTATGTTGAATGGGAAAAATATTGATTTTTTTTACAGAGTAACTTAGGTCTAGGGAATTTGATTAAAAAATATAGTAGTTGGGAATTTTGGAAAGCCTTAATATTAGATACCTCTAGTAGATCTGTTACGCTAACATTGGTGAGTTGCTCATTTAGTTCTTTTACGTCAATACTGTCGAGTATGAGTGGGCTAATTAAATTTATTTTTGCAAGTGAAATTGAAAGAATCAAATCTTCTAGGTCCGAAATTATCACTCTGTTTTTCGCCAAGATAGTCGTATAAAGATATTCGACTTCAGTATCTGGTTTTTGAATTGTGTTAAGAGTTCTTGAAATTTCGTTGAGTCTTACTTGAATTTTGTTATTGATCTCAATTTGCTTGTTTTCAGCATCTACTAATTGTCCTTGTTTAAATTTTATCTGCTCCCAGTCATCAAAATCTGGGGTTCCTGCTATTGCTTTAAGAGCACTACCTATTAAGTTTATGCTTCTGGCATGTCTATTATAGGTATGTAGTCCGCGTGCGTATAGTTATTAAGTCTCGACGTCGCTTCAGTTCTAGTCAAAGCCACTATTTTTTAAAACTAGAATATATTTTATCCTAAGGTACAAGAATGTAATTAAAAAAAAATTTTTTTTTTAAATTTAAATTAAAAAAAAATGGTTTACTTAAGGTTGTCCTTATGGACCATCCTCCACGTTGTTTTGTGTTTTTTTCTTCGGTGTTTGTGGTTGTTGTTGTTTATTTTTTTCTTATATTAATTTTTTCCTTTATTAATTTTTTTTTTTTTTTTTTTTTACTCGCTCAGCTCGTGGCTGGGGTTTTATTTTTTCTTGTTTTTTCTTAGTTTTTGTTGGTTTTCACTATGGTTCTTTTTACTCGCTCAGCTCGCGGCTGGGGTTTTATTTTTTCTATTTTTATTTAATATATTTTTTCTATGTCTCTTGGCGTTAGCTCGAAGAGTTGCACAGATAAAAAAAAATCAGTTATATTATTTCTGGCATAAACTTGTGGGTTTACTTGCCGTTGGGCGCCAATTATAACAAGACTATTTTTCGTTTTTATTATTACAATTACTATAGTAGTCGCTCGGACAGTTCGTCTCGCACTGTCTACAATTCTATTTTTTCCAAGCTGAAGTCAGTTTCGCTTGAGCAGATGACATAAAGTGAGCCATGAAAGCACTGCCATTCTATCGCCAGATAACTTCGAAAGTTCCAGAGCAACCCTGGCGCAACGGCGCGTGTTAACTGACACATAGGAACACACTTGTCTAGAATAGAATTTAAAGTACTGTAGAATGTTGAAACTGCTAAGTTTACATCAACTGCCTCATATAAAGGAGAACAATCTGTTGTATTAATGAGATCATTAAGCAAAACAAAATTACATTTATTAAAACAACGACGCTTTTTAGATGATGAGGGCGTTAAAATTGGTGGACAGTAAATAGGTATTAAAACCTTTAGTCTTGGATGATATAAATCCTCAGGTATACAAAAGGGGGATGATCTTAAAAAATTAATGCTGGCGTCATCATTAGTAAAAACAAGATCAAAAGAACGATTTAAATGATTAGAAATTGAGTTCATCTGATACATAGAAAGATTAAACAATTCATCAAAAAAATAATGATTAATTGTTGGAATAAGATAATTCGAATTAGGAAATGAGGCCCAAGAAGTGTTAGGTATATTAAAATCACCCAACACAAGAAATAAGTCATTATCTTGAACATATTCATACATTTCTTTAATACAAGATATATGATGACTATAAACTTGTAAATCGGAAGAGGGAGGAATATATGAACAAGTAACGTATAGGGAACAAGACTGAAAAGTTATTTTAACTCCAATAATCTCAACATTGTGAATTGATGAGAATGTAAAAGATTCAGAAAGGAAATGGGATTTAACAGCTATTAAAACACCACCCCCTCTACGAGACAAGCGATCAAGTCTATAAATAGTGAAATTATTTGAAAAAACCTCACTATTATAAACATTTTGGCTTAATCACGTTTCAGTGAGGGCTATAAGTTCAGATTGGACTCTACAGCTTTGCAGAAATTGATTTTTTAATTTAGAATTAAGACCTCGAACATTTTGATAAATAATAGATAGCTGCGGAAAAGATGGAAAGAAACATAGTTTTTTGATACAGCCTCAGATGAAGGTTGAACCGAAACGGGATTTAAAGACACTGGAGAAATTCTATTCCGAGTCTTAGGTTTGAATTCATGTACAACAACATGAGGTGGCCAAAAGTTTGGATCACATATTGTATCGAAAAATTCAATTGGGACATTGATTTTAAACGAAGCAATTTCCCGAGGAGTCGCAAAATTAAACTTCGAGATAAAAACTTTAGACGAAATTTTACTTTCAATAAAAGCAGCCACAGCCTAACATGTCGTATTTGATGAAAGCCTAGATAAGAAAACTTGCGAGGAGACACAACAGATAAATTGGGTAATATAGGAGTAGGAGACGGTGCAGGAGACGGTGTCTGAATGTTGTTTTTAGTTTGAGCAACACTCGGAGAAACTTTAACTTTTTTAGTAGTGGCCTTTTGAGTGTCTGTTATGACACTAGACACAGATATTTTAACTGAATCATCTGATATGGGAATTGATAATTCTTGACGAGGGGGTTGATAAGTTAGGAGACGAAACTTGAATGGAGGGGGGAACTAGCAGTGATGGAGCAATCACTGTATTTAGCGGAGAGTCAAAATTAACCTGTATTATATTATATCCAGTTCCTCTTCAAGCTGTTTTGTAAATTTACTTAGATTTGAGTACTGAATCTTGGAAAAACTTAATTGTTTTTCCAAACAATCTGGGTAAGACCAGCATAATCCACCACACCCACTTTTGGGAGCAGCCATGACTCTATCACAGTCACGCCCCGAGATGCCAGCACATTTAATGTGCATTAGATTCTCGCAAAACCAGGAACCAACAAATTGCATTTGTGCAGAATCAGTGACATTGCGAAATGTACATGATTTCTTACAGCATATCATATTGGCAACAGACGAGTAAATCAAAACAAAAACAAGTAAGGAAACTCTAGTCGGAGGTTCCCGACTAGGAAATACCCTGAACCCCGCCTACCGGCGTCTTTAAAAGCACTTCAAAGTTTATATATAATTTTAAATTAAATTAAAAAATTAAAAAAAAAAAGATTAAGTAACTTGCATAAAAAAAGTTTTGACGTCACAGCTTAGAAAATCGAACCCGAGACTTTATGTCGGTGATCATCGCTTCTACCAACACAGCCGTTGCAATACGTAAGTGTGAGATAGCGAATTCCTAAGTAAAGTTATTGAGCTACTGAGCTGCTGCTACTGAGCTGCTGAACTTCTGCTGAAAATTCATCCCCAATTTGTCTTTGTTGTTGTTGTTATGAATTCTTCGAATTTTCTAGAGCTTCTGTTGCTGTTGCCACGCGCGTGTGTACGTAAACGTTTGGTAAACGTTTCGTTTAATAACATAATGCATTTCATCTATTCATATGTATATTATATTGACTTTATTTAAGTTATATCAATGTTACTCTTATTTTATATATATGTAAATATATACAGTATGTACATATGTACATATATGTATGTATATTGCAAGCAGCGCATACATACACACGCACACGCATACGCTCTGCTAACTGCGCAGTTTACTCAGCGACTGCGCTGCGCCAATATGTGCGTGTTACGGGAAACTAAATGCTTAATAACTTTTTTTGTAGATCGACTTTCTTAATCAAACTTGCGCAGCGTAATTATATCATTTATATGTGTGCATGTGCAAAAGCACAAGTCTGTAGTATTTGAAATAGGTGGTTTGAAAATTTGGGCGAAGGGGGCGTGGCATCCAAAATTTAACAAAAATCAAAAAGTCGCTGAGTAAACTGCGCAGTTAGCAGAGCGTACGCGTGTGCGTGTGTATGTATGCGTTGCTTGCAATATACATACATACATATATGTACATATGTACATACTGTATATATTTACATATATATAAAATAAGAGTAACATTGATATAACTTAAATAAAGTTAATATAATATACATATGAATAGATGAAATGCATTATGTTATTAAACGAAACGTTTACCAAACGTTTACGTACACACGCGCGTGGCAACAGCAGCAGAAGCATCTAGAAAATGCTAAGAATTCATAGCAACAACAACAAAGACAAATTGGGGATGAATTTTAAGCAGAAGTTCAGCAGCTCAGTAGCTCAATAACTTACGCAATCAGATTTATAGGTATTGCTGATATTAGCATTACCACCTATCCGGAAGCTGTACGGTACGCCGAACCTATCCTGCTCTTTTCTGTACCGATGGTATCGCCTGACTTTAGCTTGTAGGGTGTCGGCCCACACTTCACTACCATACAGTATTATCGCGTTTGTGGTTTCCACTAAAAGCTTTCGTTTCCTTGCCGGCGGTCCGTCAACGTTTGCCATTAGTCTTCTCAGAATCCCCGTTGCTACCGCTATTTTTCGCGTGGCATGCTGAAGCTGCCCCCAGAAAGTTAATTTACTATCTAATCTAACGCCTAGATAATTTACTATCCTCTGAGTCTTTAGTAAGTTACCGCTTACTCGCATCTGAATTTCGTTTGGAATCTGCTTCCCCGTAAACAGAAGTAACTCTGTTTTATGGGTAGCAAGTTCCAAGCTTCGCGAACTGAGCCATGTCTGCGTGCGGATCACGAATTGGGTGAGCCTTTTGTGGGGCTCTATGGTATTTCTCGCGGTGATGACGGCCGCAATATCGTCAGCATAACCAATAAGGAAAGTTTCTTCAAGCATTTATAGTCTTAGAATGTCGTCGTAGCTGATATTCCACAGATCTGGTCCAAGGACCGAACCCTGTGCAGCTCCGCCGGTCACTCTGTACCGTTTAATACCAGTCCGTGTAGCGTATAGTCATGAAAGTAGCTCCCGACCATACCCATCAAATATTCCGGTATGTGGAAACGCTGCTCCATTGAGTCAAGCATGTCAGCCCACCTAACGCTATTAAATGCGTTTTTGACATCAAGCGTTACTATTAGAACCACTGGTCGCGAGTATGTTTCCTGTTTGCGTCACTCTGGCAGCTTGAACCACTTCGTCTATAGCTCCCATTGTGGATTTACCAGCTCTAAAACCATGCTGTCTGAGGCTGAGGCCTCCAGCAGCCTCTACCGCTGCTAGCAGTCTGGGCTTTAAAAGCTCCTCTAACAGCTTCCCAGCTGTGTTTAACATACACAATAGCCGGTATGCCGATGGTGTATTGGGGTCGCCTTTGCCTTTGCTAATGAGTACAAGTCTCTTCTCCTTCCATGGTTCTGGAAATAATCTTTCTTCTAGGCATGCGTTATACATTCTAAGAAGAAAGGAAGGCCGCCCTGTTGCTATCACCTTTAGTATTTCCGCTGGTATGTTATCTGGTCCCGGGGCCTTGTTATTCTTCATGGAGAGAGCTGCAATCTTTCGTCCTCCACGATTGGTCCTGCTCCGTAGTTCCTCAGCTTCTTCATTACAATTTTGTAGCCGAGCCCCCAAGGATCCCTGTTAATATCTTTGCAGAGCTCTTTCCACTTTTCGTTTTTACTTCGTGTGATAGTAACCGATAGCTCCTTCCTCGCAGTTATAGACGCTATCGCCTCCGCTATCCGTGTAATTTCCAGAGCGTCCTGCTCTTGTTACTCTTCGTCTACACTGGATGCATACTTTTCTTTTCCGCGATTTCGTGGTTCCACCAGTACGCTTTCCGCCTGCCTCCATATTATTTGTCCGTTTTTGGCATCGAAGCACTACATGCCGTGCCAATAGCTTTTAAATTATATTCGACTGTTTCTTTTGTACTTAAGGTACCGTCGAATTGTCGCTCCCGTCTGTCTATTTCTAAGAGGAATTTTTCCGAGTCTCAAGTCTGCTTATATCCCATCTATGGGAAGTCTTTAGAGGGTGGGTTTGCCTACTCTTATTTTGGAAGCTGTATGAGATGTACTCATGGTCACTGCCAGTAAAGTCGTCAAGTATTTTCCAGTCCTTGATCCGAACTACGATATGTTCAGATCCAAGGGTTGTATCTGGAATTGTACCTTCGCATCCAGGCCTATTGAAGGTAGGTCTGGTTCCTTGATTTACCACCACTAGTATGGTGCAAGTGGCCAGGTCCATAATTTTTCATCCTCCGGAATTAGTTGACGGCATCCCCCAGTCTACTGCTCTTGCGTTGAAGTCGCCTGCCACTATGAAGGGTTGCAGTCGGTCAACGAGAATATCCTCGATCGCGTCTAGCTTTCTTTGAAAAGTACTTATGTCGTCATTGGGTGTCAAGTAGCAGCTTATCACTGCTACATCTTTGAAACGTGTGTAGACGTAGCAGTTTCCCTATTTACTTTCTTGTAGAGGTAGACCAGAGCCAAAGTATCCACAATGCCACACTTTTCGTTTCATCTTCTAGCCAAACTCCGTTGTCTTTTTGTTTATATTGCTCACTTATGACCACTACATCTATAGCGTACTCCGTAACGATCTGGGTCAAGAGTGCATCTGCAGTTTTGCTGCGGTGTAGATTTGCTTGAAGAATCTTTATCATTTTGTTGCAGCTTGTCGAGTACCTGGGCATTTCTGCGATCCCGGCATATGGTCGACTGGGCTACGTCCTGCATCTGCACATATGCAGCATTTCGGTGGCTTTTTGCACTCCTTCATTTTGTGGCCCGCTTCGCCACATTTAATGCAGAGGCCTCCACCATTTCTGTCTGGTCCTGTGCAGTTGGTCTGCAAGTGACCTACCCCAAAACATCGGTAGCATCTCCGGATACTTTGGCACATTCTCATTCTAACTCTAACGAACCCTATTTTTACATTGCCTGTGTTAAGCAAAGTTTCTGTTAGTTGGCTTTCGAGCTTTACGAAAGCTCTAACTTGCTTTCGGCTGTTCAGAGCCGTAACTTTAATGTCTAACTCCAGTGCCTCCCTCCGTCTCTACTGTCAGTGAATCGAGATCGCGGATTTCGATTGTCGCCGTAGGTTTTAGCTCCGCTACCGTGGCTGTTTTCTTGACGGTAGCCCTTAGTTTTTCTACAAGCTCCGGTTGTAGTTTTTGTCCCTTGTTGAAGTCTATAAAGAGTGCTCCGGTTCGGGTTTTCCTTATTCCTCTTATATTTGTCTTATCATCCTGCTGGATTGTGCTGCGGATCTTTCTTAAAACATCTACGTAGCTTTATCCTCCCTCAAGTTTTATTAAGACCGCTTCTGTTTGGGGCATCTTTTTTACTTCTTTTGGCTTTTTATTTGGCACTGCATTGGGCTTTTCTATCTGGGCCGTAGCAGTCTTTTCCACGTTCCTTTGCGGGGCACCTCTTCTTGTCTCCCGAATAGTTTCTTCCCAGATTCCGACTCCAGTGGGCTGGATGCTTGCCTCTTTTGTAGAGTGGGTGTTTCCACTGTTTCCACACTCTTCCTCGCTGCTTTTTGCTTGTCAGCTTCAGCTTCAAGATTCTTCCACGAGTTCCTGCAGTGTCCTAACACGTCCAGCAGTTCGTCCATTGATATATTGATATATTGATATATTGATATATTGATATATTGATATATTGATATATTGATATATTGATATATTGATATATTGATATATTGATATATTGATATATTGATATATTGATATATTGATATATTGATATATTGATATATTGATATATTGATATAATGATATATTGATATATTGATATATTGATATATTGATATATTGATATATTAATATATTGATATATTGATATATTGATATATTGATATATTGATATATTGATATATTGATATATTGATATATTGATATATTGATATATTGATATATTGATATATTGATATATTGATATATTGATATATTGATATATTGATATATTGATATATTGATATATTGATATATTGATATATTGATATATTGATATATTGATATATTGATATATTGATATATTGATATATTGATATATTGATATATTGATATATTGATATATTGATATATTGATATATTGATATATTGATATATTGATATATTGATATATTGATATATTGATATATTGATATATTGATATATTGATATATTGATATATTGATATATTGATATATTGATATATTGATATATTGATATATTGATATATTGATATATTGATATATTGATATATTGATATATTGATATATTGATATATTGATATATTGATATATTGATATATTGATATATTGATATATTGATATATTGATATATTGATATATTGATATATTGATATATTGATATATTGATATATTGATATATTGATATATTGATATATTGATATATTGATATATTGATATATTGATATATTGATATATTGATATATTGATATATTGATATATTGATATATTGATATATTGATATATTGATATATTGATATATTGATATATTGATATATTGATATATTGATATATTGATATATTGATATATTGATATATTGATATATTGATATATTGATATATTGATATATTGATATATTGATATATTGATATATTGATATATTGATATATTGATATATTGATATATTGATATATTGATATATTGATATATTGATATATTGATATATTGATATATTGATATATTGATATATTGACTTATTGATATATTGATATATATTGATATATTGATATATTGATATATTGATATATTGATATATTGATATATTGATATATTGATATATTGATATATTGATATATTGATATATTGATATATTGATATATTGATATATTGATATATTGATATATTGATATATTGATATATTGATATATTGATATATTGATATATTGATATATTGATATATTGATATATTGATATATTGATATATTGATATATTGATATATTGATATATTGATATATTGATATATTGATATATTGATATATTGATATATTGATATATTGATATATTGATATATTGATATATTGATATATTGATATATTGATATATTGATATATTGATATATTGATATATTGATATATTGATATATTGATATATTGATATATTAATATATTGATATATTGATATATTGATATATTGATATATATTGATATATTGATATATTGATATATTGATATATTGATATATTGATATATTGATATATTGATATATTGATATATTGATATATTGATATATTGATATATTGATATATTGATATATTGATATATTGATATATTGATATATTGATATATTGATATATTGATATATTGATATATTGATATATTGATATATTGATATATTGATATATTGATATATTGATATATTGATATATTGATATATTGATATATTGATATATTGATATATTGATATATTGATATATTGATATATTGATATATTGATATATTGATATATTGATATATTGATATATTGATATATTGATATATTGATATATTGATATATTGATATATTGATATATTGATATATTGATATATTGATATATTGATATATTGATATATTGATATATTGATATATTGATATATTGATATATTGATATATTGATATATTGATATATTGATATATTGATATATTGATATATTGATATATTGATATATTGATATATTGATATATTGATATATTGATATATTGATATATTGATATATTGATATATTGATATATTGATATATTGATATATTAATATATTGATATATTGATATATTGATATATTGATATATTGATATATTGATATATTGATATATTGATATATTGATATATTGATATATTGATATATTGATATATTGATATATTGATATATTGATATATTGATATATTGATATATTGATATATTGATATATTGATATATTGATATATTAATATATTGATATATTGATATATTGATATATTGATATATTGATATATTGATATATTGATATATTGATATATTGATATATTGATATATTGATATATTGATATATTGATATATTGATATATTGATATATTGATATATTGATATATTGATATATTAATATATTGATATATTGATATATTGATATATTGATATATTGATATATTAATATATTAATATATTGATATATTGATATATTGATATATTGATATATTGATATATTGATATATTGATATATTAATATATTGATATATTGATATATTGATATATTGATATATTGATATATTGATATATTGATATATTAATATATTGATATATTGATATATTGATATATTGATATATTGATATATTGATATATTGATATATTGATATATTGATATATTAATATATTGATATATTGATATATTAATATATTAATATATTGATATATTGATATATTAATATATTAATATATTGATATATTGATATATTATATATTGATATATTGATATATTGATATATTGATATATTAATATATTATATATTGATATATTGATATATTGATATATTGATATATTGATATATTAATATATTGATATATTAATATATTAATATATTGATATATTGATATATTGATATATTATATATTGATATATTAATATATTAATATATTGATATATTGATATATTATATATTGATATATTATATATTGATATATTAATATATTGATATATTAATATATTAATATATTGATATATTGATATATTAATATATTGATATATTAATATATTAATATATTAATATATTGATATATTAATATATTGATATATTAATATATTGATATATTAATATATTGATATATTAATATATTAATATATTAATATATTAATATATTAATATATTATATATTAATATATTAATATATTAATATATTAATATATTGATATATTATATATTATATATTGATATATTATATATTGATATATTATATATTGATATATTGATATATTAATATATTAATATATTAATATATTAATATATTGATATATTGATATATTGATATATTGATATATTGATATATTATATATTGATATATTGATATATTGATATATTGATATATTGATATATTGATATATTGATATATTGATATATTGATATATTGATATATTAATATATTAATATATTAATATATTAATATATTATATATTAATATATTAATATATTGATATATTGATATATTATATATTGATATATTGATATATTGATATATTGATATATTGATATATTATATATTGATATATTGATATATTGATATATTGATATATTATATATTGATATATTGATATATTGATATATTGATATATTGATATATTGATATATTGATATATTGATATATTGATATATTGATATATTGATATATTGATATATTGATATATTGATATATTGATATATTGATATATTGATATATTGATATATTGATATATTGATATATTGATATATTGATATATTGATATATTGATATATTGATATATTGATATATTGATATATTGATATATTGATATATTGATATATTGATATATTGATATATTGATATATTGATATATTGATATATTGATATATTGATATATTGATATATTGATATATTGATATATTGATATATTGATATATTGATATATTGATATATTGATATATTGATATATTGATATATTGATATATTGATATATTGATATATTGATATATTGATATATTGATATATTGATATATTGATATATTGATATATTGATATATTGATATATTGATATATTGATATATTGATATATTGATATATTGATATATTGATATATTGATATATTGATATATTGATATATTGATATATTGA